>JAFBJZ010000510.1:2400000-3000000 GCA_016785225.1 Psettodes erumei
TGCTCCCAGTGGACAGGCATTTTCCATGGCAGCCCGCCCACCACTGGTATGTGAGTCTATGTAGGTATAGGTGAAAGAGATGCACGCTGGAAAGTGTGTTGTCCTACTAAGATGGAAAGGCCCTATATGAAGTCAGTCCTCTTACAGCATTTAGATCCTGATTTAATGTCACATTAAATTAAACAAAAGAAACCAGGAGTGATGCATAGTGGTCAAGGCAGCCCAACATCGCGGAAAACCAAGCATCTCAGTTCAGCTAGCCTTTCACACACAAACACACACACACACACACACACACACACACACACACATCTCCTCAAATCCAGCCTCACAGAGAGCAAAAGGAATGGTGTGTTTGGCTAATCTCTGTCAACCTGTAGAGATAAAATTCTCCAGGCTCATGGCCAAAATTAAATTTAAAAAGAAAATGTACATCCTTGTGGGTTTAACAGACACCAGAAGCTCTCCTGTTCTCAGTCTTTTTTTCTATGGCCAGAAAATCTCCCTGAAAGAGCAGACCTTTAACATCACATCCAGTTTGCAACAAGAAGAAAAAGGCATTTTGTCCTGGCATCCATTATTGACATCTTGCACTGGCTTTTTTCTTCATCAGATGGATCTATCAGTGACTGATGACCACCAGACCACAAATACCTGATAAATGTTACGCCTGAACACTCCAGTGAACAGGTGCTCATTATAAAATGGACTGAGGGAATCTGAGAATGCAAGCAGTAATAAAGTTGTTTTGTCCTCAGGAAAAAGAGGAGAATTTCTATACCATGTTCAGAGGAGCCTTTAAGAAGCGACAGGCCTTGTTAGCCCAGTCTGACACGTTCAGTCTTGGGATACAGCAACAAAAAGGAGCATCCACAAGCATCCAAATATACAGCTGTCTTGCAGCAGCAGGGCAAATGAAAATGCAAAACACTGAATCACACCAAAATGCTTGTTTGAGAAGGAGACAAGAGACTGAGCACTGCACTGGCCTTTCACAGATAAAGAGTAAGTTTATATAAATACAGACGGAACCACAGCCTGCTTGATCGTCAGCATTTATCACCTTTTCTTGACTAATAAGCACATGAGACTGGTTAGATTTGATTTCTAAGGTGTTTGTTGAGGCAGCATGATGACACTGAATGTCATTTTTCTTCCACAGCTGCACTGGTTGCACACGTAGCAGGTCAGAAAAACAGTGTGTAACTGAACTGAACATTTGCTCAGCATCTCAATGACAAGATCCTTGTTTGGAAGAGCTGCTTTGCTCAAAGACCTTGTGATGAAAACAGTGCAAGGAAAGCAGGAAAGATTATCCTCCTCATTTTGCATTCATTATTCAAGGTGCCTACTGTTCTCTCTCCACTACGTTTAGCATTCTGTTTCGAGCGACGCCATGACTTTCTGAAGCTGCTGACGAGAGGATGGCGCTGTGATGAAAGAGAATAAGACTGTGAATGGTAATGCAACCTCCAGAGGGCAGAACAATGAATGCATATACAGTCTGGAGATTCATGACCAGTCATGCAGACACAGCAGAGGGGGGGCAGAGGAGACTGACAAAGTTAAAGTAAGAACAAATGTTAACAGGTCACTGCAACTAATCCCTGGACCAGCTGGGAAAATGTGGGTGGATTAAGTACACATCATCTCCTCAGCTTCTAATGCAAGTGTGAGTTGTCCATCAATGAGGTAGGAAACTGTGTATAAACCAGCATAGCTGCTGAGTGTGCAACAACAGAGGACTGTAGCTGTAGTGGGCAGCTTCCCAGGAGTAAATGTGAAGAACTGCATGAATGTAAAAGAGGCTTGTGCTGAAAAACAGTAAACGTGCTCAGAAAATTTTGACAAAAAGTTTTGAAACAAAAGTCAGAGTTGGATAGAATAGCAAAGAGCTAAAGTTTCCAGAGGAATGTACTGTATGTCCAGATGCTCCTGGAACAACAAGGACAGGAAAGAAATAGTGAACCTGTGTAAAAACAGCCATTGTTCTCGTGATTCTGAAAAAAGTTAAAAAGATCTCCGCCTGTATGAGCATGAAAACACTATCAAAGTGCCCGTATTCAGCCTCTTCTGATCATTAGTTCTTGGGTGTATGGACAGTAATCCACAGTCACCCAGGAAATAACTAACTTTGCTTCTGGGCCACACAATTTATAAGTTATTTGTGAAAATGTAGTTAGGTAAATAGCAATTAGGAATGGGACAAAATGCTTTTGTCACGATTCGATTTGATCACGACACCTGGCGGCCGATTCATATACGATTGTATTTGTACTGCGATTCAACAAGTATTGTGCTTTGATACTACTGAGTATTGGGATTTTCTTTTGACTCTAAAACAAATACACAAGTTGATTCAGGCACTTGCGGGGACAATATATCATGATTCCATTGATTTCCAAAAACAATGCACATCACACGCCAGTCAGTCTGTTTAGAATTTGATTTAGAGAGCATCTGAAATCTCCACACAGCAGACATGAGGCCCTTTTAAATGACATACAAACTTATAAGTGACAACTGTTCCTCTATAACTGTATCACATAACACAGCCCCAAATTATAAACCATGTTCTGAAATCCCATATTGTCACATGCAGCTTTCAGCAGGTCCAGTCAGCACTGATGCCATACACTGACTGTGGTTAGGTCCTGAAAAAGCTGTTTTCAGTACCCCCCCACACACACACACACACACACACACACACACACAAACCCAACCCCAGGGCCCCGAGATTGTTTGTTTAGTTCTATCACCAATGGTTTTATGATTGACCGTCATTTTTTGGCAACTTCCGTTCACTCACTTGTCTCACCTTTGCTGTTTTTAAGGAAATGGATATGACATTGGTGCAGTCTGCACTACCACAATAAAAAAAATGCAACACTTGAATCATTTTTTTCTCCCCAGCTATGTCTTCAGTAGTTTTTTTGTGGCCAGTGATTGAACTTTCCACTAAATGTTTACTGAAATTTGATTGGTAAGTTTACCCTGTAAAAAAACACAAACAGATCACAGAACTTGACCTCCTTTCTCAGAGGAGGTGGTGAAGAAATGGATCTTATTTCCGGGGGCCAAGTGCATCTCCAGAATTGGGCCACTTGATGTTCATAGATTAATTCTGACTGTGATGAGTCAGAGGAAGGAGAGAGGGGCTGCGCTGATATAATGAGGGAACGCCTTAGAAAGGAGGGTGGGAGGAAAAGTGAGAGAGCGGGATGGGTTGGGGGATAATGAGAGAGAGAGAGAGGAAACAGACAAAAAGAGAAAAAGCAAGACGGCTCTTTGTGGATTAGCAGACTAATCGCCTTGCTTTTGCTGCTGTCAGGGAGAGAGAGAGGCCACACACAGCAGCCTCCCTCAGGATCAACGGATAAAATACAAAGCTCACTCTCCCTTTCTCTCTCGCTCTCCTTCACTATCCAATTGTTTCTGAGTGTATGTGTTTCTCTCTCTCCAGTTCTTGCTTTCCAGACTAATCAGGACATCTCAGCTGAGAAGCCAGAGAGGGAGAACGGCACTCGGAGCAGCTTCCACTTCTCTCGGTCTCCCCGTCCTTCCCTCCTCCTCTTCTTTTCTTCTCATCCCTTCTCCTTTTTTCATCCTCTCATTTCTAATGTCCTTTCGGTTTATTCTTACCCCATCTTCTCCTTTCGTCTAACCCCATCATCTCATCCCCCTCCTATCTCACAGCATCGTTTTCATCAACCTCCCTTCTACCCTCCAAGCCCCCTTCCTCCTCACTCCTCTCTTTCAGTCATGCGGGGGGCGTCTGTGGAGACTTGGATGAGTGGACTCGGGGATGGGTGGGTCAGGAGGACTTCAAATCCACTCAGTGAACCCCAAACTCCAATTGGGATTATGTTCAAGTGGCTACAGGCTCCTCACTAGAGTGCTTTATGCATCAGGCAAGGTTTTAAGTCAGATAAATACTTGTCCAAAGACAAAGGAGATCTTTCCTTCCCTGTCCCCTTCCGTTGTTCCTTTCATCTCTTACCCCACACCCCCTTTCTTCCTTCTCCTGCCTGCTGAGTCGGGTAAGTCTCTTCTACTTTGGATACACGGCCATCAAGCCGGTCTTCCCAGGCCAAAATCAGTCGCATCCTTCCGCTCGTCTGCATGCATCACTGACACTGCCAAACCTTTCTGAGCCCAGGTAATTCCCTTCATTCCCTGAGAGCTCGAGCCTGACAAAGTGAGCCTCGTGGTCCTGATGCTCCCATCCCTCCCTTCTCAGGCTTACCCACCTCATTTTCCTTCTTGTGACCCACAGAAATACAACATCTTGCTCAATAATCTAATTTGATGTTGAATGGGATTATCCTTAAAAGAAGTGAAATAAAGGTTTTACCAACAGGATTAGATTAGCACTTCAGCCACTGCATTTTAATTGTTTTCTCATTGTGTCAAGCCAATCTCTTGAAGTTATCTTCTTCGTTAGCGCTGCAAAACGGTCGGATTAACTCAGTCCAATGGGAGTGTCCTTGGCTGCAGTGTTAAGTTTCAGTATTCTTTAAATGGGTTAAAATTACTTTTGAATAGATCGTAGAGTCCATTTATTTTTGCAGGACTGTGATTTGCATTAGCAGTAAGTAAAACTGCCTTTCCACATTCATCATGAATTAAAACTCGGAGCCAGAAAAAGACTAAATCACTTGTCAGTGCGGATGTCTCTCTCTTTTGGCGCACTTGGAGGCTGTGCAAAGCTTTACCTGAGGCTCACTACTGTAGCCAGGATCAGAGCGGTCTAAACCTGCCTCACATCTGGGATCCATGTGGTCCAATTAAATTACTTTCACACCTTTCTGTTCTGTATCGAGAAGATCAGTCTCCCAGCGAGAGACTAACCACAGGGGTTAAAGATTTGTTGTACCTGTACCAATATCTGCAAAACTTTTTTCCACCTTAACAAACATGGTCAGAGTGCTGAGAAGAGGAAATCATCCCCCGCAGCCAATTAAAACCAAAAACCAGAACTCAGGTGAAAAAGGCTGGAAATATTTGATAATTCACACTTTGATCTGGAGCTGTGGTTTCCCACCTTTTTCAGTTTGCCAGCGTTAGTTTCAAGAAGAAGAATGCACTAAATGGAGGGTGTCAGATGGGGGGGTTGGAGATTACAGGAATCAGAGGCGTCTCGATTTAATAGAAAGGCCTTACACAAGCTTTATACAATCCTTTCAAACTGTGATTACTGTTATTATTATAGCATGTTACAGGCAAAACACCCTTTCATCTCCTTCGCAATCAAACCACTTGAACAGACATTTCTGAGGAACTTTAATGTGTTGGGTGATTTATCTTTTTTAAATTTGAGATGACAAGGAAAAAGTTTTGTTTTGTTTTTTAAAAAGTTCCTCTGCCAGAGGAAATTTATTCAAAGCTGTTGAGATAAAATTAAATTATTTCCCATAACTAAGTCAACAGTAATTAACAGTTTACTTAATACTCCTCACATTGATCAGTTCGCTATGGGTTTACCAAAGAAATTTTTTTAAAAAAAGTCATGATCTCTACATCTGAAAGTACATGCATGCTGGTCTTAAATTGAATGCCATCATCATCTTTCAAACTGGTCTCAAAAGTGGCTCGACTGCCTGGAACCCTATGTTGTAGCGTGAAGACATGCAAACAAAAGTTTCCAGCAACCACATATTGATCATAGCTGGGTTGGAATGGCAACAGGCTGAGCCCAGTGCTTTGTCGGAGTATCCAAAGTGATCCATTCAGGCCACACGGGGTAGGTGTGTTTCGCATATACCCTAAAGTGTCCTCCCAGTTGGATATTTCAAACCTACCTCCACAGAGAGTCACAGACTCCACCTCCAACAACAGCGAGAGCTTCAACATTTTCCTCACAAGAGACGAGTCCAGCCACCCTGCAGAGGCAGGTTTGTATCCATGATAAAGGCTAAAGGCTCTCTGGCCCCTGCCTTAAAACATGACTTATATGCATTGCTGACCACACAGAAGGTGATCAGAGCATTGTGAAATGAACTTGAAATGAATCTGGAGCAGTTCATCATCACTCAGCACTGAAGGTAGGATTTGCCCTCTGTCTTTCATTTAGCAAAAACAGGGTGGTTATGGACAAATGGTTACAGGTTCAAAATGACGAGATGAAGAAAAACATAATTCTTGAACAGAAACAAAGCATAAAAGCATTTTTTATAAAAATATTTTTTGCTTTTGTAAGGACACCATGCGGTGTCCCAGAAGCTGCATAGGTTGTCCTCCACTACACTTCACTGGATAAAACAAGCAATGACTAAATGCTCTGTGAGGTGCTGTGGCTAAAACCCCTCCACTTGGCACAGTACATTTAGCAGTTCAAGCAGCATTAATGCAGAAGGGATGAAGCAATCCACCACGACCAACTACCGCATGCTACAGTACGGTACAGACTTGTTCCTTAATAGTGCTGCATGAGCAGGAACATAAGGGCTGAACAAGTGATTCCATGCGCAGGTGGCATTTGTGCTGCTGACTTTACAGCATTGCAGAAATATTAAGAAGAACAATGTCCCTTCGTGTTAAATCACTTCTGCTGCTCCGTAAATGTTTCATAGCCCCTCTTACATTCCATTCTTTATATCTACAACTGCAGTAAGCTTCACTCTGCAAACAAACAAAAAAAGGTCACTCTATTTATATTGCAGCCTGACAGAAGCCAGCAGTTTGGTTTAACTGTCTTCTCCTTTGGTAAATGCATAATCTTTTAATGGTAATAAAAGTTGCCAATAAAAATGTGAAGGATTTGACAGATATGGATGCTGGCAATTATTTTTTGTACCCATTGTTATGTTATCATTTTAAAGTTACATTTAAATTAGCAGAAAAGTTCTAGAGCTGAGGAAGAGACCACTGTTATCACAGTGTAAGTTATTTGTGAATGTGAGTGTTCTGTGTTTATACTGAGTTACGACTCTAATGTGTTATCAGCACAGATGGAGGCGGTTTCCTTCTCTCCACCAGGGGAAAACTGAACTGTAAATATTACTGATCATTTGGAAAAAGGTGTTGTATAATCCCACATAGGGTGAGTTCATGCGTGCCAAGGGCTAGATGGGCCACGGGATGTCATGACACTTACTAAAATATCCTAATACAACTCGCTAATGCTATTATGTAATTACATCTCATGAAACTATTATGCTAATCGCAGTTTAATGGTGCTGATCACAGCTTCATGGTTCTGTACATTTGCCATAACACGTCTGTGTGCAGGGCTGCGTGTGGTCATGTGCATGTATTTGTATATGTGTCGTGCACTGTGTGTATTTGTGACTGTGTATGTGTGCAGAACTCTGCCATGTGTTTCTTCTGTTTCTTCAAGTGTATTCCTGAAAGTCGAATGTGACCGTGTGCCTTCTAATGGGCTGCTGAGAAAAATCCCCAGATACAGTGAAGCGGCCCTTTAATCCTGAGCTGCCTTGTGACAAACAGGGTGTGAGACATGTGGGAGGACAGCTGGGTGAGACTGGCAGAGGAAGGGAAGGGGGATGAGGCGTGCAGATCGGCCTTTTGTCACACTGACAGGAGGGAGTCAGTCGGATGTCAGTGTACAGTCCTCTGACTCGGTGTGGGTCGGTTATTTGAGACGATGGCAGATGAGCAGATAGACAGACTGTCTTTCAGGCAGACGCACCAACAGGAGGACTCAGGGACTTTTTGTACGGTCAGATGTTTGTCACCCAAACTGTTTGTATAGTTCTTCAGGGTGTCCAGATTCATTCATTCAAATGATTCATAAAGCATACTGGTTGTAATGATCAGCCAGGAAATTAGCAAGCAAAGAATTATGCACTTTATGAGTGTTTTTGTGTGTGTGTGTGTGTGTGTGTGTGTGTGTGTGTGTGTTTGGGGGGGGGTTCAAGATGAATGAAAACTGCTGCTGCAAAGTTTTGGCCCATTCCCCAATGATTTACCACTGAGCATGTGTTGAGCTGTTTGAGCTGTCAGTGCAGGGTGAAAATGCCTAAAACAGGACAGTGGGCCTGGTTGCCACCATCCAGCTGAATCCAAGTGAAGCTGGCACAGATGGAGATGGAGACTCAGACTCAATAGGGGTGAGGTAAGACCTGCATGATGTCTTGGGAACCTGCAACACACTCTAGACTGAAGTTTTACAGCCCGCAGGTAGGTGACATAGCTCAGTGGTTAGGTGTTCAGTTGTGAACAGAAATCTCTTGCAGTTGGCTACTTGTGCTATGACCCCTCTGTGCGCTTTGTCTCTGTTTCTGGTCCTCTGACAGCACTGTGATGAGGGGTCTGTAGTTGGTCATGTTAAACATAAATGGGGGGGTGGGGTTTTTTTTATCTTTGCTATTACTGGTCGGAGAATCAGATATTCTGATATTCTGACTTTGTGGCAGCATCAGTGATGTCATTTGGAAACACGTCCTCTGCATTTTCACTTATCGTCTGCATGCTCGGCTTTACAACCTGGGGTTAGGGCTCCCCAAAGGTTCCCAAGATGATCAAAAGAAAGCAGAAAATCAGTTCTGTGAAATACTGAATGCTTCTACTACCTGTTCAGCCTTGTGAATATGCTTCATATAAAACTGTGTTATAAACCTGTATTATACTGTATGAAAACCGTATTTCATTTTTTTTAAAAAGCAAAGCAATAACTGTATATGAATGAACATAAGTTGAAAGGTTGATCTTGTTCAGTTAATTTGGCACTATCTTGCTGCTGTGAACGCTGCTCCATTAACATAAACTCTTCAATTGATCTGTCTGTCTGAGATTTGAAAAAACATTGTGATCTGTGCACATTGCAAACTCGATAAACTCGATATTTCTCCTAAAACAGGGATGTTCTCCACATTCAGCTCCACATTCATTTCAGAGAAATAAAAAAAAATCTGCAGACACAGTGGATCATCTCTCAATCGGCATATTCCCCTGTATACTGTAGACCATTGTCAAGACACAGCCACATGATTACCACCTGTGTCTCATCTTTTTAGAAGTTGGCCGCAGAGCAAAAGCATCAATTGATGATCCAGCTCCATTTGAAGCCGCCAAACCCGCTGCCTCCTAACTTGATGTGTCATTGCTTTGCTACAATCAACCACCGGGCCAATAAGGACTCACCAGGGCTGAGCTGTTAGCTGAGCTATTTTCCCCTCAAGACAACACATCTGTGCCGCACTCGGCCTCCTGTCGCCAACAGAGAGCATTTGTCAAGTGGGATTAATGAAAAAGAGATGGGGGCTGGGGGTCTCTCTCTGCCTTCATGTTTCACTTTCCTTCCCTCCATCTCTTGCTTTGTCTCAACAAATTATCTTTGTCTAATTGTCCATCATTGTCTTTGTTTCCATGCAATCACCAAGAAAACTTGAGGGCCGAGGCTTGCAAACAGAATGTCTCATATAAGGAACTGTTAGAAAATAAATAAACTCCTATAAGAGTTAATGAGCCATTTGGTCAGGGGTTTTTTTCTGATTTCCCTCTGACATGCAGCCCTGCCGCATTGAGTAATGAATGCAAAGCAAACATACCATCTCCGTGATCAATCAATCGCTGTAATCTGCTGAGTCTGTCGGATCCTGTCTGAACAACACACTCGACCCTTCCACCCTGAAGGTTGAGGTTTCTGTCTTTGTTATAAACAGCCACACAAATCCAGACGTCCAGCAACCAAAGCAGGCCAGATTACTTCCCCATTGTTTATTTTTCTACCTGTCATTTCTAGTTTCTCAGATCCTGCTCTCTGAAAATCACAGATGAAATCTTGTGATGAAATTGTCCTGTTTTCTAGGGTTTGGGTTAGGTCTGTAAATGGAATTTATAGCTTTCTTCTTTGTGCTTTATTAATGGTAGATAAATATCCTGCAGCATGATATTATCATTAACATTTAATATTTCAAATTATTTACTGACCTTTGATTCTCATGCCCATGTTACCCACCAAACTTGACGATAATTAGGTCAGAGATTCTGGTCAGTTATGCTCATATCCAGAGCCTGTAACCTGCTGCAGAGATGAGGTAAGATGAGGATGATTATTTCACTTTTCAAGTATTATAGTCTTCAGAAGAACCGGCACCAAGTCAAGTTATATTATTTGACACAGTTTTTAGACTTTGCACACAGTGCTCTCTAGTAACACAGAAAACTTTGCATGTAATTATAATTCCAAACACATGGATACACCGTGCAGATGGACAAAATTTGATGGAGTCTCCCTTTAACACCAACAAATACCTAGATTTTGAATCTCAGAGGGTTTATCATTTTGTGTTGCTGCAGTGATGTGGTTGTGTACTCCAGGGCGTGTCAGTACATCTGACATCACTGATGGGGTGTGGTTATAGGAGCCACACAACACACGTCCAACCACACCCAGCTATTTATTGATGGTCAGAGCTGCAACAAACTTTTTTATATTTAAGCAGCTTTTAATGAAGTTACTCTTTAATGGCTTGATGGCCTATTACACTGACATTCATGAGTCTTTATTAATGACTTTACTTATATTCATTAGAGCAGATTCCTTTCCTGATAAATTGAAGTTCATTAAAGACAAAGCTGGTGGTGGAAAGTTAACATCAACAAAAAATATTTTAACAACCTGGCAACCCAGTTATTGATAATTTATAACAGGTCTGGAAAGCCCCAGTAAATTATTTCTTGACCATTAACACAGTGGTCATATTTCCAAATTCTTAAATGGTATCTTAATAGAAAGAGGTACCAAGCTATTGCATGGTTTTCACTTGCTGAGATCAGGAATATGTCCCCCCCCACACACACACACACACACACACACACACACACACACAATGTACGATGGTCTGCAACGCTAACAAGTCACAGTCAGGACAGACGCTGAAGAGCATATCATGTCTGTGCATTGTTTACTGCCCAACTGCCAGGTTTGGACCTGATACTAATCTCTGGGGCAGGGACAGATCAGACTGAGACAAAAACATGAAAACACTGGTGTTCCAAAATGAGATCCAGACACTGTAAAATGCCTGCTGTCACCAAAAATGACTGATGTAAAAAAAAAAAGGCTTTGCAGTACTTTTCTAATGGCCAAATCCTAACACTTTCCACAGGCAGGATCATCTGAAGTTTTGGGAAACTAAAGATTGACTTGAAGGAATGTAAAACATGTTTTTTTCTGATGCCAAAAGCAAAGATATGAAAACACTTGAACACTCTTAAAAATAGCCACTCGCCTTCTGTTTCTGGATTCACAAGTTGTGTGGTTGAAGTTTCTCCTTCTCTCAGAAAACTCATCAAACTCAAAAAGGATCCTACCTTGCAAAACCGAATACTCAATTGCACAAACTCAATCACACACTTCTGAAAATAAACAGCCATTTGGAACAGAAGCACTCTTTCTCTTCCCATGGTCCAACAGAGGTTTCTAGGAATTCTTTCCTGGTTCATTGAGCAGAAAATAAGCAATCTGGGGTGGTTCAATGTCAGCAGGCTCACATGGATACAACCTATTTACATGATGAAAGTGATGGGAGTCCCTCAGGACTGTTCAAGCATACAAAATGAGTTACTTCAACAGCTTTGGCCTAAATGCAGGGGGAAAAGCATAACCTGGTAAAAAATGAACAGCAATGAACAAAAAACAAAGAACAGCAATGGCAAGATACAACGATAAGTGCAAGGTTCCAGGTTCAGGTATGTCTGAAATTGTAAAGGGTCGGTTGATAAAGAAAATGTAAGTGCTGCTGTATATCACCCACATACAGAGAGTTAGATCAGAGAAGAGAAATTTCACTTAAAATTATGTTTTTTTTCTGAGAGAATCTTCAGAATGACATGCTGCAGAAAACACCCTGGTATAAAGTCACTACCAACTGTGGACAACATGTCCATGACCTTTTTTATTATCAAATGAAAAAAATCAGCACTGACAGCATGTATCTGTTTAACTTTGATAGCAGTTAAACACAAATGGTCTGTCTACAAGTGATACATTGGTATAAAAACACTATTCTATGTAAGAACCTGTACAGTGCATACAGTTTAATAATTGATGCTCTCAAAGTAGCTTTTCCTTCAGGATACAGACTTTGTTAACAAAAGCTCAGTCAGGCCAGCAGAGAAGCAAGGATACTAAAAAGAAAGCTTTTTAATAAGTTTGCCACCTTCCATTCAAACAATTTATGGGCTTCTTTGACCAACAACCCGAGTATCCTGTGCCTTCAAAAGTAGAGGAGCACTGACACCATCTGTAGCTTCAGTTCCACACACACATTATATAATTCACTTCATGACAATAACATCAGAGAGATCAGTCCTGAGTGTGCACACATACATATGTGCAAAGCCTGAACTGATCTTTAAGCAATCAGTATATGCAACACTGGCCAGCTTTATCTCTGCAGAAACCAGTTTCAAGAAGAAATCAGATTTTACTGCACTAACCTGATCACCTGCTGCTGTCAGTGATCAAGTTCCCCTCCGACTCAGGTAGGAAATGCCTGTGATGTTCACCGGTAGCTACAAAAATCTGACATCATTTTAAAGCTTTTGCTGTCAACAAATGCACAAAATAGAACAGATAAGAAGCTGCCATGGAACTGCACAATCAATTCCTATCAATACATACAAGAATTGATAAATGGGAGGAGAAAGTTCAGAGCTGACAAAGACTGTGGCAAAGCTCCGCACTAAGCTGCCTTTTAAGAAGCAGAACATTAAGACAAAGAGAGAAAAATTAGAAAAATCCATACACTACTGTTATGTACAAGATGTATTTCCCCTCTTGCAGTTAACCATTAATAAGTCATTGCTCCCTGAATTTGTTCAGACGATTCCTCAGATTAACCACAGGGAGAACAGCCTGCCATTAATCATGTGAGTCACATGCTGCTTTCTATTATTCTGTTCAGTTATGTGCTGCTCTCATCATGAGCGTGGTGTTTCCTGCTGTGCAGATCTGTGTGCAGCCTCTAATGCTGTAAAAAAAAAACCTTTACTGGCTGAGCTCTGTAAAGAGAGTTCAGGTGTGTTCTGGTGTTCACATATTACAGTTTATTGCTGTTTTTTGTAGGGGAAACTAATAAGTGAATTAAGTCTTTGTGCAGAAGTCATTATCAGATCACATAGTGGTGATGATTAGTAGGAGAGGACATGATTGGATTGAAATAAATGATCAGGAAAGTGATGAGTTGGTGAGAAGTTTGCAAGCAGCCCTAGTGGTCTCTACAACAGAACAAAAAAACATGTTAAGAGTTTCAATGTTCTACAGGCCAAAGTGCACATGCACTTCACCTGTAGTTGGTCTGCAGCACAATTTGCAAAACAAGCAGCCTTGTTACTATGCAGAACACAGCAAGTATCATTTAAGCTTTTAGAGCCTTGGAATTTCAGGTCGCTCATCATCCTCTCTGTAAAGACCTTTTCCCAAAATGCAATAATTCCAAAAGAAAGGACTTGGAAACAACAAGGACATTTAACCAAGCCTCAAAGGAAGAATTCTGATAATTTAACAGAAGAAAAGTCTCAAAGAATAATACCAAGTGTGTTATTTTCATGAAGACGGACTGTAAAGGATAAAATAAGCCCAGTTCCGTATCCCTTACATCCACTGTTTATCCTCTGAGGAGCATGAATCTATTTTGCACATTTGATGACAGTCTGACTGTATACTGAGTGTGAGTTTAGCCTGACATTGGCACATGAGGAGGTGTCGAGAGCTTGCCAAAACCTTGGGTCGTCATCCTTGAGATCATGAATGATCAGGCAGATCTGAGCAAAGCATCATGCTGACAACCCACCTCACCATTCATAGGTTACAAAACTAATATGGCAACAATCAGCAAGTACTGAAATCACTCTGCTTCAGATCAACATATCATAAATCTCCACCAGCAGCATTTCCCTCTGAATATAACACACTCCTGCGTGGAGTTGGTCTGCTCTGCCATTTAAATCTGACAAAAGGCCAAAACCACAAAAACACACACGAGCGATTCCCAGAAAAACCACCGGAAAGCTGCTGCCTCCACTGCACAGTGTAGAAAAAGCAAAACAACAATACTCACATCCCACCATCATCATGGCCACAGAGAAGATCTTCTCTCCGTCCGTAGTTGGGGCAATGTTGCCGAAGCCGATGGTGGTCAGGCTGGTCATGGTGAAGTATAGTGAGGTGATGTACAGCGAGTCTTTGCCAGGGCCACCCTCCCACTGGCCCGAGCCGCTGGCGTTGTAGCGGTAAGGTGACCCGATGCTGATGGCCAGCTGGTAAAGCCAGCTGTCCCTTTTGATGGTGTTGGTGGCTTCGTCGATGACCTCGTAGTCTCCGATGCTGTACCTGTTGAGGACAAAGTGCTGGAGTGAATGTATGAGACGAGCATTAATATCCAGTGAAGAATCCCTGTTTTTCATTCATTTTTCACTGTTGTCCCAGGTTGTTGTGGGAAAGTTTTTTTACTTTGATTATTTACAATCTGTCTTTTTCACTTTAGTATTTGGAACATGACTACATTCCTCATATTCTCTTGAAATCAACCAATATCTTCCTGTTGTGAATATACTTCGAAAGTAATTGTATTTTTAACGTCTCTGTGAATGTAATTTGATCATCAATATTAAGAACCTGCCTCACTCAACCCCTTCTCCTTGAATTTATGTTTGTATTCTACCAATATGCAATTGCAGATGCCTTTTGGTTGCAACACAATGCTGCCCAGATTCTGTTTTTTTATCAACATAATTAGAAAACACATTTGATGCAAAATGTTAAAACTGAATTTTTCTGCACAACATTCACTTAATTTTAATTTAACTCCATTTTTATTTTCCTACAATATTTATTCTTGCAATATAATACCTGTTCATGGCAACAAAAGTATGATTAAACTGTTTTATGGTTATGTTTAGGAATGATTGGTTATATACTTGGTTAAACAAATAAAAAACATGGACATCTGGATATCTTTATTAGCTTTTAGGAGAATGTGATAGTGCCATTTTACTTTAAACCTTAAATATGGTTATTAAAAATAATACATCTCTAATGTAAGAATACACCAAGGAACATTAACAGCAACCACTCATACTCAGTTATAATTTATACCAGAAGGTAACTTGCTTTATGCACCTTTATATATCAAGCACTATTGTATCAGATGAACACTGATCTTGTGTTCAATTAGAGAATGAATAGATTCTGTACTGTGATGGCAGAAATTGTTCAAAAAAATCCTCTTGTTTTCTAAAGAGCATGTATAAATGAGCATATCATTCCATGTTGTATGACTTGAGGGCAACTAAACTGAGCTTGTAGTCTGCAGTAGAGCAGCAGATGCTTTGTAATGTGCGGACAGGGAGGGCAGGAGCTGTGTTTAGCATACATAACCAATTAGGAACAGTTAGGAAAACTCCCAGCAGCCAGCTGGAGCATTTAAATGGCACTATACTGTGAGCAAATGAGAAGTTCCCTAAATGACTGCAAACATCACAGAAAAAAAATGTTTACCAGATGCAGGCAAGCCAGTGGGCCACCAGTCCAAACACACAGACCAGCAGGACCAGGACGGCAGCACCGTACTCCAGGTAGTGGTCCAGTTTCCTGGCAACCCGGCCCAGACGCAGCAGGCGGACCACCTTCAGAGAGCTGAACAGACTGCTGATGCCCTGAGGGGTGGGAGGCGGGAGGAGGGAGGACGGGAGATGATCGGGGAGAGGGAGACAAAGGGAGGGGAAAGGGTAGAGAATGGAAAGAAGAGACGGATGAAGAAGGAAAAGTGGGAAGGCGTGATGATGTAAGGAAATGGAGGTAAGGGAAGAAAAAGGGAGTCGGAGGGTAGAGAAAAATATACATCACTAACAGAAGGTCAGTCAAGAATAACAAGTTATTGTACAATTACTCCTTTTGCATATGGCAAAAAAATGTACTCAATGAGCTGGCTAATTATCATGCATCTGTATATTGTGTAAAACACTTTAATCAAAGCATTTTTAGGGGAACATTATTTCATTGAACATAAAATTTCAGATTTTTATTTTATATACATTTCCCTGTAATTCCACCTCATGTATTTGACGTCTTTGGAAACTTTGGCATCTGGAGAAAAATTTAAAATAATCCAGCCTTGGGCAGGTTCTATTAAACATACTCATGAACAACTAATTTGGTTTTAATACAGCGCAGAACCCTGCACCTCGTGGTCCATAGTGCCAGAGTACGTTTTCAGTGCTTCATTAACAGGCCCACGTCCTCCACAGGACCTGGCGCTTTATAGCCTGCTTCATATATACACAAACGTCCCAAACACAGTCAGCTGAGAAAGAGGCTCAAAATAATCAGAAGTGTTGTTTCAACAACAGGAGGAGCAGCAGCCAGGACCCCGAGGCGTCAGCATGCTCTGCCTGCACAATTCATTTCAACACAATTAAAGCCCAGCTTTCGTAGCAGCAGGGGCCAACACTCTGCAACCTCAAGCCAGATATTACTACATATATATACCAACATTAAAAAAAACATTTGACTAATAATTTTCTCATTTTGGAGAACAGTGGGGGAAAAAGGTAGATGAAAGCCAGCAAGGTTATTTAAGGATGATATGTAATAACGCTGAAGAGAAGTTTCCTCCTCCAGTTTCCTCGGAGCCTTCACATCCACCTTGACGTTCCTTCAGCCTGAACTTCAGCCGTCTCCACCTGTTTCTTGGTCTTGACCTGAACTGGACTAAGGTCTTGACTCACCAAAGCTAAAGTTCCTGCTGCAGGAATGCCACAAACCCAGGCAGTCAGCCCTCCCCAGTACTCCCCTACCCGCTTTGCCTCTCTCTAGCTGCAGCTTCAAAGGCCTCCCCCTGGGACTCGGACGGTCCCCAGCTCATATGTAAATGCCTCTAAATTAAGTAGCCCCAGAACAGAGCAACACAGATGAAAAGACCATGAGTCAAGAGCACGCAAGGCATGTAAAATCATGGCTCATGAGCACCTGTTGATCAAAACAGAACCCACTGAAGGGAGATGTGGTCCTGAGAGAAACCCGCTCTTCTCACAGTGCCGGCTCCTTCTCTCATTATTTTACAAAGTAGAGGACGCACTGTCGCGTGTTCCTGACAGCGCCCGGAGCCTTAACCTGTTTTCTGCGCTCAATCCTGGCAAGCATTAAAAATTTAAAATGTGTCAGCTTTTGGGGAAAAAAAAGGAGCAGCACGCTTCAACTGAGTTTTCGTTTCGCACTTCAATAGCAGCCCACAGCAAAACCTTCATCTAAGCAGCAAAAACTAAAAAGGGCAGGGTTTTGTACAGTTTGTAATTCTTCCAGCATCTGGAACAAAAGCATAAATGTCAAACTGAATAGGTTTGAGATATTTCAGCATTCATGAAATTCACAAAATATAAACTATTAGTGAAGCAACTGAACCAAATCAAGTTATCGACAACTGTAATATATGTTGAACCAAATGAGCAGCATCTTGTATCTCCAGCATGAGTTTTGTTTTTCACTGGTTTCTGAGACTTCCACTACCAGTTCTCTCTACTCACACATTTTATGGGATCCTTTCATTTCATGCCTTCACCCACTTCTTCTAGCCGTTATCAGAACTTTTGACTTGTCATAGCAGGAAAAACATTAACAACAGCTCGGTTCTATTTAGATACCATGACAGGGATCCAGCATGCATAACACCTGGGCCCTGCAACTTGGATGGAATTCACCCATGATATGTTGTTATGGCATGATGAGCTGCCTGCTGTGAAAAAGGACATTCACACAATGCCCCCAGAACAGCAACAATGATGAAAGACACAGTTACTAGCACTGCTACAGCCTTCTGCTAATGGTAGTAGTGTTGTGTTTTCATCACAGCTTAGCATTCTGACATATTGAATTTGTTTTGTCAAGTGTGAGATATCATTGCCTCAGATGCTCTGCACATCTCCTAGTTTGTGCCCATCCCACACACACTCTGAGCATGTGTTTACCATCTGTACAACGTGACGTGAACATAGCATCGTTTCGCTTCCTCATAGTCACAGCAATCACCCCCACCCACTGGAAAAAACAGCAAAAAAGCAAAAAAAAAAAGTTAAATCTGTTTTTTTCTGGTGTCAACAAAAGCAACTTCGTCACATGGGAAATTTTATCTTCCACAGATATCTTGACTTGATTCTAATATGACATATATGATACTAAAAAGTGGTAACATTTGTCATATCATCATCTTCTCATCCATCTCCATCTCAATCCTTGTTTTCTACAATTTCACTTCCTTTATTGTTCCTCCCTTCACCCAACAATTCTTCCTTTGGATTTTATTAAATCCATAACTCTTCAACCGAGGTTAGTCCAGTTGCTTTATTTACTACTTCTTTGGAGAACTCTTCAACCATTCATCACTCAGTGTCTGATTGCTTTATCTCTCCATCTTCCTATTTATTCCTCTCTCACTCCCTCACAGTACTCTGACATTTGAGTCATTTAAGCCAACACGCTGATGCCCACCTTTCCTCCTGCTTCCTCCCCTCAATCCCTCCTCCAGTGGAAACACACACAGAGTGTTAATATCCCCCGCCCCTGACTGCACGTCACACAGCTTCCCCCCTAGCTCTGTCAGTTTGGCGGTGGCAACATGCACGCCACATAGAAAGGTCAGCCTGGATTAGACCTTTTCCAAGCTGCTGCGGCGCCTGCAGATGCACGCTGTGAGTTCCCATCGGTCCCGCCGGGCTCCTCGGTGACAGCAGGTGGCTTCAGGACCCGCAGGGAGTGCCTGCGCAGATCCTAACACCGCCTCTGCTGCAACCTGAGGGAGCATCAGCACAACTCCTTGTGAGAGCGTTACATCATTTCTGGCTGTTGTTGTTTTTGTTTTTTTTTCTGACACAGCGTGACTGCTTCGCTTGTTTCGCGGATGCTGGCCTGCGTGCGTCCTCGTGTAGGTGTTGCTATTCTTGAAATATGGGAAAATCTTTCATCTCCAAAATGTCAACAGGAACAGAGCAGAGAGAAAAATCCTCACACCTTAAGGGAAAAAGCTGTCTTTGTGCAACCTGTTATGAGGCTTGTTCTCACAGTTTATTGCTGTGCTTTCGTTTATCAGTCAGGACACATTGAACATTTATCGAACCGACTAAACTGCTGAGATGTGGGGGTATGTGGGGACATCATTACAACGGCAAACAGCATCAGACCAACAAACAAAAACATTAAAGCCCATCTTCATCCTCCTCTCCAACAGCTGAGCTGGACAACTATGAATATTTCAATAGGTTTTAATCAGAAGATGAATATGCGGCCACTGAGATTAATCATTAATTTTCTGTAAAAGAAATCAAGGCTTTGTTTCCAGTTTGTGAAAGAGGTCTTGTCTTGTCTCATGTCATGATGGTTTCTGTCAAACTTACTTTGCACTCTTAAGATGTTTGGATTCATGAATGATTAAGATGTTGTGTTGTAGCTTTGATTACAGTAGAACGAAAGGTGAACATTTTTATCATGTGGGTTTGCTCCACATCTGAGGGCTGAAGAAGGATTGTGTGGGGCTTTAAAGTGTCAACCTAAGAGACACAGTGCAGAATTGGGAGCTTACTGGAGCTTGGTGCAGCTATCCAAGTGTATGAGCTGGAAACAAATTAACATCGTCACATCCACTTGTATTGGCAGTGAACAAACCTCAAATTACAAAATAGCAAACTGTGAACATAACAGTGCATCAAACAAGTTCAGAACTACCATAGTGGACTGCCATAGGAACTGAGTTGCACCCAGAGGAAGCTCGGGATCTGACAGATCTATAATCCAGTTCAATTTTGGTGTTCACTGACATTTTATCTTCCAAATAACTCAATTAGGAATGAACAATTTTACCTGTCTGATTGCTCACAATGTGCTGAACATTTAGCTGATTAATGCATTGATACTAATGGTGTTGTAAATTAAAACATAATGAATATGTTTTGTTTTCTTCTATTGTTTTACAGTTCCTGTTTAACACCTGGCCAATGATAATAGATGAAAGTGAACTCATTTACATCTTCTTCAGTTTTCCTGAGCAAAAAATGAATGTATAAAGCGAAAAATGCCTTTTTTTCAACTTCGCAAATGTTTCTGGTTTTCTATTGCTGTAAACTGATCATCATTTTTTACTGTTTATTTGGACAAACAAGCCCCATGAAGACATCACTGTGGGCACACACAGTGTTTCCTGACACAGGTGTGACGTTGTTGAGTAAAGTGTCACCATCACTGACAGTGATAATGGCCAATGAGGAACATTTGTATTCACCTTGAGTTGAAATGATCAGGAAGTGGTTTTCACCTGTGCACACAGCTCTCCACTGGAGAGAGTTTACGGTCATGGACAAACACACCCACATGTTTGTGTGTATGCGTGTGGACGTATGTGCAGTTGGCAGTGGCTACATATTGCCAGCTTGGCAAGGCTCAGCGGGGTATTGAAACCTGCATTAAACACAACTAAAAATACTTCCTACCTGCTCCGGCCATCAGACACAGCGACGGGAGAATTCAGTCTTGCATTGAGCCTATAATAATCTTGGCTATTTTTTTCCACCCAGCATCTTGAGCCAACCGCACACACATATACACACAGTCCTCAGTCAGCATCACCACCCCATTCCTCCGTCCCACTAATGCAGGGAAGCAGCAACAAAAACGTCAATTTAGCAAAGAGGGGAAGAGAAAGAATCTGACCGTGTTCTCCTCTTTAGTGACTGGAAATTTACGTGCCATTGATTTCCTCTCAGCCTGCCCCCCACCCCCCCAAAACCCCATCCTCCCGCTGTCTGCTGTTTAAAAAATAGCAATGGGAAACTCCACCCAGCGGGATCTCATCGAATCCATCAGCGGCCGGCAGCAAGAGGCCAGAGCACGTGAGACACCTGAACCGTGAAGCAGCGGTGCACCACACACTTGGTGAAATCACTGAAATCCAATACAATGTTCATGGCACACACAAAAACACACTGTGGGCACCAGGTTCAATGATGAATGTTAAACTGAGACATATGGGCTCAATATTGGCTTGGAATTAAATATGAATGTAACCCCTGCAGTGAAATTTTATTGTGTCGGCCTTCTTTGTTTATTCACTCATAACATTTTCTGTAACTTAAAAGTAGTAATGCATCCCAGGAGGGCCATTACGCCTTTAAGTCCTTCACGGCCTGTTAGACATTTTCCAGGGTTTAATTTACCCGTGTTTAACAATATACCAGGGCCAGGGGAAATATTTGCCTCTGACTGGCTGGGGGAGTCTATTTAAAAAGGTATATCAGGACACATTAAACACTGTTCTGGGAACAGTTTAACTACAGTTCTAAATCCATGCCCAAGCTATGTCAACCTGCAGGTAATCACACATATTGTACACAAAGCTGCCAGTTAACGCACAGACCATTTTTTCTCTTGAGGTGATGGACCTGTTTTAAAGATGTCACTCTGCTATGAGATATCTGAGGTGAAGTGACCGGCACTCTTCCTCACATTGTCTCCATTTGATGTGATCACATATTAGATGGACTTCATTCATGTTAGCTTGTGATGCCCTGACGTTTCCTTGAGTGCCATAATGAGATCAAATTTTTTTTAAAAAGAGTATAGTGCAAAACAGCTGAGTCAGCTGTACTCCGTGTTTAGCACTGATCGCTAATTGGATGGATGGATTACTTTTATATTAGAGTCTGTAAGTGTAGTGTATGAAATGCCAAGATCCACACAACTCACCAAACTGTTCCGACAGACAGTCAAAAACCCAAATATTAATTGTATCAAATAAATGTTGACCTAAAAACCAGCACCAGTCCTTTGAATAGACTTCATGGTGGACTGGTAATGTACATACAACTGTATACTTGATATTTCAATGGTCACTATAATAACTCAAATGTTACAAATTCCTATATCGGAGTTATCAAGAGAGGAAACTGCCAACATACCCTTTTGTTGTGACTTCAAGTAAAAGTCACCAGTGTGTGTATCAGAGTTTTAGTGTGTTGTGTTGGTCTTCACATTGCTTCAGACGAGAATAAACGGCTAAGGGAGGTGTGGGATCATTTTCTGGCATGAAAACTGAAAAGATGTTCAGAAAAAATTCAGTGGCTGGCAGCTTAAATACTGGTTTTATTATTACTGCTGTTCAAAAACTTGTGTGATTAAACCCCCCACTTGGCAGGAACAGACATAAAAACCCACAGTGTGTGTTTTCACACACATGTGCCTGCAGTCACACAAAAGCATGTTTTTCACAAACAAAAGAAATACACACCCACTCATGAAAAGTAATTTAAATGCTCAACAATAGGAAAAGATGTGAGAAATGCCCAAGCACAACATTAGCAGACATCACTTGTTCTTTTACATTCAGTAGACGGCTCCTTCTCAGACTGAGGTCTAATTAATTCGGCGGGAAACCAAGTGGAAAATCACCTCTAATGGACTTGAGGCTATATTGATATAACTCCTAGATATCTGACGGGTGTAAATGGCCGTGAAAAATACTCAGAACGGACTGGATGTCGTTATGGGGAAAAAATCACCCAGAAATCTATTTAAGATCTATAAAATCCCTCATTCCCCAAGGCAGATATATGCAACAACAGTATGTTCTCAAACTAATCAGACACCAAAACTGGTTAAGATTTCATGCGTAATGTCAAAGTGACATTAGGTCTCTCTACTAATGTCAAAATCCAGTGAAAGTCTACTTCCATATATTTATGAAGCCAAACAGCTTATGAACCATTATTTTGTCCTCCAGATCAGAAATCATCAAAATCAGCTTTTGTTCTTCAGCCTGCAGAGGTTCACTTTACTCTCAGAGGTGAATTGTAAACAGAATCCCACCATCATTATCCCTGGTCTGAAATCACTTCTAAATATTAGCACATTTAAATACAATCCACATGGCTTCAACCTCAGGGCATCGTCTTTGAAAGTATTTCAATAATGAATTTAAAGCTATTGTAGTAGGGCCTCCTTAAAGAATTACTGCAAAATTAACAGTTTTTTTCACAACTTCCTATTCTCACCACTCTCACATGTAAACTATAGTCCAGCATTGCCTCCAGAAAAGATGAAACAGTGGCCTATCAGTTATTAATCTGTAAGCTTCATGAGTGGCTCTGGATGGAAAGAAAATCTGACATCATGAATGCCTCAACCAAATTTTATGGCAATCTCCGGCAAGCAGTCATATTTTTAATGTGGACCAAAGCAGTTGATTAAATCACAGCCAACCCTACAGCCGCCCTGCTAACAGGGCTAAAAACTGAATCTTTGTCTGCAACAGCTGTAGCATCCCTGCAACTCAGAGCATTTGGAGTCACTAAAACATTTGACTCCAAAAACATCTTACTGTCCCACATCTCAAATTAAGTCGTCACTCTGTTTCTTTCACTAGAAATGTTCTGTTGCCTCAGAGTAGTTTGACAAATTGCCTCCAAAACCTTTTCCTACTGTCTTTCAGCCAGCAAACAGAATCTCAAACCTATCAGCATGTTTTTTTATCCTTTCAAACATGGCCGCACTGTATTTCCACCTGGCTCACCTCCATATGAGGCCTGGCCAATCTGGTTGCATTCTGCATCCATTCACACTTGCAATAAATGTGTTCTTCCTCATCCAGATGAGGATTACATATTAATACCACGCTGTAAATGGGGTCACAAACATCTGCTGTGACTCAGATGAACCCAGCCGACAGCTGCAAAACTGGACCCGTCAGCAAAGTGTCTGAAACAGTTGACATGATGATTCACCACCTCCTGAGAATTACATACAGTAATCTAGGCACAAGAAATAGAACATGAAGCTTCAATGTGTATTGTGATTCATTTTGAAAAATTGGGGTTTTTTAGCTTTTTAACTGTGGTATTTGCATTTGTTTGGCAAATTAAAATGAGTCTAGATTAGTGATGTTTGGTAAACTGAATAAAGTAAAACTAAATAAAAGTAGTCTTACTGGAATTTTCTGACTTTCTCTCTTTAATAAAAAAAACGACAATTAAAAGTTCCTTTTAAGGTGGAAGAACAGTATCACTTAACTTAATGTTTTTTTTATGTGATTATATATTATATATTATACACTCCGCCTGTTGAACACTGGTCTGCAATCAGCCAAATATCCTCTGATTCAGGATGGAGGAGTGTATGTCTGATAAATCATTTACAGTTTATGCTTGGTTTAGTGAGCATTCCCTATTTTCAATGCTAGGCATTGTGCCTTGAGCGTTTTCACCTTCACACACACAGATGTACCTCATCCACGTTCTCGAAGGCGTTGATGATGTCGTAGGGCAGGCAGGACAGCAGGTCGATAACGAACCAGGTCTTCAGGTAGTTCATGCGGATCAGCTTGGGGTCTGAGATCACCTCTCCACCAGGCCCCACGAAGGTGGTGTGGAAATTGAGGACGATGTCCACCAGGAAGATGACGTCCACCACACTGTCCAGCACCAGCCAAACAATGTTGTTCTGCTTCGTCTTGAAGGAAACGTTGTAGGGCACCATGATGGCCGTGTAAAAGGTGAGGATGAGGATGACCCAGTCCCACGTGGTCTTGAAGGTGCAGTAGTGGAGGATTATGTGGGGAGGCGTCTTGGGCGCCTCCTGCTTGTACTGGGGAAGGATGTCAGAGTTGAGCTGCAAAACCTGCAGGGGGGAAAGAGCGAGAAACATTTAATGAATTTTTTATCAAAGACTAATTTGAAGGCACCTTGTAATGAATATCCAAGTCCAATGTTGAAATGAGTCATGTAGGTTGTGGCCTGCCTGTGTCCACGAATTAATTACCATCATTTAAATGACTTCCTTAAATCGACGCTTTGATGAACTCTTCTGTGAAGTTGTGACTGACCCTACCGACTTCTCACTTGTGTGTTCTTATTTTGATGTATTTAATTTAATTTAATTTTTTGAATCCCTTGCTTTATGTATTTTATCACATATTTTACAAGTTTGTTTTTTTGTGGAGTTCTTTTCTGTAAAAAAAATTGCTCCATTTTTAAGTGAATGGTACACAAAGATTTCTATGATTAACCATTGACTACATATCATTTTCCATCCAAACTTATTTGTATGATGAAGATGAAGAAATAAAGGTAATCAAAAATAGAAATGGGTTAAACACTACTGAGGTTAAAAAAATGTTATACTTAATTTCACTTAAAAAATAAGTGACATTAGGCATTAAATAATAAGTCATAAAACGACAACAGAATTTAAAACCAAAACCTAAACAGAACAAAAAAAAACAAATCACTTACAAGCTCAGCATCTTGTGTAATTCTGTTATAATTCGTTAAATTAGAAAAAATACATTTCACACATTCAAAGATGTCCATTTATACATCCTCCAACATCACTACCCTCATGACACATCCTCTGGACTCGACAAATTAAAACTTTATCTATTTGATCTTATTTCATGCCTCATGATTTCTGTCCTAGTTTTCACACTGTTCTCTCATTTTCTTCTTTTCATTAAAAGGGTTCCCAATGATAGATATTGTCCTTTTTATAATGAGAGTCTGGTCATAATATATTAAATTTTCCAAACATTATTGTCTAATAGGGTTTGTGGATGTCCAGCATTTAAGCATATACAAGTTTATACTGGGTGATTCTGTCTGAAGACAGAGAGTTATGCAGTTTGAAACTTACAGTTCACCATCAACATGCACTCTAACTGCTTTGAAAGGACGAAGGAGCACAAATTAGAAAGTGAAGGAGATGAAATGAAGCAAAATAACTCTTATTTTGTTTTTCAGTCGAGTAATAATTACCCCCTGCTACAAAGAGTGTGTAGGGGGGGTGGGGGTGCAGGAAAAGTATTTTCAAATTTCTGATGTTTTGATCTGTATTTCATCTTTTCTGTTGCCCTGTAAAGCTATTCTGTAACAAACCTGCACACATGGCTTATAATGAGACAGAGACAGAAGAGGGCTGGAATTAGGAAAAAAGAAACTGTGATGAGCAGGAGAGAGACACTGACCAAAAAAAGAAAACAACAAAAACAAAGCCATTATATTTTGCAGGGTGGTGGTGATCATCACCCCCACTGAGCTCATCCTCTTCTGCAGAGCACAGACAACATTAAATGTAAGAGACAGCAGTTTGATTTCCTCTGCAGGCCACACACAAACACACACACAGATCACACAGCAACCATTCAACTCCTTTTACCTTCAACTGTATATTATTCCGTGTGTATCCAGCTGCTACACAGCTGCTATATAATACAAATTCATATTACATGATTAAACTCCACGACACATCTTGCTATTGCAGAAAATGCCACTTAAATAGTTTTGAAATAACAGCTGCAGTACCACTAGTACTTTAACTGCAACTTTTATAGTAATACTACTATTTCAATATTAATACAGATAAAAAATATGAAGATGATGATACTTAAAGGGCTGCAGTTATTACCCCTCCTAGTACTGCCTTACTACTTCAAGTACTAGCAATAATGATGATGATATCAAAACTATTACAACTACTGTCATCAACATAGTGGCAACATGTACAAATACTGCCAACTATAGTCATGCTCAAACAGTTCCTGTTATTTCTACTACTTTATTACCACTACATTAGTGTGACTACTTCAGGGGCCATTAATACTTTTACTAGTAGGCTAACTCTGTCACCATATCTACCTCTTAATACTGCTCCTGTTTCTCCTTCAATTACTATTGTTACTACTTCATGTCAGCTTCTTTTATTACTTGTAGTGTGACTTCTAGCACGTCGAACTGCTATTACTGTTGCTACTACGACTACTACTATTACAACATCTATTTCTTCTTATACTAGCACCTCAACACTTGTTCTACTCTGCATCTGCTACTGTAACTACTACTAGTACTACTACAGTATCTATTACTAACATAACATCTCTACACTTGGCCTACAGCAGTTGCATCTGTTTCTAAACATACTCTTACTACTAGCATTTCTACACTTGTACATACACTTGGTACTACTATGACAAATACATCTGGTAGTAACTGGCCTCTTATTACTACTACAAGTGCACTTGTTACTACTAGTAAATCTGCATTTGCATTGCTCTAACTACTAGTACTGCTATTACGACCATTACTGTTACAACTATTTCAACTAGTAGTTCTGATGCTACTGCAACCATTATTGCTACTCTTCCTACTTACTGCTGCTAATTCTAGTACTACTCCTGCTACTACTACCAACATTACTACTATTAATTATTGTAATGGGCCTAAACTTAAAATCACTTATCAATAGGGTATAATCATTAATCAGTACAACACTGTAATAATAGCTGTTCCAATAGTGACATCTGATGACTTCCTGTTCTCCTACTGTTAGAAACATTCACAGTTAGCCCTGGTTGGCCGAAGGTGAAGGTAGGCCGGCACAGCTGAAGATCAACAGCAAGCTTCATGCATCTCATCTGAACCTCATCTATAGAGCTGCTGCTCAAATGGCTCCTGGTCAAGAACGGCAGAGCCACTCAAAAGTGAGACATTGTGGAGAGGAAAAAGGAAAGAAAAAAAGCTCCTCTGCTCATGTGACACTCGATGGCACCCTTGATAGAAGATGCCAGCTGTGCCTTTCAGGCTAAGGAGCAGATGGATCACCTGCGATATCCATTGAGTGCACTCGGGACATTATGCAACCCTCTGCCATCCAACGTCAGGCTCCAAAAATGAGAGAGCGGGTGTGTAAGGCTGCCTTCTGCCTTGCCCCCTTCCTACCGCTCTCTGGTTGGAATTCTTCCTTCCTTCCTTCCACATCTCCTTCTCTTGCATCCTTCTACCCTTTCCTTGCACCCTGTACTTCTCGCTTTCATATTTTCACTATACTTTCCCTTGTCTATTACCACAGTGAAAACACAACTTCACTTCTCTATTTTTGGTTTTAAGCTGACTGTGACGACATTTCCCATAAGCCCTGGGACAGCATAGTTGTACCTAACATCATATCAGTAATTATAAGTTTCGGACTTGTAACCAGCCTCCACATGAACAGAGGAGCCCAGAGAAGAGGTCAGGACTTCACCTCTCCATTTTACTCTTTTCACCCCTTTTTTGTCTTACTTCTTTTCCTCGTCGTTCATTTGCATTTTGCCTGTCCTTCTATTTGACACTTCCTCCCTTACAGACATCCTGGTCATCTCCTACTTCCTTTTTTCAATATATTACATTACATATATACATTTATTCTCTCATTCAACTCTCTATCTCTGCCCTCTGACTTTTTTCTGACTTCTTCTGCTCTCTTCTGTTCCCCCTTCTCTCATTTCACTTCCCTTTCAAAGTTTTCCATTTCATCTCCCTTCCTGACTTCCTTCTTCACTTTCTCTCCTCTCATTCCTCTCTCTGCCCTCTCACACCTTTAAAACGTGCCCCAGAGGTAACACTTTTACTAAAATGCATACTGCTCCTCAGGTCATGTGATAAGCAGAGATGAAACTCAAACAAATTCTGATTGAACGGATACACCTTACTCCGATCCTTCATGAATAAAACAGGTAGGGGAGCTCTGGCTAGAGAAGACGTCTTCAACCATCTTCTCCCCAACCCAGAAATCCATTTTCTAAATTTCTAGCAGCAGTCACAATCACTCAGAGTGCCCACAGTGCCCTGTCTCCCCACCCAGCATGAAATTTTAATGGCACCTGCAGAGACAGCATCGCTTGCTGGGTCAAACGACTGCAGCTCCAGGGAAGCTGGGAAGTGAGTGTGTGTCGAGGGACGGGTGGGTCAGATGGATGTACTGAGGATATGGTTGTGTGTGAGCAGGTACAGTATGCTTGCATGCCCGTATTCATCTATGAATACATGCATCTGCATGGTTGCTTTAACCCAGCATTGATGAAATGCTTTGAGTGCAGCTGTTAATGTTTTATATGAACATGTATTTCTGTGGAAATAATATAAAGAACAGAGAGCTGCTTCAGTGGCTTATTTGCAGTGTGTGTGTGTGTGTGTGTGTGTGTGTGTGTGTGTGTATGTGTGGTGGGGCCCTGCAGTGGCACTAACTTCCGGGTGACAGGTTCACAACCATTACCAAATCCCTTTGACATTTGGAATATCATTAATTGACTGTATTTAGGTGTGTGTGGTACATGTTTTAAACATGATTCAACACTATTTATTTTTATGTATTCAGCAGCATTGAGAAACACCACCAACACACCAAGTACGTGGAGAAAACACTGCTGATAGTTTTTACCCATCAGAGCTAAGAAAGTTGAAGTGATTACCATGAGGGGAGAAATACCCTTAATGGAGTTTAACAGGTAAATGTTCACAGGAGCAGCAGTTTTTGCAATGCTAAAACATGATAAAATCACAAAGGGTTCAATTTTTTGTAGTTCTATAGCAACGCATTTATCTTAGAATATGTCTAGTAATCTATAAACATATTTGGACTTTCATGAATTCATGGTAGAATTGGTATAAGATGCCACTGCTTACTGACTACAGTATTGGATGATAGTGGACTGATGTTAGCTTCGCTTAAGCTGTGTCTCATGCCATGGAAGTGATCGTAGCTGCTGTTTTGTCAACTTTGTTTGACATTGTCCTGATCTGCTCATTGCCCTCATCCTGTTAGCTGATGCTGGCAAATCAGTGTGTCAAGAAATCCCAGTGCACAGCATAACAGAACCATGAAGAAGAGATGTGGCTGGAAGCTCTTGCCAAAGCGAGCAAGTGGAAGTTGAATTAAAATCATTTCCTTCAAACTAACATTTCCGAGATAGCAGCTAAACTTTTGCGCTCACTTGAATAATAAAAATTTTATGTGCATGTTTGCTTGTAATCAGGTCATTTTCACCAGCAACAGAAAATTGAAGCAGAATGAATGGTGGTGGTAGTGATGGTTGCTATGGTTACGCAACACACACCTGCTTTAGAACACCAGTACAACAGTGGTATAATGCACAGCGTGAGGGGTGCACGTTTGCACTGCGTTTGGGTGAGACTGTGTGTTTGTTTGTGCTCACCTCCGCCAGTCTGGACTGCTTATGGCTGACTTCATGTTTGCCTATGGGCGCCAGCTGCTGCAGCGTGTTGCGGTTGTTGGTGAGCGCCCGTGTCAGCCGCGCAAACTTGGTCCAGCCTGCAAAGATGAGACATGAAATCAGTCGATCGACTCACTGTCCGTCATGGCACTTCAGCTCTCAGCCAATGACAGGGGCGTTAGGAAAGCCGAGGTGAAGGTGACCACAAATAACATCTACCTTTGGTGCAACTTTGTCTCCAGGAGATTACAATTATACAACCAAACATTCATTGGAAATTTTTCACCAGCAAGAAAAAGCACTTTGGTTAACGCAGGCAAGATGGTGGGTTTGGTTAAATGCTAATGCGCTGTATCTAACAGTTAGTTAGAAAACACTCCCTCAGCTTCCACTTGTACTGTCCACCAGAGGGCTGACGGGAACTGAGTTTCTGAGCCAATTGGTAGTTCGTATTTACTGTACACCCAACATCAATGCGAGTGCAGCATGGCAAACAACCACCGAGCTCAAAGCGTCCTTGAACACAAGTGAATCTCCACCAGCTGCAGGGTTTGTGCTCGGCAACCGTTCAGCACACTCTGACCTCTGCGAGGAAGGAGAAGTTCTCCTTCAGGGGATTAATACCAAACAAATCACTCAGAATTAAGCATATGGTTGTCTAATAAAAGTGAGAGCTACTGTCTGCAGAGAGAATTTCCACTTTTCTAGTCATGTCACAGTGTGGTATTAATTTTATAGCACAGTAATGTTATATATTTCAAATAGGACAGTTAGTGCTTTTTTGGGGGTTACGCTGTCATTTACATCAGCTGCTCATGTGGACAGCCTGTGGTGTTGCAAACCACTATTGAATGGTATGAGGTTATTAGTCATGTAATGTTAGTATTGTTTTAGATTTCATAACAGAATTAGAACTTTTAGAAAATTTTTAACTAACTAAGTGTAACTGTATTTTTAACTAAGTGTAAGTAAATACAGTGAGAAAGCACATCCCCTTGAAGCACCATGGCACTTTAAAGTTCTGAATTGAAGCCAACTGGTTTAAACTGGATTTGAGTCATTCTGAAAAAGAAAGTGCAAGTAGGTCCCATCTGACAGTTAAAGCTGAAGACATCAGACATGATGACCTAAATGATCTTGTTGACATGTTGAGTTAGCTGAGCCAAAGTTAGCCTATTTGCAGGTAAAATAACGCGATGCTGCTCAGCGCTGAATGTCACAGATCACTCCTGAAACCATCACCTTAAAATATTGCTTTACCATGTGCTGCTAGTGTTAGCTGTCCTTGCTAGGACTTGCTAGATTTTTACAGTACAGAGAGACTCAACTAAACTACTACTGTAAATCTTAAAAACGGATCATCTTTGGTTGAACGTACAGACACTGGCTGCCAATGTGTGTTTACCATGTAACAGCCGAAAGCTTCATTTTGTAAATGCTTACTCATGACATTTACACTGACTGACTCCAGCTGATAAAATGTGACAGTGACAAGCCTGCTCACCTCTCCAATTGTGGCTTTTATTGTTTGGGAAGAGTTTGGGGAGTGAGGGAGTAACTGCTGCAGTGATGTGCTCTGGACCAAAACACTTTATTTCACATTGGAAATTTTACTGCAATCATGCATTTTTTTGTTGACATTGTTCTCCTGTTGGTCCTAATCAGTTCCTAACTTAATCTGTTTTATGTATTGTGCACTTTATCTTGCATATGACCTCTTACTTTCAATCTCATTGCCACAGATTAATATAATCTTCTTTTAGTGGCTGACAAGCTTTTTATCATTCTGTTTTTAAAATTCACATAGTTCATTATTAATGGTGTGGAAATGCACAGCAAGCTTTATGAAAAATGATCCCAGTGTTTCCTCTTCTTATCCATTCCTCTTCATTAAAAAAAATTAATGCAGAACATAAACCTTGCTGTGATTCAGGCAGACGTTTATTTTATTAATACCAGACTGGTAATGTTGGCTTATTTTCTTGCCACACAGCTGCCTAGGCAGACCCAACACGATGTCGGCGGGGGGCTCTAACTGTGTGGCTCTAAAAATAAAATCAAACATTTGAAAAGGGCAGAGTAGCACAACAGAGGCACACCACGTACAGTCGTCACACGCCGTGATCGACCTGACCCTTTAAAGGGACCATTATGAAGAAAAAGCAGATTTTGAAATAGCTTTTAACCCTCAGGCCTCCAGCTGCCTGACCCCCCCCCCATTCATTCTCTGTTCAAACAGAGGCAAATTCAACCACCCACTTCTCTGCGCAGTGGTGTAAACACAGCCAAACACAACATGGCACTGAGACCCATCCAGGGTGGATTATCAGCAGAATACAGTCACGTCAAAGTCATTCGCTCGACTCCCCTTGAGGAAATGGATGTAGCGGCCTTTGTGCAACTTATTGTACATCTTCAGTTTCAGAGCGGCTTCTTTTGTCCAATTTTCTATATGCTAATACTTCAAGTTGGCACTGTGCAGTCATAGACAATAAGCCTGGGTGCTCTCAGCCAAAATGGAGATTTTTTTCCTGCTGCTTCAGTTGTGTTTGTGAAACTCACTGTTATATTCTAATACAGTATATACATATTGTTGCATACGCAAACAGCCCAAAGCTGTATGAGCCTCAGAGATGGCTGTCAATGAAGTCACTCTTCTTGGAACAAAACCAAGGGGTGAGAGGGAGGAAGTAGAAGAACCTGCACTCAAGTACTGCTGTTGAATTCTGAGTGACCTCATCGTCATTTTAGATAAAAATACCATACTTTTCAATTCTATTGCTTTTATCTGACTGCTACAGTTACTGGTCAAGACTGGTTGCAGTTTTACATTAATACTGAAATGAGCTCAAAAACATTTTCACCAATGGGAAAAAAAACCCTTTCCATCTTTTTCAGCTTAATGACACACAACTTTTATGACATGAGTTCCACTTCCTTTTAAACTTTTAATGACATCTCAGTCTTCCTCAGTGGATGAGTTGTCATTAATTGTATGAAACATCAGTCCTGATAATGTACAGTAAACTGTCTCCTATTCCACCTCAATTATTTAAATCATCTTGGAATAACAGGGACTTTCCTGCTAAAAAGCCTTCAACTCAAAATCCCCACAGGTGGGGAGAAAAATAACAACCTGTTTCTCAAGATAATGGGATTTTCACCACTGATGCAGTCAAATGAACCATGTCAACACATCAATAATTCAACACTTTTGACAGTGAGCATAATTTAGTTTGTGACAAAAGCCTCTCTTCGTAAGGATACCGAATTTGTATTAATAACAAGATTCAAAAAGTTGTACAAACGTTGCAGATGTGGAGGGAGCAGTGAGGATCTCTCCCTGGCATTGTTATTTACAATCATTCTTAAAATGTAGGCCTGATTCAAAGAGATTAAACAAACAGGCAGCAACACAAAGGAGTAAATTGCTATGAAGCAAAAAAAAAAGGTTTTCGTTCTAACAAAAGAGAGATAAGGGTAATTGTAGAAGTAAATCCCCCGCAGTGAGCGACTTTTTGATCCAGCTGTAAAACACCAGATGAGTCTTATTAGTTACAACTTCAACTTTTCATTTGTAGGATAAAGATGATAATGAAGTTATTTACAGTCTAACTGCTGATGCTTGTTTACTTTTGCCTTTGACTGCAGGGCAGTAAGTTGTAAAGAGACCATTTTTAAGTGTCATATCACTCCATTTTACGTAAAGCCAAGCTCTTGAGTGCTTCTATACTGTCTATACAGTAGCGGTGGTTGCATAATTCCCTGTATAGCATGCATGTATTATAGAGTACTACAATGGCCTAATGTGTTCAGGAATAATAGCAAACCATTGGCATGGAAAGTGAGTGGATACGGTCTTTTGCAGACCCAGAGCTTTTATCGTGAAGTAAAAATGAAGGAATTGGTCTTGGTGGCACTTGTGTAAACACATGGTGACAGCTCACGGGCCTCCACTGTACATACTGACACAGAAGGACAAAAGGACCGCACATGAGGAGGAAAACTGCAGGACAAGTAAATAAGAGGTCTCCCACCACAGTTAATAACAATGCTCCTGCTCGGGCTCCCCTCAAGAATGCAACGCTGCGTGATTTATCAGACTGGAGCACAATGGAAGTGGAAATAAAAAAGGGTAAAGAGGGCCTGAGCTAAAAATAAGAAAGGGAGCAGAACTGGTGCACGCACTACCAAAGTGAGATCTGAAAATACCATTTTGATCAGCAGTTCCATGTCGAGGACGCCTCTGCGACACGCCAAAGAGCGAATTTCCAGACAACAGAGACACATGCATGCAGGACACCTGATAAGTGCACGTCCACTGCAAAAAGAAAAATGGTCCACATTCAACACTGACTTAACACTGACTCCACCACACCTCTGAGGTCCATGGCTGGCTTCCTTTCTTGTGTCTGAAAAGGATGAGCCTTGTCTCCTTTAAACACAACGATGAGCTCCCAAGCTGTTTGTTTCATTTCATTTGAACCAGTCTGTTATTATTTTGGCTGCAGTCTGAACCAATGATGGTTCAATGATGAAGTCTTTACCAACCATTTGATTTCTGTGCCAGCTCTTTGTGCTGTCCAGGGGCAAACCTTCTGTTGATTATATGTTGTAACATCCTTGGTCAAATGTCTGGGGATAATGTTGAGCTGTTTGATGAGATGAAAAGTTCACATTCTGTGACTACACATATTACATCTTTCTTTGTTGTTGTTTATATATTATATGTCTGATATGTCAGACCGCAAAATGTGTTTTATCACTCAACTGTTTCCAGGCCAAAAAAAGTACATTAAGTTGCAGATATATATATTTTTAAGTCATACTTGCTGTGTGGGTTGCAGGTATGGCCTTTGGTATGATTCAAAAGATGTGTCAAATGAAAGGAAACCATGTCATGTTGCGGATTTGGTGAATCAGCCCCCTGTTTGTTGGACAAGTGCTCAGACTTGTTCAAGTGGAGCTACGATACCTGGGCTGAATTTTGAGCCTCATTAATGAAAATTAACTTTTTATGGAAAATATCAAAGGTCAGTTTGTACCATGTTGGACATTATTATTTCCATGTCATTTGTTGTCAATTCCTCAATGACATTTAATTCAAAGCCACAAAAGTATAACTACTGTCACTGATTTTCACTGTGAATATTGTGTCTCCAGCAAAGCAAACTCATAGGCTTCAGAAAAGGGGAACTGTTTGTCTTCATGCCAGAGGCACCTGTGTTCTTGCCTCAGCACTTGTCAGTCATCCTGATCAGCTGTGGACCTGAAATCATGCCTTGTCTGAGGCTGAGGTAGCAGCCATGTGTGGGGCGTTTACAGGTGCTGACAGAGCAAACAGCCAACACAGCCACTCTGTGAAAAAAAACAATAACAACATGTTTACTTTTCCACCCTGCCCCTTGTTCAGCTTTGCTGATCTTTCTTTTGTTACTGTCTTCCTGTCTCTGAAACCCGCTTTGTCATCTGTGGTCTCATCTTGATAACCACCACCAGAGGCCACAGTGTATTCACTGTAAACTTCCTGAGAAGTCACCTGTTGGATCTGGCAATAAAGGAAAAGATAACAGGAACAGTGTCAAGCTTTTCATATGCTCGCCTGATGATGCACCCCACTATCAGATGGCTGCAGATTCCACGTGTCCATCAAATAATACAGAATGTAGTGTGCTTTGAAAAGAGTCAAATAAGGAGGATGATTTGGTAAAAATAGATAAAAAGGACAGAGGCATGAACATTCAGGGTGCAGACCATGTATTTACAAATCTATTTTGTTATTTCAAGTAGAGGATGGAGGTCTTTAGTCGACCAGGATCTCTCTCCTGCTCGGCTGATGTTGACGCTTTGTGGCATGCTGAGCTGCCGGAGCTGCCGGAGCGGCCGGAGACAGAGCCGAGGGTGGATCTCTGGGTCTGCAGCGCAAGCAAACTCGGCTGCCACAGCGGCCTGCAGCAACAGATTCTCTCTCTTCCTCACAAATGGCCTCTCCAAGCCCTCTAATCAGCAAGAGGGTTAAACCGCGGCCCACAGCACTCCGATCTGTGACACAGCTACTCTGTACTGAGTACTCAACTGAAACACTCTGTAGCATGCTGGCTGGCTTCAGTCTGGCATCAGCACGTCAGTCAATCCCCACCAACAGCACAGTGCAGCCTTGTTGCCAAGGTGATTTTGTTTCTGACCATCGCTGCTTACATGAATACCTGCAGAAAAGAACCATCTGTTTAATGGTGCAGTTAACTTTTCACTCAACTTGTCCATCACCGAGTCGCAGTCCCACAGTAAATGAGACCAGGCAGGCAGTTAATCCCAACTTCTGGTTTTCTCCACAGCAGTGTCCATGAACTAAATTTGTCTTGCTACTGTGGACACATGTTTCATGTTCATATTCAAATTACGACAACCGTCAAATCACTAGGCCAAAGACAATCTTGTCGGTTTGCTTGTTTCGTCCAAACCAGCAGTCCCAAACCCAAAGTCTACGAATAACAGCAAATCCTTGCATCTGAGAAGCTGGAAGCAGGGAATTTCAGAATTGTGCTCTGAAATAAAGCTTCCAGAATGAACAAATTATAACAACCACTGCTGCTGACTTTTCTGTTGATCAATTAATCAATTACTCAATTATACAGTTGATGCAGTTGAAAGTTGTGGTAAAAAGTAGCAGAGTTCAGACATCCGAGAGACAAAACTAGACATCAAATCATTTTCAAATTGCACACCGAGCAAGATCAGAATTACAGCAGGAGAGTTGTTGTGATTAGTGAGCTATAGCCCACAGCTTTGATTATCTGTGTTTTGTTTTTGTTTTTTCAGTTGGAAGTGTCTTTTGTACAGTGCTCATGGAAGAACCCCGGTGTATTCAGCCTGACTGCTAGCTACTAACAATATTTTTTTTTTACTGCAGGCCACGAGCAGGAGATTCATTTCTCTTTTGTGGCATTACAGACAACACACCGTCTGCTGATAACTGCTACAGTACACAATATCATCACACATTTTATAGCCCAGCTACAATACACATAACCACATATTATCCCTCTCTTAAAAAGGTGCATATCCATGCTAGTTAATGTCCCCCAACCGCCCCCCCCCATATAATCATACACATTAGAATCTACGACATCAACTCGAATTGGGCTGTTACCTTTGGTGCACTGGATGTTACTTCAACCTCTGAAATATTATACTTTGCATAACGTTTCTGTCAAGCACAAACCAAGTATAAACCTTTTACTAATCAGGGCAGAACCTGTAGTTTGTCATGTTGGCAGCAGCAGCAGCCTCAGCTGACTCACAGACACGTCAACACACTGATGTGACAATATTAGTTCCACTCAAGCACTAATTGCATGTTCAACCCGTGTTAGTCACGTGTCGTTGAGCACACATGAAGAATGAATAAACAAATCACACGACAACTCCTTGCAGGTCTCTGCAGCGGGGGGGGGGTGTCCGTCACTGCGTGTGTGCACATGTGTTTACACGTGTTGTGCATTAAAATGGGAATGGGGGAAGGGGATCCTTGTCAAAGGGGCAAACGCGCCTGCTCAGCAGCGCCAGGAATGACTCCCAGGGCAGGAAGCTGACGCAGTGCATCGGTCAGGGCATAGAGCACCACACCAGCGCCACCCACGTCTCCTGTGATTCCTGATAGTATCACAACCTTCTCGAATGCAACCTGACAGCTTGAGATGTTCACACGTCGCAGGGAAACAGGACTTGACTTGAAAAATAAAGAGTGGGAGAAAATTTGTGGTAAGAAAAAATGTTCTGAGTCTTCTCAGTGAGAGACAGACAGATGACAGAAGAGGAAGAGGGGGGATAGAGGCGGAAACAAAAGAACGAGTAGTGAAAGAAGGAGGGACACAAGGAGAAAGAGAAAGTGGAAAAGAGGAGTAAAGAAGAGGGGTCACGGAAACAACAGAACAGGAAGAAGAAAGTAAAGACAAGGAGGAGAATGTTAGGAGTAAAGTAAGTAAAGTCAAAAAGTGGAAGCAGGACAGGATGACACGATGCCAGATTATTACAACAAAATTAGTGTGACGGAAGATGCGTGACAAGATAAGGAGAGAACAGGAAAGAAGAACAAAAGATGGGGAGGAAAATCTGCAAAAAAGAAAAAACTAAAAGGAGGTAGGAAAAGTTTGGCAAAGGAAAAGACAAGATAAAAGGGAATGACAGAAAATAAATGTGAAATCTAGGACTAAGAAGGGGGGAGAAAAAAAAAGTCCGATCAGGGAGGATGAAGAAGAGATGTTGAAGAAAAAGACGAACATATATTAAGACAAAAATAAGTAGAGGAAAAAAGACGGAAAGAAGATGAAGAAGCTGAATGAGGAATTGAAAAAGAAAAAATAGAGGAGAACAACAAAAGCCAGAGAGGTAAAATACCAGAGAGGAAGAAAAAAAGAAGTTGAAGGAAGAGGAGCAGGATGAAGACATATAATTAAATGTCCCATCAGAAGCCAACTGGCATTACATTACACAGTGAGGCATCCAGCCATGTACTGTACTAATTTGGGTCCCCCACTCACAAATTTTGTCACACGTCATCCCCCGTGTGGCTCCCTCTCTCCTGTAACTCTTCACTATCTAATAAAGCAGGATGAAAAGAAATCTACTGTGGTGGCTCGCGACCCTGTGCTGCACATCATGTCCTCTGAAAAATCCTGTTTTCAAATCCATCAAAGACTTTTGGAAGCGTTGGAAAATAAAACTCTCCAAATATAACCCTCAAAATGTTAAAGAAATTCGCTGTTGTTTGTTTTTAGGAGCAGTGCCTGAAAAAAACTGAGAAACACCCACCTTTGGTAGTTTCATCTTCAATGGGCTGCTTGAAGAGTGTGATGTCCTTGAAAGTGCAGAGGAACAGAACCACCTTGTCGTTCTCGTTTCTGATAGGAGCCACTTGCATGTAGAACCACACTGGACTTCCTGCAAAGACATCACAAAGTCTTAGCTGTGCCCTCCTAATCAGGACTGTGATGTTTTTTTTCAGTTGATTAATCTATGTGTGATAGAAAAGTGAAGAGTACCCATCGCAGTTTTGTCCAACCAACAGTCAGACCAAAAGATATTTAATTTATAATAAAGCACAGCTCATCCTCAAAATGGCTTCCCTTTTTTGGTTTGATGAATAATAACTAAAAGACGATCCCATTATTGAAACTGTTGCAAACAAATATGTACATGTCAGAAAATCATTTAATCCAAATTCTAAACTGCACAGCAGATCTACAGACCAGGTCATGGAAGAATTCAAACTTTTAACTTCAGTGACAATTTATTTTATTTCCTTTATTTGTGTACAAAATTACAAGTCAGCGCTATGATGACATGGAACCTTTGAGGGACCGGAAAGCCGACAAGTCTAAAATTATGAAAACTATTTAATTAGCTTTACTGTACCTTCTGCAGTAACGGAAGGGTTTGCATCAGTTATGAGACAGGAGACAATACAAATACATTTAGATAGCTCTTCAATCAAAAACCTCAAAACCTCAATCAGATATACACATACTTTTGGCCATATAGTGTATTACAAGCAATAAGTTCTCTCAGAAAACAGAAACCAATGCACAAAGACACAAAATCCCATTCTTTTCCATTACTATCCAAAAAGTTAATGTACTTTACCAATTTTATGAATGGAATGACTGTAACCTTTGACTGCCATGGACTGCTTTCACTCCAAAAGAGAAGTCTTCAAGTCAAATGCCACAATCAAAAACCCCGCAGATTCTATCTTCTCCAGTATAATGACATTAACATTCACTTAATGTCACTTCATACCTGCACTTTGTAGCAACAAATATTTATTCATTTGCACTATGTATATATACTATGTATATTATTTAATGTATATACTGTACACTAGTTATTTAATTCACTGCTTAAGCACTTCTGGTTGGATGCTAACTGCATTTTGTTGCTCTGTACTTTAGACAGGTGCAATGAGAATAAAGTAGAATCTAAATCTTATCGAAACTGAATCTAACACTCGACCTGTTTATGGAATTCCTGTGTAATCTGGCACTGTGACGCAGCTAAAGAATGGAGGATGAGCAGCCACATTTCTAACCTGATTTTTTTTCTCTGCACCTGCTTTTATGCAATAATCTTCATATGGAACTATTTCTCCGTGTTCATTTTTTCTTACCTGCTGTTCCAGCAGATCTCATTCTGACAACTTGATTTTAAGGCCGGGGAGCTCACCGTTCTTTCCGCACAGAAGAACCACCAACCCAGCCGACATTTTCTGGACTTTATTACCTCCGCACACACACTTTTGGGAGAGCCAAAGTTGGAAATGGTTGCAAACGCCCTAATGTCATGATTTGTGGATATAAGTGGTTCCCAGTCATCATCCATCTCATTTACTGTATATCCAGGCTCTGTTAGGGGCCCTGCTCTCCTGATTTGTCAGCGAATTTGTGCCATTTTAAAAATGATCTTTCCCTTTTTTTAATCTTTTACTCTGCCTGTCTGGCTTTTGCTCCTCGACCTTGCATTTGCTCTGGGCGGTGATCACTCTTGGGAGACAGGGGAAATTTGGGACTATTTCTGTCTGCATTCTTTGTTCATTGTGCTCCTCATCATCACTACTGATCTGGTTACAGATCAGAACAGAAGCATCTGTTGCTTTTCTACCCATTTTGACCTGATTAAGTTATATTTCAACCATATTTACATGTTAACTATTTCCTGGTTACTTAAACAGCTGGTAGTTTACTTGTTGGGGGACTAGTTTCAGATCAGCAATATGCTGCTCTATGGATAGCAATGAGACATATCAGGCTTTCAATACCTATTACATGACTTGTCATAAAATATAGATTCAATAGTGCATTGTATTCTGGCTTCCATGTCATCATTTTGTGTTTTAAATCCTTAGGGCGTTGGACTCAGTCTGATAAAACAAGGGACGTAACAATGGTATATTCCATTTTCTTTTTTTTTCTTGTAGACAAATTAATTCATGAAATCAAAACATTAGTGACATCATCAACAGATCAATCAATGATGAACAGTTCTTAGGGAAGAAGTTAAAGATTCGTGTGTAGTTTTCTCAGGGGTACTAGCTAACTCACTGTTCTTTCGGTACAGCAGGATTTCGAAGCAGTTGGACTCATAGTTGTCGAACGTCTGCCGGACTTTGTCGATGGTCTTCTTGTCCGTCAGCTCTCCGTACATAAAACTGGAAGAGGAAAAGGAGCAACATGAGAAACAGCAGTGATCGATAGTGACCCGACCCTTTAGCCTCTGACCTGTGTGACAGTACATCACATGTTTGTCATGGCACTGTCAGCCTGTCATCGTAACATAAAGTTTCCATTAGGTTTTATGTTTGGCTTTTATAGAGTGAATTGATGCAGCAGCTGCATAAATTTAGCTCAGAGTGAAGGACTGTGAATTGCTTCTTTTGGATTGGTGCAACCTGCATTTCCTGGCATGGTTGTAATTATTCCTTAAAAGGGCTGAGGACAGTTTAATCTGTGCTAATATAATTACTCTGAGTGATTACTTTCTGCCCTGACAGCTGCAGTGTCTTCAAGGACTAAGCTACACAGACAGGTGAACATAAACAGTAAAAAAAAGAGGTATGTTTACTGTTTGTATGGTCCTGAACTAAAACTAATGGATTAACTCCAAAAAGTGTCTCAGAAAAAGAGAATGCCCATAACACAGAAACAGAGCTTTCTAACTGCTCAAACATTCGAACAGCTAAAAATAACATCTTGAGACAGATTTAAAATATTTACTGGACTGGTCCAAACTGTGAGGCTCATGAAATGTTCTTTATAATCTTACAGCTGTATGTTTTTTCGTAAGTGTCTTTGGTCAAAAGGTTTCTGTGGGTCTTACAGGCACTTGGTGAAAACTTAACCTGTTATGGTCCTTCCCAAAAAAAAACTCCATAAAAGAACATAATAAAGAACCCTTCCATTTAACTTGTGACACATTAGAGGGTCCTGACACCCAAAACCTTGTATCATATGAATCACTATGTCTGTACCAATGCCGCAGAGTTACACTCTTTCCTGCAGTCAAAAAGATACTACCCAAAAATGGTATGGGCCCCATCACCGGGTCATTGTCGTCCATCCCTTAACTTTCAACTCTCAGCTGACTCGTCTTTCCTCTCAGTTTCATGTCTGAATAGAGTGTTGTCAGTCTCAGTGTCCACCTCAGCACTGAGTGGCAGGGATCTATGGGCAGATGTATCTCAGCGCCCCCTGTTTTCACTTAGCTCAGTACGGGGGAGTCTTTGTTGCCACTGGCAAGGCCGTCACCCCTGGTCAGCTCTTAAATGAGCCTGAGGGGAGGAGTCGTCCTTTGGACTCAAACTTTAAAACGTTCTTGAATGACAGGCGAGCAAGACACCTTCCTCGGGCTGTACCGGACAGAGCTCCCCTGGCAGCTCTAAATTGGAATCATTTCAGAGTCTCGCTGAGCGTTGTGCCATCTCCTCCCCTCCCTCTCTCGCAAGCGCAAGATGCTGTTGAATTTTTTTTTTTCTTTTGGCAGGGAGACTCTGCTGAGGTCCAGACTTCTGCTGCATGATATCGGAGTAACTCTAAACGAAGTTAGTGACATGTAAACATCTTGACTGTTCAGTTTTAATGATCGCTACAGTGGGAGAAGAAGCAGGGAGGTAGATAAAAAGGTGTTTTTAAAAAGGTGTTTTTTAATCTTTTCTCTCACTCGCACTCCTTTCTCTCGGTGTGCTTCAATAATGGATGAAACTGAATAAAAAAGGACGTATTCAGTGGTTTTTTGCAGGATAAATGGAGCACTTTGAGAAGGACATGGTTTTAGATTTTAAAAAACAATGACTCATGGCTGCTCCTGTGTGGTTATATAAGTCGCTGGTGTTGTATTATCTCTAATTTCTACAAACTGAAGAATTCAATCTATTAAAAACACATTAACTAAGAGGCTACATAAGATATATGCCCACTATACATTCAATAGAGAAGTGTATGCAAATGTAAGGCGATTTACAAAGATGACATTTATTGCATATTCACTTACAATGTGGGTGCATTTACATTACCGCAACAAGACAAAATAGCCATTATTGTCCTATTACCATACTGTCATTAATGGCGCTTTAATCTGGCATTAAAAATGCTTCCGTATTAAACAGTTACTGTACATCTAACCACGGGTTTTACCTGCATGTGCTGCTCTTCTGCATGACTTCAGCCCTGTGGAAGCCAGACAGTTTGCAGAATCCGTCATTGCTGTACACTACAGGCCACTCCACGATCTGGGCGTTTCCCAGGAGGAAGCTGGTCTCTGACAGACGGAAAAAGACAGACAGAGAACATGAGCCGCAGAAACGGCATCAAATATGAAAAACTGGTAAAATGCCACATGGCTACTGAGCTTCTACAGAGGACTGTACAGAGATGTGTGACACTGGATTTCATTTGAAGTGAATTAAAACACATTCAATAATTTGTTCAACTGTAATCTACCCTAATCTCAGTGCAAATGAATCCATGTCAGGATAAATGATCTTAACATGCTTGGTTTCTGGTTTACAATTTTCCAAACCCCTGAACTTTTCCTTTAAAAGACGCAGCCTCCTGTGTGCCCTTTGGAATAAAGCCCAACTGAGACGTTTGAATCATCCTGACCTTTCTGCTCTTTCACACCAATCAATTACTTCTCTGGATTTTCTGCTGAATGTGTTTGAACAATAGCAAGTCCTTCCTAACTTACTGAGATCATAATACTTTGAGCCAATTTAATTCTATATATAGGATATAAATGGGCTGGACAAAATAATAGAAACAGCAACAAACAAGCCACAAACAGCAACATTACAGCCTTCATAAAGTGAGAATTTAATGCTGGACTGCTACATTCGGTTAAGCTAGGTGTACCTAATGAAAAGCCAACTCAGTGTAGTTTTCCAAACAACAGAGTTAAATTCACAAATGGACACACAACTATTCATAGAAGACATTTTAAGACTTTGATCAGAGAAACAATACAATCCAATACCAACTTTTGTTTGATATACGCTACAGTATGTCCCTAATTTTAATTTTGACAAGATACGTTCAAACCACATTTCTTCAACCTTTGATAAAACATAAACTCTAAGTGGAGATACCTGTGGCTACACACTTGACACTTCCCTGTGAAGCTAATGTAAAATCTGAAAAGTGCAGTTAAAGCTGCTTGAAAGCTGCTTTCAACCAGACACAGGAACATTATGAAATGTCGATGTTATACCGGTAAATAACAGGGATAGTCACAAAATATCATTGACAAAATGACAACATCACAAAAAAAGAATATGTGCTGGTTTGTTTTTATGGCAGTATTTTGACTGGCCACTGGAATGTGCGATGAACTGGCCCAGAAACCTCAATGGGTGCATCCGGGCCAACGGGCTGATTATAATGTCAGCCCTGGTTTACAAGAAAGCTAATTATCAAACAACATTAGGACCTGCCAGCTACTGCTACTACTTTTACATATCAGTTTTCTTAGTTCCTTAGTAACCAACAGCAACGTCAGCCATTTTGCTTCAGCCAACTTAAAGCCCCATCCCTCTTTTTGCTAGCTTTTATAAAATAATTTATTTGATATGTTTATTGGTTTTCATTACTTTATTCCTAATATCTACCACCAAAGAGAGATTATCTGACTCCTCCATATCAGCAAATTTCCACTACTGAAACATAAAATTGACTACAATGAGTCCTCCAGATTAAAGAGGGGCCCTGTGTCAATGCTTCACTTAAGACCTTAGCTGTTGATTCATCACATTTTGCTTCCATTTTTCTGTGGCAAGTAATTAACACACAAGACTTTACTAATCCATCAGAGGGGTGCCCCATACAACAACCTACAATTATTTTCACCATCAGTGAGTCTGACAATTAGGCCAATCATAAAAACTGTCAGGTCTATAAAATGTCTATATAATGTCTAAATAATAAAATAGTGAAATATCCCTGTCACTCTGCCCTGAAGGCCAATTTAACACATTCAAACTGGGTACCAAAGATGTTGAATTCACCATAAACTTGGAAACTTCTGTTTCCACGGTCAACTTTTTACCTACTGAGTAGCTATGACAGCTGTTATGCCAACAGATTCAACTGATCAAACTGCATGATGAATGTGTGATGTAACAGAAAACTCTGGAAAGAGCCTTTAAGTAGACCTACAGTAACTGCTGCTGTGAGGTTCAACATATAGTGTTTGATGCGCATAGACAATATTCATCAGTAGATTATTTTTAAGTAGAAGGAACTGTCATGGTTTAATCCACTATTTAATGATATTCAACTATTGTATATTCCAAATTTTTCACTAAGCTTCAAAATAACAGGACCTTAACTTTTTACATCATAATTATTGACTTATATAACTTGAGGGCAAATTTTTACATTGTATTTCCTTTCACCTATTAAGTTGCTTCCGATGAATTTGAAATTTCCCCTCTTCCCTCCATTTAAATTATTTATTGTGTATTTGTCATTATTTTTCCTCTACGTCTTATATATGAACCATATGCCACTGTGTTTGTGTTTAAACTTGATTTAAATTTTTTGTCATTGCTTTCACATAGCAAAATTGTACACACATGTTTATTTAGCTAATTATTTTTGTACTTGGTATGTAAAATACAGCCAGCAGCAGAAGCGTTTGTGAGAGGATGAAGGGACAGTAGGCATCTCCTCATTAGCAAAAATGATCACCAGTCTCATGCTCATGCTCATCTATAAAATCTATGAAAAACAAGAGTGAAAGTCATTTACCTATCCATCAATCCCCTCATTAAACTAAAACGATTTACCCAGTGGCTACAGTGGAGTGTAAATACAGGCAGGCATTGCAGGAAACATCTGCAGTGGAAAAAAATACCACCAGCAGCTTGTTTTTTTTCCTCTCTCCCTTTCATAACCACATAGATATTAATTATTCATTTTATATACCCTGCAGGGTGATAGCTTGGTCACCAGGAAGAGCAATACAGGTGGTTTTTACAGTTTAACAATTAGCTACAAATATTGTGTACATCACAATGCTGTCAAAACATACCACATATTTTCAGTTGGATGAAAATCAAATTAAAGAAACTTGGTCCAGCACAGTGAACCCTCGGTCATCTTTATATTGCTTCAGTGAAGGAAAATTCTGGTTTAATTAACCAGGGTTGTTTTTGTAGCTGTGGCCATCACACTGTGCTTATTTTAACTCAGGGAATACAAAGATATTGGCTACACACACAGAGAAAAAAAATACTGAAAGTGAATACACTCGAACTGCATGCTCACAATATGGTGAGGGCAGCAGCTCGAAGTTGAAGCACGACCTCAGTGAAGTATGATGGATGTTTATCATGCACACTTTGGGAAATAATTCAACTTGTTTGTCTCTGTTTTCTCTTCTAAAAAAGTTTGGCTGATGCGGGGGTTTGTTTAACACCTGGCTGAGAGTATGACTGCTCCTGTTTCCTGTCAAACCTTGTTGTAGTGCTGTCCCTGTGTTACCAAATCTTAATTTAGTGAGTTCAGTCATAAATTTTACAAACACTAAGGTGACTGACATTGTTTCAAGTTCCCCCTGCAGAACACTAACCACTTAAAACTATTTTGACAAGCCAGAACCCTGAGTAATTACACATTGAAAAATTTCCCATTTTCCCAAGTAATTTACAATCGGCCTATATTTTCTGCAATCTTCAACCCACCTATAGTGGTATGGTGCATGGTAAAAGGTGCCCTCTGAATTTATTTTTCTCCCTAACCAGTCACACCTGAAAACACCAACATCTCTTACAAATGTAATATGTTTATGTATGTAATATGTAATCTGTAAGTAATATGAAAATGTAAACTCTTCTTCATGCCAGTTAACTGTGAAATTCCACAGCATATGTCTCAGGACATTATCTGAGTGGCCTAAGAGGAGCTACAGGTGTGAGTACAGTGTTATTATAACTACTACGAGTGACAACCACACACACTAAATTAAGTGATCCTTTAAAGTCGCCTTTTTGTGGCATGACAATGTTACACTGAAACCTTCACAAGCTGACAGTCAGCTGCCTTATAATGAAACCCCAGAGGACTTCAGCAGATGACCTATTAAGTCTCAAACATGGACACAGTGATGACAATAACAAGAACTTTGAAGAATCTGTCTCACACATATCAGTAGGGGACTATTTCATTGAGGCAACTTTTAAAAGCAGCTCCAGCAACATTACGATCTGACAACTCTCAAGTAAAGGTTCAGTTCAAATCTTGCCAATCAATATTTAAACACACTAGAATGAACTTGACCCAATGGTTACAATACCTGAAGGTCACAAGAATATCTAAAATGGTCAGCACTATGTGGAGCTATTCAATTTGTAATTAATGATCCAAAACATTGACGAAATTGCTGAGATAATGTCCTTCAATACCTGCCAGATCTGTTATATTTTGGCAGGCAATCATTCACCATTCTGAAAGCCTCTGCTTTTCCAAAAAAAAAAAAAATAGCTGGTTGGTAAATTAGTGAATTGTGGCATTCTCTGAAAGCCGATGCACAATGTGCATATGGCCAAAAACATCACATGCATGCAGTGTGTCCCACAGCACTATGAACCAGCACTTCAGCTATGATTAGATTTATTTTTTTAAATGTGCGTTGGAACACAGAGAGATGAATTCTTGAAGGTGTGTCAGCAGCTCCTTCAGCCAGGTTCTTCACTGCAGCTTTTACAGATTGATGAGTAAAATCGTCCAACAGCACACTCAATTGATTTTAGTGGTCAGCCAATTGATGATATATAAAAAAATAGTAGCTATAAGAAAAATGCTCTTGCCGCAGTCAGGGGAAAAAATATTATTAAATCAGCAGTGGATATCACTGACGAAGTGAAATCCAATTCTCAAAACACCAAAATTTGTTCTGTGTATCAGTCAAAATCCTCCCAATAATCACATAGAATATAAAACTACAATTTCATGGCCTCTCATAGTATGACATTAATTATAGGACACTGTCAGGATGCACTTGAAAGCTACAGAAGAAAAGGCTGGTTTACTGTGGCTCATCATTTTAATGACTTTACGCCTCCATTCATAAGTGTTGTATGTTTCCTGCTACAAGAACTGTAAGAACTTAAAGCAAATAAGGTTCCCTTATAATGAGCTCAGAAAGTGCTTCCATTAAACAAAAACAGTCTGAGGAAAAATGGAGAGATAATGGACAAGTGACATTTTGTTTGTGATGGTCCAAGTATGACAATTAATGCTTTAACTGATTTGTCTCTCAAGTAATTATAATTAATCAGTAACTATTTTGATTATCCTTTAATTGCTTTTTTCAAGCAATATTTTTCAAGCAAAAATCGCATATAACATATTTGCTGGTTCCAGCTCCTAAAATGTATCCTACTGTATATGTTATTCAAATATCTTTGAGTTTTGGCACTTTATTTTGACATGTTTTGGACTAAACAATCAGTTAATCAAGACAGCAGCTTATTGGGTGATGGACAGGAAAAGTAGTCATCAACTATTCTGATAATCCACCAAGGTCGAGTTTTGTGTTTTGGACACTCGGTTGGATGAAAAACAAGCAAGATGCACATTTACATGGATTTTTTTTCTCCCAATTTACTGAAATTTAGTCAGAAATGTCCTAAAATGGCCACCGTACAGTGGCTAAACCCTTTTGATTTATGTAACAACATGGCCTTTTATCTGGCACCATCATCCATCCAACTTGTCCCACTGAAGATTGAGTGTTCTTTGTTACATGGCAAACATATAACACACATTTTTGAGTAGTTTCATATTCAAATCAATTTCTTTTGACCTCCTGTAAAAGGTAAACATATTTTAATGACTCATCTTGAATTTGGGGGCAGTTACATAGATCTATCCAATCAAAGGTGATTTGGGCTGATGAGCAACCTCAGGCCTCAATAACAATACAATGTTCTGTAAACCATGGGCACATGTAAGGCTCAGTCACATCTATAGGATCTGATTTATACACACACACACACACACACACACACACTCTCTCTCTCTGTCTCTCTCTGTTTCATGGAGCATGGAGTTTATGTAAGATGTTTTAGCCATCACCACAAATCACAGAAGATTGGGGCGCACCTTTAACAGAGAACAATCTGCCTCATCTGTTCTCTACTCTTTCCAAACAATTACTCACATGATTTTTCAGCAGAAAAAAGGAACTACAGTTACTTAAATTTATCACCCTCTTGTTTTTAAGTCTAAAAAGTGCCAGCTGCATCCTCCTGTGTGCCCTTTGAAATTAAAGATCTGACTAAGACTTAGTGCACCAGAGACACATGAAAGAATCCTAGAATCCTCTTGACCTTTCCTGCCCTCCTCCTTCATCACAATCAGTTATGCATAGTTGAATCAGGTTCGAACAATATGGGTAATGTGTTAAAGCCTCCAATACCATGTTCAGACTCAGTTGGGACTTCAGGTTTCTGTTGAAAGGAAATGATGAGATTATTTTAGCTTTAACCTGCTCTGATTAAATTACCGTGATAGTCTATGACAGGCTACAGGAGACCTATTAATTTGAGATACAGCAGGTTCCCGACCCATTGTTCTGCAGTTGTGATCAGACGAGCCTACTCTAAATTCAGGACTGTAACCAGGATTTTAGAACATACTCCAAACATTTTTAGGAAACCCTGAGCCTGACTGAAGCCCCTTAACATGCAGATCAAAACTGATATCTTAAAATCAGACCATAAACAATATACAGTGATTACTGCATATCATACATTTCATGCAAAACAATCAATCAAAAGACATATAACCTCCAACTTTTATAATAATTTAAAGATCGTTTAAGTTACATTTCAAATAAAAAAATGCCAAAGATCTGCTGTTTTCAGTTCCTGTTGTTTCTCTCTTTTCACTGTTCTCCAAATGACTAATCCATTGATACAAAAAAGAATTAGTAGAGTAATCAATGATGAAAATAATCATCAGCTGCAGCCCTAAAAATGTTCAAGTGCTAATTCAGTCACTGGATGCTAAATCCGCATTTAAGCAGGCCAAGTGGCAGTACTGAAGGGCCCATTAAGACTCTTTACACTTATCTGACTCTTTCAGTTCTTGGTCACACAATTTGTTCTCTTCATTTTAAACCTTGCATGAGCTCAGATTATCTGCCTTTATGTGTCTGCAAGCATTGATTTGTGGTCCTGCTGCTCCCCCCGCACAACTTGTAAACAAACTTCTGGTTAGTAGATAAACAATTAGTCCTAATTGATTAGTCAATGACAGAAGAATTACCTAATTACCATAGTTGTTATTGATAATACAGTACAGTAAAATACAGATAAGACAGTTTCTGGTTACATGGCCACAACCCCTTTGACTCAAGTTTACAAGCAGACAAATCCTGATACTGATATAAATATGATATGAGTCTGTACACCACAGAATAAAATCTCCTGTAGCTGGAAGATATTTGTGGCATCTTTGTACCTGTTAAGATATCAGACTTAAGAAAAAATATTAATTTCTTATTATTATTTAATTAATTTATTCATAATTTCTACATTTCTATACCTTTTAGTCATATCAGTTCCTGTGGCCAAGGCTGCATTTACAATCTGATTAACCCTCAGGGGCCCCAGAGGCCCCGTTCACTGTGTCTGTTGGTTTGTGGTCAAGTTCTTAATGACACATTTGTATATAAATGTGCATCACTAAAGCTCAGTGTCAAATGATCTGTTGAGACCCACCTTGTGTACTTGCAATCAAAATTTACAGTGGGCATACTTTTAATTAAATAATGAAATTATGAAAAACAGGGTGTCGACAGGGGGGTGGGGTGGCCACATCCCACTGCCTTTGTGGCCTAAATCTGTCCCTCTCATGTGACCCCAGAATAATGTAAAGGTTTACTTGATTGATATTCCCTCTATAGACTCTAAAAATATAGATTTTTTTGCCTTTTGACACTAAAAGATAGTTTTATACCTTTTTAACCAAGTTCTGATTTTTGGGACATAGCCTTCCCAAAACTAGCAAACTTCAGTGAATTAAATACCAGTTTTAGTATCTGAATAACCTGAAACAGACAGAAGTCAGTCAGAACAGCCATAAAAAGTTCATAGGCTGTAAAACACTATCTAGATAAAAAGATGTCTCTTATTTAAAATAATCCCCCAAACACGATAACATCATTGTTGTTTTCATCATCTTTTTCTTCTGTAATTATTAGTTATGATTTCTGAACCAGAACGATATCTTTGTTTTGTCATTAAAGTAACAAGAAAATATGTAAATATCAGATATACTCATTAGTTGCAGCACTGCATCTGATATTCAGTAGCATGTAAATAAACATCTAACTCATAGGCAGCCAAGTAAGTGTCGTGATCCACCTCACTGCAGTTTTAGTGCCAAGATTTCCTGCAGCATCTCATCTGAGGCCATAACAGTCCCACAACAATCTCCACATCATTCCAGGTTGTGTAGCTCCTCAAAAAAACACTACAAAAATTACAACCAATGACTCTCCAATTAGCGCTGAAAGCCTCCTGAGGGGCCACATCAACGTTCCCGCGGCACAAACTCTGCAACGACAGACAAAAAAAACATTTCTGGAACAGTCTTTTTGGCTTCATCTCCGCCCAAGCACCACCCACCCACAACCCTGACTTTCATTCTGGCCAATTACTCCACTGACTTTTCTGGGAGGATAAGAGAAAGAAAGAAATCAATCTAATCAGGGGAAAGAGCGCGTATTTCTCTGGCCGGTGCCAAGTCCCAGTCGCACTTTGTAGCGCAGATGGAGAAGGAAAAAAAGTGAGCTGACAAAATTAAAAAAAATGAAAAAAAAATAAAACAACCAAATCTGCTGAGTACAGTGAGCACATTAAGAGAATAAAAAGCAAAGCAGCTATTTATTATTAACCCCAGTACATTTCTTATTTGACCCCACAACCTGTCACTTTCTGCCCATAAACAAAGCGCAGCTACGGGATTATATAATGACCAAGCTTACAACAGAAACTACCGCTGTTTCAGTCGTTTCAAGCACGACTCTCTCTTCCTTGGTTATAATAATAATAATAATAATAACAATAATAATAATAATAATAATGATGAAGAGATAGCATATTTTCTGATAGCAAATTAATGATCAACCGGCTACAGCTCACTTGGCTGAACAAGGTGTCAGTGTTAATTAAAATTCAAGCGGGCTAGTTAATGACCAAAATAAACTTTTCATTTTCAGCCAATAACGCAGAAAAACGCTGCGCTCGCAGCATTTTGGTACCACACAATGATTTCTCACATTTTGGAGAGTTGATGTAGGCTGCTTCATATCATGTGGAAAAGAAGGGGGGAAAGCAGAATAATGCAGCAGGAAATAAAACGGTGCGTAAATTGTGACTCCTCAAGGAAGCTTCAGGCAAACCACCAGCGACATGAGCGTAAAAAATCAATTATATTCGACTCATTCTACTTATTATGATGCAGAACATCAGAAACACACATGCAGCCTGAGAGAGAGGGTAAACTCCATCACTGTAAATACATGTGGGTGTAAAAGTGAATTCTCCGTGGTTAATTAAACCTCCAAAGAACGCACTGTATTCCAAGCCGAGTCTGGGTCCGAGCCTTTCTGGTGAAACCAAACCCAGAAACGCAGCCTCGCTCCGACGCGTGGACTCACCGCTCGAACGCCGGACGATGTTCTCCAGAAAAGTGTTCTGTGGTGCCACGAGCCCTCTCTTTCCCCCGGGCATCCTGCTGCGGGCAGGCGGAGCTGGCGTCGGTTCGGGTCGGCGGGGTCGGTGTGTCTGCTGCTCGAAGGTCGGTACTGACGCTGGCTCTCAGTCGGACCGATGGAGAAGCTCATTGTAAACCGTGCGCTCTAGCTGCTCGGGGCGCAACTGAGCCAAGGCGGCGGCACCGCATCCCGGCTGCCTGCCCGGATCCCCAGGACGCATGCGTGTCTTCCTGTCGGTGGGGGGGATCGGTCCCTAAAATAACGATGCACTGTATGACACGTTCATCGTTTGTTATTTAATTCAAAATTGTTCAGTAAATATTTGTCCACGTTTGAAATACAGCCAACAATTTAAAAACCTATGCACAAAAATATATTATCACAATTTTGGTTAACTGCACTCTATCTCCACTTTAATCATTGTCACCGTCATCATCATAACACATTACGTCTTACTTCATGAAGGGTTTAATAAACTGTCTAATAACTGTCGTGATTTTTGGCTTTAAATGCTTTATAGTTAACAAGAGGAACTTTTGGGGTTGCCAGTTTGTGAAAAAATCCCTTTCCAGTGAGTCATTGCTCCCAAATGTTGTAATTAGTTCTGTAATATTAATAAGTGGCTTTCAATAAATAAATTATGCTGTTATACTATTCAAGGGTGTCAGTAAAGAGTTTCTTCAACAATTCCTGAAGTCTGTAGTTGCTTACATTAATAAATCTTTGATCTTTGATCTTTGATCAACCCAGAAGAATGTAAAAATGTAGAATATTATATACAATAGATATATAAATGCCCATCTGAGGTTCATCAGTTGTTCATCAAGAAATAGTAACACTCCATAATGACTCTTGGGATGACAGATTGTCATCATTACATTATTTTGAAAGGCTTAAAGGAATAGCCAGGCTATCTGTTTCCCTCTGCTTTATGCTAAGATTGTAACTACATCCTGATATGACAGTGGCATTAGTCTTTCAAGTCTAACTCAGAAAGAAAGTAAACAAATGTTATTTCCCAGAATGTCTAATCATACTGCTGTGAAACTGAGATGCAAGAATCAATTCGCCAACCGATCAAACTTCTACATGAACCAGTGAAAACAGTGTTGCCCTCTGCAAGCATCTCTGAGGGATGCTCATTAGCTTGTGTGAAGGGTTAATGGGGCCCCTGGGAGCCTGTGGGCTCCACCAAAGAGGATAACTGACGCTCCATGTGGGGGTATCGTGTCTGCACCACGTTTTATTTACCTAAGTGTACATAAAGCAGCACTGACGCTGCTCAGAGCGCCCGAGTTATTGAGCGGGAGAGGGTGCACGGTTAGCTTTAAATAGTCTCATGCATTTACGTTGGTAACATTGGCCCTTTTATTTCCGCTTGTAAAGACTGAAGCACATTAAAGGCTACATTAGAGCCAAATCTTAGGCTCTGACTAAGAGTGTCAAGTTTCTCTAACTTACATAAACAGGAACATCCACTTCACATACAACAGAACTTAGGAAGGTATAACATGTAAAGATAGTGAAAGCAGACCCAACAAGAAGACTGAAATCCCTCTAAATCCTGAACGCCGGTTCGTTCAGTTAGTGGACTCACTTGCGCGTAAACAAATTAAGTTTTTTGGGCATCAAGCTATTTCTGACAAATGATCCTGAGGGGAATGTGAAAACTGAACCAAAATTTCAGGGCAGTCCAAACCCATAGTCGAGACCAAAATGGTGGACCAAACCAACTGCTGTTAACCATAAACATGCTGTTATAAGAAAATGGTCAATTTCAGAACACTCCCCAGCAAGTATATTACTTCATGGTAAGACAGTATAAACATAAATATTATAGGGAAACCAAAGTAAATAGAAGTAGTGGTTGACACAGTTTGTTTACTGTATACTGACGTACTGTATCCTGCATCTCAAAGTCCCTTTCAGCCACTGATTACCATCCAGCGCTGTCATGTCGTCTGTCGAGATCAGCCATGATATTGCAGTCCTGTGTGTATATGTGTGGCTGTGTTGTCAAATGAACGTGCACAGTTGAAAAACACTCCTGTGGGATGCCCTTAATTGGCCCACTTGCATCATGGGGTATCAAACATATGTGACAGCACAGGTGGGACAGCTGCCGTCTGCTGTAACAGGCTGAGTTGTGCAAACGGGCCCCTCTCTCTCTCATACATTTATAGCGATTGTCTCTTGCTTTTACCTCTTCTACCTGCACACAAAAATGTATGGAGGCTCATTAAAGAAAAAGCTGCTGGTGGGGAAAAGACTCAAATAATTGCTGAAGTCAGTTTTGAATTTATATGGAGGGAGGAGAGTCCATGGGTTCCAAAACTGGGATGGAACCAGGAAGGTTCCTGGTTTCAGTGTCTTTCAGCATCCATGTGATGCCACAGTGACTCCATGATGATGAAACCTGTGGGGGGGGGGGGTCAAGACCATCTGCTGCAGGACATCTCTGTCTTCTCCTCGCTGAAGATTATTTAATTTAGCTGGTTTCAGGAACTGAAACAACAATATTTCCAAAACTTAGGAAGACTTAGGAAGTCAAAGTCTTACAATCCGACTCCCACAGTTGCAATTGGGAAATTAAATGAATACTAAATAAATATAGTTTCTAGGAGAAAGATTGTGTAGTCAGTGGTGTGTGCTGCCCCCTTCTCTTTGAATCCAGAGTTGCAGACTGATAAAACTGATTTTGTGCTCCTTTGATAGTTTTGTCATTAATAAACCTCCGTACAGTGCATTTGAAGAGACATCTGTGAGATAAAATTACAAGTCAGTTTTTGTTTGTGTTTGCTGTATTGTATGCTATTGTGTAAGCACCATGACTTAGGTAAAGTATCTTGTGTTAGGGTCCATTACAAATTTGCAAGGAGGCTGCGTTTGCCCTTTAAAGCAATGTGTTTGTATGTAAACAAAAAAAACAAAGATAAGAGAATGGTTCGCTTGCAGTTGTAATATTACTGGTTTAGGAATTCAATCTTGTTTTTTGCTCCATGCTTTGCAAATCTTTCTGGACTAAATGTAGTTTATAATGCCTAGTGCATTAACACCAGAACTAATCAACTCACAGTATCAACTGAATGAACTCCACCTTGGAGTTTTTGCATCTCGCCACAAAAACTGCCACATGTGTCTCGGGCCGACTGCGTTGGACAGTGAGTAGAGCCTCCGCGGGGATTTGATGACTGTAATCACTCTAATTAAACCGCCTCGCTAACCCCCAATTATGCCCAATCAGCATTCAGCAGGCGTGCGCCACTGTTCATGTGGAACGGGCGCCTGCGGTCACCAGCCTCGGAGCGAGCCGCAGCAGCAGCCGACGAGGCTGATGAATGCTTTTCTGAGTGCAACGACTCAGGAGAGACACTTGCAAATCACCTCATCGACGGTGCAAAGCTCAGCTCCTAATGAGCAAAACCAAAACAAAAAACTGCCACATCTAGGAGAGGGGCAACATGTGTGTTCTGTGTCTGCAGCTCTTAATCTGAGCATTAGTTATTTCAAGTTCCACTGCTCACTGAGCAGGACCAGGTAAAGTAAAAAAGCATTGTGGAGATCAAAGCAGCGGGACGACACTTATGCCTCATTTGGGGAGAGAAAGTGGGAAGAGATGAGGATGGAAGTATTGAACCCCCCCCCCCCTCCCCCACCTCCGCCCCATCCCATCCAGTGCTGATCAATGCACTGCCTGGACATGTGGAGGGAGGCGTAGCCGCATCTCTCCTTATTGATCTCAGAACTAATTAATGCAGCTTCCATCAGTGTTGCCTGTCTTTTCACTGGCCCTAAAAAAGGTAAGGTGATCGAATATCAAGGTGCAACTTACCCCACGAATACCAATGCCCCGTGGAACTTTCAACCCCAGGCCACACTTTGGTCATCCCTGCTAACCATGGCACTGGAATGAAAAGTACTGAATTTCTTGGTGGAGAATGTTGCCATTTAATGTCTGATGGTAAAGCAGGCAGCAGTGAGGTGTGACGTTGGGAATAGCAGGAGCCAAGGGACTTGGTGGTAAATGGGTTTTGTCCAGTATAGACATGTCTTTGTTGTATTGCCAATCTTTTGTTTCAGGGGACCAACGGGAGGTCAAAATTGCTCTATTGGTCAATAAAAAAAGAGCTCCATTACATTCATTGGATAAAGGGTCTTTCCTGGGTTGGCTGGATTAACCTGTTAGAGGAACTCTTGCTTCAGGGCCCCTACTGACCCCAACCACCATTCTGTCGGCTTTGTGCATGTGCCTTTAAGATCCCAATAAATACACACTACAGTGGTTTAAGCAGACTTAAACTGCCTGAAACCAAGTCCTATGCTGTTACAATGTTATTGCCCCTAGGTTTCTGACTACATCAGTTTGTGGTAATTTGATTAAACAACCTTTATTTAGGAATATGTACCATGTGAGTACAAAATAAGCTAAAATAATTAAGCCCAGTATAGTTGTCTTCTAAACAAACAGTTATACTATATCTCTGAGGTCTGATAAATGTTCTGAGCACATTTTCTCAATAATAATTCAGAATAATTTTGAAAGCAGATTTCAAAATTTGCCTCATTTACATGTGTGTTCCCTGGAACATTACTGTATATAACATTGCAGTCCTGAAAAGTTTCCAGCTGGGGTTAAATGTAGACATCTCATCTTCTTTGTGGCAGTATTTTACAGCTCTTAAGATCATGTGCATGTGTATTACTGTCCCGTGCCAAAACTGAGCATCGCTTAATCTGAGTGTGGAGTCACGAAAGGAGGCTTGTTAAAGACCCTGTCTTTGAGGCCATCTCAAAGACATCTCAAAGACCTGCCTTCAGTATTATAACAATATTGTATCTCTGTTATGCTCAGTTAGTAACACTATTTTGCTACTGAGGGATGCTCCGCTGCCTAAAATGTAAAGACCAGTGCAGTGTCACCTGGTGGGCGCATAGACAGCTTCCTGTGACATTCAGCATTCTTCTGCTGCAGTTTAATTGCAGAGTACTTTTTGAATCACAAATGTTGTTGTTGTTATTTTCTGTTCCATGGTGGAGATGTGTGGAATATTTTTGGAGGAGGTGCCTGAAGTAACCTGTGATCGCTTTGTCTCGCTGATTGCTAATTACGACCGTGTTGTTCAAGCTGTAGTTTGTGGGTTTCTCTTTGAATCCCCCTTTATCCTTCCATCTGAGCTTGAATAGGCTTATTTTGGGGCAATGTTTCTGTATCTTTTTAGGCAATCGCTCCCCATGTTAATTTTGGTTACACAGTATCAGTGGCAAAAAGGCACACATGGTGACTCAGGATGCAGTTAAATAACAGGCCTCAGGAGCAGGAAATACAGGCCTGACATAAAATCAGAACCACATTAACGGACTGTCAACAAGAGGAAGTGCAGTTATAAGACTTCTCCCTTGAAGAATAAAGAGGGAAATTTAAATTCCCCTCACACACTTTTCATTGATACTTGTGCCATTTTGGACCACATTAATGTAAACAGGAACTTTACAGCAACACCAACAATGTAGCAGGCAATTACATCTTCCTGTACATATTACTGAAGTTCTGGTAACCCAGTGACTGCTTTAAATAGAGCAGTTGGAGTCCAGGGAAGACTGGACGATAGCCAGGAAAGACGAGATGACAGCAGGGAAAGACCGCACTGGGAGTGGGCAGCTAGTTACCCAACCCATTAGTACTTCAGAGGAGGGACACCCCAAGGATAACTATAAAGAATCCTAATAGAAAACAACCCACAGGCCCTCTGAGAGGCGGGATGAAAGATGGGCCTAACAAGACGGACAACATGGTAATGACAACAACAGAAACGGACAATGAGATGAACACCAGAGCTCTGAGGAGAAGAACATCCAGAAGTGTGGATGCGGATGGGAGAACGTGACCACATTCAAGGGGTTGCGAATCCACAAGGGGAAGAGAAAGTGTGGTCAGAAGGACCAGCAGCAACCTTGCACTGCCTCACACGGGACAGAGCCAAAGGCAGAAACCAGGAATCCAACTAGAAGGGGCAAACTCAAATGGCCAAGTCAAGTGAGGCAGAGGCATGGCGAACGCTGGACACCGACCTGGTCAAGACACTGGAGGAATCATTGTGAGGAGGAGTGGAAACCAAGCTCAATCAGGTTGGGGACATCCTATACAAGGTCAAAGACAGGTTTGATGAGGTGACCTCCAACCAGAGGATCACCCAAAAAGAGAAAGGAATGACGGAAAAGGACATTGACAATCTAGTGCGAAGGCACCAGCAACTCCGTAAGAACTGAAGGAAGGCAACACCGGCAGATAAAGAGGGCCTGAAAATCCTGTGGGAGGAGGTCAAGCAAAGGTTTTCCAGGCTTCGCAGAGCTGAACGTATCTGCAAGCATAGCAAACGGAAACAAAAATAACAAGTCAACTTCTTCCAAGACCCCTTTAATCAAGCCAGACAGCTGCTGGAGGAGAAGAAGAGTGGGAAGCTCGAAGCCACCAGGGAGCAGCTGGCAGGCAAGGTCCTCATCAGCACCAGGCCCCAACTGGGTCCCCTATAAGCTATTATATAAGGTATATAAGAACTACCCAAAAGTGCAAGAGTTGCTATGGTACCATATGAGAGCTGCCTGGAAAAAGCAACTCATTCCATCCAAATGGCAAAGAGTTGTCTTCATCCCCAACGAAGCAAACTCCAAAGACATCAACCAGTTCATAAGCATCGCACCTACTGAAAGTAGAAGGAAAAATCTTCTTTGCTGTGCTGGCCAAACGATGACCATTTACCTGCTTGAGAACGGCTACATAGACACCAACTGCCAGAAGGAGTCCCAGGCTTTCCAGGGTGTGTTGAGCGCTCTACAATGATCTAGGACCAGATCCAGAAGGGCAAGCAGGAAGAGAAAGACCTCCACGTCAGCTTGATCTTGCGAATGCATAAGGATCAGTCCCATACCACTTGATCAACTATGTCATGGAGTTCTTCCACATGCCCTCCTGCATCAAGAACATGGTTGCATCCTACTTCAACAACCTGTAAATGTGCTTTGCCCTCTAAGATTTCATCACAAACTGGCAACCGTTAGAAGTAGGAATTGCTATGGGGTGTGCCATCTCTCCCATCCTGTTTGTGGCAGCCTTTGAGGTAATCCTCGTCAGAGCAAGACAGATGGTTGAAGGGATCAGGCTGCCAGCCGGGCAGATACTCCCCCCACTGAGGACGTAGATGGACAACATCACCAGCCTCCTTCAGACAGCAGCATGTACATCAAGACTACTGAAAAGTATGGATGAGCTGATGGATGGGCTCATCTCTCAGAAGAGGAGTCAGAAACGAGGGTACCATCTTGGAAATAGGGGAAGAGAAAATCCCACTTTTCTCTGAGCAACCCATCAAACGCCTGGGGAGGTAGTATACGGCAGAGCTTTTGGACAAAGAGATGGGGAGAACCATGATGAAACAGCTCTCAGAGGGCCTGGCAAAGATCTGGTCTCTTACAGGGCTCTAGAGGAGGGTGGTGTGGCTGCTGAAAATGAGTGCTATCCCCTTATTCACCAAGTAAAATGGATGGAAAAGCCAAATCATTCATCAGAAAGTGGTTGGGGCTGGCACGGTGCCTCTCTGAAACGGGCCTCCTTGGAAGGAACACCCTCCAGCTGCTGCTTCAGTCCAACAGTTTGGGCTACAAGCAGGAAAAGACCAGGCTCATTCACAAGCTGAGAGAGTCCACTGACCAGACTGTAAGGAACACGATCATCAAGATTCCAACAGGCCATAAGTGGAATGCCCAAACTGAGTTCAACCAAGCCATCAGTCGTCTGCAACACCAAGAGATTGCAGAGTCCTGGCAGGAAGAGCAGGCCTAGGGTGGGGAGAAGCGCCACGGTTCTGGTCCAAAGTCAACCGCAAAGAGAGGACGTAGTTGGTGATGGCAGAGGTGAAGAGGATAGCTGAAGAGTGCTACAAGATCAAGGCCGTGTCGCAGGGCCAACAAGGAAGCCGGACAACCTGGGAGGGAGTCGTTAACCAAAACGTGACCAGAAGGCAACTAAAGAGCTGGCAGAGGAGGCTGAGAAGGGGAGCTTTTTGCTCTGTCTGAGGAGGAAGGACAAGTGCTGGGGAAAAACAACTAACCCCAACAACAGCCACAGGGGTGAACACCAATCAGCTGCAGGGGGTGACAGGGAGATGTCCCTTTGACTGCTCTGCCACCAGGAGATGTTCCAGGATTAAAGGAGCAAAACGTTGTGGATCGGTGGTTGCTGGCTGATGATCCTGCAGCTGACCCATGTGCACCAGAGGAGGTGTGACTGGCAGCAATACCTAGCAGGCAGTTACATCTTCCTGTACATATTACTTGGGAAATAGTTAACTATGCTAAACATTCGGTGGCAGTTTTGTCTGAGAAATTACAATGTCTATTTAATTTACTCACAGCTACTGAACAGAACCCCATGAAAGTATTTGTATATTCAGGTTCCCCAAAGGATGCATAATATTGATATTGGGATGTTGAAAAATGATGCCCAAATATCTACAAAATTTGATGCAAATATCCAGGTTTTTGGCAGGCTATATATATATATATATACACATATATAGGCTTATATCCCCCCAAAAAACTTCAGTGAAAGTTACCAGTCACATCCATGCTCCCCTGAGGATTGTCTACACTGATTTATCATTTTTCACATATTTTAGTTTTACTGCAGTACCTCTATTTTAGCTGTCTGCCTGTTGAGACAACATTACAGGCTTGTATTCCATCAAATAAGATTCAGATTTACATTACTTCATCTTATTCTTAGATTTCTGCAAAATATATTGGCAAGTAGTAGGACCTGGACCCAAACTTCCCTCGGTGATAAATCAACTGTAGTGAGCCAGAAATCACTCTAATTTGTCAATTTTTTTGGTGGATGTCTACCAGGTAACCGCTCCAGCTTTGAGACAAGAAAATTAATCTCCCCAGCTGGTAATACTTCTCTGTTTGTGATAAGAAAAATCGGACAGCAAATCTCCATTTCCATATTTGTTCCTTGTTTGAGCAACAAGCAACAGAAACTGCCATCAAACAAATGGTCAAACATATCAAACCATGAGGCAAAGTTTTTTCAGTGAGATGCACAGTGAGTCACCCACAGTGGGCTATTAACAGCTTCGGTTTCCATATCAACCGGTTGTCTTATATAGTTTAAACTGACAGTAAGAAAGGTGCATCTGTAATGGTACGGTAATATGAGAGCGAGAAGGAAACTACAGTGTGCAATAATTATATCCAGTTACAAGATGACATGAGAAAACACAAATTACGATGGAGAGACTGTGTCATAAGAAAGCCACTGTACCTGAGGTAAACTTTCATGGTGTGAGTTAAGATGAGGTTTCACATTACGTGAGGTCATTATGTGAAATGAGAAGTGGCCAGAAGATGATTGGATGAAAAAAGGTTTACGCATGCAAGGACATCAATGAAATACCATCAAACCAGAGGCCAAAACAATCTGAAACAACATGACTTTCTGTGAGATACAGGGCATGAGGTAATATGGAGTGGCACAAATAAGCTTAAAATGAGAAAAGAGTGGACATGTGAAATGGCATTTAAATATAAATAATGGCATGGCCTGAGATGAGATTAATTAGATGGCAAAAATTACATTCTACTGGCGTGATATGAACAAAATAAAGGTCAAAGCAAAATGACATGAAATATGTTCACCTTATGTGAAATGATTTGATTAAACTTCAGCAGTGAGTCTCTTCAAAGTGGAGAGACAGCAGGAATCGGGAGTAATATCCACAGGTTAACAAACAAACTGGCTGACTGGCTGATGCTGGAACATGAATGAATCCAGTGAGTCTCCAAAGCTCCCAGTCATTCTGTATGGGTGCAGTTTGCCATGTGCTGGAAATGTCAAGGCCAGCAAGTCTGCACAAAAGCTGGTATCAGCAGGAGTAGAGTCAGGTCAAGTTAAGTCTTCTACACAGGTTTGTATTACTGGAATGGTTACAAGATTGAGAAAAGAGCACAAAATTATCTGAAGTGAGATTAGAGAACGTGACTTCATACTACGTCTGGAAATTAGGTGAGAATGTCTGTTGCCGTGACAAGACATGAGATTTAAAGTACTTGTAATGCAAAAAGCAAAACAGATTATTCAAAGCAGAGAAGTCAATAAACACAATTTATCACGCAGACAGAAAAAAGAATAGACAACAGCATCAATTAAACAAAAATGCAATTCACATGAGTGCACCTGTCCACGTGCTTACATACATGCACAAACAAGCCACTGGGTTTATATGTCAAGAGGTTTTGTGCTGATGTTCTCCCAGCTACAACGATGGCAGGAAGGAGGAGAACCAGCAGACTATTTCAGGGCAGTGAAATCATCCTTTTAAAAACCATTCCAGCCCGCCACCTTGTTCAGGGAGTTACAGGCAGAGCGGCTGCACGAGGGCGAGGAGCAGTCTTTAACACGATCTGACAGCCTGTTTCTCAGCGTGGTGCATTAAGTCGTTAAATATTTAACTCGCTGCCTTCAAACAGCCAAAATGGATGTTTAGAGTCCTCAGCGGATTTCCGACCTCCTCTGGCCCGCTTCCTGGTTTCCCAGCATTCCCTTCTAATAAACAAGCCAAGCATCCATCAGAGCATCTGCTGAGTTTACTTGTTCAGGGGGTCCCTTTTTTTGACATTATGGATTTTTTTTCACAAAGAAGAGAAGAACAAAATAAAAACAAAAACTGAGAAGAAAACCTGCAAGAAAAATCTCACTGTCACAATTACATTAAGTGAAATTAATTGAGAGTGACCCGGTTGGAAAAAATCCAATCTAATAATCCTCAAGCTGGTTCAAAGAGACAGAGAAGAGCTTCTCATGCAAAATGATTTTAATTTCATCCCACAGACAAACTGGAAAAATAAAAATAAACATGGAAATTTAATTTGAGTCCTAAAGAGCAGGAATTGGGTGGAAAAACTACAAAACTAGTATGAGAACTATAATAGATAAAATGATACAAGTGTCTGGAGGCAGATACAAGCCTGTTGGAGGTGAAATTTTTCTGTTTATAAAAAAAAGGCCATTAGTTCACATTTCTGCTGCAAACTCAAGACATGCCATTTGTAAATGTGTGGGAGTGTGCTGAGACTCTACATGTCTCTGAACATCTGTGCAAATCCTCACACGCTAACATCTAATATCACACTGACGAAATATGTAGGAGGGAGTCTGAATCATTCTTTCATCTGGACGGACATAAATATGAGCCGTGCCGACATAAGACAAAGAAATTCCACTTAAAAGGTGGAGTTTAGTGTTTAAGTGTAATCCAATATAATTATTTTATTATCTGTTCTGTGTGTGTACTACCGACACAACCCTGACTCTGTTGATAGGAAATAAACAAAGTGGATTCGTCAGAGCCACAGTATGCTATTCCAGCTGGTTGGCAGCTGGGATGGGGGGGTCATGATCGTGAACACATGACTTCCACCAAGGTTGCTTGGTGTCCAACCTGTGGTGGCTTTTGAGGACACTTCAGGACACTTCAGTGAGAGTCCTGGGTCCACACTATGGGAAATGAGGAAGTCACTTCAGGTGAATATTAAAGAGCTGCATCCCTTGAAGGTCACGGTTTATAAAGTTGTGGCCTTTAAAGTCTAGGATGAACTTAAGATTAGAAGGTGAAGCATCAAAGAGCCCGACTGTGCATTCAAGTGCTTCTCATCAAGCCGTTAAAAGAAGGATCACAGGTCACAGGAAAAAGAAAGAGGCATCTCATGCTCTCAAAATGTTGCACAAGCCTTGGCTGTATTAATGGTACTTCTGTACATTCTGTACAACTGAAAAAATAGGAGGAAGAAGTTGTGAAGGTAGCTAGTGTTAGTCAGCATCAAGAGCTGACGTAAACTCATCTTGAAAAACACCACAAAGAGACAACAAAAAAACACAACTACGACACACAAAACAGCCACAAAGGGACACAAAATTACTAAAAATCACAAAACAACAACAGAGATACAGACAACAGACCACAATGACAACAAAGATATGCAAAATGATCACAAAGACACAAAACAGTCACAGAGACATGCAAAATGATCACAAAGACACAAAAGGACCACAGATGCAAGATTTTGTTTTTATTAAATCATGGTTGTTGGGCTGAAGTATCACACAGGGCACAGCGTTTTTACTCACAGGCATTTCACCGGAGGATTTATTTTCTTCCCCTGATAGTAGAGCATTAAAAACAGTTAAAAAAAGAATAAATAAATATGAGCAAGGAGCAAGATGAAATAAGAAGAGGTCACGGCAACAGGAGAGGACTTACAAAGCAACGTGCTGTTTGCGTGTCAGTCTGAAGGCAGAGGGGCCGCGTTCAGACTGACGTTTCATGTGCGTGTAGACACGGAAGCCGTGGGGTACCGCACACACACACACATATACACACACACACACACACACAGACACAAACATGCTGTATGTCACAGATCATGCATTCATAACTGCTGTGACGTGTGTGGGCTCGTACCTCCTGCAGCAGCATTATATATGGCAGACGAGTAGGAGGCTTCTTATGCTTTTCTGTCTTCACTGACAGAAAGAAAAAAAGGTTAAAAGCTTTCATCTCATTCATGTTACGTCAAACAATCACAATATTTTTCTTTGGATCTCATTAACATTAAAAAACTGGTCCTTATGATACGTATATCCTCAGTGCAATGATGGGAAAATCCCTATAGACGTTGCATTTCCACATCAGTGTGCTAATGTGAATTGAACTCGTCTTTTGTCTTTTAGATCAAGAATCACAAAATAGCAAAGATTAGCCCAAGGCGATATGGGATTAAGAGGCTTAGATTAATACACATACATTCATTACGGCACTGGGATAACAGAAGAGAAAAATCCACACAGAGAGGAGGAGAGGAGAGGAGTTAAGGTGAGATGAGGAGAAGAGATCAGGAAACAAGGATAGAGGAGAAAAAGAGCAGGGAACAAACCAAGGAGGGGAGAATGATGCACAGCGGAGGTGATGAATAGAAAGGGAGAAAAGAGAGAGTAGAGGAAATAAGAGAAGAGAAGAAGCAAGAGGAAAGGTGGAGAAGGAAACAAAGAAAGAAGTGCAGGAAGAAACAGAAAAAAACTAAAAAACTAAAAAAGAAGAGAAAAGAAAGGAAGGAAAGGGAAAAACAAGAGCAGGGAGAGAAGATGAACATGGAGTGGAGAAGAGAAAACAAGCAGGAAAAAAGAGGATGAAGAGGACATGAAGAGGAGAAGAAATTATGGAGGAGGCATCAAGGAGAGAAACAACTAAAGGGGAAGAGGAGAACACAGAGGAGGTAAAAAAAAAAAAAAGAGAGAAAGTGACAAAAGAGGAAAGTGGATGGAAGAATCAAGCAAAGAGGAGACAAGAAAAGGGGAAAAGAAGCCAGGAAAGAAAAATGAGGATACAGAAGAGGAGGAAACAAAGCAGTAAGGTGAGTAGAGAAGGAGAAAGAAAGATGGAAATGTCAGTTGGAACCTAGAAGTGAAGGAGCTACTCACAACTGATAAAAGTAGAAGGTGACCAGGATCAGACAGCTCCAACATCAGACTGGAACACAAACTAATAAAGTAAGAACCGTGTAGGAACAGTGTTTCTGCCAGTTCATGTCTTCAAATGACAAATCCTCGTCTCATACTAATCTGTGAATTCAATAAACTTTTTTCAATTCCTCAAGACCCTCAGCCTTTTTAACTGCTCCCTTGAATGAAATCCTACTCATGCAGACATGGTGTGAAGAACAGGGAGGATCAACACATGGTTCTGAGAGTTGGTGAGCATGACTCCCCCTCCAGGCCCACACCTGCTACTACTGCAGTTCAGTGCTGACTCAGAGTTCATGTGCAGTTTGTCGTCAGCTGAGAGCACAGATGAACTATTCTAATAATAATAATTCAAATAATTCTTTAATACTAATTCTTTTATACTGTACATACGTATTGGGGGTTGCAGTGTCACATGACTCAGACAAATGTGAAAAAATAGGATTTTCAGTGTTATACAGGACAATGACAAGATGGACATACACAGTATCTTACAAAAGAATTTAATTTCCTTCATTCCTCCTATGTCCAAATGTTGTTTTCTTTGAAAATAGTTCCAGCCTCCCATTCCCAATAAGTTAAAATAAATTTTAAAAAAAGAAAACATAAACTGTCTTTTTTATATTTCTGCTTGGAAATTTCTAAACTGGGCCGTCTGCAGTGCCACCGAAGCATCAGAGAGGGCCTCAAGATGGCTGTGGCTCAGAAGAGGAGAGTCATGGAGGCATGGCAGCTAAGCCACCTGGACACAAGCTGGGGCCTGATCTGCCCTGGCTGGGTCACCTGAAGGAAGGCGTATGATGTTGAAAGACCCGAAACACCCGATGATTCCAGGAGCATCTCTGATGATGTGTCCACAGGCATCAGTAGATGCATGTACGCAACTTTCATACAGAGCTAAGTTAGCTGTTTCCCCCTGCTTCCTGTCTTTATGCAAAGCCGAGCTTACCACACCCTCCTCTCACCCTTAGACAGAAAGCACATTTTCCAAAACGCTGAACTATTCCTTTAACAGTAATCACATTAGGATCAGTTGCCGGGTTCTTTCATGTCCTGGTGAAAGCCAGATGTGGACTTGAACCAGAGTACAAAGCAGAGGGGGTGGGTGGGAAGTGTAGCGGAGTTTAGTGTGATAATCAGCCAAATAATCAGCAGTATGGGCTAATTAATTATGACAGTGCTTGCAGCATGTCAAGCCTCTTCATATAAAGAGCTTGGAGCCAAATGTGCAGTAAGGCGTGAGGAACCTTACAGTAATTATACCTGGACTGAAACACGGGGAAAAAGGTGGTCAACTCTAATAAGAATTTACTTCTTCTTCTCTGCTGCGAGCTGTCAGGGCTTTATGCTCCACAGGAGATCCTAATTAGATAAATGGTTACCAGCTCCACCAGCAAACCTCTACCTACACTCCTAATTACAGTCCACACCGGCTCTGGTCTCCTGTCTGCGACACAGAGCAAAACACCAACACCAAAAAACAGGTTCCTGGTAGCCTGCCACTGCCTCCAACAAGCTCCAGTATTTGAACAGGTGTGGGTGGTATGGTGGATATTGAATTATTTAATAACTGAGGTTTAAGTTTTGACTTTGAGCGTGAGAGGTTGTAACCATCCATACTGGGCGAACAGTGAAGGACTCATAGACCTCATCATTGGTCATTGCTGCTCTTAACGCAAGTAATCAGAAAAAAGTTTAAGTGGATTAAGTACATTTCCTCTGAAATGCCCATTTAGAAGTTATTGCCTCACCAGAATTCAGCAAAAAATCAGAAGCTATATTCTCAAAACAAAACAACCTCTGGCTATTTTGAAGATAAGTCTGTGTCAGTCAGTTTTGTTTTCAAAAATTAAAAAATCTACTAAACTATTTGACTCTTAAATGTGAGAAAGCTGCAGCCTGTCGAGCACATTCATGTAAGAGTTTATGTTGAGGATTTAGTTTTTACTAATGAATCAAAGTTTAGGGACCATCACTTGTATGTTCAGCGCACAGATACAGGATGAGAGCTGCAGGTCTCTGCTGACCTCTAGTGACAGATTGCAGTACTCTCCTGTATCTGAATCCATCAAACAGAAAGCAGCGTCAGTCAGAGCGGCATCGTCTAACATGTCTGATTAGTTTCAAAACTTTCACTGTCCAGATAAATGTTTTGCTGAACGTGTACTGAAATATTAAACCATGACAGCCATACCATTTGAAAACTTATTTTCTTTTTTTGTTTTGGCATTTGTTTGAGGGTTTTTCATATTCCTCATAAAACATGTTTGTGACATGAGGCCATTGCATTTTTTTAAAATTTTCATACATTTTAAGAATTTGCAGCTTTTGTATCAGTACCCCACTTTTCCATAAGCGGGGTCAAAAATTACCCCAAACATTTCCTATGGAATCTCAAGGGTCACACAATGGATTTTGACATTTTTGATACTTGATTGATTGATTGTTTTGTGATAAAATGTGAATTAAAAAGTGATAAATGAACATGTCAAAAATGAAATCAGTCTTTTGTTGATCAAAATATAATAAAAAACATTATCTTTAACCAAAATTAGAAGAAAGAAATAAAGAAATTTCTTGTTTATTGCAAAAATGCATTGATTCTAATTGGGATCATTTTTGACCCCGCTCATGGAAGAGCGTAGGTATTGGTGGGTCATGCATCAAGGGTTGAGGATTAATGTGTTTTTGTTTAATTTTGGTCTAAAATAAGTATCAAAAATACACCACTCTGAGAGCAGCATCTGTCGCCAGTTGGGTCCAGGATTTTCTTTAGCATTTTTATGTTACCTAGAGGAAGGAGAAAGGGTGAGGCAAGGTGTCTTAAGATGTTTGCAAACTGTGCCCTCTGTGCTTGAAAACCTCACACGGCTGTACTAAATTATTCCTACACTTGGATTGGTGTGTCCTTGTTTGTCTGCCCTGCACACTCTCCGACGACCTGCTCAGTCTGACCTTCTCACCTGAGGCCGTGTGGCAGTTTGCTGTCCATACGCACAGTGAACATGACTAAATCAGGGTTTCAGCTGTTTAATCACAGCTCATTTTGTCCATGTATACATATATGTCCACCACACAGGTGTTATCCTTGATTCCGGTTTTAGACATTTGCTCAGGACAGCTTCCAACTTTATCACGCTTCGTGGATTGTGGCTCTGCCCAGCAGCAAATGTCTACCAAGTGTAATCTTCTTCTTCTCCTCTTCCATGGTTTAGACATTGAGTTTAGTGCCATTCCAGAAGAAGCTGCTTTATTTCAAATCAGATCACAAACGCAGATAAAACCAAGGCCACTTCTTCTGGAACAGGTGTGAGATTTTTTTGGTGATAATCATAATCACAGGAGACGACGAGTCTGTTTCACTCTCCTTCAACATCTGTGCTTGGCAAATGAACTAACAGGTACAAGTCCCCGGCACACACACACACACACACACACACACACACCCTGTACTTAAGAGGGCCCACACGGACATAATACAATATATTATGAAGGTCCTGAGGTAAACCTTTTTGTAATAGTTTAGATTAGGCGAGGTATATTCTATATATTTTTCTTATGGCAGCCTGATACTTGTTATTCCTCTGTGCCATACAGTTCTATATTGTCCAACCACTATTAGGGCCTGTAGTTTCACTGGGTGACATGAACACACACACACTGCAGCTTATACTATACTCTGTCCCACACACATTGTCCTGCTGCCACAAAGATGTGGTCGTCCCAAATAAATGCAACTCCTTTGTTTGATGAAAACCACCCGTTTTAAAAATTAAACTTGAACGAGGGACTGACTCTTTGTTCGGTCTTTTCGTGGGTTGAGTTGATAATAAAACCCCACAGAGAATCATCAGTGCTGTTCTGTGAAGGCATTGGACTGGCTGTTTCTTGACAAGCTCAAACATTATTACCTCCCCCCCCCCTTTTTTTTTTCCTAAATCTTAATATCGAAGCACTGCACACAGTAGGAAAATTATTTTTTAAATTATGATATAGACATAGTTCTCACACTTCTGCTTCTTTAGTAGCTCCATCTCAAATTTAGAAATAAAAAAGGGAATTTAAGCAAAACTTTTGCTTGAATCAACACTGACAAATAATATCTGCTTATGTTCACAAATGCAAAAGGACTGTATATTTTAGGTTTAAACACACACACACACACACACACACACACACACACACACCCCATGTAAACGCCGTAAATAAAGCAATTCAGCACTTGGGCTTTATCACAAAACAGGTTTAATTTAATATCTCTTTATTTTTTAAAATAATTAAACATTTGTATTTCTCCAACCCTTTTTTATCTTTTTTTCAGTTTTTAAATCATATTATTTCCGGGCCATTCAAAAGCACACATTAACTCTGCCAGGGAGGAGGAGGAGGGGGGGAGGTTCACTATCTCCCAACTCCCAACAGGGCAAAGTGGTCTGCTCCGTGCCTTCCATGTATCTCTCTCTCCCTCCCTCCCTCCCCCCTGTGACCCCCTCAGCCTACCTGCCCACAGCCTCGCCCCTACACCCCCCCTCCCCACCCTCCCCCAACTAAAAAAAAAAAAAAAAAATATCCAATGGTCAAAAGAAACTTCAGCAAAAATATCCAAAATGAGATAAAAACCAAAGAGAAGAGGGAGCAGTGAGACAGAAAGAAAAAAAAACAGACTAAAAAGGGGGGGGACACTATCATAAATACCAGGAAGTCTTGTTCCATAATACCTCTTTATATACTGGATACTCCTCTCCACAGTTTCCTAAGCAAAAAACATAGGCTAAATTACTACAAGATACAAGATTATCAGTGTACTGCATTCAATAACAATGTACAGGGTTGTCTTTTTTTGTCACTGTTGTAATACTGTGAAGTCAACGCAGCGCCTCCCCCCCAGCGAGGTGGGGCACTCGTCTTTTTCACAACAGGAGGAAGATTTTTTTGGCGCTCCTCTGAAGACTTTTTTTGTGTTTTTATTTTGAAGTCCTCGTTATGGCCAGAGGGTACCAGTGCCAGACTGATACGAGGGATACCTGGTATGGTTGGTTGGGTGGTCGATAACGGGGGGGGGGAGGGAGGGAGGGAGGGAAGGAGCGAGGTCAGAGAGAAGAAACAAAGCAAACAGATGGAGGGAGAAAAACTAATCAAGCGATGGAGAGAGTCGTCCACTACTGGAGGTGGAAATGAACGGAGTGCGTTTACATGTAAGCAGTTCTGACTTTTCTCAATTTCTCGTTTCTGCGCGTCAGCAAATCTGGCTCACATGGAAGTTCACGGAAAAAGTACAAAAAATAATGAGATAAGCAGGATCCTGTTAAATTACAGATGTGTGCAGCTGTTATTTAAAATGAAGCCGTCAGAAACAGCACACATATACAGTACGTATATGACTGGGTGAAGGAGAGTGTCAGTATATGAATATAAAAAAAAACAAAGGCAAAAAAAGCAGATATTAATGGATAATGGTCTGAGCCTTTGAACTACATTTCCCATCATGTTTGGTTGAAGCAAAAGGGACGTTCAATGTTTCAGTTATACCTTTAGCCTATTTTTCTTGACATTTTCATGCGGCATTAGCTTCAGCGGCTCCTGTTTGTACTGTACCCACTTATGTACCAACAACCATCACTGGGATTATCACAACTGGGCAAAATTTTATGCTATAACTAGTGTTTTTTTTGCCAAAATTTGTAATAAGATTTACAGACTTTATGGAGATGCTGGGTGAGTGAACCAACATATCACAAAAGGAGGAGATTTCCTATCTGGTTACTCATTTTGTGAGAGATTAAATTGCATTATTATGTAATTTGCGGCAGGGAAGTTCCGAAAAAAGCGTACTGATCACACAAAAGACTAATTAAAGGAAATAACTTTCCCCTCAGTGTTTGACCTGCTGGACTCCATGAACCATGGTAAGAACACACATGTAAACGCACTCAAGAAGACGATTTTAAAATGTGTGTTCGTGTACAGAAAGAAGTCCCTGTTGTTGTTTTTAAATGTGTTTTTTTGTTCATTTTTTCCTGTTTAAAACAGGAAGGGGAAGGGGCCTTTAGGAACCTTTAAGGGGACGAGGGAGCTGGGCGGGGCATAATCAGTCCAGACACCCCCACGTTGGGGCAGAAATGAGAGATGCACCATCAGAGAGGAAGGAGGGAGGGAACAGAAAAAAAAGGAGGCAACAGGAGGACCAGGAAAATAAACGTTAGATACGGGACTGTAGTGAAGGAGGAGAAGAACGGGATGAGGAGTTAAAATCATTCTATCTTCTCTTTTTTTGTTGTTTTTTTTTTTTTTTGTTTTCCAAGAGTTCGTTTCATGTCCTACAGTCCAAAAGTTTTTGTTGTTGCTGTTTAAATCCCCCTCCCACACAAGTCATTTTTTCATTTTCTATTTTTTCTTCCTTTTTTTATTATTATTGTTTTGTTTTTCCGTTTGCAATAATATCAGTTTAAGGGAAAAAACAAAAAGAAAAAATAATTATTTACAGTGCTGTTGAAATAATGAAAACAGACATGATGAATCTACTGTAAAGTAAGTCGCATAAACACAGGAGAAAAAAAAACATAAGGAAAAACAATTAAGAAACCAGCGGGCGCTCCGTGTCTCCAGAGACGATGATGGCCTTTATCAGGGATTTTTCGGAGCTCTGGGCAGACATGGCTGATGCAGAGGGGGTAGGGCTGGGGTGGGAGAGGGACTCGGGGTCAGGATGGAGGGGAGGGGGAGTCAGAGTGGGAGGGGAGGAAGGGGGCGGGCGGGTCAGAGGGGAGCGTGGCGCTGTCTTCGTTAAGTTGGGATGATCCCGTCGCTCCTAAGGCCCCGCTTCAGCTCCAAGTCCTCCAGCTTCTTCCACAGCTCCTCCCGCTCCTTCTCCTTCTTCTTCTCACTGAAGCAGAGAAACAACACGGCACTGTTAGCGCCCTCTCCTTCCTTCACGTAGACCGAAAACCTGAATCAATTAAAGGAATTATCATGTTGATCTGAGCTGAAGGAATATGGAGCAACCAACGGAGCACTGATCTGAACTCAGAGCTCCAGATCACAGCACTGTTTTAATCAATGAGTAGTTACTCACAGACAATGTTCAGTGTCAGAGTTTCAGGCTCTCAAGCTGCTGATAGTAACACTACGCACGTGTGTGTGTGTGCGTGTTGAACAGTTCTGTGCAGGCATCATAAACAATCACATTACTCGTGAATGATTCAGTGACGATGATGTGCGAACAGCTTCTCACCGCTGGCGGTCCGACTTGTAAGTGGCTGTGAGCTCGTCGAATAAGGTACTGTTCATTTCCATGAAGGCCTTCAGTACGTTGTACACCAGCGCCACGATCGCCCTGGGGGGAGGGGGGAGAGTGAGGTCACACAGTTCACAACTGATGACATAACTTGAAGTTAAAGCATGCGCTGCTGATCTCTGCTTCTTCCACTTTCTGACTCTCCAAGTCTTTGTCAGCTTCAAACACTTTTTCAGGGCGGCCAGAACAATTTCGCAGAACAGAAATATTTGATGGAAAAGATTTTTGTAAATGAAGGACCCTTTTGCCGTACGAGTATAATGCTGCCCATGTCAACGTCTTCTTTATGCCCAAAAATGTCAGTCAAAATAGAGAGATCCAACAGATCCACATTCTGCTGGGACTGATGACCTGGCTACCAAGTTCCAAGCTAATTTCCAAGACTGTTCCAAACTTTCTAGACTGGCAAGGGCGTGACTGTTCTGTGCTGAAGGACTCAACTTACACACATACTGTACAAGTTAAGTTTAAAATCGCTCTGAAAGTTCCAGCAGGCTGATCTATGAGGGATTTGGTGGCCACTCACGGGTTCCAGTGCTCTTTGGAGATCCTGTAGAGGCTGGCGAACATGATGGGCAGGATGACGCTGGAGTTCTCCTCAATCAGACTCATGATGTACTCGTTGTTCCAGTAGTACAGAGCTCGCTCTGCCACCTGGGACAGCACAGACACATACAGGCCCGGCTCAGTCCACACGAGAGGCACCGGCCCACAAAAGTCCAGACCCCTTTCTTTTTTATTTAATCTCAAATCTTCCAAAACCCTCTACAAAAAGCTTTAAAGGTTCCAGGATAAACCAAACTGTGTTACAAAGTGCTATAAAGAAAATGTCCTTACAGTTGAATCCGTCCTCAACATTGTGAACAGGTTTTCACTGACCTGGAAATGTGGGCTGGAGACACATCTGGAGATCTGTTTGAACAGCGGCTCCTGGATCTTGACGAACTGTGTGGGTTCGATGACGTCCAGGATCTCCTCCAGCTCCCCTAGAAACATCACCTGTGCCGCAGCAGCACGGGAGGAAAATGTCATCCCACATGGGAACACAGACTTTTCACACGAACGCAGGCAGATTCTCTTTCTACATGAATGAAACGGCCGCCTCACCTCTTTTTGACTGCAGGTTTTTGGCCAGTACTTCAGTAAGCCTCTGATGACCTGAGGAAGAAGAGGGACAGTTCACTCTGGTCGTTTTTGTCCTGCGTTTGCGTACTTTGTTATCACCTCGGTTTTAACTCGTAGTCAGTCAGTGGACTGTGTGTTCTGGTTTAAAGCAGTGAAGATTGTAAGTAAAACACTCATGTAACAACAAGGAGTGAAGACGCCAAAAATGTACAAGGACGGTCTAAAGATAGTTCCCGAAGCTTTCACACACACGTCACACATGTCTGCACATCAGTGAACATGGAGACACACACACAGAGACATACTGATACTTACTGGTTCTGTTAATGTGGGGTCTTTCTCTAGGAACTGTACAATGCAATACGCCAACTGCAGACAGAGAGGAAACGTTGCTGTTAAGCAGGGCTGGGGTTTGACAGCATTTTATTTCAATCCATCTATCAAACGGCATTAAGTGCCTCTCAACATTGACTAAGTCGCTACAGTTGTGAAGAAGTTTGGATGTGTGGTCAGCAGCTGACAGCAGCTGACCACACATCCAAACTGCTGCTGTTCACACCCCACAGCCTGAACGTGAGCTGTGGGGTGTCAACAGAGGACCTGAATGGGTTCCCACATTTAAAAGTGGCCCAGTCTCATTATTTTAAAAAAGTTTTCGTGCAAAGGCACGTCACAAGGACACACATGCACGCACACAGAGCTGCAACACTACAGTCAGGGATCACGCATTACTCTGGGATTCACATTTCTAGGAACTGGCCAGTGCAGGAGAAACACTGGGACTGAGTCTACACAGTGATTAATATTACCTGTGCGTGGAAGAGGGACAGACTCCTGACAGTGTGGAGGGGGAGCAACACTTTGACCAGAAACGTTTTATGCTCTGCTTTCAGTGGCAGAGCGAAACCATTGATTATACTGAGAGAGAGAGAGAGAGAGAGAGACAGACAGAGACAGAGACATTAATTATACAGGAACACATGAAAGGCTTTCATTGTGACTGTAGATCAATGAGCAGCAGACAAAAAGAAGTGTGTTTATACGGCAGCCCGGAGGAGAAAAAAGGAGACGGAAGTGATGATCAGGCCTGAAGAGAGCGGACAGTCCTGCGCTGTGTTTGTTCACATTCTCACCCAGCTCTTCACTGTTTTTCTAGCAGCTTTGTGTGGAAGGACAAACTGAACTGACCAGATGTGGGCTGATTGGTGAAAAAATCCAGTGTAAAAAATGTCGAAAATAATACAAGTTCACTTGGGGACACCAAGAGTCTCGTGTGAGGATGAATGTGCAGGATTAGACTGTGTGTCTTGATCCCGGACTCCAAGGGGGAGAGATCACTGCTCTGGACCAGGCTGGGATCATGTTAGGTTTAATAAAAGGTTCCCAACTCAACAAATGAAAAACCATCGACATTTAAAGACAAACCTGGTGACACCCTGTTTGAAAGGAAGTAAGTTTGTCATTGTTGGTCAGTTGTTTAACTAATTGCACAACCTCTTTTACTGCTGCAGGAAATGTTAATCATTTCCCCTGCTGTGGGTCAAGAAATAAGTGTGAAAACAACAACAGAAAAAAATTCCATCTGTTGATCAGCTTATGCAAATTAATGACTTCAGTTTCGCTTTAAACCTTTTTCCAGGGAATTTACTTGAGTTTAAGGTCCATGTAAATAACCCATGAACCCAGGAATTAGCAACAGTCAAGGCGTCATGTGAATCTGTTGACTTTGTAGTAAACGCTCAGGAGCACTGGAGCTGCTCTAAAGGGATTATGCAGATTTATTTCATATGTTTCATCTATTTTACAACTGGCAAGAGAAATCGCCCTCAGCCCCGTCTGCACGTCGAGCAACCCCATGCAACTCCAGACACAGAGCTGATCAACTGTCTGCGTAAAGAACATCTTTTTAAGCGTTCAAATAAAGAGCGTTGAGCAGAGAGACTCATTCTATTTCTTATCTGCAAGTCAAACTCTGCTGCTGAATGAAATGGGAACATCACATCTCCATTTAATAGAGCCAAATCGCCCAGCTTGAGTTCTGAGCATTTCTTCTCTCAGTAAGAGGGACTGATCCCATTCAAGGGTAAACACGTCCTCGTATCATTACGACTCAACAAAAACAGGCCACAGTTTGGTTCTGCTGCTGCAGCTCTCAGGTCTGTGTGACTGGGGCATAAAAGCTTCAGCTCACAGAGCAGAATGTAAATGTGTGTGTGTGTGTGTGTGTGTGAGAGAGAGGGTCAGGGGCCTCCACATACCTCCCCAGGATCTCCAGCAACTCAGCCACCCCGTTGAAGTGCTCCGTCTCATAAATAAAACTGCAGCGCAGACAGAGAGGAGAGAGAAAGTTTAAACCACTGAAACAAACGAGCAGAAGTTGTGCAGGTCACGCCACGTCGAGTCAAATCAACAGTCGTGCTGAGGTTGAACTTCTCCCGAACGTTCCTACGCGGCGATATCAGATCAACCTGAATATTACACACTACACACACAACTTTAAGTAACCGGAAAAAGACACAAACGGGTGAGTGGAAAGACAGCCCGGTGCAAACAATCATCTGACGTGCACAGAGGAGACTAACACCAACCTCTGACTAACAGCCAGGCACCAAACCCTGATATCAAAACACCATTGGACATTTGGAGAGCAGGGGTCTACTCACCGTAGAAAAATATTGTTGATCTGTTTTCGTATAAAAGCCCTCAGCCCCAGGAATTTGCCGTAGATTCTATGCAAGACTGTCTTCAGGTAGTCTCTCTCCCGAGGATCCTCGCTGTCAAACAAGTCCAAGAGCTGGGCGGAGGGAACCGGTACAGGCCAGAGATTAGTGACAGAGGTGCGATGGCATGAGGGAGGAATTTGGTGCGACTGGAAAAACGCTGACGGTGCAGTACAATCACAGAACATCACTCAGCCACTCACCTGTAGGACAAACTTCTGGTCTATGTACTTTTTGGCAATGCTGGGCTGGAATTCCTGACTCTCCAAGAACCGGATGAAGAACTCGTATACCAACTGGAGACAAGAGAAGAAGAAGAAGAAGGAGAGAGGGTGGATGGGGAACGACCAGATGAAGGATGAGAGAGACAGAGAAAAGAGTTGTTGGTGATAAAAAAAACTCCCCCAAAAAAATTCTAATTTCTGCTGGATTTTCAAAGCCTGATTTCTTTGACCAGCTGGGTGTTGTACAGCTACGACTGGTCGCAGTTTGACCTGTTCGGTTTGAAATTCACTGAGTGAAAACTCGGATGAACTTTGGACACAAACTTCCTCTGCTGTACAACCACGAGCTGATTAAAAAAACGGAGAAAAATCCAAAGACCGGTAGGTTCCTCTCAGATATGACGGCCTTGAAACCAAGCCTGTAACACTGGGACTGGACTGGAATAAAAGGGGGAAGGTCCAAGAGGTCAAAGGTCACAAAAGGCACAGAGCAGTGTGGGGGAATAAAAAAGGGGGAAAAAGAAAAACATTGGGATTGGCCTGAATGTGGGTAATGAGGGAGTTTGGGTGGGCAAAAAAAGTATTGTGTGAATGAAACGAGAAAAAGAAAAAAAAAGTTTTACCAGGAAGCTTCTCCTTGAGATTTGCATCTCATTTCTAAAGGAGTCCTGGGCAGCAGGCACACAGAGAAGGAGGAGGGGAGGTGAGAGACCGGAGAGCCTGGCTCCGGACCTGGACCCAAAACTGGACCAAAACAAAACCCACCCAAACCACCAGGAGCCAAAACCACATGTGGTTTAAAAGGGGGCACGTGTGTGCACGTTACGTGGCACAGCTACTTCCTGATGCCAGACTTTTTGTCGATGCAGCGAAGTTCAGTGGAAATTCATCCAAATCAAAACATGTAACAAACGATTAGCTTCATTTTCAATTAACTGTTGGGGAAACGTAAAGTTGGATTCGATTAGAATGATGCTGAACAGAAAAACCTCACATGTAAGCAGCTGGAAATGGAGCGTGTGTAGCATTTTTTCCATAAAAAAAAGCTGAGTGGTATTACTGTGCAACTGGCAACGCTGCACACAAGTGCCGGGGAGATGGACAAACCTAGTTTTGCGTTTTACATTTGTGTTGGCGACGTGCAGCGTGTTAATCGATGAGTACCTGTAAGTGTGGCCAGGAGGCCTCGAGCGTGGGCTCGTCCTCCTCAGGGTCAAACTCGTTACTGTCGCTGGGCGGAAGGGTCCGGAATATGTTGTGAGACACCTAGGAGGCAATGCAAAGAGGAACAAAATGTGAGTGTGGCTGCAAAGGTTTGTGCGATGGAGTTATGCCCAGATTCAGTTGAGCACTTTGTGTGTGTGTGTGTGTGTTTAGCTACATAATCGTATCTTGTGTGCACAAGTTGAAAAAACATTCAGGATGACAGGGGCTGCACAATATTCAGATATAACACTGCAACACTTATTTTCATACAAATTTAGCTGCTGCAGTGTGTGTGTGTGTGTGTGTGTGTGTGTGTTGTCCACATTAATTGGCCCCCAGTCGACAACACACTGCGCTACTGTACAACTTCAGCTGCATCTCTCTGCCAACTGCACGTCTTTGTTGTTTTCTTCCCGTTTCTCTCGTCCGTACGCAGAGACACAAACCTCAGGATAAGACTTTCATCTAACGTGGAAGCTTTTCCTTAACTGCCTCCATTTATGACAAATTTGCATCAACTCAAATGTTCGGACTGACTGCGTGCACGACGGTGATGCCTTTGTTTACCGCCTGGTGCCCTGCCAGATGTTGTGGCTGGTGAGAACTTCATTTGAGATATCTTATCGATGCTTTTTATTTTGACAGAGAAGCGGCAGAGCGCACACACCGGTGTGACCAGTCGCTTTGTGTTTCCGTAGCGTTTTGCTCCATTCACACAGTGACCTCGGCCCTGCTGGGTGCTGGGTGCACGTGCCTGGTTGTCTGCTGCTCTCTGCAGTGACACAGTACTTATGCGATTTGTTCCAATCGCTCCACACGCCTGTACGTTAGCATGTGATGGTGGTATATTTAGAGTGATGCGCTGCACGGCCGCACTCTTATGTCTTCGACGCTGACCGGTGCTGAACAGCGAACAGAAACGGGACGCCCTCGTGTCTGTCAGAGCCTCGTGTGGGTTGGAGTGAGTGTGTGAGTGTGAGTGTGAGTGTGTGTGTGTGTGTGTGTGTGTGTGTGTGTGTGTGTGTGTGTGTGTGTGTGTGTGTGTGTGTGTGTGCGCACCACAGGGGCACAACACTTCAAAGGGTGGAAACTGGGACAGGACCTGAGTGCAGGTTGGAGTGTGTTGAATTTACAGATCTGCAGGGGTGATGACAGTGGAGCAGCAAAGGATTACAGTTTATTTATACACTCCGCTTGTGCTCCACCTGGTTACAGTCAGTGTATGCGATCACAGAATATAAGGGCTCCTCATGAAAACTGTTGATCTCACGTGTCAACATGAAATAAAAAATAACATCGCAGCGTCGTCTCAGACTCAGACACTGACGGTCTGGATGTGAAGGCATTCGCTGAAATTGTAACGGGGACATGCACAAACTGTAACAGCCAAGTGTACCTGAACCGTCTGACAGTTTAATGCACTGCAGGAAGTTAACTGATGTTTTGGGGGGAAAAAAAGAAGGACGTTTGTGGACGGTGTTGATAAAAGGTAACGGACTCGTCCGATGAGTCACAAAAAAAAGGAAAATTCTAAATGTTCTTGGACAGGAATCAGAATGCTTACTGTAAATCCAGACTTTTACATATATATATGAGATAGTTTTGACTGTGGTATTGCACAAGCTTCCACGCCGACACTCTTTTGGGCAGACGTCCACGGCGTGCGCCGGGCCGCGCTCACCATTTTGACGACCTCGGGGTAGGCCTGCTCTGTCAGGTAGCCCCGGCTGACGGTCACGTAGTCCACCAGCTCGTTGAGCGTGGAGCGCTTGTACTCCTTCATCTTGAGGTCCGACAGCGTGTCCATGAAGTCAAAGACAGTACAGCACTGCTGCAGCTTCTTCAGGAACAGCTCCGGCTGCTCCGGCGCTGGCACGTCTAGGTACACGGATCAAACACACACGGACAGAGAGAGAAGAGAAAGATGCAGAGATAAAGTTATATTGGTGTAAACAAATCTCAGAAAAAAAGAGGGTGAAGGGGAAAAACACAGACGTGTTGTTGACTTTCCATGAAAGCAACAACGCCACTCATCATTTTTTGTGTTGTTTTTGTTTCAAGAATAAAATACTGATGGACAAATGAAATGTCTCTCTAAAAGGTCCACTTAATAGCTTCTTCCTGAGCTGACATGAACCAGGTCAGTGCAGCCAGTCATCACAGGACACAGGATGACATGGGGGGGGGCATGTAGGCAAGCTCTGTCTGCTGAAGTCCATGAGATATGACTGAAAGCTTCCCTGAGAGCCACAAACTGTATATGCAGACCTTAAGGTCAACGCTGATTTCCCAAGGTCAGGGCTGATATGTCTGATGCTGGAACAGATCAAATAATATACAGTCAGTAACGTACGGAGCAAACATGGCAGACAACCCCCTCAGCAATCGTACAGAGCCTAACTGAAGAACGCGTGTGTGAAGGAGCTTGTTCTCCGTGTCGCAAAGCCAATAATTCATTTGCTGCTGCTGCTGCTGCTGACACACGGGAAAGGAGTGTGTCTGTTTGGTGTAAACACAAAGTGAGCGGGGTGGTTAGTGTAAGCAGGCAGAGCCTTCATCCCAAAATACAGGTGAGCAGGTGAGGTCTCCAGGATGCTACTACTGCAGGCCTCAGGTCAGCAAGTCACTTTCCTGCTTTACCTCTACCTGCTCTGCGTGTGTGTGTGTGTGTGTGTGTGTGCGTAGCAAGGCGGCCGGCGTCTTTGTTCTGGTCTCGTGGCGACAGACGAGTCGGGGGGGTCACGCACAGTTCAGGCCCCGGCGTCCCCGTCCCGGCAGGACTGGGGCCATTGTTGTGTAAGAGATAAGCTGTGTGTGTGTGTGTGTGTGTGTCTGAAGCGTGAGCACGCTCTGAAATTACACTTCAAAGCGCTCTTTTGTCATTTTGAATTGCGCTGCACCTCACCATGAGTCACCAGCTGCATATTAATGAGCAGCGAACGCTGGGAGTAACAGTGAAATGACTTTTTCCACAGCTGCTTCACTCACTTCATTCACCATGCGCGCGGCCGTAAGACACAGACTTCAACATCTGACCGGCCTGCTCATTATTAGTGTTACTCAGGAAGGGCTTCGCCTCGTTGTTGCTGAGTTCACCAACCTTGAGGTGAACCTTCCTCATCCAAAGTGTCTCCACAAGTCAAAGTGTGTAATTTATATCCACTGGTAAGATCATGTCACAACTAAACTGTTGTGGTGTATTCGCAGCATAAATGGGAGCTAGAAGCGAAGTGTACAGGTTAATAGGTGAGGAAGCAGCAGAGGTTCAAATATTTTGATGGGTTGTAGAAGCTATGGAACAAAATCACATGAGTGATACTGATGAAGTCAGGTGTATGCGGTGACGCACGTGGGCCCAGAATCAGCCAGGGTTTTTTGTTTTCTTTGTTTGGTTTCCAGATCCAAAAATCCATTGAGCAGGTCAGAATGAAGCTCTGGTCATTCAGAGAGAGAAGGTGCACCCTGGGCGGATCTCATCAAGCGCATTTAAAGTGATTACGCCCAACGTGTTCTGATCCAAATGCCACGAGTTAGTCACGACCTGCTGGCCTCCTGCTCCGGCTCAGCTCACTGAGGCCTTCCACTGGCTCTGCAGGCTTTAACCCCCCCCCACTACAATTTTCTACAACTGTAACATGTGCAACAAGGATCAGCTTGATGTTTACAATCCAACAAGGTGAAACAAGTTCCTGTTTTCCCTGCGTGCGATACGATCACTTAGTGATTCAACTACCTAAAAGGAGAGCGGCCCAGAAGCAGAGAAAGAGAAAGAGAGTCGTCTCAGTCAGGGACGAAAAAGCCCGAATCATTGTTTTGGTTTCATGGCCTGCTATTTCAGTGTTTTTGGTTCACTCTCAGAGCAGCAGTCAGCTGTTTCCAGAAAAAAAAAACATCTGATAAAGCCCGGGCCCAAACAGCACAGAGCAGAGCGGCTGGTGAACACGGGCCAACTTTTAAGAACTAAGAGAGGAGCCGGTGGAGACCAAAACCGGAGCAGAAGGGAGAGAATGCTGGAGCTTCATTTAGGATGCTCCATATCTGCTGAGTGTGAAATAACCAGGTGCCCACATCAAGGTGATAATATGTTAGTGCTGTGTCCGGCGACCCAAAATGGATCAAACACTGTAATTCAGACGTAAGGAGACACCGCCTCCAGCATCATTTACTGTGACATGTGGACGTCAAGATTCCGCGGCTTCACCTGTCACGTGTTCAAACTGTTTGTGCAGGGAAATGAGGGGTGACGAGGCCCGGCTACAAAGGCTTGTAGGAAAACCCTAAACAAAGCAATATAAAGGCTACAAACTGAAAACACCATGAATGCACCTGGAATGTGACTGTCCGGGTCTGCAGGCGGGCTGTGCCATTTTTCATTATAAAAAAATGATACGTATATATGCCACAGCTGAAAGTCAAACTGTACCGCAACATTTTGTAGCTGCTCAAGTGCAAGTGTGTAAATCTGTAGGGGCGACGTGAAGTAGGTTCCCAGAGATCAGAGGTCAGAGTTCACCACGCTGCGGTTCCCCGAGCATCTCCGTGTCGCGGCTGCAGAGGCGTGCGAGCTGGAATATTGTCTGAATACTAATACGTGTGGAATAATATCCTGAGCGCTCACACTGTTGCTTTCAGTGCAGTGCAGTGCAACGTGTGTGTGCACTGTAGCAGCTCATTACAGTAAAGGCCGGCAGCAGGATCCTGCTATAGGAGCATGTGTACGGCCTTAAAGGAAGTTATTAATAGACAGGTCAGGTTAGGTAATCACGCAGCACACGGTAATCCCTCCACACACGCACAGCGAACTGGCTTGGAGCGGGACGAGCGAGCACGGATGTGGGCAAAGAAACAGAGAGAGAGAGAAAAAAGCGTGTGTCTGTGGGTTACAATAACCCTTCATTCACATCACCAAGGAAGAACCCTGGAGCAGATATGTTAGAGTGTGTGCACGCGCACACACACACACACACACACACACACACCAGCCTGTGCCGTGTTACTGTCAGTCCTTTAACATCACAAATCTAAGCCCTGCACCACTCCTTTGCTTTTCTTCTCCTCGCAGCAGGGAGATCAGTGAGTAATGCTCCATGACAAACAACAAGTTCAGCAGTCAGTCAGTGGATCGCCATGTCTCCCTGTCAGACTCTCAACATACTGAACACATGCTCGCTCTTTCACTTCTCAACGACAACAATTGCAAAAATGCTCCTCACAAAAGTCCCAGAAGTGAAGGTGACATCCTTCAGTTATTATTTGACCTGCTCACTGGAGATATTCACTGTGCACCTGTGTCTCATGTTATCACGTGCAGACGGACCTCTCGCTCACCGCCCGTCACGTTCAGCTCGCGCACGGCCGCACTTCACTCACCGCTGAGGAAGTGTGCGGGGCACGCCCCAGGTTCAAATTAATTGGAGTACAGTATAATTATTACTGCTCTTTACATATCCAAATGTCCGACCAACGGCCCCGTGCCCACAGATGTATGCTGTTTACCATCGCTGACAATAAAGGAATTTTAAGGCTAAGGAATCCAGAACGCTGAGTGTGTTTCATCTTAGAGGGAAGCACACAGTGGAACATACAGTCCAAACCACGATGACACGTTCTGATCAGAGGGTGTACTCCGTCGCAGTTTAACACACTTGATCTAATGGAAACAGGACACAGACATACAGTGGTTAAACATTCAAAGAGGTTTTGCATGAGCCCTCAGCCCTGCTCGTCAAACAGCCGCACACCTGGAAAACAAGTGAAGGGCCTCTGTGGTGAAACAACACAAGGGGAAGTCCTGATGCAATATTAGCATGGATGACGACCTCATTAACATACCATACCTGCTCCTTCTGATGTGTCTGCAGGTTTAAGCTTCTTTAATGTCACTGACGGGAGCGACTGAGGCTTTCTCACGACTACAACTACCCATATCAGCCAGGGCATTTACCTCTGCCATCCATCTTTATCCTCAAATCCATTTAGCTGGCACAAATGTGATCCTTTTTTTTTTTTTACCCAGCAGCCACCGTGGCCAGTGGATGGAAGTCGCTGATCCTCTCTGTGCATAAGCCAACCATCATTTGGAGGATTATTATGGTGGCCGGATCACACAAGGGCTTTATCAGAAACCGCGGACACGAAGAGTTTCCTGTCCGCTGCTTTTTTTCTTTTTGACATTTCTGATCAGCTGCACATGGAGCGTTGCTGCAGCAATGTTTAGCTTAAGGTTAGTGGCAGCTGGGGTAGAGATGTGGACGTTCCAGTCAGTATACGCCAAAAGAAATTGTTTCACGTGCAAAACAGAGGGTTTGTGGGAATAACTGGCCTTGTTTAGCCCACTAATGCCCCGACATCTTTTTTTTTTTTTTTTTTAGCAAATACGTCACATGTTGTGGTCTTTGATGAGAACCGGGGGCCGGCATTTATTTCTGCTGTTGATTAAGATGACCGTCTTCAGATGCATGGGAAAAATATTGCCTCCTCAAAACCACCACTGTGGCTTGAGTGTCACTCACCGCATAATGAGCCCGTCTAAATATGGCTTACATGGAGCTACTGTGGACAAAAGCGATGGGAACTAAGTCATGAAGTAACACAAAGAGGTAATCGGGAAACAAACTATTTGGGTGTGGAAATGATGTTCCACATTCTCTGCGCCGAGCGACTCGCACACAAAAACATCAACTCACAATCTCATCCGTTTACCGCAGACACAATTACACAAACCCCCGAGCCGCAGAGGAACATCAAATATGAGCAGATCTTGGCAACAATTCACTGTCACTGTGGTTTGTTTCACTACATTCATTACATTGCGCCTTCATGTGGTTGACAAAGTGGCTATATTCATCTTGAGCTGCAGCAACGACTCGGCATATCAATCAGTGGAGTGATGGACTGAAAGTGGGAGCGGGCTCTTCCATATGAACACACGTCATAGTGCACACTGGTGTTTGGAGGACGACTGCTGACACCAGGCCACAGAAGTGTAAAAGCATCACTTATTTCTCGCGGAGGGGACTGATCCCACATCAGCACGGCTATTCTGAGCCACTTTATGAGCGCGGCCCGGGTCTGTGGGAACCCTGTCGGCCCGCTCGCCGCTCCTCCAGGCCTGTTCTGTTTCTCGGCGCTGGAAGGACACTCTCATCTGGGCTCCCTTGGCAGAGGAAGAGAGGAGTTTAATTAATGGTGGGAAAAAAAAGAAGCTTAATGACTCGCAGTCAGGCGGCTCACTGCAAGAACTCCTTTAAGTTAGGCTAATTACATTACAGCTCCAATCTACTGAGCACAGCGTGCATATGCATGCACCCATTCTTAAAGAATACTCAGTAAAATCTGTTGATTTAATGCTGTTGTATGTGCTTATCATGTTTCCTCTGTCTTCACTGGTCTCATACGGGCTCTGTATGTCATCTAGGTTACATCAACAACTGATGATCGCAGGAGGAAAACATCAAACATCACCAGCTCCGTGCAGACCTGCTGCAAAACTCCTGCAACGCTGACAGCAAACGGGTCACTTTTCAAAAGGAACGCACACTTTGTTATCTGGACAAAGTGAAACGACCGAAGGAGACGCAGATAAACCAAGGTTTCTGCTTCAGAGCCGCAGACACGTGGGCGACACCACAACCGCTTCGGCGGTTGTTTAACACCCCCCCGGCGCTGACCATGTGTAAACGCGCGGCACAGCACTGCCTTGTGGGTAAACGGCATCGTTCTGAAGCACGCGCGTGGATGGAGCGTGTTGAGGAATGAGAAGGACAGAGAGAATGACGCAAACGAGAGCCAAGCGCAGCCGTCGTGGTTCTGCAAACGGTGGTGCTGGAGTCAAGTGACCTCAAAGCTGCCTGACAAAATGATCTTCAATAATTCGTTCACATCTGACGGAGCTGGGCACTCCACCCAGACACCCCCACCCATTCGTCCTCGTCAACACAAACTGGGGCCCTTTAGCCAAATGCTGCTCAGACACTGGATGAAAGGCATTTATCTTGCACTTTACTCGTCTTATGAACCACTACAAACCACGTGCACCCGTTCATACTCATATATCTTATTAATAAATAAAAGGATTTTCCTCAGTTCCCTCAAGTAGACGCTGATTTCACACAGAGATAAAAAAAAAAAAGTGACACCTTTGACAAACCAGAAGGTCTAGATTTTACCAATATCATGAGGCTTTGTGACTGACAGTTATAAAACGTTGAAAGAATCCCTCACTTGGCATCATATCCTAATTCCTGTTTACTAATGGAAAATACTGGCTGCATATATATATATAGCTTTTACTGTTGTGCAGGCAGCGCTGCAGGGACTTGAGTGGAAACACAAGTCTAGGAAGGTGTAGGATGACCGGGCGACGCGCTCTTTCAGAACAGTCCACACACACTCAGTGTAAAGGGGAAAGCCCCTTCTCCCTTAAAGCGTGTGTGCCCGAGCGGGCGAGCGAGCTTGAGTTACAGGCAGAGTGGGAGAGAGAGAGGGCAGATGGACTCAGCAGGTGACTGGACCCCGGCCCGGAGGTCGGTGCGTAGGGGTGTTATGGACAGGCCACGGCGATATTATGCGTGTACACACACTGGCGGGGTTCTCCGCCATCGCAAACAGCCGCCATGAAGGTATCAACAGAGGAACGTCCAGGGAGACGTCCAGGGCGGCGCTGCGGGCGGCGCTTCCAATTAACCCGATTCGCCCACAGATCGGCCGGCCGCTCCTTCCCTGGTGGTCACGACAGCAGCCGGCACATGGATGTCAGCGGCTGAACTGTCAGAAGATGAAGCTTTTGTAGTCCGTTTGTCTGAGCAGCTGACACATACGCACACGTGGTGAACTGTGATGCGCTGATGGCATCTTCCATCCATCAGTCCATCTGATTTTCTCCTTTTCAGTTCTCGTGTGATGTGCTGTGACCCCCCCCACACACACACACACACACACAAACACACAAATCAAAACAAAAAATATCAGCTGCACAAACTGTGACTGCACTTGTCTGACTGCTTGCTCCTGTGTTCAGCTGCATTAAGACATTTAATAAAACGCACAAGCATCTGAAGCTGAGCCAGGATGAACTGATCGCAGATATATCGTTATGAGCGTGTCAGCCAATAACGTCTCCTTTTTAGGCTTTCAACCTGCAGTGAAAACACAGATTTAAAGGAGCTGGAAAACAGCTTTCACTTTTTTGAACGAAGCTCGTGAATTTTGCACATCAGATATGTAATGGTCCTGATGGCACTGCATCTTAACGCACCGCTCCAGCTTCCAGCCAAACCTCCTCTTCTGCACTAACCTCAAGCAAACCACAAATGTACACACATGTCGTCAGAGCACAAACTCTGTGTGTGTGTGTGTCAGCAGCCACTGCTGTCGCCGCTGGGCCTATAAGCAATGGAGGCTGAATGTTACATAAAGGATTACAGTGAGAAAAGATGACAAACAGGACTGTCATAACATCTGCTGGGTTTTGCTCCTCAAAGCGTGACCTCAGCAACATGGCCGTCGCCGTCCGCAGGAAGCTGGCACACAAACAGCTGCTCCGCAGCCACGAGGCCGCACCGACGGTCACGCGTGCGCGCACACACGTTCGCGCATTTGGTGTAAAAATGGAAGCCGTGTCCCGTGCCGGACGCATGACACAGCACAAATGGGGATTTGACTCCTTCTGCGAATGTGAAGCTACACTATGTCAAATTTAGGTCAGATGCCTCCACCAACCAATCATGTCGCAGGAAATGGCAGGAGGTCACCACCTTCCCTTTTGGTCCTGAGTTCTGACGTTGAATAATGAACAGAGGTGTTATGATAATTGGTTTAATGACTACTTGAGATATGGCCAAAAGTTTGTCAGGTCTCAATGGCCTTGACCTTTGACCTATGACCATTAGGTTGTAATCGGTTGGTCCTTGAATCAAATGGACGTTGCCAGATTTGAAGAAACTCCCTCCAGGCATTCCTGACATGTCACGCTGGAGAGAACGTGACAGACAACAGAGCACTTATAGATATATTATATAGATAGAGATATATATAGATATTTGGCTTCTTCTCCATTGCTCGGTGCCAGGTGAATCGCGCTGTGTGCAGCTGCGTGCTGCTCACATTGTGCTGCGGTAGATTCTGACTTCAGATACCGGGCTTGTTGTTGCAATGAAGTCCGGATGCGATATTGTGAAAACACGGCGAACGCGTGTCCTCACAGCGCTGCACTGGCCTATTCAGAGCTCGTGTCACAGTCACAGAGTGTGTCCCATCACACACACATACGGGCCCGGCGCAGGGTTCGCGTCACGGAAGAACCCCAACATATAAATATATATTCATGACCCAGATATAAACTCCCTGTGCCCCCTTTCTCCGTGTTCTCAGGTCTCATATAAGCGCCCCTGCGAGGCGCCAGGCCGCCGTCAATCATTAACACATGCGGTCGCCCGGGGCAAACTTTGCTCCCGCAGCCAGCGGCGCGGCAGATGGCAAGTCACCTCGTCACAGGTACTAAACTGTTCTGGTTACCTCTAACTGAGAGAAAGGATCAGACTCCTGCGGGCTCCTGGCTTGTTTTTTTCTTTTATACGTTGATCCCAGTAACCTCAAGCCACACAGCACGGAGAAAACACGGAGCTGCATCCCAACAGCAGCACGTCTGGTTCGCCTCATTCTGCTTTTGTGTTGCTGGAGTGTGATATTAACGCTCACCGGGGGTTAAGGGTTACGCTCCCTGTACAGCTCAATCAGTAAACGCAACATAAAAACAGCACCCGGCCTTCCGCTGGCAACTTTCTGTTCCTGCTTGAGCTGTACCTCTTAACCACGTGTGTTGCTCAATAATCTGTATTTTACAGGGTTTATCTTCAAATGCTCTGCTGCCAAGATCAGTTCCTTTACAATCCTACTAAAAGGTAGGAGCGCCAAATGATATCAGTGCTGCACTGTGGGTAGCTGAAAGGAAGATATGATTAATCAACCAACTGGTCATTTCAGGGATTTTGAACTGAAGACCACTGAAAATCTTTGGGTCAGTTGGTTGATTGGTTAAAAACAAGACATTTCAAGATGACCTCGGGCCTCAGAAACTGTAATAGGCATTTATCTAATGCATAATGCCGACATTTAACTAACTTATGGAGAAAATAATTAGCAAATAAACCGATGATGAAAAGCAGTTCCAGTCGTGTTTCAGCTCCTGATTATTTTCAACAACCGTCTTTTGTGTTAACGGTCAAAATAAGATGCTGATGTTTGGCTTTCTGATTTAATTAAACTGCTCAAAGTACCGAACGGGTTGATGAGAAAGTTGTTCTCCGTCTGTCCATCAAAACATCCAGGAACAGAGCACTGAAGTTTCATCTACTTTTCATGCATCGCAACAGTTGATGGAGGGGCAGTTCAAGTTCCTGAAGCGACAGATTTCTTTTATCCCCGATGGAGGTTATCAAATATTACTTGTCCACGGACGAGGAAGTAATCTGACAATCTGTAGGTGGAAAGACACTGACTACATATAACTACATATTCCTGAACCGTACAACATCAGCAGCCACCGTAGCAGTGCAGCGCTGTCTGGCAGCCGCTCACATAACTGACAGGTCACAGGTTTGAACCCGCTGACAGCTGATGTATCATGTCAGAGGTTCCTTGAGTAAGACGCCGTTTTGAGAGCATCAGCACAAAAGCCTGACGCGTAAAAAGGTCGGCCGGGCCTTGGCGGGCCCAGGTGAGCCGCATAGCAGGAATTCCTCCGGCCGACGAGCGGCACGGAATCAAAGTGGACGCAGCGCCACAGAGCACAGAAGGTACCTGTCCCTCTCACTCAGCAGCCGAGCCGGGCGTCTGCTCAACACGCGTAGGTGTTCACATGGTCTCAGTCACCACATGCTAATCATCACGGCCACGAGCTGGGCTTCATCTGTTGGACGGGCTGGAAACATCAACCTGCACTGCTAGCTAAGCACTGCTAAAAAACATCCAAAATCCAAAAATGGTACTACCGCTGTTTCATTTTCATCCATCAATATTTCTTTTTAATTGCTTTACAATGTATTGCTTAGTTGAAAAAAGTGTCTGGGAGGAATGAGCAATGACTGACCATGACGCCAAACCCCAGAGCTCAAACAGAAAAGTAGATGCTGACAAGTCCAGGACTCATTTTCCGTAATTGCTGGCTGCTCGGACATTTATTCATTTAAATCCTGATTTTGCCCATTTCATTCTGTTTTTTACTTAGGCAAAGTTCTTCTGTGGATTCTTTCAATTTGCCTGAGGTTTCATTAGCCCAATTTTGGTTTTCAAAAAAGATTTGCAGACTGAGGTAATTGTTATGATTATTGAGGTCCTTGCTGAAGTCTGATCACAATTTCACTCATGTTATCCAAATAATAAAAGAAACCAAAATATGAGAAATAAATCCTGTGACAGAGCTAAAATGATTTGTCAGTCAGATCATTAATCAATCAACAGAAGTAAGTCCGTTACGATGCATGACAGTGTTAGCTTTTCACATGCGAGGATTTGTTGGATTTCTATGGGATGTTTTAGAAATCTATAAAATAACTATCTGGTAAAGTTTTAACTGAAAAAGTACTGAAAGAAATTCAAGGGCACTTTCACAGTGGAGAAAGTGTGGCTGGTATAACTTTTTTTTGTATTCTGTCATTTTATAGGCCAAACTGTAAACACTCCACATGTGTTGCCACATACAGCAGAGTAGATGGAGGCTCAGCAGGCCCAAACCTTCAGGAAATCTGGGAAGTGGGAAAGGGGATTTCTGGAGCAAATCCCGGGTTCTGTCTCAGCTCAGGCCACGGGCTGGATCCACGCTCTCCAATGCCAGCGCCGGCGCCGCTGCAACACATTCTTCTACGGGGGGGGGAAATCGCACGGATAAAACGTACTCGTTCCACCGGCGAACTTTCCATTCTCCTCTCGGCCAGTGAAAACACTCGTCTTCTGTTACTGTCCCAGTCCATTTTAAGTCTACCTCTCCGTCTGCCTCGCGCGCTCATGACGGGCTGGGCCGGCTGGTAGTAGCGACAGCCCCTTGACAGCAGAGGCTAACTTTAACACCCCTCGCTCCTGCACTAGCAGCTCTGCCTCCCCCCCCTGGCCCACCCCCACCCCACACGCTCGTACATAAAAAGTGTCACTCACTTATTCAGGCTTCCGCTCTCTGTTCGGCACCGACGGTAGCAAACGGACGGTCATGAACGTCGGCGTGGGAGTCGGTTTGAGCCAAACATGTGGACAGCGGCGGTTTAGCAGACCCACGCTCCTCTTTTGTGGCTTGTTTGTAGCGAGTGGGGCTGGAAAAATGTAAAGAGACACCTCCGGGATCAGGTTTCTCCTGAGGGGAGGACGTGGAGGAGGAGGAGGAGGGGGGGGACGTGAGACAAGACAGCGTGTCGGTGGGTTTCGCTGGCCAAACAGAGACCAGAGGAAGCCGCAGAGAGAGAGAGAGATGGTGTACGCTCTCCCTTTCTCTCTGTTTTTTTTCTCTCTTTTCAGCGCCTGCTGGCCGGGGAGGTCAGACACGGATCGGTCCTCCTCCAGAGGAGGACGGGAGGCGCAGACGTGAGGGGAGTCTAATTCGGGTGGAAAACGCCGACAACACGTCCCGTCTACACGCGAGCCTGGGTTGCTGCTGGTTCGTCCTGTTTTCCTGATCCCCCGCCACAGCATCCTCGGAGACGCCGCGGCAGCGAACGTCAGGACATGAAAGCCGATTTGATTCAAAAGTCTTTCTTTTCTCCTCCCACCAGGATGCTGATGGACTTCAAATTTACGCTGGTACCTTCAGTACCAGTCACAGGAGATGTTCGACATTTTCGTGATGGCAAAACTGTTGCAGGTGAAGAATGAATAAATGTGGCGGTTTATTAAAAGTTGGAATCAAATGCAACACGACGCCAGAGAGGAGAAAAGGAACAAAAGGAGGATGGGATGGACGGATGGTGCGTTTTGTTTATGTTTGGCTGTTGGCGGAGAGGAACCGTTTCCTTCCCCCTCCTCTTCCTCCGCCACACAACATTAAAAAAGGGACTCGTAATCCTTCCTCCAGGTTTCCCGCCAGCGCTGGCCCTGCTCCTCACCTCGCTCTCTCTCTCTCTCTCTGTTTCTGTTTGCATTCCTCCCTCGTTCTACCTCCTCAAGCGAACATCTCTGTGGAAACACTTGATGAAGCCTGGGCTATGCGGCCACTGTAACAGCTATGTAAATTAAATGATAGAACTCCTGCCGTATAGCCCCAGTATGGCGGCTGCATGCGTGCAGGGCGGATGTTTTTGTTGCTATGACAACTGTGGCGGTAACCAGGGAGCTCGCTGGCAACTCTTCCTGCCTTCTTCGTGAATGTTTATTGCTGCGGGGGGAACTTTTCACCGTGCACGAGCTCAACTCAGCAAGAGCTGATGATGCTTCCAATTTCCACTGTGATTAGTTTTTTTTTTTAGGGTTTTGGGGCTTTTTATTTAATTCAGACTCTGACACTGTATCTTTTTAGTGTTTTGTTTTGGGTTTTTTTTTGTTTCACACTCACACAGTCTCAGTCCTGTTGTGGGAGATTAAGGGCCAGGAGTAGTTGGGGGAGGTGAGAATAGCATCATTCCTCTAAACTTTTGTTTTCCTCCATATTTTCTACTTAATTCAAAATAGTGACCTCAGCGGAGGTTCAACAATCGATGTATTGGGTTTGGTAATAAACTTCCTTTGTTTCTGAAGACCCCATGAAACAAGACATCCCAGTCAAACAACCCCTCTTTGGTCCAACAACGCCGACGTCGGAGCGTGTGCGTTGTGTAAGCTCCTCTGCTGTATCGAACGCTGCTGGAATGACTAACGTGTTCTAGAGGTCGGAGCTGGAAGGGCCTGCCATATCAGTAGCGTCTGTTGCCAGGGAGCGTTGTGGTTTTCCAGCGAGATGCAGCAGAAGCAGACCGTGTCAAAGCGACGACTGCGTCCAGTCAAAGTGTCTGTGACGGGGCCCGTTCTCCTCAACACGAGCCGCAGGAACGCAGGAGTTTAGTCGCCTGCGGGCGCTGACGGTCGACTGCCATCATTTACACAGTGTTCACAGTTGGGACTGGTGGCCAGCGAGTCACGGACTTTGTGTTTCTGATACGCCTCTACTGTGACAGGTGATGGCTGAATGCCAAATATTTTCTGCGTGCGACGGCGTACGGGGCACACGGGACGGATTTGTCAAAACACGACTCGGCTCAGAGTGAGCGGATGATTAAGGCCAGAGGGGAGACGCCTCCTCTCGACCAATCGGGCGTTGGCAGAAACGTTCTCCGTCCAATCCTCTGAGGCCGCGCTTGTTGGGTATCAGAAACAGGTTTTTAGTTCCAGACACAACAGGGCAGTGACGAGCACGTTCTTGCAGGTTCGCTCCACCTGAACGTGACGTCAGAGAGTCGGGAGAGTGACGGGAACATTATCATTCTTTTCATACTGTGAAGAGCAGCTTAATCCACTCTGTGCTGTTGTATCAGGGCCCCAGAGAAGGAAGGATACACACAGTGAAGCCAGGTAGAGCACACTGCTATAAGGATGTGAGTTCTGGACTCAGTTTCCGTCGACTGGGCCATTAATTAATTATTTTCTTGATCTTGTAAATCATTATTTTAAAAAATCACTGAGGTAAGTCACCATGTGTTTAACCAGGGGTATGGCTTTGAGCATGATTTGACCCAGACTGGGTCCAAAGTAAAAATTCCTGGTGGCGTGCGTCATCCTCTCTGCCCGGGGATCCCCTTGAGGAAACTGCGCCCTCCTCGCCTTCCTCTGAACGTCGAGGAACGAGCTGCGCTGCCAACGATGGGATTTATGTAATCCACCGTGTTTCGCAGAGGCCCCGCTCGCCCTTGCCGGCTGAAGTCCGACCTGCGACGGCGGCTAACGCGGGACCGCGGGGAAGAGGAGGGCGAGGCGGGGGATAGGATGCGATTCGAGCATCTCCACGATGTGATCGTGAAGTCCACAGCTGCCCAGATATACACCCACCTCTGCTGTGTACCTCGAGGCAGGAAGTAAAGTGTAAGAGATTATGGAAATGAAGAAGAACCTCAGCAAAGCAGCTTCCTCCAATAGAATTAAAGAACGGGGGTATGTATACATCCCAACAAGAAAAGGATAAACGCAGGACAAAGAGGGGAACGGCTTTGTTTGGGCCGAGGTTTGGAGTGAAACAAAAAAAAAAAGAGGAATCGTATCCCGAATGCCACATTGTCAGAAATGATAACATCCTTCACATGTATGAAGAAATGAATAGAAAGCAAGAAAACAGGAAATCCTTCTGAAAACAGTGGAAGTTACGCTTTGCTTTTTTTCTCTTTTTTTAAGCGTGTTCAAAATAAAAGATAAAAAAATCATGTGGCAAAACATACACAGCAGGACTTCAAACACATGTGGGACGTGTCTCGGGAGGCTCTAAAACAACAATGAACATACAGTGAATACACAATTTAAAGCGGTAACGCAAAAACGTAGCCTAGGAAAACGGACTAATTTGCAGGAGGAAAAAAAGAAGCGACGTTTCTGAACGCGGGTGGAAAACATTCCCAAATGGGGTTGAGCCTTGGGGCCGCTTCAGTCAGTTCATAAAACTACAGCGCTGGTCGATACGCATCTCTCCCCGTTACATAACGCTGAGAGATTAGAGGCAGGAGAGACGACGAAAGGCGGCCGGCGTGCGGCATCGCGGAGGGGCCGGGCCACGCGCACGCCGTGGTCGCGCGAGGTCGGGGGCTGATTTCCTTTATTAATTCAGTAGCGATTTAACGCAGAGTCCAGTGTTTGTCTGCGGGCTTGAATTTCACAACAGACGAGCGGCAGAAGCAGACTTAATCCTCCTCCTTCCACTTGGCTTACACCGACATATATGGGAGCGCCGGTCTCGCCCCGTCCCGTGACCCGGCGGAAGGTACGCTCCTGCTCTTCAACTACGCGGCCGCGTTCAAGCAGCTCGACGTGCTCTGCTGCCATTCCTCGCATACCAGCCTTTAAGGTGGTGCTGCCCGCAACTATTAAAAAACAACATGTGTTGTATTATCTCCGAGACAAAGGGAGCTCAATTTCCTCTTGTGAGCCCATCTCTGTTTGGCATCTCGCAGTCTGCTCGGCTCCGAGCCCTCGCAGCGCTGCGCCCACTTCACTTTTGTGCCTTTTGTGTTACTGTTTTCGCTTTGTTGCTGCTCGAAGGATCGGATCGCCACTTCAGGAAGTAAAGATGGTTTTCTCTCCTGCTGAGACTAAGTCAAGGTGCAAACATGTACAATAAATCTAAATTAATTTATTTAAAAGAATCTAGGGTTTTTACATAATGCTTCTTTAAGGTTGAAATGAAATAACAATGCAGGGCTGCAGGAGTGCATTCAAAAGATCCTGTCTGTTTTAAGTGGATGTCATCATCCCCAGTCACTGTGCATTACAACATTCATACAAAAAAGGAAGGAAAAAAAATGTATTCATCTTATAAGCCTCCATTCAGAGGTAGGCGACATAAAAAAACAATCTGAGAAGTTGGAATTCCTCCCAGTCGGACGACAGCTCTGTTTCTTTAATAACTTGCTGATGCTCGCCAAATGCACGAAGGCGGTGACGGGGCCAGGAAGTGGGACATGAGCACTGTGTTGTGGTGGCTGTCGTTAACTATCTGTGCAGACTGCAATCTGAGAGTCCTTGATTTAATCACGCTGCCTTTGTCACCTTGTCGTCTGGCTGCTTGTGTTCGGACGGCACTTTGTGCTTCATTTTACCTTCTTTTCCCTTTTTTTGGCTTTTCAGAAATACTACATTTCATATTTCTCGAAGTGAAATATCAGCAGTTTGGAAAATTTTCATAAACATCCAACCGCAGTAGCGCGGTGATACCCGATCGTACCGTAAGATTGTCAAGTCTGTGAACCAAGCTCCACTGCACCGGCTCATTACGCCGAAATTCTCCTCACTGCTGTGAGCACAAAACCATTCAGACAGTCATGCTAACCAACAAAAGCAGCACCACCCTCACATCAGGGGTCACCAGCACAGAGGCAGCGGGCACTGAAGGCGTTATGCACCGTGGGTCCGGTTGTGATGGAAGTGCAGCGGCCGGAGGTGAGAAATGCACGGGTCCGTGCGAATGTGAAGCCAGCGTGTGAAACTGAAGCGGGAAGATGCTGGAAAAGAGCGAAACGTGTGCCGCCGTAAAGAATAAAAGCAGCCGGCACATTCTTTGTGTTGTTTCGCGCTCGCGACAGTCCCGCCACAGGGTTACACAACTTTACTGTACCGCTGCTTCACATCATCCTGTTACAATATGGCTTACCAAAGCGGTGATGACAGTTGCAGGTCTGAACAAATGAGAAGTGACTTGAGTCATAGGTTAACAAGTTAAGGCCTGGTTCCACAGCTGTGATTCGCTGTGCACGCAGGATTTGTTCAGAGGTCCACAAGAGACCGGCCTTCAGATTTGCTGTGGGACGAAGTTTACAAAGAGTTTCATCCTCCGAGTCCGGAGCGCGGCTCATTACAGATCCAGCGTGACCACGATTAAGATCAAACTCCACACTGCCAGTCTTTGAGAACGTGGAGCAACATAAGATCAGAAAAAAAAAATTCTCCGACAGCGAGAGAGGAAAGAGGAAATAATTGAGCGAAAGAAAAAGAGCGAAAGTGGAACTGGTTTGTAAAATTACACATTCTCCGCAGTGCTTGCCAAAAAGCTGCGCTGCGATGTCACCACTGAAATTCTTTTTTACGTGCACAATTCAAATAATGTGACTTTGTTTCAGTGCCTCCGCTTTAGAAAACGCTGCACTGAGAGTTAACACATCATCACATCTCACAGCATCTGCAGATTCTTTCCTTCATTAGAAGAGTGGACCGGAGAGGACTTGCTTTGTCCAAACGACAATCAAAAACAATCACGAGATATTTCATCTACTGTCGCGTAGCACGACATCAACACGTGTGAGAAGCTGGAACCTGAAAATGACAAGTTCATCATTTATCAAAACCGCTGCCTTCGTTTTTCCTTCCACTGACTGCTCAATTAACCACTGCCGCTCTCTAAATTAATTCGGATTAGAACAATGTTGCTGTGGGATTATAACAATGCAGCTGTAACAGTCCGTGTAGAATCTAAGAACTGAGACATTCTTTCTGCGAACCACTTCTTTCTTGCCTGATGTTGTCTGTCTGTCTGTTCATTACACTAAATTATTACCAACAGACAGATTAGCATGAAAATATATCAGGGCTGGTTCACGGCCCAATTTAGAGGTGACTCAAATCTGGATCAGTACCCACATCCAGGATTTTTTGAAGGATTCTCCAGCACTGTGAATGCCTCAGTGCATAAAGGTTTGAAATAAGTGGTGCGACCTGGTATCTGTGTGGTCGGGGTGCACACCGCACGGAGCAGCAGGTCCCCGGTACGACCACACATCGCTCCAGATCAGTATCAGATCCGGATACCGTCCTGGTTCTCGAACAGCGACGACTTTCACACGTCGCGCAGTTCAAGGGATCAAGAGTGAGCCTGTGTGTGAGGTGAAGTCGAGTGTGAACAGACGCACACAGCCAGAGCAGAGGGGCTTCCCCCTCTGGCCCTGGACGCAAGTTCACGTGACGTTCCGAGGCGGCGGGGTGGACCCGCCACCTGAGAGTTTCCCATGAGACCGGTGGATCCGTCTGGTTTCGGTCCGGCAGCATTCCTGCTGTTATCGCCGTGCCACAACACACTGCGCTGGGGCATGGCACAGCCGTCTTTACACAGGTGAGATGGGGGGTGTCTCAGCACCCACGGGCATGCCACGCACTGCCCGGGAAGACAGCACGTCTGGCCGGTGCCCCCCTCGCTTCCCCATGATGGAGCGTCGCGTTGGAAAATCAAAAGGCACCCGCAAAACGGTCCCGAGATGAAACGTGAGGATTAACAGGAAAACTTGTTCAACACAAATTCTGATCTGAATTCTATTAATTTAAGCTTGTATCACGTGAAGTAGGAGGAAACTGGACCTGGCCATACTCCACATTATTCAATAATATGATCAGGTTGATATATACAGTGCGCCAATTAGGCTGGAGAGTCCTCAGGTTGAAGACTCTGTGCAGACCCAACAAGGTTATATAGAAAAATGGTCCGGTGGGTTTATGATGTGAACGGTGGGAAATCAGAAGATTCCAGACATGACAGTGATTCAGACAGACAGCAGTGCTGACCTGCCCCATGTGATCGTTGACATGATCTACCTGTCTGGGCACGTAGCACAAACACACACAGGCGGAAGAGCAGCAATTGAGACGTCGACATCACTCGGGCAGCGAGTCGAACCGGACTGGACCGAGCGAGGCTGCTCTGTACCGAGGGCCGACCAGCAGAACGGCCGACCGTGGCAAAACGGCGCTAACGTAAAGCGTGCGACGTTTACTCCCTGTTGCACCTGAAAAGAGAATCAAATCAGGTCATTTCAACAGCGTCAACTCCTTCAACAGAATATCAGATTAGATTTTTTGTCATCCCAGGTGATTATTGGCTCTGTGGGACTGGATTCTCATGTGGTGGTGGAAGCATGTAACTCCATGTTGACTGCACATCTGAAGAAACGGGCACGCTTCTATTTTCCATCAGATCTCTCAGAGCTACTTTGTAACACAGTCTGTCCAGGGCAGCACGGGTGTACAGAGGAATTATTTTTCTATTCCCGTAACCTTTTTGAGAATGTGAAAACCCTTCGTTAATTATCCCACACGGGGAATTAAAAAGTGACGATGCGAGGTCTGTTCCTAACAAACTGGCCACGGTCGCCCCTGCGCTGCAGACTTTGCGTCAGTGTCGTCAGCCTCGCGCGCCACGAACCCCCAACATTCACACACTTCCTCTTACCCTTGAGCAGCGGCAAGGGCGTGAGCTCTATGGGTTTGCCCTGAGAGCGGAACTGGGACGAGCTCTGCGACCGCTTCTGCTTGGCCTTCCTGACAGACTTCCGTGAAAATCCGTCCACTTTGTCCACAGATGGAGATGTGGTGGCTGCCGAGGACATAGCCCTGCTGGGAGAAACACAGGGGGTCGGTTAGCAGCGTCGCATTACAGTCACTGAGGGCAGAATGATTAACCACAGGAAAGAAAGGCTTTTTAACAGTCAATATTACACATGACACAAACTTGACACTTTTGACATATTTAACGAGCGATGGAGACGATGTTCAGCGGCTACGTGTCAGGTGGCCGACTGCAGTTTATCCCTCAATTCCTTCATTAAAAGGAACTCCATCGTCAGAGAGCCTGAATGTATGCATGCATTATGAAAGAGCAGAATCTATAAATGGACCAAGAAACTGTGCAATGATTTCATACATGACCAAAACTCAACTCTTTCTCATGAAATGTTATGTCATCATTATCTTATTTTCTAAAGGAGGGGTTCTCCTTCAAGTTTCTGTCAAATCCAAATGGCTTTTTACTTCGTAATGCCATGCTCCCTCCTGAGACTCTGACTTTATAATTTGGAGTTTTAACCTGTTATGATATTATTTTACAATTTGCTGGTTCATTTATAAATCGTTCATCACGTCATTCATTCATGTTTTTATTTTGAATTCCCTGGGGCTCCACAGAAACGTCAATTCAATTTTAAAAGGTGGAAAAATAACTAACTTCTTAAACTCCCAGGAGTCTGTATGCCACGCTTTAATTTGTCAGGAGTGGAAGTGGAGTTTTGAAAATGGCAGTTCGGAATTAAAACAGCATGTTCAACTTGATTGCAGTCTTTGAGCTCAGAAGACTTGTGCAGAGCCTGATCGCATCCTTATCATGCAGATCAAACCCCGTCACTTCCTTCTCGGGGCTGCGCTCGTGAAAGCAAAAGCAAAATAAATAAAAAGAAAGCAAACAACATCCCGGCGGCCGTGTGCGCAGCTTTGTATCAGTCCGCCCTCCTGCAGCCTTTTATTAGTCTCACAGCAGACCTGTGCAGCCAGAGCAGACAGACACATTTTCCCAGCATGAGAGACTGTTTAAGCCTGGCTGAGGTGTGGTTACACTGCACAAACACGCTGCCGTCCTACCTGCCACAGACCATCGCACACACTCACACACACACACACACACACACACACCAAAAACACCAACGTCTACCCACAACAATGGAGCTGGCTGTGTGCGGCTGCGAGCCGTCACCGCAGCGGGAGGAAGCCGAGGAAACGTCCACTGCTGTGTGTTTGCTGCTGATTACATTAAAAAAAAAAAAAACAGTAACAACAAAACACAAGACACTTTTCAACGCAAACTACTGGTGGCTTAACTACAGTTGTGGACCACACCCATCAGGAAACGTTTGGAAAAATAAAAGTGAAGATTTCTTTGTAGCGTCAGACGTTAAGTCATGGGGCTGGGATGCGGATGCTAATTACCATCCACGAACAAAACTGCTGCCATTGTTTTTTATTTGAAAAGTATTACACTCAGTCCACTGGTCGGACAAATAATGTCCAGTCAGGCCTGTCACCGCCTGCTCAGAGTGTGAGGTGTTGTTTTAAAAGCCCCGGCTGCTGTATAAGGTTGCTTTGGGAGCTGTTATGGAGCTTTTAATGGAACATTTTTTTGACAAAAAGGTGAAGGTCGTATTTTTAACTTTAGAGTTAATCCAGGATGGATTGAATTGTGTGTCTATATACACCCGGTCCTTTATCACGTTGGTCATTTATCAGTCCAGTGAAGTTTTGGGCTGCTGAATACAGTGTGCAGATCTTCTGCGAGCTTCCCGTTTATAAAGTGAAGCAGTGGCGGCACAAGATGAAGCATCGTGACCGCAAAGTAACAGGGATTAACCCCAGTTGTGGGAATCCATCTATTTCTTTTCCTCTCATGTGTCGCCGACAGAGGACAACCCCCGTCCACACCACCTCCAAACAACACGAAGGCCCGGGCAGAAGAGAATTAGAGCTCGAGCAAAAATGGTGACGCAATAGAAAACGTGAGCGGGGAGCTGCGGGCTCAACTCTGCCCCGGCTGCGTCTCCAGTGCTGTGTCAAAGTCACACGGGCGTTCGCACAGGATGTCCACTGCAGGAGAGGGGAGGCATGGGGGACGCGCTCAGCCTTCACCGTCTTCCCGCCGGTGGACATCGTCGGTCGTCCCGCACAATACACCGCACATAGCGTCGATGCAACACGCCTGGAGGAAAGACAATCATCTGGACCGACAGATGTGGTTCATAAGCTCCCAAACACACATCAGCTGTCTGAGTCTAACCGGGGGTAACATTCAACAGGAGCCTTTTTTATTAAACACACTGAAACGTTTCCTGGAAATTCCCATGCTGGCATTTTAACGTGCCGCTATCTCAGGGGAATGTTTTTATTTGACCATCACTATGCCCTGAAGATGCAGGCTCACGTACGACAATCCCAATTTCATCTGTCAGCGCCGCTCGCTGTCTTTCATCACAAGACAGCTGTTGATGACGCCTGGCGTCGGCAGCGTCACCTCCTCCAGCCAGGCGCTGATCCGTCTTATCAGTTGGCCGCTGAGCTTTAATTCAGCAGTGGCCAGTCTGGCAGGTAACTCGCCGTTAATCTGAGAGTCCTGCTGCGTCGGCTGGGAAAAACTAAAACTGGGGCCGGACGCAAAGAGGCGTGGACGCCATTCAGCGCGTGAGCAAAACATTCAAATGTCGGCTCCCGGTTGGAAGTTTCTCCCTTTCAAACTTTGTTAACAATTCAAATGTCATACAAAGTGAGTTCCAACGCCTCAGTGTACAACAACAATAATTGCAAATTGGCAGGGCAGCACCTGTCCCGCACGCTGCTGCTGCCGAGCCTCACAGATAAGAGACACGGCGCAGGCCACGGCCCCTGAAAATCACCTTCACTCTGAGATTAACTCCAGGCTAATGGCTTAAAGCCGAACGGCTCTGACGTGCGCACCTTTTGTGACGAGCAGGTTTTATTCCTGTAAACAGTTCAATCCACAGTTGTGACCCTGACTAACGACAGCTGCCATCAAATATTTAAGTGTAAGGGGGGGTATTTGCAGTTTCAAACTCGGCACACACGAGGACCTGATGCTCTCCGTGGTCACACATGACACTAAACTCACTGTCTCTGTGTTCTGGAAAGTTGGTTGGACAAAGCAAGACATTTACAAAGCTTCACCTTGGACTCTGGAAACTTAGAAATCTTTCACTATTTTGACATTTTATGAACAAAGTCCTTAATGGATTCCAAAGGAAAAGAATAATGGATAAGAGACGCAGTGTTTTAAGGACATACACGCCACATTCTGATGCGACTGTCAGTCTACGTCAGGACAACTCAACGCAGCCAATCCTGCCCATTCTGCGCTGATCAAACGAACCGTGCTGCATTTCAGGAAGCGTCTGTGAAGCCGTACGTCTCCATAAGCAGCAAGGAGAAGGCTGATGAGTGACCGACTGTCTGCTACATCACCACAGGCAGCAACAAAGACTCAAAGAGCCATCAATGCTTTCGTTCTTTCACCGCCAGTGAGGAAGGACAATCGACAATCTGTCACCTTCAGAAAATTTCAAAATGCTCCAGCCGAGTTCACTTCACTTACCCGGGCACAGCGGCGCTGGACTCCCCGTGTACAACCATCAGTCCCTCACTTTCTCCCCGTCTCCCTGACTTGCCGGCTAATAGGAAAACACTCCGGTGCCACCAGACAACACGCGAGGGAGAGCACGACCACGGCGGCGGGTCAGGCGTATGGCGTCCGAGCACCAAAGCCATTCCCCGCCCATGCCTCTTACATAAGAGGCCAGATGACATCCAAACAGGCTCGGGGAGGGTGGGATTAAAGAATGGAAGGGGGGGGGTAAGCAACAGAAAGGGAGGAAGAGGAGGGAGGGAGGGAGCTGGGAAGGAGAAAAAAGGAAAGAGGGAAGGAGCTGCTGTTCAACAGGAAGTCAATACATAGGAAAGGCGGCGCGGTGGAGCTGAGGAGCGGGAACAAATTGCACACACAAACATGAACACAGACACGGGGGGTAAAAAAAAAAAAAAAAAAAAAAAAAAGGCCGGCGGGAGGAAATCTCAAGGATGTCGCCTGTCTAAAATTAAACTCCAAAACCCTGAGATGAAATAAATGGAACTGTTGTTGTGACTCAGCTTCAGGTTTGAGTTTTTGTTCCGTCTGAACTCAGGCATGACGTCCAGAAACACAGACTGAACATGAATGTCACGGACAAAGAGCCCGGGGGGGGGATTCTCCTCTGATTGACTCAGCTGACAGTGAAATCACTGATTATGAACTGTCTGCTTCAGCTCTCCGCTCAGTTGCCACTTTATTAGGTAAGACCAACACAACTGATCCACCATTTATTCATTTAGTCTGATGATTGATGCCTAAAATGTTCTTTCTTTTGACACAGTCACAGAGGCGTTACTTCAATGACATGCTTCAGTATTAAAGTCATGGTAGGTGATGGTGTTGTACTGGACGTGATTTTATTCAGATATGTTTCTAACATTCTCCCCCCCTTCATGAATTTAAAAGAAACATCTCACAATTTCATGAAGTTCAGTACAACACCTCCTTTAACCTTTGACACCAGTAATAAACATACACTGAAATTTATACAGTAGCCTACATTCCCATAAATTTATGAAAATGCGCAATTTATGTAGGTCGTATTAAACTGCAATAAATTGCACAAGAGCACCTGCACAGGTGTGGCCACACGCTGCATATGTAATTACTGTTTAAAAAAATAACTGAACACATACCAGAGAGATGAACGTGCGGCAGCTTTGTGAGCTGTGGTTTGCATAGCATCCCTCATCTCATATGGATAACAGAGGAACTAATGTGCACTGACAAGAACAAAAACTATCAATTGATTAACATGCCAGTTTGATTCCCAGTTAATCACTTCATTGTTTGGTCAATGAAATCTCAGATAAATAGCTTTTAAAAAGGCAATAACATTTTCTACACCTCGATATGATGTCTTCACATGCCTTGTTATGTCCAACCAACACAACAGTCCAAAACTTTTCAGTTTGTATTTGTAATGTTTAAAAAAACAACAACAACAACAACAAAAAAATATCACATTTTAAAAGCTGGAAGCAGAGAATTTCTTTTCAGCATTTTTGCTTAAAAAAAAAAAAAACAGACAAGGTGATAACTTCATAATCATCTCAAATAGTTGCAGAGTCAGTTTTGTCTATCAACATTGAAAATCAATATTTAAATCCTGCGGAGAGCTACAACGCAAAACCCAAGAAACTGAACGTCATATAATGTCTTGCTAATCATGTAGGTTTAAGCCAAAAACTGCTTGGCTGCCATTAATAACTGCAGGAGCCAGAAGCAAGTCAATTTCTTGCATAATAAAAGGACGGTTTTCTTTTTTTCTTATTACATTCCTGGTGTTACCAATTAATGGTTAAATGGTCCCACCAGTAGTTTTATCAGTATGCATCCCTATTCACTATTGACTGGATATTGCAACCTGACAGCATGTCTAAATTGGTGTGATTTATTCATGGGACAGTTACGCTGTTCCCAGTCAAGGAGAACTGAACTCAGCAACTTTCAAACACACACACACACACACACACAGACAGGCAAACAGAGCTGATAAGGAGGAGGCGGTTACTACACCAGCGTCATCATAAACACAGGAGACTTTGGATGTTAAACTATCTCAGTTGCACCCTCAACCTTGATGAGTGATTCAGAAATGTTGAAGATGAGCCAGGACACCTTCACAAATAGCAACACAACCACACCTGGCCTGTGGCATGCGGCTGTCAATCACGCACACCTGATGTGGGCAGAAGCCATGTGGAAATACAGGTAAAAGTTTGGGCTTCTTCATCTTTCTGTATCCATCTCTCCCTCATCACTACCTTTCATCATCCATGTCACTACAGTGTCATTAGTACAAATGATGACAGACACATTTCCAAAGATGTGACAACAATGTTGCCCTATATATGTTGAAAACAAGACAGTCCTGTAAAATACATAAAGGGAGTTTGTCAGACACGGTATCTTAAGTGCACAGCTAGCCAAACTTCATATCGGATTATCACCACACATTGTGACAGTTGGCTTCACTTGACAGGAAAGCTAAACTTGTCTCAGGTTAGATTCACGGGGGTTTTTTCCCAAAACCCGTGAGGATTAAATATCATCATTTACTTTTAAGCAAACCTGCCCATGACCGTCCTGACATCATCAGCTCTGTCTGAAGAGATCAGTCACTAAGCCACCACCAACGGCAAATAACATCATAAAGATTATAACCAATGCAGTGCAATTGCATGCAATTTGTTGTTTACACATATACTGTTAACAGGCAGGGAAGCAAAGACTGCCATCAGCTGCATGAGGGGGAAAAAAATCAAGCCGTTTAGGGAGAGCTGGCGTTAGCTTGGCCATGTTGGGCCTGGCAGCAGCAGAATATTCAAAACTTGACAGCGCGATAACCCTCACTTACGTTAGCTAGCTAGCAACGTTAGCGTCCCGATTATCCGCTACTAACGCGACTGCATTTAACGCAGATATACCGTAAACTAGTTGCGTCATCTGACTACACATGCAACTTAAATACAATTATCTCCGAGACAATGCAGTCTTTTTTATCAAAGCCGTCAAGCTTTATCTTAGAAAACGGCGTTTTGGTCAGCTAGCTAACGTCAGTGCTACGGCTATCGCGGGTTAGCTCAAGTTGAACATGTAGCCATTGCTTGTTAGCCACCACCAGCTTCCATTCTGTGCAAACTGACAACACAAGAAGCCGATGTAAACACAGTGAATGGTTCAATTCTAAATTTACATGTGTGCTAATAAGATAACGTTACCTGGGCGGGCTCGGGCGATCACCCATCATCCCAGATGTAAATAACAGGGGCAGTGCTAATGCTGCTACCGTTAGCTAGCTCTCACAGGACTGACAGACCGACTGGGCTGGGAAAACACACACCGTCCCGAGTCCCGACCCGAAGCCCGACAAGCTGCAGCCGACCGTGTGGCTGTTATCTCCCCAAATCGTTGTACTTTACCTTGATCCTCTGCGGTTCGCAACGGAGACGGCGGCGGGGAGTTATCCTATGTTTGGAAATCTAGCGGGCTAACTGTTAGGCTACCTCCAGCGCGGTGCGAACGGCTTTTCCCCAAAGCAGCGTCGGAGCAGCAGGAAAATCTTGGCCTGAAACAGCCAAACCCACGAGTACCTTTTTTTCCTTCCAACGGAATAATCCTCAAACTTCCATTAATAACAAAACGCGACTGTATAAAACGATTAGGTCAACGCAATTACATTCCTGATTCTGATCCAACTGCGTGTCTTCCCCAAAACCCCAGAATTTTTGGTGTTTTCCTCAGCTCGTCTATGATTCGGGGCTGTTTCTTTTTCACCCTATTGTCAACACTGCTGGGCTGAGACCATGGCACACATAACAGAGACTCAGCATAGCGTGCTGGACGGGGTCCGGATCTACGTACGACGGCGATTGGCTGCTGGTGGCAATGCCTGCCGCTATGATTGGACAGTAGCGGTTGTCAGTCAACGCGGAGGGAAACGAGGCTCTGTGAATCTGTCGGTTAGGTGGAGGGGAAGGGACAAGGAAAGAGATCGGGGCAGAAAGCAGAGTGTTCTGTGTGTGTGTGTGTGTGTGTGTGTGAGAGAGAGAGAGAGAGAGAGAGAGAGAGAGAGTTTCTCCACACAGCGTGCTGGAATGAGGCTAAACCTGTCCGAGGCCCAGCCCTGCGCTTCAGCACCCTCTCTACCCACACTTTGACGACCGATTTACGGCAGGTTCTTTCTATTTTAACCGGCATCGGAGCCGGAGCAGGGCTGTGCGAAGGAAGAATAGATTTCTGTGCAAATCCCAGAGATTACAAGAGGGAAATGTTTGCATGAGGGGTGTTACATAACTATGATATATAGGTCTACCATGAATACTCGAGCACGTCCATGGGCGGACATTTTTTTTTCGGGGGAGAGTGAGCAACCCCCCGAACAGAAATAGTGACATGTTTCTGGTCATCTATAAATGAAATAATTTTAAACTTCATCTGGACTTTATGAAGCTGTGGTTGCCTCCAATACTAAATATGGCATGGGGAAATAAAAAGCTCGCTACTTAGTATGTGATGTTTTTATACACGTTCAGAATTGTGTTTTTATGAGAAACCTGTGTCACAAAGGTGGGAGGTTCAGTTAAGTCTCTGGTGACATTCTAACTCACTGGACACACCGTTTTAAAAGACAGATGCATATGACTTATGCGGGATCTATTGGCAAACAGTGAATGAAAAATTCCTAATTATGTTCTCATCTGTGTATAATCAGATGAAACTAAGAGTTGTGTTTTCATTACCCTAGATTCCTTTATATCTGTAAGGTAGTGGGTCCTCCTCTACGGAACCCACCATGATTTTACGGTAGACCAGAAGGGATAAACCAAACACTGGCACCAAAGAGGGCCTGTCACACTTTTACCTGGTCCTTATCACTGACCTGTGTTTTTTATATATTTCAAAGGGTGCCTTGGTCACAGCAGTTTCATCTGTGCCTATAAAACTGCCCTGGCTCTGTTTAGAATAATGTATTTTGTGTGTGTGTGTTCATGAATACAGTATTTCTGCTCAAATTTTGCAGCCTTGCAAGAAAAATAATATACCATTTTGATACTTTATTGCACAAAAATGAGTCACAAGTGTTAGTTACTTATGTAGGAAGATTGTTGTAGCCTGCTGTGGAGCTACGTTTACGTTTACGTTTATGTACTGTTGAGTGATTTAATTTCCTTAATATCAGTGCAGCATATCTTTTTATTCTTTTAATCTGCAACAAAAATGCACATTTTGCCCTCTGAAATGTGGTTGAGTCTAATTTGGCATAATATGAAAAAAAAACATGTTTTATAATGTGGTGGCGTTAACATGGAAGTACTGGGGGAAATGACAAAAGCTGTTTAAAAAAAAGACAAAAACATTACAACACTACTACATTTTATCTTGGACCAAATTTTAATTGACATTAAATTTGACATACAGTAACTGTATAAATGTTTGTCCATATACAGTGAGTAGCATAATTAGGGAACACTACATATGAACAAAGTTGTTTTAGCAATTCCCATGGATTACCTTTAAAAGCAATACTGCTATATCCCATTATATTCACTTGGCATTCTGAGGATCTGTTCTTCATATCTGAAAAGCTTTACTGTTTACTACCTGGATTATTTATTATTCTGTATATCATTTTCTTCATCTTGCCTGGAGTTTTTAACAGAGGTCTTTAAATAAGCTTTTGGCTTCCTATATAACTTTGGATTCATTCATGTCCAAACAAGTGTAAACATGCACATTAAAGGTGTGCTTATATTTTTGATTTTGTGATTGTATTCTTTAATGTGATAACAAATAAATGGAAACTACAAATGTTGCAAAATGTCATACTTGTAATACAGACAAAAAATATTAAGTATATTAGCTTTGAAGATTTTGATCTTTTCTGTGGGGAAAGTGAGCAACTGCTGTTTTCATCTGCATTTAGAAATGTAGCGGCTCAGCCTGTCTCATCACCATGCAGCTGTGCATGTTATCACTGAGTCATTAAAAACAAGCTGTAAAGTTGTTGTCAATAAAGATCACAGTTACAATAATGCATGACGGATCTCTAATGTAAACGAGTCTGTTTAAACAGTCTGAATCACTGCTTGATTTCTCTTGACTCCCACACACACACAAAACACACCACTCTGCCACATGAGAGCAGTATCTGCTTTCTCAGGATGATCCAGCTGTGCTGGGTGACTCTGGTGGATGAATGAAGCTTTGAAGGAGAAAAAGTACTGACACAAACTGTCATCATAATAATATTAACAACAGTAATAATGATGGGTAAAAGGAGAAATGAAGCAGCACTGCACTGGGTTTAAAACAACTGTGATTTATTAAAGGTGTTCTTCAAGGGTTCCACAAAGGATACGATTGGAAAAAAAGGACTGTCCTGTGGAAACATATTGTGAATGGAGATGGTGTGTATTAAAATCCTTTATTCAAGCATGAATATAAAGACCCTTGCCTTCATCAGGGTGTGTCAATCAGCTACAGGTGTGAGGAAGTAGTTGGAGAGGTCATAGGATAGTCTGGCCTATCTACAACCTGACCTGTATTATTTGACATACTCAACAACAGACATAAATGAAAGGAAATACAAGATTCTTCTTCTTCTGAGAACCAGTGTGGAACATGAAACTGTTACATGATTTTTAGACTCTGTTAAATGAATAATTTACTTTGGAGAAAAACAAAATTAAATGCTCCTTCTCAGAAATAAAATGTGGGCAAAGGAGTGAGTGGCCAGTGGCCACGGAAGCCAGTCAGGTCTTTGTTACGTCGCCTTCTTCTCCCTCTTGTAGCCATGTTTTTTATGTGGTCTGGATTTGAGTCTCAAAGATGAATCACTCTTCATTGACTCCCTTTTACCCGCCATGAGCTCCTTCCCTCCTGGTTTCCACAGCAACAACTGAGCATCCTCTCCCCCTGTGACCAGCGCCTCCCCTTCTGCATCCCACAGGAAGCAGCGCACCGTGGAGGCGTGGCCGCCCTCCAGGCTCCTCAGCAGATGGAGCCCCTTGTCGTCACACTCCATCAGGTGGAGATCCCCGCTGTTTTTCCCACCGACCACCAGCAGCGTCTGGGCTTCCTCCAACCACCTCCCGCCCACCAGGTAATCCACACCTTCTCTGTCAGCCCACGGGCTCAGGCTGCGAGCGTCTGAGGTGCTGAAGATGGTGAGAGGCTCTTCTGTGTCCAGCTGGCCCAGGTCCCACAGGTGCAGCCCCTCGTCGTGGCTGAGGCACAGCAGCTGGGTGTAGTCTGCTCCGGACCAGCAGACCGAGCTGGCGGAGGAGCCGCTGTTACAGGTGGCCAGCAGCGCCTCCTCCTCCGCTCCCCGACTCAGGTCGAACACATTGACAAGGCCGTCCGTGGAGCCAGAGGCCAGACGGTCTTTGTCACGAGGGTGGAAGCACACCTGTGTGATGTCATCACTGTGTGACTCAGAGTACACCCCCAGAAGCTCAGCACCCGGTTTCCTGGCATCCCAAAAAACCAGGAAGCTATCCTCATCATTTACCTGCTCAGTGCCTGCACACAGGAGCGTGTCGCTGCAGCTCAGGTCAAAACTGCAGTAGCTGTGTGATGAGTCACTTTTAAACATCTGGACCGCCTCTGTCCCAGGGTGGCGGACATCCCACCCCCGGACTGTCCCATCGGCAGAGGCAGAGTAGAGGAAGTCAGGACGTCCATGGGTGAAAGTGACCCCACAAAGCGGCCCGCTGTGTCCCCGAAACTCTCCCGCCAGGTAGAGAGTGTCCTTGTTGTGCAGGTGGATGGTGAAGTTAGAGCAGGAAACTGCCAGCAGGCCGCTCGGCTGCAGGGCGACGTGCAGCAGGTAGGTGGGTTCCTCCGGGCGAGAGCGCCGAGCGATGGACAGACCCTTCAGCTTCTCCTCCAAACACTCCATGGCAGCTCAGCGTGGTGGGATGCAACACACTGAAGAGGAACAAGTTCACTCAGTCTCTCACACACAGGATAAAGAACGATGTGCAACAAGCAAACATTAAAATGTTCCCTCGCGTTCTCCGGCGAGACTCAGTTCAGGATCCTTAAACGAATCTGTACCTACCGATTATCACAGACCGTGTGATGTTTGCAGCCGTGCGGCAAACAGTCAACACAACAAGCGGTGTTTATTCGAGTAACAGCTGTTAATAAGTTATTCACCTCGTCTTCACGTACGCTGCAGTTTGAGACTCGATTTCTAGGCACAGCCGCACAGCCATTTATAAAAAGCCGTTTTAAACGCGATGGTTTTATGTTTGCCATTAAGACGTTTAACTCAGTCACTGCGCTTCAGCGTGCCGTTGTTATTTTAGACCTACCTCGTTCAACCAAAGGAGGAAAATCGACCGTAGAGTTCGCAGACTAGTTGGACACGGCTGTCTCCATTTGGGACAAAACACGATAACAATAATATACAAATATTTTTTAAGATAGCACTATCGTCATTAATAGTAACGGGGTTTAAAAAAAATAAAACTACTGAGATAGACCAATAATGTAATAAATACACTATCTTCATCAAGACACGCATGAGGGATTGAGTCTGTGTTACAACATGAACAGCCGACTCGGAACTCCCCCTCAATGAAAACAGTTCCGCTTTTGCTGAACGTAATTTTAAAATTTAGCCATTATTTGTATAAAATATAGCAATACTGAGAAATAACTCAGGAATGCAATGCTGGGAACATGTTTATTTTTATTTTTGTTTTATCTCTTTAAAAACTCTTTAAAATCTCTAAAGTCGTTAACCACGATTTATTTCGAATTATGTGTTTTGTACAAGAAATGCAGACAGTCCTTTACAATAAAAGACACTGTTGCCTTCAGGCCAAACTTCACAGCTGGTTAAAAAGTGAAGTCTCCTGTCAGACAGGCTGTGGTGTAAGGATAAATACACATCTTTCTGTGCATGTTAATATGCAGGTGTGATTCCTCCGTAGTTCCAACAGGTGGCAGCAGCATCTGTCCGGGTAAACGAGGCTTCCAAACTGTTTGGATTGAAGCTTCCCAGCTGACCCAAATCTGAAATGGCACAATTCAGTCACACAGAAACAAATCAAATTAAGACTCAGTCCAACATGGCTGCTGAAGCATGAAGAAGAAGAGCCCGCAAATTGGACTTAATTTGTTTTTTAGCTAAACCTCAGATGGTGGCAATAGATTTGTCTTAAATAGCAGTTAAGGGAGACAAGTTATAATGCATCTAAATCTTATTCACTGCAGCTCCAGCAAAGTTTAATGGCAGAGATCAGTTCACTTAAGGATTTGGTGTCCATTTCCCTGAATCACTAAGTGTGAAATGTCCCAGGCAGAGGTTCAGAACCGCAGTTGTAGCAGGTGTCTTTCTTCAGTCCAGCTTATGTCTCTCAGTTGTTTCCCATAAAACATTCACCAATAGTCCTTTGTGTTCTCACTTGTGTTGAGACGCCACACAGCAGAAAAAGAAAAAGAAAAAAAAAAAAGCAAAAAGAAACGTCTTCAATGTCCAGGCCTGCAGCTGGAGACTGTCTGCTCTGCTGCAGCCGGCAGCTTTGGCAGAGCAGAAGTGGAAAACTGATCATCCCATGACACGCCACATCACCACCATCTGTGGCCGAAGAGCAACTCTGCCGCAGGAGAAACACCAAAGAGACGACATCATGAAAAACCCCTCACGTTCTTATTCAAACATGATCGGCCACAACAAAACCTGCTCTGTCACACGTTAGAAGAGGTTCCACAGATTTTATTTATTAAGGAGAAGTTTATAATGTTGCCCACAGACAGTAAATAACGTCCCTGAGGAGCCCTGCATGGGTAGACAAAACAACATTAAAAAAAACATTCTTCACCTTTTATTCTCAGTGCAAATTCTGCTTCATATCGTCATTATTTTTTCAGACCGTTTTTCTTGATGTCTGAAATAATTTTACAGTGTTTTTGGTTGATGCAGCTGCAGTTTGGTCACAGTTGGTTAGAGGTCTGCTAGTGCTGCGTTAGCTGTTGCTAACAAATAGCCTCTGCCCTTTTGACACTTTTTCATCTTTCCCATGTTTGCAGTGTTTTGTGTTTATGGGGAAAAAAAGTGTGAAGATGTGACTGTGTCCACCACACAGAAATGACCTTATGGCCCAGCACTCCAGACTTCCACCTGTTAGGGCCACATATCCAGAGGACAGGTGAGGATCCTGGCTGAGGATTTTCATGTGGAGCTAAAAACTCTGTGCATTGGTGGTATAGTGGTAAGAATAGCTGCCTTCCAAGCAGTTGACCCGGGTTCAATTCCCGGCCAATGCAGGTGTTTCTTTACCGGTGTTAAGCAAGAAACAGCTGGAAAGCAATAGATATTTTCTCAGTATCACAAATGAAGCTTTGGCAACAAGGAGAATCTCTCGCATTCTGCCGCTATTCCTCTGTGCAGCAGAGGCACGTTGCCAAAGCCCTACGTTCCCATTGCTACATTACATACACTAGAGTGTATGTGTAGGTAAAGAGTTCAGATATGTATTATCTGGAGTAAAGATAACATAAGAACAGGAGGTACACTATTTTATCACCAACTTTATTGCAGTTCATTTCACACATACAATCAGACAGAAATAGAGCCTCATTTCAAATCAAATCCAACAATAAAATCTGCAGTTATAAAAAAAAATACCGTGAAACTGCATAAAACATCCTCTAATCTTCACACTTGTCAGATCAGAACATGAGAAATGTCAAATGTGGTTTTATAGATGAAAGCAAGTTGGGTTTTATTTCCAAAATGAAGCATTACAGAGAATGATGAAGCTCTGTCACACTAAAATGGTTTGAACAATTTGTTGACTGAAAACTTATTTTTCTGAGATAAGTTTTTGCCATTTTGGAATTAAACACTTAAACCTGGATTTTTTGGTTTGAGACAGACAAAACTTATTTACACTTTTTTCTTTTTTCATGCAAACATGTCAGTGAATGCAAATATGTCCAAAGATTAAAAAACAATCAAATACTATAAATTCAACTGATATTAACATAAAAACGACTCAAGTCTCTCCTACAGTGCTAATTTGAGTGAAGGCAAGTTACAAACAAGCAGCAGTGCGGGAAAGAATGATCTGGTTTGAATTTACAGAATAAAACTTACTTCTTTTTTTTTTACCAGAAATCTATAGTCTATTTCCATTTCCCAAAATGTATGCAGCTACAAAGTGCAAAAGGCAACACGACAGGAGAGAGTGAAGACAAAAAAGTTTTCACACGAAAGATAGAAAACCTGTTTCTTCCTGAAGAGTAATAAAGGCACTAAAGGGAAACGGGAAGCGGAATCACAGCGAAAGCAGCTGCAGCTGCACAGTCCAATCACTGTATATTTGGTCAAGGTCAAAAGGAGTTTGCTATAAAACGTCATTTCTCTGAGATCCAGTATTTGAAGAAGAAGAAAGCAGAGCCGGGCCCTCAGCCATCAGGGGATTAGCAATTCTACCAAATATAACAAGTAAAACCTAGGATTACAATCAGGAAAATTTAACATCAAAATTTGGAATTTTACTAGAGAACTGATTTTGGAACATTTGAAATTTGAGGATAATAATATTTCCATTTCCATTTCCATTATTCGAAAATTTGGAGATTCTACCTTCTAATGTAGGATTATAACACATTAAAAACTGGGACAAAGAAAAATGCCTCGGGCCCACCCTACTTTAACTACATTACCACAGATAAAATGAAATGTTCCATTAATCAAACACATTTTCTTCAGTCTAAAACACACACACACACTGGTGAACTTGGAGGTGGAAACTGTCCTCTTTATCCCCCACAATAGAAACACATCTATCATCATCACAGTCAGGAAGTTTGGCTTAATCTCATTTATCAATCTGATTTCCCCGATTGTTCCTCCAGCTGCAGGAACCATCGTCCTGTCAGGATATAAGTACCACAACAAAACACAACACAGCAAAACACGTGTTGAGCGGGGTTTCATTCAGATATAATCACTACACTGGAGGACAGAATTGTGTCTCGTGTCAAAACTGTCACCAGACACTCACCTGACTCTGGAAATTAGTCGTTAGGTTGGTTTTTCGAGCTTCACCATAAATCTGCTAACTGTGTGTTAACTAACAGAAAACAGCTTGAAATGATTTTTAATACTTATCTATCTAATCTTATAAAAAAGTGGTTACATTTTTTTGGACCATTTCAACAGACGTTGATCCCGACACAGGATGAGCAGAGGCTGCGCGTTTTGTCGATCAGACAGAAACAAAAGACAAATGGGGATAAACGTCCGGTTTCACTGGTGCAGGGAGGAAACCACATTCAGACATCAGCTAACAGAAATCTGTCGGGGCACGAGGCGAGGCCACAGGATGTGAAAGGAGGATAAAATCCCAGGAGAAAGCTGGTCGATCTGTGACAAAGTGTGAGCAAGCTAGGTGTGAGTTCAGGCTTGTAGTTGCACTTTAAGTGTTTCTTTCACTGCAAACTAAGATGAGCTGTTGGTTGGACAAAACCCAACAAGGAATCTTTTCATTGAGAAATAATTAATAGAGGATGTTCTTTAAGACAAGTGCCAGCTCTAATGATTACTCTTAAAATCCTTTTTCCATGTGTCTTTTTATATCTCATCCTTTTGCCTTTTATGTTTAATGGAAAGTGCTCTGTATTGTCTTGTAATCCTAATCAATTCAATAGGGAAAACAAAATATGTGCCCTACAGTCTTTCATCTTTTTGCCACAGGGGCTAAAAGAAAAGAAAATAAATAAACCTGCTGCTGGTGAATTATTAAAATCTTAATATTCTGGATTCAGTTTTCAGTTAGGACCAACTTCAACACTTTTATCCAGCTCGGGGGGGGGCAGTGCATTCTGGGAACAGTGCATTCATATTAGGACAGTACCGTATACAACAACAAAAACAACAACAGACATGTCAGCTTGTAACACACTCAGCACACACTTCCTGCTGAACCCTCCTGGGATGAGGCCAATTTAAGACTCAGGTGTGTTGGTCATCAGGTCAGCGGTGAGATGCCACCAGCAGGGGGCTGCAACACCTGAACGCTCCGCCAGCTAGCGCTAAAAATAAAGAAAAAGACTGTCCTCAATGTGCCCTGGAGCAAGGCACTTCAGTTATCCCAGTGGATAAAACACATGGGGGATAAATGTGAAGCAGGCATCCGGCCTCTGTCCAGATGTTCAGTCCTCATTGCCACAAAGAGACAGGGAGACATCGGAGACAGAGACATGTAGAGACAGTGGAGACGTCACTCATGTTTCTGAAGGTCCACACTCACAAATGCTCAGTGATCTGTAGCTTCACCTGTTAAAGTGGGCTGAAGTTCAAGAAACAGAGGGATTCAACTGGATTCATTTTTTTAATCTAAATTATGAATTGGATGTTGTTTGGCAACAAAAATCTTATGTGTTTGGAGAATATTTAAAATATTTAAAATTTTAATTAAAAATAAGAAAGAGAAGAACAAAAAAAACCTCTTGGCACAAAGTTGAGTCAGGAGCTTTGTCCAGGGCATTCAGCTGGAGCCAGGTCAGGCTACTGGAAACAAAAAGTTGTGTGATGTGATGTGGAGCCCCAGGTGGGAAAAAACCCTTGTGTGGGCGTTTATATGTGATCACTGAGCGGTCATTGTGTGTGTGGATGTATAAGAAACAAGAGGATGAGCATACAGATAAGACGGACAGCACTGCTTGCAGCTCATTTATGGTGAGAGCAGGAGTAATAATGCTCAGTCTGATGGTGAGTTTGAGCTGCACGTGGTCCCAGACACCACAGTTTCATGTAATGAACGCATCTTCGTAATTTTATATGAGTTTACAAGTTGTGATATATGGGGTTTCTTTGTCGTTGTCCTGCAGCAGCAGGGTTGTAATGCCAATGTGACTCACGTACAAAACCAGAGAAGCACTTTGTCACTTCGGCAGCAGTTCAGATTGGTCCAGTCCTGCGGGCATCAACCTCCACACAAGATTCAAGTGGTGTGAGGAGGGTTTATTCATTACTGTGACTCAGCTGCAGTGTGGGAGGACGACAGGAAGAGAGATGCTTTGTCTTCCTAACAGCTGTCACTGGGCAGGAAAAAGCTGCATGTAGACAATTAGGACATAGCATATACCAAACAGTGACTTACTAGTGTGGCCTGAATCATTCCCTCCCTCCCTCCCTCCTGACTCAGTGCAGCGGATTAATGTCTTCCGGAACATCTCCAGCACGTTATCGAGCTGGAAGTCAAGTTTTACAGTGTTCAAAAACAAAGAAGCTGAGCCAAGCAGACAGAGTCCCCTCATCCTTACAAAAAAAGAAACTATTCAAATCCCACGCTAAGGGACGCTTCATTCACTCTGGATCAAATATTACACTATGTGCCCGGTCAGTAGGGGTTTTTCTCGCGTCAGCTCGCAGGAAGAAGCAAATCAATCTCAGAGCAGAGATCAGGCGACAGTTTGTCTCTAAGACTGAAGCAGACAGAGTGGGGAGAGCCCTTTAAGAAAACACCTCCAAATAAAACAGTTAGACGGCAAATAAAGCAACTTTAAACACAGACAATGAGAGGAACCTTTCTGCATTAGAATCAGCTCATGAGAAAATCACAGGAATCTTATTGCTTTAAGAGGTGAGACAAAGGAGAGGAAGAGCAAACACGAAGAAACACACAAGTTTTTCGATTTTTATAATCCATCAATTAGCTTTTTATCTTTTCCTTTTCCCCACACAAACACAGTGGCTTTCTGCTGCCTTTTCCTCTGTTTTCAATCACTGCAGCCAAATTTCCTGACACTTTTACACGTGGACGATTGAGTGAAACCAAATCGTCAGATTGATGGATGAAAATAATGGTTGACTGTGTCAAGGAATTATTGAGCGATTCATCTGGTAGAAAGGCTGAGGCTCAGTGACAGTGATCAGTCTTCTTACCTGTGTGCTTCTTTGTCTGTGCTCTTAATAATAATAATAATAATAACAACATAAGCATTAATAAAATGTAAATACCTAAACACAGGTCTTCTATCAGTAGCAATTAGTGGCATTTGTAGTCTTTCAGAGGCCACTGTTGGAAAAAAATGTTTTGTTTTTCGCTTTTAAAATGAACTGCGATGGAGGAGGAGGAGTGGATGTTCGGCTGTGACGCCGTCAAACTGTCACAGTGTCTCCTGGGATCAGGTGGAGACGTTTGATTTGAAATAAATCTAAAGAACAGAACAGAGCGACGTGGCTCCCCGCAGGTGGAAACAGGCGAGGCCAACCTGACCAGATGTCCTGGCCTTAGGAGGAAAGCTGTACAAGCGATCAGCTGGTCCTGCTTCATCACATGTCCTGAACGCTGCACTGAGCCGGCAGGACAAAAAGACAACTATGAAAGTGATAAAAAAAAAGGCAGCATCCAGATCAGCGGAGGCTTTAATTCACGTGCTGCCTCTGGCAAGAAAAGTGGTTTTGGATGAAAGGAAGAAAGGGTTCTGCTCACAGCAGCAGGTGAACGTGTGGAGGGTCGCCTTGAGGTTTTCCGCAGTCAGGAGAGCTGCATGTAGCTGAAGAGCAGCGGGACCAGGAAGAGCACGTTGAAGCCCACCGTCCCGTAGACGATGTAGCGGTACGGCAGCTCCACCTCCATGTGCTGCCGGGCCTTCCTCACGTCCCCGCTGGGCACCCCGAACACCCGGCACACCAGCGGGATGGTGACGGCCTTCATCAGCGCCCGCGTGGCCACCAGCACCAGCACTCCCAGGACGAGCCGCAGCACTGCCGCGCCCACCAGACCCGCGCCGAGGGCGGGCGCGGCGAGCGGGAGCTGGTCCGGCGAGGGGTCGGGCAGCAGGCCCAGGTGGTGGTTGACGTGGGAGGCCAGGGCCACGCCCGCCCCCGTGCCCAGGATCTGGGCAGTGTCGCCTCGCGAGGTGCTCCACGTGTCCAGGGTGAAGGAGAAGAGGCCCAGGCCCAGGTGGAGGGAGATGATGATGAGCGGGGCGTAGCGGCAGGTCAGGTTGAAGCCGTCGATCAGATCCAGGGCGGGGAGGAAGAAGAGCAGGATCAGGACGCTGTACAGGAAGCCGACCATGACGTCCTGAGACACAGGGATGGTAAGATTTTATTTCAGCGTCCAGTCAGCATGCATAAGCAATTACTTATGGAAGTACCTTTAGAAAAATTTGTACTATTAGTATTATTTTCAAGTGCCTTGCCTTACTGACAGAGGTTAAACAGATTAAGCCACTGTAACCGGCAAGACAAAATTAATTAAAAGATTTTTTCAGATCTCAGCCACTAAAATCGTGATGATTAAAAGTGTTCGCATTTAGTGTCCCTAGGTAGTAATCTAGGGAGTCGTGAACATGTGAAGCGGGGTGGGATTTTGGACGGGACGTTCAGTGTCTTGCCTGAGGGTAGGACACACGGCTGCTGGCTTCTGGAGAAAGAAAACGCACGTGAATAAACGGACATTACCGCTCTGACTCCTCCGGTCTGTCCTGATCGTCTCAACCTCTAACCCTGACCCCAACAAGGGCTCCTACTGTATTTATCTTACAAGAATACAAACATCTGGATCGCTCGTTTGTTGAAGGATTCCTCTTTTACGTCTTTTTACTTTTACCTCAAGATTTTTTGACAAAGTCCCGAAAAGATCATATGTTTCTATCTTTCTTTTATATCATTTGCACACAACACTGATGTAAGATCAGTGCACACAGCACACAGTATGGATGTGCTAATGAGGCTCGGTTGTGTAACCATACAAATCAGCTGATTATAGGTAAAAATACTTTCTTGGGCACAGCACTTGGCTCGTTTCACATAAATATTTGCTGGTGCATTTCCTTCTGATGCAAGGTGCGGTCTGTTGACAGGAAACAGGAAATCAGCGAACTCAACATGGTAGTGAACTCTGGATGCAAACACAAAGGTCATAGTCACTGTTTATGTATTTAATGACCAGAGCAGCGCACTGAGTTAGACTCCTGCTGAATATATCAATGAATTTACAACTGTGCTCACCCACAGATCTCTCTTTTAAAATTAAATTCAGGAAACCAATGGGGCTTGTACATACATGCACAAACAAGACCTGTTTATTTACATTATATGTCAAAAATTACAAATCCAAACACTTTCTGAACTCTGACACCATGACTTCTGCAGAGGTTTTGATGGATGAAATAGCTTTTATTTCATGTTTGTGCACGCAGAGAAGAATGATCATGATGGGCTCACCCACAGAGACAGGTGAGGCGCTGCAGGGGAAAAGATGGGTGCCACCCTGCTGTCTTTTTCTCCTGGTATTTACCTTGATGAACATTCTGCTGATCACAAACCAGCTTTTCTTTCCAACGTTCAAACAGCTCTTCAAGCTTCTGCTGGAGACGAGTTTGATCCCTCATCAGGATGTTTCCAGTATTTACTGGAAACTGCAGAGTCTGACTGCAGGTATCTAATCAGTGTCTACTTTCTGTGGAGAACAAATGGGTGATGCTTCCTGTAAATTTACCCCAGTTGCCATCCACCAGCCAAAAGCCCCACACATCAGACGTGTGCCTGGCAGGTCGGTCGAAGTGGGACAGCGACAAGCGGCAGGAACTCAAGGTCCAGTTCCAGTTCCAGTGTGTAGTTGGGCCATATAAGTCCTGAGCTCACAGTCAGTCATTAACCCATGTTGAACCACAAGCCAGAGCAGCGGGGCTGGCGTCGCACGTGGGCACGCCGCCCGGCGGGAACGCTTCCCGTGCCGAGTTAACTGACGGCACGCGGCGCAGCGCAAGGACACCTTTTACAGATAACAGGCAGAAGGTTACTGGGATTTATCTGTGCTGCCGCTGCAACTTTTTATCAGCCCTGCCTCTTTGTCTTAACGACAAACACTCAGTCACTCTGTAATTTTCTCCTCCACTGCCACGAGCAGCGGGGGCTCAGAACCAAGGAGCCGGATCTGAAACCGTCCGCAGGGAGAGAGAGCGAGAGAGCGTGAGACGGCAGCGACCTGAAGGAGAGGCTGGGGGATGCTTTTATCTAGAGTGCCTTGCAATGAAAATAAATGAGTGTATGCACGTTGTCGGGCTGTGGAAACAGAACCACTCACGGTCCTGTACGGAGAGCCTGACCCAATGTGACTCCCACATGCTGTTCATCTGGAATACGTAATGACTTAATGGATCCTGCTATCAGCATCCATTTACAGGATTGTGCAAGCTCTCCAATCCCCCAAGATGCTCAGTGAATGTCTGTGACCGTGCTTTGTGCACAAACAAACGAAAAGTGCCAAATCCTCTCTGAAAGCTCTGAAGCTGAAACTGCGGAATTTGTTTTGGCATTTTTTGATACAATAATTACTGAAGCGGTGAGGTTCATTATCAAATGATCGTCTGATTATTTTCTGCTCGATTAATCCCGCAAGGCGACGTCAATGAACGTCTCGTTTTGTCCCAGAAACTCTGAAACTCAAAAACATTCACTTTACTCTATTGTAAGACCCAGAGAAACTAATTATAGCGTTTGAGGAGCTGGAACCAACAGATTTTTGCTCTTTTTGCTTTAAAGTCAAGCTAAAAGGCCAAAAATGGGAGTGAGAGATTTCTGGCAAAAGGTTTGCAGATGTCAACAACACCATCAGTAACAGAACGGCTTTTTGTCTCCGAGCTGTTCCTGCAGAACAAAGGAGGAGGAAGTCGTTTCATTGGGTGTGATGATTTCCAGAACACATTAAGTGCCCGGCGGGCCTGGCAGAGCAGAACCGCTAATGGCTCCCCGTGCGTTTGGAGCTCCACTCCCTGAAACACAACAGAGCCCATATGGTCCGCCCGGAGCCCTCAGCCCTCAGCCCTCAGACGTCAGCCTGCGTTATCAGCTGGAAATGAGCTCTGTGCAGGACGACCCGCAGAGGTCGGTCCCGAGGTCTGGACCCAAACATGGTGGGGTTTTTTTAAAGACGCCTGTTTAAACAATTTGGTTGTTAAAGAAAACACGAGGATGATTCATGCTCTGAACGCTGCAGGTTACGCTCCTTCTTTGGAGTCAGCTCAGAACGCACAGACATGACAGACATATTTTTAGATTCAGCTTGACTGACGCTTGCCGTTACTTTAAATGTCCATCAGGAATAAACGTCCATAAATCGCTGGAGGAATCGCAGAGAGAAAGACGCTCAGACTGCAGAACGTGCCTGAGAACCAGCGCATTTTGAACTTTGCTTCAGTGTCAAAGTGATTCAGTGACAGATGTGCAACACTGGTTACCTTGCAAACAGGTAATTGGATGCACATTTGATGATCCAGTTTACTAAAATGTTAAAGATGAAGCTCAATTTGAGGTGGTGATATGTTTCCTGTGTGTCCCCACTGAAACATTATGAATCTTGACTTCTCCCAGATGATGTGATGATGCTGGTATCACACAAGACCCTGTGTGTGTGTGTGTGTGTGTGTGTGTGTGTGTGTGTGTGTGTGTGTGTGTGTGACACTGGAATCATTGTTTATTTGCTTGCTTAAGGGGCCATTTCAGGGAAGATGACAGTTTAAGGAATTGTCAAGATCTTACAGATAAACTGACATCACCGGATACTGGTCTGTGGTGTGAAGGTTGCTACGGTTACAGACATTATTTCCGTCCATCATGCGACTGAGCAAGAGGAAAAATGATTTTCAGCCTGTCTGACAGAAGCAGGAGTGGTCACGTTCAGGCTCTGGGTTATAACAGGACCAGGAGGAGGAGGAAAGGGCCGACTGAGTGGAACATGTGGAGTACAAACTGTCACAGGAAGGAAGAGTGAAAGTGCTTTATAGGAAGGAAACAGGTTGAATGTAAACACGCACAAACAATGCACTCAGCAGTATCTCTGATTAACCTCAAACTCTGTATGAGTTCATTTGTGAACACGCACAGTGCACAACATACACACTGTACCACACAATCAGATGTGCTGTGCGTGTGGATTATGTGCACGGCTCGGACAAGGAGCTGGAATTATGGTCTTGCGTGAGCCATTGTGAAGTCTTGGGACAGGTTTCTTGTTTTCACTTTGATGAATATCACGGACATAATATCCCTGTGAGGAATTGACTCAGTTTGGACAGAAACCATAATGACAGTAATGAACTCCCTCCGCCCGACTGGGTGCTTCTTAACGGGAGCGTCTGCTTTTCTCTGCTGCTGATGTGACGGATGCAGTTGGAATCTGATGAGTCAAATCAAGCAGGTTTCAAGTTAATAAGTGCAGGCTGACTCACATCTGTGAATTATAAATCTGATTAACTGCTGAATTGAATACTTTTTGTTTATGTGAGGAACATGAAAGCTGTTTCCTTTTTTTTCTTTTCTAGGGGGTTTCTGCTGGGACGGTCACAGACGGGGTGGAGGTTGTGGGGTGCAGGCTGTGGTTCCTGTGGTGGAGGGTCTTGACCGGGACACCACCTGTGTGCCGCCACAGAAAGCCCTCAGAGAAGATTTCTGATGTGGAATTACCTTATAAAAGTTTGTCTGGGAGGACGGCCAGCGTGCTGTAATGTCTGCCGCTCCGCACCATTCCACCACCCGTGACACGGCCGCGACCGTGGAGACCGTTGCCCCGGCGACAGACGGCCTGACCCCAACAGTGCAAAGAGGCTGACATCATTTACTAGGGAGAGACATTACCCTGTAATGTCACTGACGCACAGGCAGAAAAAGCCACACAAAATGCTGTTGAGACTGCCATCTGAATTATTTGCCGCAACATGGATTTCTTTAGAATAACTTAAAAACCTCAGCAATCTGACTCAATTCAGAACCTCTTCACCCGGGTCCATGAAGTTCTAGAGGTCTAGAGGAGAAACTGAAGGGGAGACGACGGTGATGTGGGATTAGAGGTTAATAAATGAACTGCTCTGGTTCACAATCCTGCAGTCTGTGACACACCTGTGCATTAATCCTGCTGCGTCAGCATGTCCGGCTACAAGGATTACCTTTGGCGAAGGAGAAGTTGCTCACCACCACAGATTTCCATTCATTTGCGACGTCTCCATGAGGGAACTAAAGCATCTGGCTGCTCCTTTTTAGTGTTTTGGCAACGCAGTGGGTGGTTTCGCAGACCTTGAGAAATACTGTAATGCTGTAGGGGAACCTGTGGTGAACACACCCACCCCGTGGTGTTCTGTTGGGGTTTTTTCATGACAGTACCCGTGTTGTGGAGCACAGCGGTGAGCTCATCTGGACAGAGCCCCCGCTGTCGGCAAAACAATCCGCTGCTGTGAGAGCAGCGGATAGAAGAGGCAGGGGCAAGTTTTTGCAGGTACGAATCCTCCTCAGCAGTTCAGATGCCGCCTTTGATTGTCTCACCCACGTCACACGAGCCCTGAGCATGCCGGGGACGTGACGCCTACGTCATGTCTACTGAGACAGAATTTGGCTGTGAATATTCTCATTTACCCAGGTTAAGCTTATCACAAGGAAATTTAAATCAAAATCAGCCGGACTTGCTTATAGGTCTTTGAAGGCGTTTCACCTCTGATCCAAAAGGCTTCATCAGTTCATGCTGGTCTGACCAGAAAGAAGAGACTTTGTGCACCTCCATCAACTTTGCATACTGAACAGTTTGACAGCAAAACTAAACTGGGAAGTCAGTTGCGCACAGTGGCGCACAGCACGCGCTGGGTTCTCCACAGTTCTACAGCAGGAAAAGCATTGTTTGGAGACGTGAGATCAGATTCCTCCCCCTGCTTAAATCAATGGGTGGAGAGGTTTCCTGTTTCACACCAAACTAATCACACTGACCGCGTCTTTCTCACCATCAGGATGGCGAGGGAAAGCCAGGTGGCATGGTCTCCAGACTGAAACCCCACTGAACTGGACAGAAGGTGGAACTACATTTCTGGGAACTTCTGCGACACTGTCGGGACAAAGTGTGTGTATAATGCTCCACCTCCAGTTTGGAACGAACGTCATGAGTGTTTGACTGAAAAACAGAAGGCTTCTCACACCACTGCCTGGTAGTGTAGCATGGGCTGTGATTAAATTCATTCAACAAGATGGTTCAGAGTGATAGTCCTAGTCTGAGGCTACAGAAAATACACGCGTGTGTTTATTATTACTGCAGAGTTGGACTATGTTGGTGGAAAGAAAAGTTCTCAGCTGTTCTGGGTGCTCTAGTTCTACAGTTACACAGGTGATTGTGTTGCTGACACCAGAACCTGACGCAGACCTGGTCCTGGAGCAGGAGCAGCTGCCGGTCAGATACTGTTTCCTCCAGGTTCAGCTATCGTGTTCAAACAGAGACAATGACGCTACACTGGCACTGCAGGTGGCGACGCTGGCACCGTGAGTGTGCGTGCGTGTGAGTGTGCGTGCGTGTGAGTGTGTGTGCGTGTGCGAGGTCAGACCTACCAGCACCGAGTGCATTCCCATGTAGATCCGACTGACGCAGACCAGCAGACACCAGCAGAGAGCCAGGCTGAAGCCCAGTGTGAGCGGGTACTGTGGAGGCGAGAGGAGACACACATCACACACACGCCATGTGCTTTTAATTACCAGCTAAATTATAAGAGGAAATAAACACAACTAAATAACAGTGAGTGGACAATTGCAGACGCCATAAACTGGCGACAGTAATGTTATTTGAGTCATAATGCCGTTTTACATTTCCATCTATTTGACCTCAGGGATGAATGCAATGGGGTTTTTTTGGTGAACAATGAACATTAAAAGCAAACACACAAAAAAACCTTTTAGTGCAAAATTATTACAGCTGCATTCATTTAAATGCACATCAATTTTTGCCTCAGTGTTTTACATTGTGCTTGACATAACTCTACTTGTTAACGAGCCGCTGCATCAGAGCCGACATATCAAACTGCGGGCTGTTTTGAGGTTGACGTCCAGCTCCACTTTGTTCAGCGTGCGGTTCCTGACAAGCCTTGATTTAGGCAGATCAAAGCGGCGATGCTGTGATTATCTGCTAATGTGGACTCCTGCCTGTTCCTCATCAAACATGCCTGTCCTGTAGCAAAGAGAGGAGTACGGGACGCAAAGCTGAAGGCTGGGTTCACACTGCAGCTCACAGCGTCCAAAGCCAGATTCCTCATGTGACCCAGATTAACGCTCAACTCCAGATCTCAACCATGCGCCTCAAAATGAGACCCGGAGCCACGAGGCCTCCGGGTGACGCGGGTCCGTCTGCGCTCGGCTCGCGCGCTGCAGCGGATGACGCCGCGCTGAGCGTCATCAGCGTGATGAGAGCAACACAGACTGAAAATCTGAGGAGAAGAGCCACAGTTTGTTCATGTGACCTCATTTCTTCTTCGGTCTGTTGACTGATTGTGCCGAAGCATTTCTCGCTCACGCTCGCTCCTGTTTTTCCACGGCCCGCACCACGTCACTGGGTGTCTGGACAGTCAGAGATGTCGGAGGCAATTCAGAGGTCTCAGATTAATGAAGCACCTGCAGTATCCACCATTCCCTCTGATTCTTCCTCAGGTCAAGTTACCCATCTCTTACCAGTCATCTGTTTCCCCCAAATTAAAACTTCATCAACTCAGCGAGCCGGAAGGTTTTTATGCGAGCTAACGTTTTGCAGGGTTTGCTGTGGCAGTAAATCTCATTCAGCAGCTCACCACGACCGAACGAACGAACAAATGTGGAAATGCTGAATTTTATAATGACAAAGACACAATCCATCAGTCACATCAGGATGATTCCAGTCCAAAAAAATGCTCATCACAGTTTCCATAACCCGGAGGTGACATCTTTAAACATTCAGGAAGAAGACCAGCAAACTATCACTATGAGGCCAAATATGCTCCTCTGGAAAAGTTGGACATGAGAAGGGGTTCAGGACTTGGTGTGCAGGGTGTAGGTCTGTGGTGTGAAGAGGAGGAAGAGGAGGAGGAGGAGAAGAGCTGCTGAGGTTTGCACACTTGCTAAAAGCCTTTTGTTCTCTCACTGTGTGTTGAGCTAGCTCAGATTTCAGCCCTCACACGACAGAGCTGCACGGCAAACCCCACACCGCTGATCAAACAGAGACAACGCTGTGCTTATGGTGCACCTCTGATTTCTCTGTGACGCTTCTAACAGCTATGAGAATGCATTACCATCTCAGTACTGAGAAATCAACATTTTTAAAAACTTTATCAAAGAGTTTTAGATGAATGATGCCAATGAATAATCCTAAAAAAAACCTGGATATTCATTTAGTGAGAATGACGTGGTAGTTTTATCACAAACTATCCAAACAGTAAAGGTGAATGGTAACAGTACACAGCTGTGTTCAAACAATGGCTGCTTATCTGCCCGTGTGAACCAAAACTACACGTTACCAACATTCATCCTCAGGAACACTCAAGTTCACAGCTTGTGCATGATGGAAAAATAAATAAATCCGACGCTTCGTTCACATATTTTACCACAAGCGGTTTGTGCACAATTGTAAAACAGACAGAACTTTGGTTTGAGTTGGGTGCATTTATCCGGTGTCTCTGTGAAGACTTTTTAAAAGAGCATTTTTAGTTTTTGTTTTGTTTGGTTTTTGTCGGGGGGTGGGGGGGTGTATTTTTATTTTGTAGAACTACACATACGTCCTTAAAGGCATCTTGCTGTCTTTTGCTTTGCTATTTGAGACCGTCCTTAAATACTTAATTTAAGCTGTTTTACACTCAAAATGTGTAATCTATGCAATACTTTGGTTTAGAGCTGCAATGATGATGTCATTTTAAGAGCAAAACAGCACACAGCACTCACTGGTCACAAGAATGAATACCAACATGCTGAACTGAAGCTGTCGAAGGTGGTGACATTCCACCTTCATGCAGTTTGTCCACAATACTTTTTAACATGTTCTCCATTCCAAAACATCACATGAAACATTTTCACAGTCCAATGAACACAACATCTGCGTGAAGGCAGGTGCCCCGGATGTTACAGTCTTACAGGTGTCTCCAACCGCTCAGACGGACTGAGGGAGGATATCATCCACGGCCATGTTTTCTCTGTCCACGTGCAAACCGGAGCATGTGTCACTGGGGTCCCGCGGCCCTCGCGTGCACGCCACCGCGCGGTCGCCTCGTGCACGCCGTGTGTTTTGTGTGGCCTGTGGTTCTACGCACACTGCTCATTGACTGAGCCTGGGAGCGGGGGTTTGCTGCGCGCACACACACACACACACACACACACACACACACATCCCAGGATGCACCGTGCTCAACGTTCAACGCTGCCAAGATGTCAACTCCTCCTAACTAGTAACTACAGCTGTCATGTGGTAAAAGTGCCATATTTCACTGTGCAATGTGGTGGGGTGGAAATATTAAGTAGCTTATTAGGGAAAATGAAGTACAAATACCTCAGACTTGTACTTCAGTACAGTATTTGGACACCATAGATTTGATGATAAGTTTTAGCACTCTGTGCTACAGTGCTAATCACCAAGCTGCAAGTCATGAAGGCAGCAGGACATGGGCCAATCCAGGGGACAGATACTGTAAACAGCGTGATGATACAGCGCGTGACGTTAGTTCCTACCATTTTTCTCGTCGCTCAGGACAAATGAGGAGTGACAGACCTTCACTGATGATTCATGAATCCTGCTCTCTGGGCCATGAAGCTGCAACAACTGCAGCTCTGTAAGAGACGGCTCACGGAGCAGAGAGCTTTGCTCCACGCTCCTCCACCGTTTGCACGAGAGCGCGGCGCGGTGGGGGAAGCTCATTCACGCTCTCAGGAAAAGCCGCGGCGTTCCCACCTCGCGCTCCTGCTCCAGGGAGGAAGTCTCACACAAAGCCTGTTGACCATGTTTTCTGTCCCAGTTTGACCGGGCAGCATAATGAGAATATGACATCATAATAAACACATGAATTGTTCCCTCTGACGTCCCCTTCGTCAGATGGTTCACACCCTCTTATCTTCCTCTCCAGGCCTCTCTCCCTTTCGCATTTCTGCTCGTCACCCCCTCCTCCCCTCGAGCCTCGCCGCACTCGCATCCTTTCCCTCCTTCCTACCTCCTATCTCCTCCTTTCCTCCCCTCCTCCCCGCTCGCTCATTTGATTATCTTCCACGGAGACATCTGGCTCCAGTTACTGCCTGAGTTGGAGGAGGGCGGTGGGACGGGAGGAGGACCGTCTGACTGCAGCCCGTCCAAATCCAAACATTCCTGCTCTGCTCAGACAAGTCGGCCGAGGCGGAGGATCAGCGTCTTTCTGAGGGCTCTGACATCCTCGACAGCAGCATCAAGCCTCTAAAGTTTTACCACCCCATCGCCTCGTAAACAAGACTTCTGGGTGATGTAGCTTTTACATTTGTTCTGTCACACAACAAACACTTGCAGTATTTATTAAAATCTTCTCACACGTGGAGGTAGAGACAGGACAAATCCATTTCTTGGAGGCTTTACAAGTCATTAGTTCAGACTTAAAGGACCAGCGTGCAGGATTTAGTCGCCTCGCCCCTCCCTTTCCGAGCGTGAGAACCTACGGTGGCCCTCGCTAGAGACCGCTGTGTAAAGCTGGATGAGCTGCGGTCGCTGCATGAAATGTGTTACACGAGTTCAGAAAGTGTGAGCACAGACAAAGAAGAAAGCTGTTCATCACAGTATTTCCACAAGCTCTCCAGATAAGTGAGGACACCAGCTCCTGACGGACCAGTCACACCCACAGACCAAGGAAATGATGGGAGCAGTGAGTCAGATCAGACAACAAGGGGAAAATGAAATAATCTACGTAGCTGGGGTGAACGTGTCCGCTGGGCGATTTGGTTTAAACTGAAAAGAAAATACAGCCGTCGTTCATACGAGCTCTGCGTCAGGCCACGTATAGGATTCACTATCAGTTCTGCTGAGTTTTGTGACCTATGACCTGACATGTGTTGGTGCTTCCACGTGCCCTCGGTGCAGGAAGTCAGTAATGACTACCGACTGGAAGCTACAGTACCAGGCCATTTTGTATCATTTGACATGTGTTGCACACTGCAGAACCTCCTTTAGGACAGATTCCAGCCTGGAAGCTGCGATACACCAATCTGGGGAGTGAACGTGGGAAAATTTCTACTCAGGGTTTTTTCCTTGGATGACTTGACACCGTGATCTGTTGCCATTTTCTACTTTTGAAATAAACTCCAGTTATGAGGTGAAATGGAAGAGCAGTGAAGGAGGATTTAGGAGTCTGGAGAAAACAGTCCAGGGGGTTCGGCTCTGTCAGCCGCCTGCGGCTCTCCACGCGTCTTCTAATCCCAGTTAAAGCAAAGCTGAAGAAGAACAGCAACTAAAACGTGAGAGCATCGGACTCAAAAAAGTGAGGCAGAGGTCGACATCTTATCTGATGTCCACACGAGCAGCTCAGCTGTTTGTATTTCAAGACCTTGAATGGAGACTGGTTCGTTGAAAGTTAGAAGGGCGAGGGAAACGTTACACTTCCTACGAGATTTCAAATGCAAACGGTTTGTGGATAGAAAGAGAGCTTTTGTGGCGAAAGGAGAAAGGAGACAGATACAGAAGCTAAATCAGTCTTATCTGCGAGTCCCACACTCAACAGCTCTCTTATCTCCTCCTCTGTCAGGCAGACTGGGGAGGCAGAGTGTTGTAAATCAATCCCACCTCTGCCCTCGCCCACATTTTACATTTCAAACTCTGCGCTTTTCTTTTGCCGCCCACACGGCCCAGTGAGGCCCGGTCACACACCAAGAAACTTTGCAGAGAACATGACAAAGCGTGATGGGAAGTGGAATCCACACAGGAACAGAGCAGAGCAGAGCAGCTCCAGTCGCTCTCACTGTATGTGCCTCACAATCAGTGCAGGAGAGCGACTTTGAGAAGACTGGACTCTGACTCACTCCTCTCACTACTGCTCTCCACCTACAAAAAAAAACTAGAGAAAACAAGTATGTGCTTATCTTGATTTTGTCACATCACCAGTGTGGATGCACCACACACAGCCACACACAACCCACCCACATGCTCTGAGAGTCTGGCTCCAACTCTCTTTAAGCAGAGGTTTGTTGACTGAGCTACACCTGCTCATGGAGACAAACCAACAGCCGACGGGTCAAGAAGGAGCTGTGACGCTCAGCTGTTTATCCCTCAGTCACGGTCTCCGTCGAACCCTGACTTTTTATCTGTCTCACGCACTGAACTGCTGCTCTGGCCAGCGAACAACACAAACCCGCTCAGCGCCGCTCGGCTCTACAAGAAACAACGCGGACTTCCGACAGATTTGCTGCGCGCTGCTCCTCACCGCGTGGACGCACAGAGAGACAATGGCGGCGGACTACCGTGTGGACGACGCAGACTTTGCGTCGGCTTTGTCGGCCCGCACACAATGGAGTGTTGTTCCTCCGCAGTGAATGGGAGGAGATGAGGCAAAGAACAACAGAGAGCGGCTTGTTCAAACAAAATTCCTGCACAAATGTTATTACAGCGGATTGAGACAATTCACTGAGTTTTCTATGGACTTCAACAGATCTGTTCCAAAGCTGAGCTGTCGTCAGGGGACGCTGACAACGATTACATCTTTACAAAATACAGCGTATGTTGATTAAAAAAAAAGCACCTGAGCATAACATCATGTCCTAACTATACAGAGGATTAAGGCTGAAAATCAATAATCATCCAGCCAGAAAATGTTCACATATGAGAAGCTGGAAGCAGTGACTTAAAATGAAACTGAGATGATTAATCATCAAAATTGTTGCTGAATTTTCTGTCGATCTGCCCTCCACATTTGGAATCCAGCTCTTAACATGGAGTTGGCTGTACTTTTAGTCTCACTGTATCCACCATGAGCTGGATTTCAGCGTAGTTCATGGTCCTGCCTCTGGGTTCACCCCCACTGCTGGGTATCACCCTTATATTATAGGCTGACAAAACATTTTAAGATGTTTTTTTCAGCTCAGATTAATGCTGATGGACATTTTTGACTACTTTACAAACAGTGTCCCAAACCCAGTCTTTTACTCTGTGTACAGCAGCTCACTACAACATGGACAAGTGTCAAATTTAACTGCGAGCAAATTCAGAAATTCAACAAATATGAAGAATAAACCAAGTCTTCACTGAGAACAGGCGAGTGAATTCATATTAACCTCACTTTGAATTCAGATGTTAGAGCAGTAAAGCTATATGTTGTTTCCAGCATTCATTCTTGGAAATTATTGGGAAAGTGCACAACTGTGCAACAAAGTGTTACCAAATACTGTGGCACACCATTCTGTTGCATAATGTAACGATGTAGGTGACACATAATCTCTCTTTTGATAGCTGAGATATTTACATGTACACATCTTGGGTAAAGGTCTTTTTGTTGGAGACAGAGCTTGTGAGGAGGTCAAAGGTCAGCAGCAGGTGTCTGCACCGCTCTCTGCTGTTTCTCCCTGCTGGTGAAAGTTCCCAAGTTTCACTGTTTGCTCTGTTCTCAGTGATTTCCCCTCCACAGATCAAGGAGAGCAGGCAAATGTTGTGAAACATCACAGAAGGAACTTTCTAAAGTTCCTCCGTGAAAATCAGGGGGAAGCGACTCCTGCCTACTTCTTCTTCTTATAACTGTGACAGCGACAGCTCGGGTTGGGGATATTAAGACGGATGTACTTTACCTCCCAGCGGCCACAGGTCATGAAGAACAGGGAGAAGGGGATGGCCGTGCCCGACATGGCGTGTGTGGACGGCATGCTGTACTCCGAATTGTAAAACATCTCCACTTTGACCACGGGCGGAGAGGCGGGCCGCGGCCAGCCGATCACGTCCTTGGTGCACTGTCCCAGATACATGACCCAGACCCAGACCATGACCAGCCTCCTGCCCACGAAGGCGTCCAGGTTCCAGATGAGGAAGGGAAAGAAGGTGATGTAGAACGATTCGTTGCCCAGCTCGGTTCCGGAAGTGAAGAGGTAGTACAAGAAGCGGTTCTCGATCAGGAACTCCTGCCCGGCATCACCCGTTAGAGAGTTTCTGCGGAGGGGCTTCACGGTGCTGCACCGTGAGCGACCCGGGACTTCGCCACCGTTCTCGCCGCCGCGAGTGCTGCAGCTCACACCGACCGCGTCCCCCCCGCTCGACGCTGTGGACACCACTGCTCCGTTCTGCGGAGCATTTTCACTTTCCTCCCCTTGTTTTTTCGCCTCGGTAATCCTCTTCCGAACCTCCGTCGCCTTCGTCTGCGCGTTATCCCCGTCGCCTGCTCTACGGGAGGCGAAGTTCTCGCTCTCACTTGCCCCGGTGATATGATGATGGGGAGCCCCGTTGTTGTGCGAGCGACCGTGGTCCGCATCCTTGCTGCTGTCGCCGGCGTTGGTGGCGGTGCCACCAGCGCAGACGGTTCTCGAAAAGGTCCCGCGAACCCCGCAAACGTGCTGAAAGCGGGCGACGAGGTGGGGGTCTTGGAGATAGCGGAACGGCTCCGCCAACCAGTCACTTTTCCCCATGTTTAACCCGGTTTAATCACCGTACACACAGCCGAGAGAAGGAGCTCACTACTTCACCACAAACTGTGGATGCTAGTCTTCCGGCTAACGTTAGCTGCCTGTCCCGTGCATCATGGCAAAGTGGCACTCAGAACTGAATCCCGCATCGTTTTAAAACTACAAGTTGTCATAGCGGGTAGTATTATTCGACACAGCGAGGAGAACCCGTTTTCAGTTGGACGGTAACGGCTAAACCGACCTGGACGGACGGACGTACACACGATCCGGGTGCGTTCAGTGCCCCACTATCTGAGTGGTCTTTCTGTAAATGACAGATCTGTGAAGCCGTCAGGGGGAGTGCGCCGTCCCCGTTGCATTCCCGTACTGTCGGAAATTTTACAGTTCTTTGCCCAGCCCACAGGTTTGGTAACGTTTGAAGGGATACATATTCAGTTCTTTATTTTTGGTACTTGTACCTTACTTTGGGTGTTTCCATGCAGCTTTCTACTATCTACTTCTACTTTTAGTGGAGAAAATATACATATTCTTGACGAACGTAAAGGAGTAATGCCACTTGAACCTTTTAACTCAAAGACGCAAAACAACATCAAAAAGTAAACAAAAATAAAAAAAAGATGTTGCGCTACATTGAAAATATCTTATGATGAAGCATGAAGCGTGGTCATTATGTTGTATCAAGGATTGCAGGAGCAGGGTTGTTAGAAATACATATCTGACGAGGCTATGAATGCATTCTGATAACCCCCAAAAGTCTGAGCTTTATAATAGTTCGTGAAGGCAACAGTAGTTCCGGTGCGGACACACAATGGAATTGTTCTAAACGTCACGACGTATCGTGCCCGCGTGCAGTATGTTGGCCATTATTTGCACTTGCAAAAAAAGTGCAATTTACTGATTAGATAGATAGATAGATAGATAGATAGCAAAACACACCACCGTACTACAGTAAATATTGTCACCTTACGTACTTTATTTGATAATCAATCCACCTGAAAAAAGTTTAATGGCCCTTTTTCAAAATAGTTTATGCATTTTAATCAAAATATACATTTTTCTTTAAAATATCAAGCTTCTTTTTAATAGTTGCTTTCAGTTTGTTGTTATATTTTTGTGTTTTTTTTAATTCATTGTAGTGATTGTTATCAGGATGCACATTTTCATACTCAGTAAACTCCCAAACAGAGACTGAACACTCAAAATACAGAGAGAGAGAGACACTGAAAAAGGATGAATCATTAATCTCTGTCGTCATACAGCAGGTTTATAAAGCACATGTTGTGCTGCATTAAATAATAAAATATCATTAGACAGTTTAGGAAATCTCAATCCCCTGTGCTGAATCAGAACTGAAAGTAGGAAAATATGAAATACAGTATCAATTTAAACACATTTTGCTCTTTAATATTCAGCTTTTTAAATACAACAAAAAGATATAGAAATATTAGAGCCGCAGAGGATGAGAAGAGATGTTGTCTTTTTTAAAAGCCAAAGTATTACTCATTTTATCACAGAAAAAAATAATTATCCTCTTCAGTAATAGTTCAACTTTTACTTTAAATGCTGGGTTGCTTAACGTAAGTGTCAAAAAATTTTCTTATCATTCACTTTCTCTGAGATTTAAACATACTGGCCACACATAATGGGCTTAAAGATGATTTCTTTTTACCAGCAGAGAGCAGCAAAGTGTTGCAAAATAAGAATAACTAACGGCATATTGAATGAACACGGGACATCAAATATAGACAGAAACAGTCTTCTCACTGACAGCAAATGCACCTTGTAAAATGACGATCTTGAGCTCTTCAGGTAGCATGGGCAATTAACACAGTCCAGCGAATGTCACACAAAATATTTCATAAATCACACAGTAGCATAAAAAGATAACAGAAGCATTATCAGCGCATATTCTCCACGCAAGCCAAGGTGCATCAAAAGTAGCCTGCAGTCAGTAAATCCCTGAATATGCTCACTGTTCACATGAGCAACAATAACAAAAAAAATTGTTAACGCAACAGCAAAAAAAAGAGTCTGTCACATCAGTACAAATATCAAATGGCAGTGACGCTGCAACAGAGTTTGACATCAACATCTTAAACCCTGCTGATCCTGAGACAAAGGAGGAATCAGGGTTTCACAGCTTCTTAAATATGCTGCTGCTTCTCAGCAAGGTGACGAGACAAGGCGACCTGATCCCCCCTCCAAAGGTTTCTGATGGTAAACCGGAGGGAAAACAGCAGCAGCAGCTTTCCTCCTGGTGATTTTGGACAAACAGCGCACGTTTGCATCTCCCAGCTTTGAACACAGAGGCAGTGGCAGGTCTGGAGAGTCAGCCATTGTCGTCCAGGTTGTACAGAAGGACCTGGTGGTTTGGGGGGAGTCCGGGGCAGGCAGCCAAGCTGTATAGGCATCCGGCCGAAGGGTAGCAGGGCACCAGCCTGTAATGCTGCAGGTCCTCCAGGCCGAACGCCGGGGAGCAGCAGTCCGTCACCAGCACCTTGACTCTCTTCCTGTCCGGGTACATAAGCCTCCGCTGCCCGCTATCTCCACTAATCTCATCTTGTTCTTCCTCCACCTCTTCTTCTCCTTCTTCCTCCTCCTCAGCCTCCAGCTCTTCCTCCTCATGGTGGATCTTCCTCAGCAGGTTGTTGATGAGGACGGAGCGCCGCAGGTAGGCCTCGGGGTCCTCCAGGAACCTCAGCTTCTCCAGGGATAGCCTCAGGATGCAGCTCCGGTCCTCCTGAAGTATCAGGTGCTGTGAACGCAAAAGCAAAGATAAGTTGGTGCTTTTAAACATTTTGAAATTGACGTGAAACTGATTTCTCCAAAGCAGTTCAAGATGAGGATATCATAGGAATAAGGATTTGTAGCTGATACAAGATGTAATTTGAATATAGAAAGTAAAGGATGTTTATCTCAACAGGAACCAGTTCAAAAGAGACATAAAATGATATGGACATTCTTCACAAAATGTATTATAATTACTGAAAATATATTGATAATTTTTATGTTATGACTGTTAATTTTGGTGAAACAGGCACTGCTAAGGTGTCACTTTGTGCTCTGGGGTTACTTTGATGGGCATTTCTCACTGTTTTCTTAATTTTCAAGCAATTGATTAATTAAGAAATAAAAAAATAGAAATGGATTAGTCCATAAAGAAAATAATCACTGGTTGTGTACTTATACATAATAGTTCAAAATTAGCTGCATCTCAGGTACAACAGGGAAATGATTAATATAATCAAATGTTACATAGGGGCTATTTTTCTGTAGTTAACTTTTACTTTTAGTACTTTAAGTACATTGTCCTGATTATACTTATATATGTTTACTCAAGTAACATTTCAGATGCTGGTCTTGTGACATATTTTTGTAGTGCAGTATTATTATGGTTACTACTGTGACCATGAAATGGAAATCCGTGATCTGGATTTTATTGTGAGGTGAATTCTGTCATGAATGTAAAGGTGTCAGATACACAGAGGCAGAGAAAGAGCGCAGCTTTAGTCGTGACTCAACTGGACTGCTTTCTATGTAGAGACAGAAGCTGAAGGACACGAGAGAGGACAGCTAATAAAGAATATAAGGAATTTAATGGGGAAAAAAAGCATTGAGGGGTCAGGGTTCCTCAACGCAGCTTTTCAAATCACATTGAAGGTTGGCCCTGAATGAAAGAAAAATGTGTGCAATAAAAAGAAGAGACCAGGTTCATACTTTATGAAAATATCCATGTAAGCCTCCATGTAAATCCTCCTCCTCCGCATACTTCCTCTTGAAGTAAGCAACTTTCGACGTTGTTGAATGGTTTGGTCTCTCTCACGGGAAAGGGGCTGCTGGAGGCAAATGACCAGAGATTAGACTACAAACACAAAGGGAATGCTGGGGAAATAAGTTTGAATATTAACATGATGATTTTTTTACATTACAATGCCAATGTTTACTGTTTTACAATCTGAAGGACGGTGTTTAAACTCAGCTGTGAGCAGAATCGGGCACATGAAGCCATGAGCAAAATCACTTTACTTTCACAGTTTTTTCATCGGGAAATCAGTATTTCTCAAAATGAAAAGCTCCATCACAGTCAGATGTATTGTATTATTCCCATTTTACAAGCAAGCTACACTCTGTAAGCAATGAGCAAACCTAAATGCAGTCATCACCTTTTGAAGAAGATCCACTGATATTTGAATAAAGCTAGTTATGAGATGAATACGTCTACTTTGAAACTTTAAGGACATTTTGTTGACAATAGCATTGCTGTACTGGCACTTTTCAAGTAAAGTATCTCAGATGTTTTGTGTTTATGAGGGGTTTCCTGACTTGATTATTTGTCAGGACTCTAAAACCACTTACAAAAATTTTTTATGAGCAACATCAAACGTGACACCACTATGGTGAAGATTTGGTTACACTTAGGCTGAAAAACTACTTATGTAAGATTATTAAAATAATTAAGAAAGAAACAACAATGCTGACTGCTTATTAAATCATGTCCAATGTCAAAGTTAGATGCTTTGTGGCTTTCCTTCCTCCTATGAGTTTTCTTCTGGCTCTAAAACATCAGGCCACTTCTACAGCTGCTCCTTAAAAGGAGGAGATACATATTCCATGGCCACTAGAGGTCCTTATCATGTAAATGTAAACATAGGTCATACAAGACAATTATGGCATCTAATTTACAAAAACGTAACTTTACAGCCATGCAGTGTTACAAATCTGCAGTAAGGATTGTGACATTGAATTACTGTTTTCCTGTTTGAGTGGTTACTCTGCAGCCACTTTGAAGTCACTGGGATTACCTGCTGCTGACGGTCCACAGCTCAGTCAGAATCAGTGTGTCTGAGCGGATCCAAACCTCCACATGTCCCTCAGGCTCCTGGTGATTAAATCATCATCAATCAGACATGATTGTGGAAACCACAGTCCCTATTTCTGAAACCTAACATATTTGAAATCCATTTTTTTATATACAGATTTTTTATCTGACAAAAATGCAGATGTGTTTTGGTGTAAAGGTGCCTTCAGAGCTTATATGATAACAGCCGACAACAATTAGTTATTAGCACTCAGCAACCTGTACATTTGTGAGCAGGAAATAAAGAAAAAAGTAGGACAGTGGAAGGGAAAAAATAAAATAAATAAAATGACATAAAAAACAATTAAGAGAGGTGAAGAAAAGGAACTAAAATACAAAATACGCTTAAAAATAATGAAAAAATGAAAGTCTGCATTTTATTTCATATAATCCCACATGAAAAGAAATGTACATGCACTGCTGTATAACATCCTGATTTAATCCTTTAATGCTGCATGGCTATCACATCTTTACTAAAGACAAATCTGCTGTCCTCAGAAGCTCGTTTGAATTCAAGCAAGAGCAAAGGGAGGCGAGATAAGAGGGTGGCATGCGTTATTGAGCGTGTCTTCTTATGTGTGTCTGAGTATACTGTGCGTGTGTTGTGTATGTGTGGGGGGGCTGTCGATATTTAAAATGCCATAAATCAATCATAAACACAGAGTGGGCCGCTTTATCGCTGCAAAACATTCACACTGGCTCCGCCTGAAGCTGCCGCAGTGACTCACTCAGCTCTCAACATCCAACTGCAGCCTGAATATTTCATCTGTGGGAGAAGGATGCACGGTGGTGGATGAGTGTGAGCAGAGTGAGAGAGGCTGCGTGGGATGTGTGTGTGTGTGTGTGTGTGTGTGTGTGTGTGTTGCTATACCTCCTTTTGCAGCAAATATTTCCACTAAAAGCAGAAGTATGTGTCCATTACATGTCATGTCAGTCTACAATCCCTGAATTTCCAACCAAAAAAGCACCCTCATGTGCGTTAAGACTGAGGTGGATTGTGCATGAATAAAAAAAAGTTCAATACTCGCTGAAATTTAACTAAACTACAATGATCTTAATTTAGTAGACTTTTAGTGTATATATAATTGGTAAAATATTGCACTTAAAAGCTTGTTTGACTGTACCCTTTGACATAATCCAGTGGGCTTTAACTATTTTTTTATTTTAAGAAGTATAGGGAATTTTGCACAACCCATATAGGAATACTTATTCTTTCATAATTTATTATCTAAATTCATGATTTTCACTAGATGATATATTTTGTATGATTTCAGTTTTATATCTTGCTTTAATTTTTTAAAAATATCTTTATGGAGAGTTATAGACATGCTTTTTTCTGGTCTTTCTTTTCATTGTGACTTTGTTTTTATTTATCCCTTTTAATGTTGTTTTTCTTGTCTCTTGTACATTGTTGCCTCATGTCAAGAACTTTTAATTGCCTTGGTTTAAAAGGAGCAGTACAAATAATCGTGCCTTTACAGCCCACTTTAAAGATGATATACTGTTCTTTACATGAACCATCAATAAAAGCTTCTCACCTTTAAATAATTCTGTCCAGCAGCAGCTCGGTAAATCCCAATAAAAGTCCTTCTCTCCGCTGATGTCCTTCGCTCCCCGGCGAGACATCTACAAGTCCTCGCACCGACTCAGCGACGCTCCCGCTCGGCCTGAATTCAGAGCTTCCCTTGGTCGGTTCCGGCAGACAGCTCGAACTCGTCCGGGGTGAGACGCTCCCTGGTCTCTCAGCCTCCTAAAATATCCCGTTCAGAGCAACGGGGAGACAACCACACACCGCTCCTCGTGCGCCCTCATTGGTCCACGCGGAGGCAGATGTTTCCTGTTGCTAGGAGACTGAGTAAGCGCGGTGATGACGCTTCAGCATCAGCCCTCGTCTTCCCGCATCCACCGCTGCATGGGTTCTTCTTGTGTTCTGAACCAAGACGGAGCCACGCATGATTCTTTCTGTCAGTGGTTCAGTGGTTGAAGAAGTAGTTAGGGGGGGGCACTTTTGGCCCACAAACTTGCGCGTTCCACAGAAAGTTAGCATAAAAACTTTATATATTTATTTATTTATTATTTATATTATCTTACTTGGGTAATTGCACGCATAATAGTTATTTAATACGTCTTTTAACAAGAGATTTGACTCAGTCTCTTCACTTCATTTGTCGCCATTTATTATGGGTTCTGTTTTACTCTTGATAATGATCCATGTGCGCATATTCCATAAGACTGGGTGGCGACAATCAGACATTAGCTTCGCTCCCATGACTGCGTGGCGTTTGTATATCTGGCCGTAAACACATGCATTTCCCTGTGTTGGACACTAGAGGGCATAGCCCATATATTAAACGCAATCACGAATACAAACCATAACGTTGTAATTAAGACATATTTTGTTTTTCTGTGATTGTTCTGCATCACTTCATTAAGTGATTTTGCTTCTTCCTAAAAAATATTAAGAATTCTTTTTGCTGTCATTTTGCACCTTATTGTTGTTATTTTCCACGTCACTGTGGTCATTTTGCGTGTCCTCGTGGTTATTTTGCCACTGACTTTCCAAGAAATAAGAAAGAGTCATTCAATAGAGAGGCCTTCGCAGATGTGGCGGGGTAAGAGCCAACTTGCCCAGAATTTAAATTAAAGGTAAAGAGAAAATAGAGGTAATCAAATATGGACTTGATACTTGTGGTTAAACACAGCAACACAAACAAGCTGCAAATCCATGTTTGTAGGCTAAATCTAAGGAAGCATCTGCTGCCGAAGATTTGGTTAAACTCTCCTGAAATACATACAAAAGGAACCCCACAAGATACTTTGTGTAATCTCTGATCTGCTCAGTGTGATTCCTTCATTGCCTTTGGCCAGGGATTTGAAACTCTACCACCAATTACAAGGGGTTGAACCATGTTTTTGTTGGTGCTATTATTGTTGTTAAGTGTGGTTGTTATAGCCTCATTCTCAGAATGAAGACATCTGAACAGAAATTAGAAAGGACAGAAGGACTTGGAGAAAGCAGATGGCAGACAGACCGCCCCACAGCAGGGATCTTCTGGGTTTTATTGGCAACAACAAAACTTGGTACAAAAAATGCTTTCTGGATGCCGAGGGGGCTCAGCATGCACGGCCCAGACCAGGGCTGGAGGACAACAGTCTCTGCAGTCTTTATAATGTAGTGTCTATGTAATCTATACAGTCTCTATGGTGCCAATGTAACAGACTCAGTGTCAACTCTTGTTGCGCCCTACAGGAAGGTTGGGTGTTGAAAAAGATTTTTTTTTAAAAGAAACAAAAAACAGGCTGAATAAACCTTCCATGCACGCAGTCCTACATCTGCATTCACAGGGAACAACGGGAAGGCTTCATGCAAATTTGGATCGTCTCTTTGTCACGGTTGACATGTTAAATCTTAAAATGTTACAGGCACTTCATCAGAGTATTACAACTATATTACATCTGCAGCACAAATCCACGGTTTCACACCCGTAATACAACCTCGGGTTCTCAAACTGAGCATGCAGATGAGTAACTACAATAGAAATCCTGGGAAATATTGAAGAACATTTGACATTTACAACTTTAAAAAATATAGGATACATATTATAGATTCTGTACAACAACTCCACATGCATAAAATATATCATTCTGTGCAGTAAATATAGCTCATGTCACTGTTCACACTCACATCTGAAGCCAGTAGAAGAGAAGCACTATCAGATCTTGTCACCTGCCAAGTGACTCATCTTCCCAAATACAATTTATTTTAATAAGAGCAGGTCAAAACCAAGGATTAGATAACTTCCCCATGAAAATGACGATTTTCTGGGAAAATAACGACACACCCTTTCGGACTTTGCTAATCAGTAAACTCAAAATAAAACAGACCAAAATGTTAACTACATTTCTTCTTCACATCCATACTTTTCAGTCCAGTTGGATGTATCAGCGTTTTCAGAAAAAAAATGCAAATATGACTTGAATGTTGATATGGACACTGATTACATTTGGAAAACCTGGCAATCATGGGACCTCTGGTAAAACTGAGAATTTGCTACACCCCTTCTCAACACAGGGGCTGTCGAGTCATATCTTAACAACCTAAATCTGACCAGCTTCAGCATTTTCAATGTTGTTGTTGGTATCCAAGGAGCTGAGAGTGCGGTGTTGTATTTTTTTTCTCCTTCTCAGAACCAAAATCACAAAAGCAAAACTTTAAAGATTTAAATAAAGCAACGTGTCCCCTTTGACAATACATTGAACTAGCTCAAGCACACCTATTCTTCAGCCATACGCCATTTATAACTGAAACAGTAGTCATTACATAGCAGTTATGTAAGACATACAGTACTTACAGCTTGTTTCCTGCATTAAACAGCCATAGAGCAAGTCTTTTCAATTGTGCTCTTCAGCATATTCCTTCATTTTGAATGAAAGACATTTTCAGTTTCCCCTGAATCACTTATAACTAAAACCTTGTTCTGATTGTGTATTCTTGACAAGCACTTGTACATGTTGCTCATTGTTTTACCTTTTATTTTTCAGTAAACCGCTGCAAACATCTGCTTCACAATGTGACAAAGCCTGGTGGTTCATGAAAACGAGTCGTGTTTCTTTAATTGTGACAATGAAGGTGATGGGTTAGGTCATGAAAACTGACTATTCTGCATCACATAAGCATGTTGTTTTGCTGTGAATGTTGTGAATAACACAAGTCATGAGGTTCAGGGTTTGCAGCATCTGTGGATGTACTTAGCTAATTCCACATAAGAATGTCTCCAGCAGGGGATTTACAGTGTTGTGTCTGCTTTGCCTGGAAAATAAGAGGGACTATATGTTGTGGTTACAACAACTGTTGCAAGATAATGCAAAATGACAGATCGCTGACTTACTGAAACCTGCAATATTTGCAGCAGCAGAAGCAAGATCATTTTTTAAGTGGCTATGGCAAACTTGTTGGCAAAAACTGAGGAGTAATGGCGCTAAATTATTATTTTATTTGGAGTAGTGTTTGCGTCCACCGGATCAATTTTAAATCCAATATTCATTCTCTTTTAGCTGTTTTATGTGACTTATAAATAGCCATCATTGAAGTTTTAAATATTTCACTTGGAATATCACAGAGCTTCGAGATCTTTAGGATTATGCAAAAATATCAAGACATTTTTCAGTTTTCAGTTTTTTAGTTGGGGTGAAGAAAAAAAAAAAAAAGAAAAAAGAAAGAAATCTCTGGATGACTAAATGCCTCCAGGTCAGGATGTGTGGGATATATCTTTTGTGTGATTTGGCTGGAGTGACCCTTTAATTCATGTGAAGGATCTGAATGTGAATATCCAGCCTCAACCAGTTGGTTATGCTTGGCTGTGATCTCTTTATACCCAAGAACCTCAACATTTCTGAGTCACGTCTTGCTCCTGATCACACGCTTTCCACCGAGCTGTGGTTCAGGAACCGTCTAATAAACACATCTCTCCTACCGGTGTGCGCACCCCCGAGGGTTTCGGAGCTACAGTATCTGTCTACAAAAACAGATATAATCCCCCCCCCCTCCGGCCTGAGCCGCTGCCTTATGATTCAGTGATGCTCAGACGGCAAGAGGATGAGCATTACCCTCATCACACTGTACGGATTCTACAGCTGTAACTACCAATTACCAGAGAGAGAGAGAGTGGGGTGGGGGGGTGGGGGGCACGTCCAGGGTAATTCAATGCATGTTATTAACAGCTGTAGTGAGATATTTAAAGCCTCTTTTCAGCTCAGCGTTGATGGCTGTTGGAATGAGCTTTGACTCGTGAAAGGGGCTGAGCCGCCGCCAGATAACATAATTCAGTGTTGATGATGGGGAGTGGGGGGGCACTCATCCCACTGTGGGTTAAGAGTCTCCAGCTGCTGGTCTTCCTGCCTGTGGCAGCTGGAGTGTCAGGAGAATATGAATGAGAGCTGAATATGAATGAGGCACTCGAGTTATGACATATCTTTGCTTCTTTTTTCCTTCAGTGTCACCGTTACTTCACCCACATGTAGGGATGAACATGTGTCTGGCAAAATCAGTTGTGTCTCTTTTTCACTGTACGGAGGACGTACTGAATATTTGCCAAATCAACTACTTAGTTCTCAAGCTTGAAGCCTTTGCTCTTGCAAAAAAAGGTGCAAACATTTCTGACAGAGCATCAAAGTGTGAGCAGCCATGAAGAGCCCGCTGCGTGCAATGGAGACCAAACTCCCACGGACCTGTCACAGAGAAGGTGAGATCTGAGAGGTGAGAGGTGGAACGGGTTGCTTTGGTCAACATCTCCACCTCCTAATCAAATTAATTAATTCCAAATTATCATATGTGTGTATGTGTGTCTTCTATTGGTCAGGTCAAAGCTCATGGAACAAGTACATTTCCTTTTCCAAATCTATTTTTGTTGTTTTGAATGGCACAAAAAGAGATGAAGCACCAGCTGCATGGTTCAAAAGGGTACTACTTGTCCCATAATCAATCATTGGTGTGCTTTTTGAGTGTCAAATGTAATAAACCAATCACAGTGCCATCTCCCATTCCCTTTATAAGCCAGGGACACTTGCACGATTGGCAGATTTGCCTTTGGTTGTCAGGAAGAACACTTATCTGCAGAGGAAATGGATCTGTTTGTGCACAAAGAGAAAGTACGCAAGCTGACCACCTACGGAAATGTCCCTGTGTGTGTGTATAACAAGCAGGGTGTGCCGAGAGTACGCCAACAATGCACCTGACCCTCGCTCATTAGACCAGCCCTCAGATGGGTGGATGAGAAAATGACAAGCCAATCTTTCTTTCTTGTGTCTTCCGGTTTCTTTATGTCCATAATTGCAGCTGTGTGCTTTTTACCATAAAAGAGAGGGAGCTCTTTAAGGTCCTAGTGATGATGCATAGCAATACATTTAGTCCTGTGCATTCAACCTAAACCTCTTCACAATCACAAAGTCTTGGCTGCTTCTTTAAACCACCTGTGTGCTATGAGCTGGACAAAAAATGGGGACAAGCGGATAGATGCACAGCCGTGTGCTACTGCTCTGTAATGTACAACGCAGACTGAGTGCTGACTGCTAACAGATGATACAGTATGTGCCTGGTTAAGCTTTATAATACCTACTGTACGCGTTTGTCATCTTCAACCTTCCTGCAGGTTTTCTTTGAGTTTATCGATTGAATTTTTTCCTTATCCATCAACAACATATTTGATTTTGAACTTCCATCAGCCTCCAAGAGGAGATGATTTTTTCTCTCATGCTTTCTCAAGATAACGAGCCAGGTTTGATGTTTTTTTGGACCATAGTGGATATTGTTCTGAAGCCGTCAAACCACATGCATCTTCCTGATACAATCAAGGCTTTTTCTTTCCCCGATACCTTCCAACTTCCATAACTAAAGAATAAATTCCTTTTCATCTTAGAAAAACCACAAACTAAATCCTGTCCGCCGGGCGGCGTTACGCCTCCAGCAGGACATGCCAGCGGCAGACCTGCTGTCCCCGACTCTCCTTCATGTCCTGCCAGTGGAGCTGCTCCTCTTCGCCGCTGCTGTTCTGGCCCAGGGCGATCCAGCCCACCATCTCCTTGCGCTTCATGCTGCGCCTGTTGTAGATAGAGACCAGCAGTGTGACGTCTGACAGCTGGAACAGGGCCACCTGGAAGACGAAGGTCTCCTTGTAGACAGGGTTGGGCTGGCCGCGGCGCACGGATGTCTTGCACCGAGAGATCTCCTGACCGACCGAGTTCAGCAGGGTCAGTCGGCCGTAGGTGTCTGGACCGGAGGGTGGGGTGGTGGAGGGGTGGAGGGAAGAAGGAAGACAATACATCAACCATGTATGTTTACTGCTTCTTTTTCCTTCATGTTGGTTCTATAAATTTGTTTCCCTTGTCAGAGCTGATTCTCTTGATTCTCTCCAGTGTATATAGTCTCACAGAGCATTTTATTAGGAACACCATACTCACGCTGGGCACTTTGTCCAGATTAATGTAATTAGCCAACTCAAGAGGAGTGGAACCTGATGTGGTCTACTGATGTTGCAGTCCAGCCACCTCAAGGTTGGATGTGTTGTTTAATCAAGTGGTTTTCCCACTCACCAGTCATAAAGGCTGGTTCTCTGAGTAACCACAGCCTTTCTGTCTGCCTCAACCATCATGGCTGCTTTCCCCTGACCCCTCTCATCAGTATAGCGTTTCTGTTCACCGACCTGCTGCTGCTCACTGAAGTTTTTGTTTTTGGCTCCATTCTGAGGAAAAACTGTTGTGTGTGAAAATCCCAGATGTCCAGCAGGTTAGGAAACACTCACACCAGCTCGTCTAACACCAACAATAACGGCCAGGATCACATTTTTCCTCATTCTGATTTTTGACATGAACATCAACTGAAGCTCGTGGCCTGTATCTGCATGATTTTATGCAATGCCCTGCTGCCACATGATTGGCTAACTGGAACACCTGCAGGTGTCGCTAATAAAGTGCTTGGTGAGTGCATGCGTGTTGTGTGTCTGAATACGGTGTTTGTGTTCCTCTCTGCGGACCTGGTGGTCTGTTGATGGCCAGGTTTCTGAAGTGGCTGCCCTTGATGAGCTCCACGGACATGCGTCCCGTGGTGGCGTTGTAGGAGAGACCCACCAACAGCTCAGGGACGCCACCGTGGGTCAGAGACTGAGTGGACGAGGCGCTGTCGCTCTGAGACACGGCGGAGAGACTCAGCTGGGATTCCAAACTCTGACAGCACATGGAGATGTGAACATGCAGAGTGATGGTTACTACAGTGTAATCAATGTCTAAAGATGAATGTACACTGGACTGCATCAAGCCCACCTTGAGGTTACTGCGAGGCTCCAAAACCAGCGTGGTCTCCATTGTCCCTCCGTCCGGGTCTAGCCCTCCCAGGCGCAGCACTTTCTCCCCCATCATCCTCTCGCGGGACATCCGACCCCCGAGCGCGTACAGCCTGAACCTGACGGCCGACATCTGCAGGTCCGACGGTTCCAGGCGAGAGAAGCGGAACGTCTCGTTGAAGCGCGGCAGCGATCCTTTCTGCACCGACGTCTTGTGCCGCTGTTTCTTGGAGGGGAGCAGGACCATGTGCACCTGCCAGGAGTCCATTCCACTGCGGGCCTTGTCAGGAATGTCCTGCGCTGCCATCACGACCACGAGCAGCTTCTCCACGTCTGGACGGTACTCTAGAGAGAGGACCAGGTCTCCGCATTTGGAGATGGGGGGTCGAGGGGAGGAGGTGACCGGCTGAGAGGGTACCTCATCACGAGGAGGCTGCTCTTGCTGAGAAGGACGGGAGAAAATAAGAACCAATTTAGATATTGAGCCAATTTATTTGAAGAAAAGCTGTGATTCCAGTGGTTCGGGCTGAACTCCAGTGATAAATCACCCGAAGATGAAAGGAAAAAAATAAATAATGTGAAGTCATAATGACTAAATTATTCATTTATATGCTTCAAAGACAAATGTAAATAAGTCCTGTTTCAACCTCCTGCATCAGCAGTAAAACATGATAAATGACTCTTATTCAAAAGCATACATCTTGGAGGCTACTGACTAATGAAGCTGTGATGCAATGAAGCATATTTCCCAAAATATCATATTATACATATTTGAGCACAATGTAAATACAAACCTAAATTTGGCAACTTAAAACTACAGACTTCCTCCATCATTTCCACACATGTTCCACACATAATGTGATGTAGGTTAGAAAAATGTTGAATGAAGAAATAAATATTACAGGTACCAGTGGGAGCGAGCTCACGTTTTTGTAACCGTCGGCTTTTCTTCTCTCTCAACTGGCCTCACTGCTGTGGTCTATTTAAAAGCCAACGCTTAAATCAGCTGAGATATGAACAGCAAGGCAAGACAGAGAACGAGGGCAAACAAAACAACCGTTTGGACATCGATGCCTTCCAGCCCACGTTTTCCAAAGCGGAGCCCTTTTAAAGATAATGTTATCAGCTGAGTGAGCATGTGCAGTCAGGAGACCTTCTAAAGCAAATAACTCCAAAGTGGCGCCTTCACTTTGGTCTGAATTTCCATCAGCACGTTGATACACTGAAGAAAATACCCTGATGACAGTTCTGCTGTAACTCAGGAGTGGCTAACACCTGAAGAAGACGATGACGGTGATGATAATTGCACTGACTTGCGGTTGCCACAGTGGAGGTAGCAGTCGCTGCAGCATTAGAAGTAACACAGTTGTTATATAACTGAATAAATAAACTGTTGCAACGTGGCTCTCCCAGGTTTTCTGTAGCGCCGCCGATCCAACCTCGTTTGTTATTTATGAAGCATCTCTAGATGTCAGTATCGCTCTGTGTGTGTGTGTGTGTGTGTGTGTGTGCGTGTGTGTGTGTGCGTGTGTGCGTGTGTGTGGGAGGTGTTTGCTGCACAGATTGCTCCCGATTTCAAAGTGTGATTTGGTGACTGAGAGGTTGTTAGGTTCTTCACTCCCGCTCTCCTACATGCACAAGCACACATACAAAATACGAAAACACACACATGCAAAACAAAAGATTCCCATCCGCACGGAAATACATCAAGTAGATACACACACACACACACACACTGGTTATCATTATTCATGAGCTCCTGTTTGTTAGCCAAAGCAGCGCGGTGGAGAGCAGAGGAAATATCAACTATTTATACAAAACCTCGAGGCCTGGCAGAGCTGTGTTCGGTCTGTTTCTTCTAAGTGAACCTGAGAGGATAACACAGCAGTGATAATCCTCTCACAGCTCAATGACGATGATGATGGTGATGATGATGATGATACCCTCTGCCAAGCATGATGGGTAAACAGCAGGGCTGCGGCCAGCTCGCTGACCCCGTTAAGTAATCGCTGCCTTGTTTTATTTATTTATTTAGTAAGTTGGTTTGTGGTGTTTTTAGGACCAGAAAGTGTGAAATTTTCAGAGGGAAATATTCTACTCTTTACCATATTATACACTATATTTTAACAGCTACAGATTATGACTTTAACTCATGATTATTTTCATAATAAATTAATCTGCCAATTTTTCAGTTGGTCGATTTTGTGTTGGTTTTTTATGTATTGTCAATGAAATGCCAGAAAAAATAATAGAGTTTCCTACAGATCAAAGGCCTCAATTTTAAATCAGTACTTAGATCTGTACTAAAAGTGTACCGATGAACAAAAGCCAAAAATGGTGTAATAACCAGATTTATAAAACTGTGGGCACATGTTATCTTTATAAATCACAATAAGTCCACCTGAAAATGTGTGTCTCTACATGCCTTCAGTCAATCCCTCACACCTCATGAATGATGCACAGACATGAACCTGCAGATCAGCGGTTCTTCATGGTAAACATGGCAACAAGCAGAGAAGCTGTCACTGGCTGTGTCCAGATGTGCAGGGTCACATGACTGCAGTGTGATAGCCACCCCGGTGTCTCCGCACAGTCGTGTTCACAGCAGCGATTTTACACAAAAACTACACGAAAATCTAAATCTTATTTTTCACGATATTCAACGTTTCATTATTCACGCTGTGTTCTGCAATTGTTTGATGCTATTTGAAACATATCTATGTAGATTCTCAGTCACCAAGGTCATAGTCAAGGTTGAAAGAGTTCTGTAAGGCAACTGGACCTGAAATGTCAAGTCCAGTTGCCTTACAGAACTCTTTCAACCTCGATGCTATTTGACTTTATCTTGGAATATACCGAGTTTCTGTATAAGTGTGCACATTTGTTTTTATAGATCTCAACATCTGCATGGGAAGGACGAAGCCCATGATCAGGCAAGAAAAAAGTATGGGTACAGTATGTTAAACTGTAAATGATAAAAACTTAAATGGTTCAAAATGTCAGGATGCAGTACCTCGGGGCTCCAGGTGGAGGAGCTGTCTGTAACATCATTTTTGTCCTGACCCAAGGCCTTCTCCGTGTCCTCGCTGCCATCCGCGGCCTGTCGGTTCATACCGGGGGTAGGACTGTTCCTAGCGCCTGACGCCTCAACCCCAGCGGGTCTGTCCATAGCGACGGCAGACGCCCTCTCGCTTTCTTCTACTGCTGCAGAGAGCGGGTCCTGGAAACCCTTCTGGTTCTGAGCCTCCATTTCTGCGGGGGCAGGCAACAGGTTAAGAAAGTCAACATTAGGCCCTCTGGTGGTTGGGATTTAAATCTGTGAGTGTATGGACCATTGTGTCCAATCCATTCAATCCAGTGATAGATTGGTGACCTGTCCAGGGTGGGACCGGCCACCCACCACCCTGCATGGATAAGCGCTATGGAAAATGAATGGATGGATTCAAACCATACATTATATCGAGGAACTTTAAAGAGTAAGGTCAAGACCTTCCGGAGTCCATGAGTGAGGGAGGAAATCCACTGGGGAGACATGACACAAATACTGTACGTACAAGTTTTCTCGAGGCAGAAGAAATTAGAGTGAAGATGCGTCTGCTCAAGTTCAAACTGAGTATGATGTGCGATCATACATTTTATAAAATACTCAGAAGCACACTCCAAGATTTATGATATTTGGGTCACATTTTGTCTTATTTTGTTTTAAACCAACTGGATATCAAACACAGACAGTTGTTCTTTAAGATGGAAAATATGTATATCAATCCTACCATGCCGAGAAAAAAAGATGACCTGGTTGGACATGATTGCCCCCTCTGGTACATCGTCTACTTTAGTCTGGGAGATCTAAAAGAAGCTCTTAAACTTGTTTTGGCACTACTTTGTGTTCACAGAGGATATTTTGTGTGATCTGTCAAACCTTGGCCTTTTCCCGAAGACTTCTGTCGGAAGAACAGGCCGTACCTCGGACCAATCAATAGCAATTATTTCCAATTCACCATCATCAAGGTGGGTCTCACCGTTACATCAGTGGTTCTATGGAGTGTTCACCATAGCAACAAGCTGAGGTGAGTCACCAGCCTGAGTGTGTGTGTGTTGCTGGTGATGTCACTGCACTGGTCACATAATGGTTAAAGATGGTAAATACTAAATACCAGTTGAGACAGAGCGACCGGGACCATAAAAATGTCATCACTACAATGTCAACCACCAGCTGCTCATTGAAAAAAATGAACTGAACTGCTTTTTTTGGCCACGTGGGAGCAGCAGAAACAAGCTGTGACACACACACAGGCCGCGCTGACATATAATCATCTTTTAAACTAATACATTTACAGCGTGGGCGTTTTAATCTGGTCTTTCTCCAGTGTTTCTCCTTTATATACTTTATATTGGTGCCAGTTAGGTTTCACAGGAAACATATGACAGAGTTGCACTGTTCAGGCTCAGATTATAATCCAGATTATGTTTTGCTGGATGTTGCGATTATCATTAATCTCAATTTTTAGGAATAAAATTTTAGGAACCACATTAGCAAAACTTTTTGGCAATGTGCAGTTCATATTTCCCCCAAAAAATACCCAGAATTAGTTGAAATATACATAAAGTAAATAATGCTACATTTTAGTAAATTAATTCCCTGACAAACACAAGGATGAACATTTATGTTGAAAACAGCAACTAAACAGTTGGCCGGTTTATTTGCTACTGTCTTGGGCTGTTCTTAAAAATACACAACTTCTGCACAACCGTGTCTAATTAATGCTGCAGCCTGACCACACTCATCCAGCCACAGCAGTCCAATCACGCTGAGCCTCCCTGAGCTCTTTACAGCCTTTAATCTGGAGCAAAATACACTATTTGGAGCTTTTTGGCTCTTTGACACTGGGATGGATTAGTGCTGGAGCTTGCTGTTTGGTGAAAGCCTTCGTTCCTCTCATGTGAAATCACACTCAGTTAAGTAGCTGCACATTACTTTGCTCAGGTCAGCTGGAGGCTTCCTGCAGTGTAGAAAGTGGAAACACTGGTTAAACACTGAGCGGCCAGAAAGAGGATGGGCTCATGTTTGTGTGTACATAATATTACTCATTGTTTGCTAACAGGTTAGCCACCAGCAGCCTGATCAGTTGCTTTCTTTTGGACCATACAAAAAGTGAAGTGACAGTTACCGTGGTTTAAATGATGTGGCTTGACTTGGCAAAGTGGCAAATTTATACTGGTACATGTCATCATGTGTTCTGTGGAATGGAGAGAGAAAAACTCCACACCTTCACAGTCTGAGGGCTCCGTGCTGCCCTCCTCCTGGTCTGACAGTCGCGTGAATTTGTGGCGTCGACCCAACGCCAGCTGGGTTTGCTGGGGCTGCTGTTCGCCTCCACTGTCCGCCGCGGCGCGAAAACTCTGTGAACGCGACACGGATATCTCGAACTGCTTCAGGACCTCGTCCTCGCTGTCGGAGGAGCTGATGCCGTTGTCGTCGTCGCCGTCACCGTAGCTGTTCACTGGTGGGAGATCAACACAGGGAGACGGAGGGGTTGACAAACCGGAAAGGCTGGGGAAGTTGGGAGAACAAGAGTGACAGAGGAGAAAGGAGAGGCAATCCAGAAGGAAGGAAAGCATGCAACTCAGAGTTTTTAACAATGATTAACAGATGTCAAAAAATTGTACTTTCCTATTTTACCAAGGACCCCAGCAGTCTAAAGGCGTAAAACATTGTGTGAGGGGAACTACAGCTTGACTAAGATCTATTAGAAATTAGATGAAGACAAACAGAAATTATAATAATTGGGACTGAGCCCAAAAGACAGAATTTGAGTTGCTGCTTCCAAAACATGTTCAATCAGCAGCAAATATATAATGTGGCGATCAGCCACAACATTAAAACCTGAGACCATAGTTTTAAATAATCTGGCAATGCAGAATCTGTTTTTATGAATGGACTATATCTGATCTATAATTTAAAAGTAAATGACTTTGAAATTACAGCTGACAGCTGAGAAATGATGCCTTATCGAAAGTGGGTCGTATCTGTGCTGTGGGGGAGTACAACTATTGCTCCTTTTATGAGAAGTAAATGATTTTCAAATAAGTAAGCAGAGAACACATACAGAGTCAGGCACACTCTCACACCTGCTCTGTTTCTGAAGGAAAACACAAACCACTCACATCATTATTTGACCATCACTGCCTGAACATCACAACAGCTGAATGAGCGACCCCCCCACCTGTAAAGTGCAGGTCCACCTGAGCGATCGCCATGGTTACCTACAGAGCAGGAAGCTGCTCTCTGAGTGGGCGGGCAACGGCTGATTGGCCTGTTAGCTTCTGTCCTCTGAAGCTATTCACAGACGGACGCTCTCAGAGCAAAGTAAGGTGGCTAAGTGATTGTATGCATTAGATGTAACGCAGACACACACACATAAACGAGCACATACGTGTACAGATGCACATACACACACATAGATGGGGGAGAAAAATGAAACCAAATCTTGGTGGTAATCTACGGTGGTAAAATGTAGAATTTTGCCCTATCTCACACCGGTGAAGAATCTTTCAAAAAAGTTATAGATCCACAAATTGATCCAGATCGCTCCCTAAATTTCATGGTTTAGACAAACTCTTTTGTGAAAACTTCAAAGAAACAAAACTAAAAACATAACCTGCTATATCATCACCTGATATATATTTATATAGTAAATTCTGTTCAATCTGCATACATAAAACCCCTCCCAATAGTAAACATCATGGAGAGATAAACGTAAAAAAAAGAAAAAAGGCTGAAATCATACATTGTGAAGTCACGAGCTGCTGCATGCGTTTACGCTTCTCATTATTTAACATCCACAACATTTTGCTCACACTGCAAATACAGCCAACATCCAGCATGAACTACACCTTAAGTCTCAATTGCTCCATCTTCTAACAGACACTTCATATTCATTGGATAAAATGTGTTTTGGATGCTTCAACAACTGACGTCAAAACAAACTGACGTGAGACAATGAGTCAATAAAAAAATCACACGCAGCCATTCTGTTGAGTGCTCATCGATAGTCCTACAAGTGCAAAGCAACGCGACCTGTTCAGCTGAAATGTGAGTTTAGTCGTTGCTTGCAGTAGAACATCATTCATAACCAAAACTCATACTGCGTGAAACGCATACCAGGCAAACTGAAAATGTGATATACTGACAGGCTTCAGAAGGTGTTAGATGGAAGAAGACATATGTTGTAAGTGCCCCCCTGAAGGTTTAGTTTGATTCAATGTACAGTACAAAAGGTAACTGGTGAATGAGTCAGAGAAACATTCAACAGTGAATTTCCCAGAAACTAACTACAGGCCTACATATCGTTTGACTGTGTTTGTGGTTGAAGCCCCTACCTTCTCCAGTGTGGCCCCAGAAGATTTGTGCGTTGTGAATGTTGTGGAGAGATTCCAAACAGGATGTGTTGTTTGCTCAGGAAAGCGACTGGAAATACCAGACTCCACCTGCTGCAGGTGAGGAAGCAACAAACCAGCTGGCAGTGTTTGCTCACTGCTTGACTCACAGTCTCCACCTGGATTCAAACACCCTGCTGCTGTCGGCCTTTGTAACTTCATGGCACATATAATCAAATCACCATAAATGACACATAGTTTTGTGCACTTGGTAACTCAGCCGTTGAAACATGAACAGAAAGGCAGTAGTGTCCTTCAACGTAACATAACGTTAACCTTTAGAAACCTTTGCTCTGGGTGTTTGCATTGTTTGACAAGTGGGAGGAGAGAAAAAGTTTGACTGGATGGTGAGAGGGGCGGACAAAAGTTTCTCTTTCTTTCTCATTCTCTTCGGGAATGTACATCTTTCGTTTCTCTGAATTCTTCTTCAAGGTTGTACAGTCGACTGTATTTTTCTCACTGTGAGCTGCTGCGGAGCTTTGTAGTAGTTTGTGGTTGACTCACTCAACTCTTTCTCTCATGCATATAAAGCTCGCCCACACAAACCTGTGTTCTCTCGCTGTTCCTCAAAAGTTTAATTGGAGTCATAAGAGGCGAAGAGACACTCTCTTTTACAGGTTATATAACAGATTCACCTTGGCTAGAAAGTCACACTGCACCTTGGCTTAGCTCTTACGAGAGAAGTAAAAAAGATCTATCAAATCATCCTACCATCAATACCATCTGCTCTTTGCTTTGAGATGCCTCCTGGACACTTCCTTGTGGAGATATTCTGGGCAGCATGCAGGGAGATTGTATGTCTGGGAATGCCTTGGGATTCCTCAGGAAACACTATGGGATGCCATTAGGGAGAAGGCTGTATCAGGCTTTCTGTAGTTTGCATCATACTGAAATCAGCAGGGACAATAATGCTTTGACTTAGCTATTACTATTGCCCAGCTGTGTATAAAAGTGGTGTTACCATCTGCAGCGGACAAGAAAAATATTCAAGCGGTTAAAAATCAAATTTAAGACTTTTTAAGGGAACTGAATTCCGTTCAACACTTGCTGTGTCCGGCCAGCTACCAACATGACAACCTCATGAAGAATGATTCATAAGACAATGAACACCTGAGACCTGAAGACTAACCATTATAGGAGAGGTTCTTGTCTGCGAAACCAGATCATCTTAGGTGTCAAATCACTCACTCACCCAGCCCCTGGCGGACCCCCAGTCGTTTCTTCCGGCGGCCATGTTGCTCCAGACAGGGCAGCCCTCCGACATGCGAGAAACACAGCTTCTTGTTGATGAAGAGGAAGAGGACGGCCAGCGCCACGATGAAGACGCCTACCGCCGACAGGAAGCCGATGGCCTCTGGGGTGACTGGTGGGAGGAGGGAGAGGGAGAGGGGACACACAATGACACACTGATCAGACCACACAAACAGACAGCCTGGATACATGCACCCACACACACACACACACACACACACAGTACGCATGGTATGTGTGATACACACAGACAGAACGAGTGACACTTTAGTATGTGAGTTACCCTCGATGCCTTGCTCAAGAGTAGAACAGTCAGTGTAAGCACATGCAGTGGCAGCTGCTGGAACAGTCGGCTTCACTTATTGTTCCCATACACTCAAACTAAATCTACTTCCTCACTGAGAGAAAAAGCAATTTTGAATTCAATACTTTACATATGAATCACTGCAATTGGCAACATCCTTCACTTAGGACCTTTTCTCAGACAAAACATTGTATGACTTCACAAAAGAATGAGTGCAAAGTATGATGAAATATAATAAAGAAAGAAGGGATGGGAAGACTGAGCAGAGAAAGACACAGCTAGAAAGATGGAGCAGAGAAAATAAGGGAATCAAAAACAGAGGGAAAGTTGGCGTGAGGAGACCGATGAGTAAAAAGTAGACAGAACTAAAGATAGAGCGCTACAACTGAGACAACTGACGAGCTGATAAGGTGATGCAAGGCGCACCACTCTGCTCTCAATGAGGCGTCTGAGGCTGAGTCAATACAGATGAATAGAGATGTGAAGGGGTGGGGGGGTCCTCTGTCTCCCGTTTCCACGGTAACATTTCAGAGAGCAGAGAAGTGAATCAGTGGGAGCAAATGGAAACAAGTACACATCCTGCTGAGAGCCCATGCCAAAGAAAGGACTCAACAGTGTAGGTGTGTGTGTGTGTGTGTGTGATACTATCATGCTTTAATATATTTCATACACCACCTAATGTTTTGTCCCACTGATGTCGCTCTCTCTTATTTTTAGGACTCCCACACTTTGCAGATGCACCTTTATAATCTTCATCATAAAAGTCCTCTCACATCACCAGGCAACAGTGTGTGTGTGTTTGCATGTGGTGGCGAAATAATGAGCGATGCAGTGATGATGCTGCTGCACACTGCAACAGCTGTAAGATTGCAATCTTAATTCTTCTTATTTAGAGCTATGGGAAAAGTCAGATTGTGCAGTTAGTCCGAATTGGCCTCGTAACAACAGACACACATGCATCTTTCAGGTTTTATCAACAGCTGTCAAATATCCATGCAGCAGGTGAGGAAGGGGTTTTTTGCTAAAGTGAGCTGTGGACTGTACTTTTTCATTTTTATATTATTATTATTTATATTAAAATGTATTTGGTCCATGCCTGTCCATTGCATGGTGTCACAACATGATTTTGAATCATTCAACAGAGGGTCCGACAAGCAGAACACATCTTTCTCTTTTAAGCGTGGCACAATGCTGTGAGCGTGGCGTGAAGTTGGGTTGTTGGACAGTCTGGAAAGTCAAAACAAACTCTGCCTACATTGTGAGCCACTTCCTGTTGTGTTCAGCTGCTGTTCCCTCCCACAGATAGACTGTTAACAACAGTGTTGACAGATGCAGCGAGGATCACTTGTGCACTACCTGCCCAAATCACCACCAAGACGCTCCTGCGTTGTCTGTGGTTTTATCACGCTGCTCCCACACAAAGTACCCTCACAGTGACTGAGACACAGCCATTCGTGGTCCCCAGGGGATGCACTGTGCTGAATATATTCTTCCAGTGACTGCATCCTCTTCTGCTCAGAGCTTTAAAGAGTTAACAGCTGAGTGTAGTCTCACTGGCTATGTCAGCTTAATGATATGATTCATACATGTGTAACCACAGGATTAATCATATTATATCACTACATTTATCATATAATGTGGAATGGCTCATTCATGAAGCCAGTTAATGCATTATCACAGCTGCATGATAATATCCTGCTGAAAACTGTGCAATATTTTATCATTTGTGCTTCTAGATTAGTTATTGTATGTGTGAGTTGTCAGGTCGATCATTCGTTCTATTCATTTTTATCTTGTTTGTACCACTGAGCGGAGCTGCACTTTAATTTCACTGAAGCATTCTGAATCTGGCGGCTGGACCTGAGCAGTCTGTGGTGAGTGACCGGTGTCACCTGACCTGCACGCTTGTAACATTGAGCACAGAAGCAGAGGCAGGCTTTTTTCACACAGTACAGTACGGTACAGTACAAAGTCGGAGGGTCTTTATGTATTCAGATACACTGACATGTTGAATATGGTGCCTTGACAGAAAGATTACATCTGATTAAAATGAGAAAAAAAAAACTGCTATCATGCATTTCAGAACTAAGCTCTGGTTGAATCGACATTACAGGAGGTTGTGAATGAGACTTAAACTGACACACACACACACACACACACACACACACACACACACACACACACACACACAGTGCAACATGAAAACATTTGCACGGTGTGTGAAGTGGAGTTCCCCCCGTCAGCTGCTCTGACAGTCAGACACTGAGCTCAGTGTTGGAGACTCAGAGCCTCCTACTGTCTGCATCCAGATGGACAGGAAGAGACCCCGGGTCAAAGTGTGGCCCCACACCTGCTGCACACACACACACACACACACACACACACACACACACACACACACACACACACACACACACACACACACACACACACACACACACACACACACACACACACACACACACACACACACACACACACACACACACACACACACACACACACACACACACACACACACACACACACACACACACACACACACACACACACACAAGCGCACACACACACACACACACACACACACACACACACACACACACACGAACACACTTTCATTCAAAATGCAGAGATCCCTGTGTGCCACCCACTCACCAGCCTCACACTAAACTAACGTATCTAATGTGTACATATGTATTCCAGTTCGACAGACGTCACACAGAGCAGGACAGAGCTGACAACAACAACAACAACACACCTAACTCACACTGTAACAGTCTTCTCTAACCCCATCATGTGACCTAGTTAACTACTGATGTGCTTACTGGCCTTGGAAGTAATGAAATAGAGCTGGTCTGAGAGGGAATCAACCGGTGATTGGAGTTGCAGGCATACACCTGAGACCTCACGCGCCTCAGTAAGCTAATTAAAAGCAAAGAAACACACACGCTTACAAACCAACACGAGACCAGAGCAAACCTGCCCTTCTGCTGATCCCAGAGGAGGAGCCGCCCCTTTACACCGATGGGGGGAGAATTCAGGAGCACGCTCCGACAACCCCCAGGAGCCTCACGTGCACCACGCACACGCCCCCGCTCAACACTGCAACGTGTGGAGAAATCCAGCGGCCCACCGTGCCCAGCTCCGGACGCAAAACAATGTCCACAGAAAGGACTGAACTGCTGCAGCACAATCCAGCTCTCCTCTCAAAATATGGTTGATCACAGTGCAGGTGCAGCACTGGTGTGTTTGCTGTGACCATCTGACGATGTTGTGGGATTCAAACCGTTAACTGGTAGGAATGATCAACTTGTTCTGAATTTGAAGCCAGAATAGGATAAGATTCTGCGGAAGGTGAGCCGCATTATTGCACCAGCGGGAGATAAAGAAAACGCAACAAAAACATTTGTGTTGTAACGCTTTGCAAATGCACTTGAGTGTAAAATATGATGAATAATGTACAAACAAGGATCAGGGAGGCGATGTGAGCCAGAAGTCAATGAGGGGCATTAGTTTGGGCTAATGAGGGGGGAGATGTACAATCACTAATCTGTGACGGCCACGGTTGTGGAAGCTTGCCTTTGTGTGTGTGTGTGTGTGTGTGTGTGTGTGTGTGTGTGTGTGTGTGTGTGTGTGTGTGTGTGTGAATACTAAATCCTTATCCCCTGATTACTATGCAGCTGCTGACTTTTCCAACCCATCTTTGAAGTGAGGGGCACCAGAGGAGAAAAGAGAGCGCTTTGATGTGAGTGTTAGATTAGGATGGAGAAAAGAAGAAGAAGAAGAAGAAGAAGAAACAGAGGAAGGTGACACGTTGTTAGGGCTCTTGTCTTTTAGCGATGAATAAAAGGCTTGCTGTGAGGTCACTCCTTAATGTGGGTAATTGCGTCGACAGATTAGTCCTGTAATGCAGCTGAATGCAGTGCTGCTGAAACTGGCCTGGTGAAAATGAACTGTGGATCCAGGAGGATTACTCCTCTGTGAGCGAGACCATGTTCACGCTGGATTTGAAACTTGTTTTTTGGCCTTCCCTCTATCCTCACTGAAGCAGGCGTTTTGTTTCGGGTTGTTTTTTTTACTCCCACGGAAAAATCTGAAAAGGCGGTTCTGGTGTGCCGTGGGTGTGAAAAACAAAGCCATCTTCCAAAACAATGACGTACGCCTGTTAAGACGGGGTCAGGTAGCTGAGAAACAGGCTGCTTTTCTTTTTTTTTTTGCCTTCGGCTACATGGGTAATTGCTCATTTTAAATAACAGCGTAGCTGATGTCACAGCGCAAGTGTTGTTACTGTACCTTCAACCTGCTGGATAACACCAGCTTGAGGTGAAGTGTTGGAGGCAAACCAGGCGTTTTTTCTAACCACAAAAACCAAGGTTTTCCAAAGCAACTATTTTGAGAGTTGATTAACCGTTTGCATTTATTCCTAACCCTACTAATAAATGGAGAAATCTCTGTCTTTCTGTCACAACTTCAAACGTGGCAGGGTGTTGCTGAGGAACAAGATGAAAAGTCAGAGGGTCACCTCAGTGCAATGCAATGCATCCTTGGGGAGACATGAATGTGTGTACAACTTTGATGACAATCCATCCAGTAATTGTCAACACCGCTGGAACCTCCTGGTGCTGCTAAAGGAAAAGACAGGGCTTCACTAAAATCAGCAGGATGAGGGAAGCAGAGGGAAGCTGAGGGAAGCCCCGTGAGGATGATGAGGATGATGATGTGCTTGAATGAGTCCAACTTGACTTTGAAGCAGGATGGAGCGGGAGCTTTCTGTAGCAACACAAACTGCTCAGTGATTGAGTCAGCCCTGAAAAGACAGATCAGCCCTGCATCCCCACTGAACTCCAGAGGCCACGTGACACGTTCACTGACCCCGCTGCACCCGACACAAAAACAACCGCCTGTTGCCATCATTGTCGGGATGGGAGGTCAGATCAATCCAGATGTCTGACTCGAACCCCCTGACCGTGAGGCAAATGCACACACACACACCTGAAAATCATAGTTTCCCTGGAAACAGCCCAGAGGCTCTATTAAGGTATAATGAGCATGCCTCTTCCCACCCACATGTAAGAAGGTCTCATGTTACCATGGCGCTGTCTGTCTGTTGGTCCTGATTGGCCAGGAGGAGGAGAGCATCTCATTGTTGAGATGGAGAGATGATGAATAAGGAGGAAAAAAAACAACTCAGAAGTGGTTTCACTTGGAGAGAGAAGCTCCAAACATTCCAACTCCCAGGGCGCTGCCGGCCGGTTCCTGCCACGTCAGAACAGACGTCTCATACACCACGAAACCCCACATGCTTTGAATGAATGAATGAATGAAGCACATCACCTAACATCTACTAACTAACAACTAACAGTAGCTGCGTCACCAGGAGGTGGAGAGGTGCCCAGACCAGGGTTCACATGTTGGGACTGCAGCTGACGTCCGCAATTTGAAGGCAGGTTCAAAACAAAACCATGTTTCAGATTCAGCAAGGTCGCTGATTCTAATGATTCCAATCAAATGAAATTTTGTATTATTCTTTAAAATGACCATCGTCTTTGATGATAGGTGATGATGAAGAGGTTCAGGGTCGGGATGTATAATATCCTACTTCATCCATTTTTTTAAATTTGGGGAATAATTCTCCAGCATCTGTTTTTACCCTCAGATGTCAGTATTGGATTTGCCTGAAACATCCAGTACTGTACTTGTAATCAGTCACAAACACTCCCCTGATTGTTTCCACACTCTGAGGATGGTATTCAAATTGGCACATTGCCAATTTCCAGGCTCTGATTTCACACTAATTTAGAAATAATGACTCTTTGAGACAAGGGGAGCATGAAAGGAAGGAGACATCATTAAACTTATTCTGAGTAACATAACAACACACCAGCAATAATTCAGAAACACTGCTGCAAAATGCCATCTCCTCCAAACACCGATGCTGAGCTGCCACCTAATGGTGAAAGGCTCCATTACAAGACAGAAGACACCTGCAAACACAGCACGGGGGGGATTCTGAGCCCATGCAACCCACAACCACAAAGAGAGGCAAAGCGCCCCCAAGCGACACACAAAAACCACAAAGAGATGCAAAACAACCACAAGCAACACCTTCTGTGCCTTTTACTTCTGTCTGTGTTTTCCACCGCCTCATTCTGGAGTGCATGCTCACTCTGTGCAGGCCGAGCAGCTTTCTGACAGTCATATCTGACATCTTCCGATGTACATGAACTACATGAAAAAAACAGAATTTGTTCACCCTGGATTTTTGTTGTGTGTAGAAAATGGCTGTAGAACAAACATATAAGAACTTCTTCCAACATCAACACTCACACAGTAGCTTTAATATGTGACACAAGCACCAAAGCAGCGCGCTGAAGAAGCAGACTTTACAGACTTTAGTGTCCCGTCAGCATCTCCCCATCGACAGCAGGTGAAACTAAACCCCTGTGATAAGAGGTGTGTAAAAGACATCTGGACTCAATTATCATGAAGCATTTTCAAGTTTCCAGAATAAGAAGATGAAACAATAGCTCACAGTCTCCGGTTTTTGACTCATTGTATGCTGCAGCGGGTCCTCCTTGACTGGCCATGTCTTCACTCCCTCCCTCCTCCTCACTCCTCTGGTTCTCTGACTTTTCCTCCCCCAGTAGGAACTACCAACTCTGGCAGAGAACAACAACGTCTCTCCTAAACTCTCTCCTTCGTCCCTTTGCTCTCGTCACTGAGAAATCCGATTCTTCGGTCGGAGCTTTTCTGCATCCTGTGTGAGAGCCGTCAATCAGCAGGGCTTTCCTGCCCTCCCACTGGGCGAGGCGGACGTCCCTTCCTGAATACCACCGAGACACAGCAACTGTGGAGCAGGAGAGTAAAGGCCAAGACCACCAAAGTGGCATTTCCCAGAGCCAGGGAATATTTTGGGGAACATGAGCATGAAGACATAATTGTGGTTTTGATCATTTGTAGATCCAAATTCTTGACCCTCGAACCAGTTCCGACAAAACAATCTTAACTCAAAGTCCACTTGCTTGATGGTTGGGCAGCTTTTGACCACCTTTTTCTCAGTTATCAGGAACCTGTCAATGATTCAAGTTTTTACCAGCTGCTCTGCTGACGAAGACCATTCGCTGTGACGATCAAAAGATCCACATATATCGAGATAGCTGGTTCACTGGCAGTTAGTGCTTCAGATCAAGCATCAATCATAAGGTATAGAGAATGTTGGGTGGAGGGAGCTAAATATGAAACATTTCTCTCAGGAGCTAAACGAGAGGGGACATTTCACTTAGATTCATTGGGTGAACACAGACACCACTTCACGTGATGGATGGTGCTGCTCTGTGTCTGCTGGATGTGGAAGTATAGGACTGCTTCATGAGACGATGATATGGGATGACGATATATCAGGGTTCATTGTTTGTTAGTTTCGAACGCCCCCTACTCAACCAAATGGAAAATCTGAAGAAACTGTAATCAGCCTGCAGGGGAAAGTGTAGCTGACTGAGATGAGCCTGGTCTCCCGTCCAGCAGCTGGTTCCACAGCTCAAATAACAGGAACAAACATGGATTTCAAGGTGGTTTCAGTTTCCTGACAGAGCTACTCACACACGCGTGCACACATACACACACATGTACACAGTATTAAATATTACTCATGAGTCTTGTCTCAGCCTATCAGCTGGCAGTCTGAACCCACAGTGGGGAGGAGAGAGCTATGAATTAGACATCGAACCAGTCTGTAACTAGGCCACAGTAACCAGAAACAGCTTCCTCCTGTTTAATGGAGCACAACCAAATAGGCTCTTTGAAGAAAACACTGTACATGTTTTTATAAAAAAAATCAATCAATAATTTAAAGCATTGTTGCTGTTCTCAGTCTATGATGGTTGATCTGACATCTGACAACAGCTGACTCCGTATCACTTCTGTACACCTGCTCTGGAGCGCTGTGTCCTCCTCTGTCAGACTGGAGCTTCCTGCTGGAGCCTTTCAGCCTCTGAACACGACATGTTTGCATTTGCTGCTGGGCATTCCTCTGCCATTTGACAAACCTGAAATATCTGTTGAGTTTACTTTTGGGTTCACACATTGGTGCTGAGGTGACAAAAGAAACATTTACACTGCTGCGCTAACATCAGAAACAAAGTGTCTGTCACAGTCTGCCCCTGAGAGACTGCATCTATGGCTTGGACTTTTGTTGACCCTTGTGTTTCCTGTTTTATTTTGATAGTCATTTCCTAAGGTGTCTTGTGTTGCTTTTACTTCCCGTCTTTGTTCCTGCCTGTCTCACCTGCCTCTTTTAACGTCTCAGTGGTTCCCCCCTTGTCTTTGCCATTTTGTCACAGTTTCTTCCCTACAATATGTACAGTATGTAAACTCATGGGGTGTGTATGTGCTGCACTATGGCTTGCCTCTCTTGTTATTTGCCCAAATAATGATTTATGAAATAAGACAGAACAGTGGTGAAGGAAAATGTACAGATTTCACACCGAAAAGCAGTCACAAAAACATGGAAAAAGCAAAAGGAAAAATCCTCCTCCAGCATGACAGCTTTGCTTTTAGCTCTTTAATTCATCAGGGAATAGAGCTGCAGGACATCTGCACCAAAATCTATTTATAAACTGATCATTAACTTATTTTGGTACAACCATTTATCAACAGAGAGCGTTGCTGTAGAAATGCGAGCATTTTTTTGTATAAAGATTTTCTTGCATCTGTTGAATAAAGCGTTTTGGTAATGATGTGACTGTGTGTTTTTGCAATTATAAATCTTACTCAGTGGATTTTGGTCTAGATGTCCTACAGCTCTTTTCGAGAAGAGAAATGGTCCCTAAAGCGCCTGCTAAAAATACAAGCTGCCATTCTTCAAATTAATGGCTTATAACTGAGCAATAAAGCATCAGTAATTGGTGTATTATTCAATAATAAATTCATGAATTAAAGCTTAGAATCCATGAATAATGATAAGAATGTGGTCGTCTGGATCTTATAATTTGGTGCAGGATATATAAAAATAGGCTTCAAGGAAGTGGCCATGATGAGGCAACTATCAACTCTCCACACTGAGCCCCCCCTGCAGGAACACTGAAAGCATATCACAATCATTTCTCTGTCTGATGACTGATAAAGGACACTTAAATGCTGTAATCTGATCCAAATGCCAGAAAAACAACAGTCTAGCATTGGGTGAAAAATGAGGATAAACTGGCCTACACATCCTGTCGTTCTCATTCAACCAGACCCCAAAAATGAAACCAAGAGAGGAGCCTGCTAAGAGCATCCCTCCTCAGAAAAATAAAAATAAAAATAATCTAAAATCACTTACTGTCTGAGGCCATGGCTGCGGCTGCGTCCCTTCAGACTGGCTGCGGGGTCCGAGTGTATGATCGGCGGAGCAGCAGAGGCAGCAGCATCCCCGGCGCTCCTCATCCTCCGGATGGACACCGCAGATCTGCAGGCACAACGAAGTGAACGCGGACGCCTTCACGTACTGCAGGAAATATCCGTACCCAGTGGCTCTGTACTAGTCTCGTTATCTAACTTTGGTGATTTGAAAGCGTCAGTATATTCGCTCCCAATATAATCGTCATTCGCGTGCCATAACAATCCCGAAAGCAGCTTTTCAAATGGATGTAAATTAGGAAGGAAAAGGCAAACATTTATCTTTCGCGCACACACATTAGCCATTGTCTTTGAACTTGTGCACCCATCAGTTCATCCTTGCAAATTCAAAAGACACGAGTTAATGCGATATATTTATCTTAAATGTAGTTTAGATCTACTTTGTGTAGTAATTAATAACGTAAAATACGGCAAACGCATAATTCCAAAGGCACTTATCGCACCGCCCATAGTCCCTGTAACTTAAATATACCAGTTTTGAATAAAACCACCTTGGCTAAGTATTAACTTAACTAAATCCATCCATGGAATAGTTTTGTCTATACAAATTTGACCTACTTGTACTTTTCTTACCAATGTTACAACTTTGGCACAAAAAGCATGGTGGGACGTTGAAATACGCGGTGTGCACAAACGTTAAGGGTCTCTATTTGTATGAATACAACACAACAATCCTAATGATGTTTTCATAATCACCTGAAACTAAGCTTTTCATATCTCGGTCAGCAGTGGGTCCTCCGTGTTGCCCCCTGGCTCTGACAGACCCACGGCGTTTTGATGTTACCTGAAGGCGACCTCACGTTTCTCCAAAGCGGTTGGACAAGAGGCGATGTCCACAAACTTTTGGCCATTCAGTGCATGTTACATTTTCAGTCGTTATGAGGTTTGAATCAAATGTCACACAAGAATGAGATGGACAAAAATCACTACTGTAAAACAGTTTTTATATGAAATGCTGAAACTGTACAATATGTTTAAACACCGGGAGCAAAAATAAAAGACAGAGCCACAGTGCAGCATTCCAGTATGTCAGAGAAGCAGCTGCAGAGACAAATAATTTGATAGGGTAATATTAATATGAACTGACCCTGCTAAACATGCGTAATGTGTGTCGACATGTCTTGTGTTTCCTTTGGAGTGTAAAAGGCAATATTTCTCTGACAAAACCAACTCAAAGATTGAGTGATGGTTGCATACTCCTGTAAAAAACATTAATAAATTACACATTTTAAAATGTTAAATCAGTCACATTTTTGTGATACTTACTGGCAGACAGTAACTTTCAATCTTAGAGCAAATTAATTACAATAGTAAAACAGATATGAGCATTTTTACTGATACATCATCTCATTAAAAAAATAGAAAAACACAGATCAGTAGCTCCAGTCAGGAAGAAGGTTGATTCCTGCGTTGTCTTCATCACTTCTTGAATTTTTTGTACTTTCTTCGTTTTGGTTTTTCTGAATAGGTGGAAATAAAACATCATAAACAGTAAGAAAATTATTAAATTAGTGTGTGAAAGTTACAAAAGAGAAAAATGAACACTGTCTTTTATCATACATGTCTATAAAGATTATTTTGGTGTGTACCAAAACATCTAGGTGATGCAGAAGAAATCTTATGTGTTTGGATTTATTTTAACCATTGCACTTGCTCTGTTTTGAACATCCGTTTGATTATAGATTTATTAGAAACAAGCTAAAATGAATGTTGTGTAATTAACAAATTACAAAGCAATGTCTTAAGCGTAAGCGAGTGTGACATATTTAAGATGTGTGAGTGCTTGTACCTTCAGGGACAGAGTCCAGACTGGTGAGACAATTGATCATAGTGGTCGTCGAGGCTTCTTTCCACAGGTCACCTGACCAGACAGAGAGTTATCAGCTCAGTAACAGCTCATTTAACACAAGAAAGACAATCCAAGGAAGAAATAATGAAGAAGGGTCTTCAAAAGCAAACAAACATGGACACCTCACATCATCCAAATTCCACTGATCATCTGATAAACCCAATCAAGTCTTAAATCTTCAGTAGTTTCCATACCGTCTCTACCTTTCACCAAGTACATTATATGTTTTCTACACCTTAGTGTTGTGGTGAATTCACTTCATTCTTCATTTTTCCATTACTTGAAATTTTTGTGTTGCACATAACTTCAGTGCAGAATGTCTTCATTCTCATTTCATTCTCAGTACGTTAAATAAAAACCAGCAAAAACAGAACAAACACTGCTGTGGTCAGGAACACATCCAACATTCAGTTAAAGAAATGTTGGCGTTTTGGCTGAACAATAAAGAAAAAGAGGCTTATAGAGATTTTTTTTAAAAAGGCAGGCAGTAACAGTTACACCTGCCTATAACATTCCATCTCATGTGACAGTGTAAAGCCAGCTTATTTACCTGAGATATGGACATTCTCACTGGTTCTGGCTTTAAGTGATGGTTTTACGACCCGGGAAAAACCTGGTGTGTTGCAGGCTCCAGCCTCGGTACTGCTTAAATCCATCTCCACCTGACGGTGACGCCGCGACTTAGAGGCCTGAGAACACAAATACGTTTACAAGGACTTAAAATATTTTACATCCATATGATATGGAATGAATATATTTGACACAGTGCACATTTTTAAAATGATCCTACAGAGAAAATGTTCATTTTTTAGCAATTTAGAGAAAATGAAAGCAATAAAAAAAAATCTCTAACATGAAACACAAACCTCTGCTGCCTCTCCGTATGCCTTTGATTTGATGGAGGCGAGGCGATCAGCTCTTCTTGAGCACTGACGACAAACAACAAGCAGTCAGTCGAAAAAAAAAAAAAAAAAAAAAGGTACAAGAAAATGCTGAAGGACATTATGTCATTTCAGTGTTTCCCCTATATTATTAAATATACATTAAACTTAACATGGTTCATAAATTTTCAGGATGAAATGTAACCATGACAGCTGCGGCTAACCAGGGGCTAGTGTGAAGCAAAAGCCTTTTTTCAGTTCTTATGTGCACACAAAATCCAAAACAAATGTGGTTGGACCATTGGTGAGAAATGAAATATTGAAATTTGAAGTACAGGTCTATTATGTCAGCATTCTTTTGGTCATTCATTTGTGCAGCAAACATCTGTGCTTCATTGTTTCTCTGCGTCATTATAATTTATTATATTTACCTCATAACTATTAATGTGTGAGGCGTTTATTGTTTCAGCTATCAGACCCTCCAGAGCTCTTTGAACATGAAAAGCTCTGGTAAAGGAAGACGTGCATGAGTTCACTGTTTAATATCCTGCAGGAGACATGAAGTGCACCAGTGATGCTTTCATCAAACACAAGCTCAAACTTCAGCAAAGCTTAATGCGGTGTGACTCACCTCCTGCTGAGATGACGTCCCCTCGCCGCTGTCTTCGTCTTCACCTGCGCCCTCCTGACATGATGAGACAAAAGCATCTCTTCACAACAACAACAACATCAGTGGAAAAAACTAAACTGCTTTAAAATCAATCTTTTTTTTTCTTCTGTATACGTAAGCTGGGAGAGGCACCTTTTTTTGACGTTGGAGATATTTCGCCAATAGGAAAACGCATACAGCATCATCACAACCTGCATCCGTGTCTCACCTTGCTTCGCTGCCACTTGTAGAAATCCACCACAGTGCTGCGTAGCTGAGGGACAAAGTCTTTGCGGGTCAGGTTGACGGATGAATCTGCCCGTTCGGACGTCGAGCAGACAGAAGCCTTCAGCTTCTCGTAGAGCTCGTGAATGTTGGACAGTTCCTGCAAACAGTCCGACCACAGTAAAACTTTTTAGTTCTCTGGCTAAAGCCCAAATCAACGCCCCTGCGCTCGTTGCGTTTACCTCCAGCAACTCGACATTGATCAGCTCCTGCGGACGAGACGCTCGCTCCATGAACTCCTCGCACAACGCAGACTTCTCCACCTTCCTCTTCTTCTTGTAGGTGAGCTGGCAGCACAGAAACAGGAGGAAGGAGAGAAAGGAAATCAGCATGTTCCCTGATATCTGATTCATTGCACTGGAGGATACCACAGGCTCCCCGTCCACACATATACGTCCACGTTCAATGATATTCAGCATTAGTATGAAAATAAAAGGAGATAAACTATAAAGCTCACCAGAGTGGGCATGGCAGTGAAGTGGAACGCTTTGAGGAAAAACAGCCTCCGAAGTATGTAGAGAGCGTCTAGATGCTGAGCATCGATAGCGTCTTTCTCAAACTTCTTCACGTCGCCCCAGTCCTTCAGCGCCAGACGTATCTGCAGCCAGAAGAAGAACTTCTTCATCCACTTTATCTCAGACAGGACTTTATTTAATGTGCGACTGACTCCTTCAAAAGACCATATTGTACACGTGTTGCGTCCTGACCTGCTCCGGGGGCGAGGTGGTCTGGCACTGATACAAGCTGTAGAGCAGATATAGTCCTCCCACTCTGATCTGGAAGCTGTACGGCGGCAGGAGGAAGGTGCAGGCGGTGTCCAGCACCAGGCGACTGAATGCTCGCTTCTCGTGCTTCACAGTGCCGCTGCGACAGCAGAAAAACAGGAGCCGTGCTAGCTTCAGTAATCAATATTCTGTAAGTCTGTCAAAACCACAATCACACACATGGACTAAATCTACCACCGTTTGCATCCTTCACTGCTTTGCCACTGTTACTATTACTATATATTAGTATATATATTATTATTATACTATTGCTACTATGTTACTGTTACTATTACTGTATATCAGAGATATATTATTACTTTATTACTAAAAGTAACATAACCCTCTTACCATCTGTATTATTAACATCATCTTGCTGCTGCACTTTATTTACCTATTTATCCTGTGTTTTCTCAAGTGCCCTTGTCCCATTCTGTATTCTATTTTTACTTCTAGTCCATTTTTATTCTATTTTTCTACCTCAGTGTTTTATGTCATTGTATTTCTATTGTATTTTAATGTACGGATTGCTGCTATGACAACATAATTTCCCTTCAGGGATGAATAAAGTAATCTATCTATCTATCAGTAATTCATAATCACAAACAGGTTCACCGAGGAGAAGGTTTACACATGGTACAAAGAATAGTTAGGCTGCATAACACACAAGACAAGTCCTAAAATGACTTTTACATGACGTGAAAGCTATCGAAAAAACAAAAACAGTTAAGAAAAATACTATTAATAGACAAATTACTTTAAAAGCTTCCACCTCATAGACCCAGTGGTTCACAGTCTACTCTAATAGATTAAAATACCTAAAAATAAGATAACCAAAGGCATATGTCCACAGTGATATTTTTAACTCACTAGAAAATATGGAGAAGCTCATTTCCCTCCAGATTGTGGAGAACACCTCGAAGCGGACGGACTCGCTGCGCTGGAAGCGACCCAGCAGCTGCTCGCAGTCTGCCTTCACCTGCTCGCAGCACGACTCCATCTCTGCGCCGTGCGAACCCGGACCTTAAGCCCGACACCAGCGGCCACGCTTCTTCTTAAAAATCATTTTAACAAGAGGACCGTTCTCACCGGGAGCTCCGCCGGCGTACGCGCGAGCTCGCGACGGTCGCGGGTTTAGTGCGTCATCGGCGGAGATGATACCTTCAAGAACAGCCGTTATTTGGAAATCTTGACAGATTACCGTTGGCAAGGGTGTATTCTGATATCTCTGGAGCCGAGGGACAAATTTACACACATTTTCCTAGAAAAGACTGAGCCTATGGGCAGAAAAGCAACCAGTCTCATAACAGCTGCACTGGGAGGGACTGCAATTCAACCTGACCCTGCTCACTCCTGACTTTACTCCAGAGGAGCAGAAGGTGGCCCACAGCTGATGCTCTTGCATAGATGTAACTGCACTGCAGTTTTCTCCATTTTCCCTCTCAGTGCTTTAAATAATGGCGGGTTGCTTGTTCATTTCGAATCCTTGTACCTGAATTCGTTTTTGGACGATATTTTATTTTTCAAAGATTTCACAAAAATGTCAAGTAATTAATTGTTCTTTGTTTTTACTTTGATTTCCCCATTTTGTTTGATTTTTGTTTGATTGATTTGATTTTAAAAAAGAAGTGAAGTGAAGAAGAACTAAATTGGAAGAAAAAAGCCATGCATCAGATAATTGTGTTTTTTGTGGGGAAAGGTAGTTGTTTTTTCTTTTCTTTTTTCTTATGTGTGATGTCGTGTGTGATGTGTGTAACCTAATGCAGGTATATAAAGTTATGTAAGCCTATGAACAAACTCCCAATATTTGCTTATTCCCAAGACACTTCCTTCCTAAAATAATTGCCATACACATATAACTATAAGTTTACATAATTCCTTCTAGAGTAGATCAGCTGTCTATTTAACTTTCTCCACCACTGTAAAAACGAGGATGACCTTGCACTCGGGTCATTTTCATTTTAATAATTCAGCAATATTTCAACATAATTCTGCAAATCCATCGGTCAAATCCAAGACTCTATTTAGGGGAATGGGGGGAGTATTATTATCTCCTCTTCAACTTTTCATTAAAAATACTAGTGGCAAATCCAGCAATTTTAGAATATGAAATAATTTCTGGGTGGGGAAAGTGAACAAGACCAAATAAGAGAAAAAACAGAACTCAGTATTGTTTTCTGTATTAAGGTTTCCTGACTATGCCCGAGGTCAGCAGGTGTACCTGAACGCACCAGACGGATATGCGTATGGCACGTCCTGCGGAAGTAAACAATCCCCAGCTGACGTGGAGCAGACGAACTGGACCAACAAGACTCGAAGCACCTGGCGTAAAGAAGCATCTGTTTCAGTCTGGGTCTCGATCGAACCTGGATTGATCTGAGTTTGTCGGTGTCCAGACTCACCAGAATAACCGACGGTCCGTCTTAGACGCTTCTCTGCAAGATGGCGGCAGCGGACGAGGCCAGCAGGCCCTTCGCCGGCCTGTCCGACGTCTCCATCTCGGAGGACATCCCCGTGGAGGGAGACATCTCTGTGCCCGTGGGCTCTTCTAAAAGGGACGACGAGTTCTCCACGCTGGACGAGCCCGTGAAGGAGACCATCCTGCGGGACCTGCGGGCGGTGGGGAACAAGTTCGTCCACGTCCTGTACCCGAAGCGCAGCTCGGCGCTACTGCGGGACTGGGACCTGTGGGGCCCGCTGCTGCTCTGCGTGACGCTGGCTCTGCTGCTGCAGGGCGGTGCGGCCAACAGCGACGACCAGGGCGGACCGCAGTTTGCTGAGGTACGCCATTTGTGTTATAATAACTTAACCAAACGAGAGTATACTGATCAGTAAACGTCACGATTAATAGTTTACACAAAATACAGACAAAGGCATATTTAAAATGTTTGCTGCAGTGTTTGTTTTGTCATATTCCAATTCAAAAATCCGGTGTGCGCACAACTGCTTGTGTAACAAATGTAGTTTGAACTACTTCATTTGAACATACTGTGAAACCACAGAGTCCCCAACGTGGTCTGTCATCTTCGCTATATTAATAGTGCAAATTGCTTCGGGTAATTTGTACTATCAATGTCAGCCGAGGTTGTTCCTGGAGGCCTGATTAGCTGATCAGCCTGTTTATTGTTTTCTCTGTAAAACAGTCAGTAAATTACAGGAATAGCACTTTTCACCTTCAGTTTCCTAAAGCTTAAGCCCAAAGCCCAAATATATTTGATTTACTGTAAGATAAAATAGAGAAAAGAAATTCTCTCATCTGAGAACCACATTACTTAATATTTATAGCCTGAAAGCGCCTTGACCTGACTCTGGAGAAGTGGTGGATCAGTGGACTCCACTTGTTGAAATATAAAGCATATTTTTTTATTCTTCTGCCCAGGTCTTTGTCATCGTGTGGTTTGGCTCCATCATCATCACCCTCAACTCCAAGCTGCTGGGTGGCACCATCTCCTTCTTCCAGAGCCTGTGCGTGCTGGGATACTGCATCATGCCCCTGACAGTGGCCATGGCTGTGTGCCGGATCGTCTTGATCGGCGGCTCGGGCACAGTCAGCTTCGCCGTGAGGCTGACGGTGGTGGCGGCTTCCTTCGGATGGTCCACTTTTGCCTCCACGGCCTTCCTCGTCGACAGCCAGCCCCCCAACCGCAAGGCGCTGGTGGTGTACCCGGTGTTCCTCTTCTATTTCGTGATCGGGTGGATGATCCTGACGTTCTCGACCTCGGAGTAGAGGAGAACCAAAAGGCCTGGATTTGAGTCAAACCCATGAGGGAGATTTTTAGAGTGAGAGGTCTCAAAGAAATGCCAGACTCTGCCTTTTAAACGACAGTGAATGACTACTGAAGTGACTGTGAGTGCTTCTGAGTTTCTGAAACATCTAGACTCACGGGACACCAAAATAACTCCTTCAGGAGCAGCGGCGGCTTTGCACTCAGATCCACAGAGGTTGAGTCAATGCTGGGCCCAATAAAAAGCTGATGAATATGTCTTTCCAGTTTTGTCTCCAAAAACAAGTTTACAAGCTGTGTAAAATAAAATACATAGGCTTGTGTACAGGAATGCTCAATGAATGTTTGAACTACCAGGCCTACCATTCTTCTTTTTTCTTTTCCTCCTGGTCACTCTGGGTGTTTAACTTTGTATGGTGTTAAGGACTGGTACTGGCAGCTTACATTTACACATTTACGCACTATATTCTGCATTTTTAGACAGCAAGCCAAGGCTTATGCACAGCTGGACCAAGAACCCGGCAGATGACAGCTAATGAAAAGGAGGATGTCTCAGTTTGTGGTCGAGTCCTTAAACACCACCCTAGCAAACATTTTGTGAGTTATAATCACAGGACATGTAGGCAACACAAATCCATTATTAAAAGACATAGGTGTTTTAACTGTCAGTACGTTAAAGTCAAAGAGCAAGGGTCCTTTTTCCTCAGTAGTAATCCTTAACCACTGTCAAACAGTCATACGAGGGGAAATTCATCTTAGAAGAGACCAAGTAAAAGACCAGAATGCATTGCAGTAGTTAGAATGTTTGAGCTTAGAGTAAGGGGTGATCTGGAGCTCTGTCTTCACCCCCACAGCTGAATGATCACACTTTCACACTGTTAACATGCTCCCTTTATGTTCCCTGTGGTGGTAAAAGGGCATTGTGGGTAATGAATCAAATGGGTTCAGAAAGAAAATTCCTGATCAAATGCCTGATGGCCTTTAACCTTTGTCCCCTGCTCTGTCGTGAGATAACCTGTCTTTTCTTTTCTCCTGAATTACTGGGGCTATCTTAGTTGATTTCTTTTAATTTATGTGTATTAATTTACATAATCGAAAAAAAGATTAAAATATATTTGATCTGTAGTGATTTTTATTTTCAACCCACCCACATTTTATTTCTTAAATGCCCGGTGACATTGTTTCACAATTCACAATTCACAGTTCACAAGATACAAAGTTACCCTACAAACAGAATATAAGATTAAAATGACAAATAATATGATACATACAATTCAAAGAAGTAATATGGGGAATATGAATGTTGAATGAATAATATAATTATATTATGTTATATATATTATAATACATAAGTGAGTTATGCTGAATTATTAGACATTAATTTAAAACATGCATAGCAGAGACACAGACGTTAAAAGAAGTAAATTCATTACTACCTCAAAGCCACAAGAAGACATGCAGTACCTGTATGAAGCAGCCTGTTTTCAAAGAATACGCCCACTGGCTGTGAATGACAAAGTCATACAGGCTGACAAGACAAGTGAGTCATCGGAGCAACCTGCCATTAAGGAACACCATCATGAGGAGGAACTTCCAACACCATGCAGTACGGCTTAAGTAGCTGCACCAGTATCAGCTCGCAGCAAAGCAAATGTGATCTTCATTTTGTTGAGGTACAAAGTTATTATACTTTTGAAAAAAATTTTCTCGCTATAATGAGATACATGTGACTCTTCTCCCTACTGAAATATGAAAGTATGACATTTTTGTAACAATGCTGTGTCTCTGTGTAGCATTGATATGCTCAAAAACATTTTAAACTCCCATTACCTCGATTACATTTGCCTAAATTGAGCCATAGTATATATATCCTTTATGTGTTAGAAAAAGGAAATAAAGAAATTGTGATGTGAAGGTGAAATTCATTTTTAAAGTTGTTATTTTTTTAATGACATAACAATACCAAATACTCGACTATATTTATGGACCGCTTAAATTTATTTAAGGAAATTTAATTATACCATTAGTAAAAAAAAAACATTATGTGAATATTCTTTTCAATTAAAATTTTAACATTTGCAGTTAAATAAACATTGTTTTTTTTAAACTTGTTTAATTCAGTCTAAAATAATATTCGACGTCATCACAGCGCGACGGCTTCGTATGCGTCCGTCTGACTGTGCAGTGTAAACATGAGTCTGCAGTGTATGTGCCACTATTACAACCGTTTAAATAAAAGCGGTAAATAAATGCTGTTGGTTGTGTGTAAACTTTAATTACGCGCAGTGGGACTTCCTGGAGCTTTAGTGTCAGCACACGACTTTTTATTGACGCCGTGCTGTACTCTCTTGAGGCGGGCTGAGCTTTAGCTTTTAGCCGTTATCGGTCGCTTCAACCGATGGAGGAGCTGCCGCAGCTTCCACCTGAAGTCTGGGTGTACGTGTTCAGCTACCTCAGCACGGAGGAGAAGCACACGCTGCGCACCTGCTCCAGGTACCTCAAGAAGCTCATCGACCACCCGTCCCTGTGGAGGGACTACACGGTGGTGCTGTCCGACCTCCGCCGGTACACCTACGGCTTCTGGGACACTCTGCGGCACCGCAAGCTCACCCGGGTGGCGGTGCGACACCTGCGGCGCAAGGAGTGGCGGCGGCTCGTCAAGTTCCTCCCGTCGCTGACCGCCATCGTTTTCGTGGACGGGGGGCGTCTGTACAAGGAGAAGTACCTGGACAACCTGGCGCGGTTCACCGACCTGAGAGACCTCGGGATGCGGAACGCCACCTGGGACGAGGCGATGCTGGGGCGGAGTCTGAGCGAGCAGCTGCGCCAGCGGCTCACCCACCTGAGCGTGTGCAACGTGCGGCTGCCCTGCACGGTGGAGTTCATAAACACCGTGTCGCACCTGGTCAACCTGCGGTACCTGCTCTTTCACCAGCAGGGGGAGGGCTACGGGCTGGACACGGTGAGGCCGGTGCCCTGCGCCGTCTTCCACAACCTGCTGCTGAACCTGAAGAAGCTGAAGCACCTGTCCTGGGGGATGAGGGGGGAGCCGCCAGAGCCGCTGCCTGATGACTACCTCAGTCCCCCGGACCCGCAGCAGCCAGGTCGGTCAATAAGATGTGCATGACCCTTCGGTCTGCCTGTCCTCCTTACTTGAGGACAGGCAGGTGGATGCAGATGCTGTGATAGATCAAGTCTAGTCAGGGACCTTTGTTGAGTCTCTCTACTTTTTTCACAGTATACAAAAAAACCAAACAGATTTCCTCCTCTTCCCATTGCTCCACCCCTTGGGTCCTACAGGATTGAGCCGGTATGGTGGTCCGGCGCTGACCAATCTGGAGCTGGTGGATTACCCAGAAACCATCCTACCGCAGAACGCCCTGAGGAGTCTGACCTCGCTCAGGTCGCTGACTGTCCGCTACAGGTACATCAGAGAGGGCATCGAGTGTCGCCTCACGTCCTGGCTCAGTCCGCTAAAGCAGCTGGAAACACTCACCATCATTGGTCAGTCACAAAATTCTCTCTGTAACTGTGCAAGTGCTACATTTTGGGGAATGAATCCCATCGTGTTTGAGTTCCACGATGAAACAGATCCTCTGTCCTCTCAGGTGGCAACTCCCTCGCAACCTACACGACCACCATTCCATCCAGCGTGACCAGACTGACGCTGCGTGTGGCCATAACACTGAAAGACATGGACTCCATCGCTCCGAAAGTCCCGGCACTGGAACACCTGGACATTGAGCAGAACCGCTCCAGTGGCAGCCTCTGCAGAAGAATCCCCATGCTGTTTCCTCAGCTCAGGACGCTCCGGATACGGTGAGCCGGACAAGAAGCCACTTTTTGCGGGACCCTGATTGATAAATTCATTTCACGCTGTATCCTCTCTTTGTGTTTCAGGTTTTTCCGGAGAGAACCGGAGAAAGACCTGCTGAGCCTGCACCGGCTCCGTCACCTGGTGCAGCTGGAGCTGCTGGTGGAGCGCTCGTTCATCCTCAGAGATTACCTCAACGGTCACCCCTGGCCCAGCCCCTGCGTGCAAGAGCTGATCAACCAGCTCCGAGAATTGTCCGAGAACAGGATCACCGTCATCACCACGATGCGCCAGAGAAACCCTCTGCGAGATTGTGACTGTGTGTGGGAGGGGGACTGAAGGCCGGGTGCATGTGACAACAGGGGAAGTTGTTTTTCCTCCTTCTGAAGTGAAAAGAGAGCGCACAGGTTGCAGTAAATCATCCATCCATTTTTCTACACCGCTTATCTGTGCAGGGTTGGGGAGTTGCTGGACTGGGCGAGGGCAGGGTACACCCTGGACAGGTCACCAGTCTGTCACCTAGAGACAAATTCACACTCACAGTCACCAATCAACCTTAACCTGCATGTGTTTGCTGGAGTAGGAGGAAGCCAGAGTATCTGGAGAAACCCCACACAGGCACAGGAAGAACCTGCAGACCTGCCTGAACCAGGGGTTTGAACCAAGAACTGTCTTGCTGTGAGGTGACAGTGCAAACCGCTGGCCCACTGTGCCGCCTTGCACTAAATCAAACATGCATTAACAACCAGAGGAGATTACTGCTGTTGATGGCAACAGATGGTGCCTCTTTTCTTATGAAGTGAAAGGTATTAAGAAGACCCTAAATGAGGCATACTGAAGGTATTCCGACGTAAATATCAGATCCTGTCAAAGTGCCTAAACATGACCAGTGTTGTTGGGTGAAATTCCCTTTTGGCTTGAAAGTCCACGAAAAAAAAGCAGCACAAGTGCAGCGCTCTCACCCTGGCCACCCTCCGTGCGCCCGTAAGCACCCGACTCTCCTAATCCTAACCGTAACCCTTTCCTCGAGAGGGAGGCAAGGGGTTCATTGTCTGCTACCCCCCCCATGTGGTGCACCCGCACCTGGGAGAGGGAGCTCTAGAATTTATGGATTGGCTGTTTCAGTTTGGTTGCAGTGAAAAAAAAAAACCAAATCTGAAATCAGCAGCAGCTACAAAAAACCAGACCTGAGCTTTGCAGGTAGACTTGAAAGAAGAGTGCTTATTTTTTATAGTACCAGTTTTTATTCTTCATTTTAAAAACAAAACTTTTTAAAGGTCACAAAGTTAAGGATACCTGTCTGTATAATGAATGACATCAATTAAATTATTAAATGATGGAGCTTATTTACAAATGAAACTTTTATGAATGTAAAGGTTGTATGTCGGTCTTTTTTACTGATCTTGTCATTTTCTGCTGCTGTGCTCATCATCACTGTTATGTTGATGTTAAGTTAGACCTAACTATCTCCATATATGATAAAGATGATCAATGATTGACCAGAGAGACGTCGACATTGCTCTGAAAGGATTTGTTAGCTGACATCATTTTGATGATCACATACTGGCATTCCTTTGGATTCTTAAAATATGCCACAAATGAGCGGCAATAAACTATGAAATTTTAACTGAAATAAATTTTTACATTATGGCTCTTACAGATGAATTCATTAAAAGTGATTCAGATTATGAATGTATTTTGTTGCTTGTCTTTCTTTGATAGCAAACAAGTTTCTGAACAGAGAAATTCTGTGGTTTTTAATAACTCCATAAATAAAATGTTCACATTATTTTAGAAAAAAATATTTATTAAGATGTGTTTTTTTTCTCAACAATACAGTATAATCACTCCAAACAAAAGAAAAAAAAACGCAACACACACAACAGCATGCATGTAAACAAAATTACTGTGGTGGGAATACAATTATAACAAAAATCATGACATTTATTATTATATTACCATGACTTATGCCTAGTCAACTGAAAGAAAATTTTCAATTTCAGTGCTCAGTTATTTATAATTTATAAAAATACTTTGTCCAGATTGTGCCTTTATTTTGGCAGAAAATCCAATAAGATCACAGTACAGTCATCTTGCGATTTTGGGTTTTAGCGTTTGTGCACCGTATTGGATCAATTCCAAATATTTTTGACCCTATTATTTATTCAGACCAAAAAATGGGGAAATAGGGTCCAGGCTTGACAATACCAGAATAATCCTTTAATTTACCCTCAATTTCAGCCTCAACACTATCATTACATTACTTAATCTCAAAGTGTCATTGCTCTGCCCTGTCAGCAGCTCAGAACTCCATCAGATGTGTGTACGGCCCATTGGTGTCCAGTTTCAGCACTTGTCTGTTTCCATACGTCCCATGTTTCACCATGACTTCAGCTCCGCTCCCGGCTGAAGCAGCAGCAGACAGTTCCTTCTCACACAGAGACACAAATGCGTCGTACAGCCGCAGTCCATCCTCTTTGGCGATGTTGTTGTGGTACTGCATGGCCCTGCCTTTGTTCTTCCCGCCAAGCGTTGCCTGAGGGACGATCAGCAGGCTCCCGGGAAGCTCCAGCACCGACACCATCTTCCCCGAGTTGGTCTCGCACAGCCGCAGGTTCAGCAGAGTGGACACTGTGTGGAGGAGGGGAAGGACATGACCAGTTAGATTTCATTTGGAGCCAGTTACAGTGAGCCCAGAGCAGGACGGAGTTAGAACATGAAGGTTGAGGGCCACCGACCCATCTTGGGCAGGATGTCGTCTGTGGCTCCTTTGAAGAAACAGATGTAGATCACCATTCCTCTGTCAATCTGAGAGCAGGAAAAGGCAATTCAGCTCATGAGTCACTGATGATGTGCTCCAATCAGCAGCCATCTTTTAACAACAACAATAAGAGTATTTATTTTGATGATTTTCATCATCCCTTTTACAGCTGACGTGTAAATTATAAGGTGAAGCATAGTTGTATTCTGATGACATCTTGTCTCACCTGAACAAACTGAGCCTCTGATTGGTCCTCAGCTGGTCTTACCTGCAGCCTGGCCTGCAGGCACTGCTGCAGCACCGTCCGAGCTGCCGGGGCACTGCCTTTTTCTGTCATTATTTTACCTGGGTTTTAACTATGTCCTTTCAGCTGTCTCCACTGCGTTTACACTGTGTCCGCTTAATATACAGTGCAGGACGGACACGATCTGGGAAGTTTATTATAAAGTCACAATGACAAAAATGTCTCGTAAACAGAGAGAAATCGTATCGTGAATGAGACCATGAGACTTCTCAATGACTTCTCATGCAACACACTTCCGTAATAAAGTCAACTACAATTACCTACCGGTGCTCAAGACTGCGCGTTATTTTCGCATATAGTAGTGTTCTGTTTTTCTTTCTTTTTCCAGGTTTAATCAAGCGAGACAAATTAGAAGAATGCACAAAAATAATAAAGGAAAGAACATCAATAATTACAATAAAGGAACGCTTACATTTTCATTCCATGGGATTTCATTATTGATTAATCTGGCAATTATTTTCTTGATTGATTGATTACTTCTAATGCCAAAAACTAATGAATTTGAGATTGAGAATCTGTAATTTAAAAAAAATCTCATCGTATTTATCTAAAAAGTAAAAATTTTGACTTTGTGTCTCACAGTTTAAACAATCTGTCAATTCTGCATTGTATAGTCCTACATGACAATGTACAATAACAGATTTTTCCTGTCTGCAGGTTGAAATTTGTGATGCAATTATTTGTCAGTTATTTGTCTAATTTCCTGAATTAAAAAAAAAATAATTAAAAAGACAGTTTACGCCCACCCGCCACACTCCTGCGCATTTTGCGCAAACTTGATGCGCAGTAATCAGTCGATGTGAGGAGCATCTAAACATCCAAACATGGCTCAGTTCACTTACAGCAGATTGTCCCATTTACTGAGAATATCCGTGAATAAATCTTTTGTCTTACGAACAGGGACAGAAATGAAACAGGGGCCTGCGTGTTGTTTACAGTTCATACGCTGCCAGGTAAGACGAACGTTAGTTTCTCTGATCACAACAAACCCAGCTAAACTAGCTTATAGCTTCATGTCCCCGTCAAGTTGGGCGACAGAAAACAAGAACCAGACCGGATGTATGAATTTTTATTCAAAATAAAGCCGATATGCGTAAGCCAAATTGAGCCCGTAGTTAATGTCGAAAACATATTTGATTGTCAATATGTTTTATTTCATTTTATTGTTCCGTTCAAATATTTCATTAGTTGTTTATCCTTACATACAACCATACAACCGGAAATGTGTTTGTATTCATCCAGACTTGACAAGTATTAAAAATGTCACACTGCGGCGCAATGACTGTTTAAATTGGATTTACAGTTGAAATCAGATATTTTTTCATTTTCAACCAAAATTGTGTAACAACGAAAACGGTAGCCTCTCTCTCTGGATATAATACTCATATATTATACTGATTTATAACCACCAGTAGATGTAAAATAATTAACAACTACTTCACGTACAAACCCCAACATCTATACTTAAATTATTTGTTGGCAAATCATTTAGTAATGATTTATAGACCAGGTATAAGCTATGTTATTTAAACTTTAATAAATTAAAGAGTTTTTCACGGTCAGTGAGTCAGTCATGGAGTCAGCATTATTCCACCAAGGCTGTAGTTATAAAGGTTAAGTGGGTTAATGGATTTTGGTTCACATAGTTTGCAAAGAATGCTTCATGTTGAAAGATAAATAGTAGTCAGAGAAGTTTTTCACAGCCTGAACGTGATACATTAAGCTGCATTTGTTTCAGTGTTGTTTATATAAGGTGAATAAAGCAAATCATTTTCTGTTTATTTCACAGCGACATCCATCAGTCCATTATTGGAAAAAGTTTTATGTTGATGAGCACTTAGAACCAAACCCCACTTTATTCTTTTAGTGTATTTTTCAGTATCCTTCAGTCTTCAGCTGTCTTTCAGATAGCAACAGAAAGCCTTATTTTTATTGCAGATAATAAATAAACCGCTGATATACTAATTCTTGCTTTTAAACAGTGTTCAAATCTAGAATCCTGGAAATGAAGCAAATGCCTTTGCCATTACAGTTTTCCCAACCTTCAGGCTGTTTGGTTTATTATTATTGCTGTTGTTGTGTTCCAGAGGTCAGTGGACAGTAAGGCACTACAGGAGAGGCAGAGGCAGCAGATGGCTAGAGGACTCCCCAAACAGAAGCCCATTGTAGGGGTCAAACAGGTCATCGTCGTAGCTTCGGGAAAAGGCGGCGTGGGCAAGTCCACCACTGCAGGTACAGTGTGAATTTCCTGTTGTGAATATTGAACACTTATCCAGTATCTTCTTTCTTGTCAATCAAATACTTTCAGAGCTGTAAGACTCTGTAATCGATATTTTTGGAGTGAATCCGTCCCATGTTTGCCAAGTTTGTCCTCTTTTCCTCTGGCATGTGTTAAAAAAGAATTTGAGAACAAACTCTTGAAGCTCAAGAATAGTCATACACATCTGTAGATAACAGACAAAAACAGAAAAATAAGGTTTCAAGGTGGAACATTATTATTGGACACTTTAATTACACTTTAATGAGCCTGCCCTCTTCAGTTTTCCAGTCAGAGGTGTTTCATGTCTGTTTTTCTGTGTCTGCAGTGAATTTGGCTCTCGGATTAATGGCCAACGATCCAGTAAGGACTCTTATCTCTCTCATCATCCCTTTCTTTTCTTTAATAATTTGTTTTTTTATTTTCTCATTTTAACAAACAACTCCAAGGAAAACACCTCCTCACATTGTGAACTGTGCTCATAAAATCATTGGACCAACAACAAGACGTGTGAGGTGACCTGCTCAGGGACCAAATATTGTTTGGCAAAGGCAGTTCAGTGTTAAAGCGTTTTGCATGAAATGAACAAATACATTTGAGTCACAATAAAAACACAATGAAAAAGAATAATTAGACCAACTCAAGTTTGATCAAATAAAATGAAAATGATAAATCACCGTAATTTGGAAATTGTGAAACAGAAAATGGTTTGTTATTTTGAGAGGTCACAACTACATAGAATTCAGGAGCTACTGTTCATATGTGAGGGTTTTTTCAGAGAAAACAGAAAGATATCCCCAGAAAGAAGCAGGAAATAGCTGTTGAATTACATTGACTAACTTCAGTAATTGAATAATAATTAGGTTATAGTTACATTATCATTTATACTTAACCCTCCCTTCCTGTTGTCGCCTAAAAGGTTTAGTTACACAAACAGGAAGCAGTCTGCCCTCTCTCTTCTCACAATCTTCTCTTTCTTCCTCTCTCTCAGTCTAAGTCGGTCGGTCTGTTGGACGCTGATGTCTACGGTCCGTCCATTCCCAAACTGATGAACCTGAAGGGAAACCCGGACCTCTCTGACAGTACGCTTTGTCGGTCGATAATGTTTTGCCCCAGAGGGGCCTTTGATTTTATGCAGTTAGACATCTTAGAAGTTCCTGATAAGTTTGCTGATGGAGGTCAGTCTGCAATGATGAGGGCTGACCACAACTATTCTTATCTTCCTTCCAGACAATCTGATGATCCCACTCACCAACTTTGGGATTCCTTGGTGAGCCTTTTTTCAAGTCTAAATCCCCTTCATTCTTAGCTCTTCTTCTTGAGACTAATCTTTCCTGTTGCTGTGAACTCTGACCCCCTACTCTTCTTCTTCTCTCTCAGCATGTCGATGGGTTTCCTGGTGGAGGATGTGGCTCCTATCGTGTGGAGGGGCCTGATGGTGATGTCAGCGATAGAGAAACTGCTCAGGCAGGTGAGAGTGTTTCTCAGAGTCATAGTCTGCTCAGGTGGGAAGGTTATGTGCAATCTGCAGAGACGCGGTATGTGTGTTTGTATTTTTGTAGGTGGACTGGGGGTCACTGGACTACCTGGTCGTTGACATGCCTCCTGGGACAGGAGACGTCCAGCTGTCCATCACCCAGAACATCCCAGTAGCAGGTCAGTCCCATCAACGACACTAAGAGCGCGTTTCTCGAACTGCACAGACACATCAACTTTCCCACACAAGGCAACGACATACTGGACAATGTTTACACCACACAGAAAGGTGCCTACAAAGCCTGTGCCGGTGCCTCAGACCACTCCACTGTTATGCTGATGCCAGCATACACACCACTGGTAAAAGTCACCAAACCAGAAGCATGTACGTGTGTGACCAGAGCCGACCTCCATGAATACACGGAGACCGTGTTTGCCTACATGCAGAAGTGCATGGATGACGTCACGGTCACCAGAACCCTCACTGTTTGGGCCAACCGGAAGCCGTGGCTGACTGGGGAGGTTCTCAGGCTCCTGTGGGCTCGGAAATGCTGCCTTCAGAGCGAGGTGGGCCTAAGGGCAGCAAGGGCCAACCTGTCATGTGGCAGCAAAAGGCCAACATACAGTATTCCAGGAGGATAGCCACCCACTTCAGCGACAGCAGCGACACCAGGAACCTGTGGCGGGGATAGACCATCACGGACTACAAGCCCCCACTGCAGACCTGTGACAACTCCACCTCTCTGCTTAACCAGCTGAACAACTTTTTCGCTCGTTTTGAGGCTGACAACAGGACCCCGGCACAGAAAACTACACCCCTTCCCAGCGCCCCGGGTGTTGGACGCTGTCCCCAAACAGCGTGAGGAAATCCCTCAGAAGGACCAATGTCCTGAAAGCCCCAGGTCCTGACAACATTCCTGGACGTGTCCTTAAAGACTGTTCTGGGAGCTCACAGGTGTTTTCACTGACATCTTCAACACCTCACTGAGCCAGGCTGTTGTCCCGTCATGCCTCAAAGCGACCACCATCATCCCTGTCCCGAAGAATTCATCTCCCACCTAAACGTGGAGAAGACGAAGGACTTCAGGAGAGTGCACACCCAACATGACACCAGCTTTGTCCTACATGTGCTACACATTTTAATCTCCCACTAATACTGATGCTAACCCTAAAACCAAGTGTTAACCCTCACACAGCCCTCAGGCCTGCAGTGTCCACCTTTCACATATGTGTTCAGTCTTGTGTCTTCAGGTCAGGTCAGGTGGGGGGGGGGTTGGAGAGTGCGTCTTGCTGATTTTTTTGTTTTTCTGTGGAGGTGCTGTAATTGTGTCGACGCCGCAGGACATCGCTCTGCTGGACGCCCGCAGAGGAGCCGAGATGTTCAAGAAAGTTAATGTGCCGGTAATCTGTGTGTGTTTGTGTGTGTCTGTGAATATGAAAAGTTGTGTTTCCGTGGTACAAAATCCAGCCAGCGAACGACAGTAAACTGTCACAACAATGACAAAGGCGTTGATTCGATTTTATGAACCGATGACGGACGTTTGGGTTTTATTTTCCGCAGGTTCTCGGTCTGGTTCAGAACATGAGCGTCTTCCAGTGTCCCAACTGCAACCACCAGACCCACATCTTCGGCTCTGACGGGGCCCGGCAGCTGGCTGACACTCTGGGGGTCGCATTTTTAGGTAGGAAGGTCATCAGTGCCGGTTTGGACTCATCTTCAGGATGGAAATTTTTGCTGTCATGTTACCAGCACTAACCTCTATGTAGCATCATTTTCTTACTTGTACATCAATTTCATGGATTTTCTGAACTGTTTCAAGTACAAAAACAATTTTACGTAATATTGTTGCAGACATTTTTGATGGGTTTTGTTCTCTGATGCCAGAGTTGATCACTGTCTCCCTCCAGGTGACATTCCTCTTCACCTAAACATCAGAGAGACGTCAGACAGAGGACAGCCAGTGGTCATCTCATCTCCAGACAGCCCAGAGGTCTCTCTTCTCTTCTGTTCTATTAATAATACAATAATTATTATTTAAAATGGAATTTAACAAGTTCTTTTTTTAAAACAAAGTGCTTCAAATAGGGAAATCAAGATACAAGTAAAACCAGATCAGTAAAGGTAGAACAATATACCAATAAACACTAAAAAATATGAAATGAACACACAGAACAGATCAAACATGACAGCTACTGTTGTTTTGTTCCTATTGAAACCCATTTGTCCACATCAACGTAATAATGAGACGGTGCTTATTTCCCGTGTGTGTTCACTCCCTCCAGACGGAGGCGTACAGGAAGGTGGCGGCTGCGGTGGTCAGGAGACTGCAGGAGGTCCACGCTTGACTGGCAGGACGTAAAGATGGGAAGACGCATGAAGCGGCTCAGTGACAACGTGCCCTCGGACTCTTACACATGAAATACACACCCAGTATATGTCGACACACATAGTCATATGCAGATCATAGACAGAAACGCACAAACTTCTCTGCTGTTGTGACCCTCAGTAAGTTAAATCTGAAGCACTGCTTACAGCAGCCCCTAGTCAATACTTTATATTCTTGTTTACTACAGTATTATTGAAGAAATCGGATTCATTTAACAATATGATGGAATCTAATAAAACTAAAGAGAACCAAATTCTGCCTGTTTATGTTTGTCTGGTTATTACATTTGAGGTCAAAAATAAATATATTGTATAGGGCTCCAAATAAACAAACTGTAATAGGAAATATAATTGATATATAAGATAATAAGATAAGAACTTTATTGATTGAATTGTTGTGCCAGGGTTGCATACAAAGAAGACAAATAAAAATGACAGAATAATATAAAAGAATAACAGACTTTAAAAAAATATACATGATATATACATATCCAATATACATGAGGTATAAAATAACAGCAGATAAGGTGCGGATAAAAGTGTTCATTGTAGTGCAGGATTTATTGTCATTCCAGTGTGTCCAGTCCAGTGTGGCATGCAGGGGGTGTGACTTGTTGAGGAAAAACTATACCTGATGATAAAACGGTGGTAAGATTTCTATAAAGGTTTGAAGATGTGTTTGACAAGACAGCACGTTGGTTGGTGACAACTGATGAGTTGGTCTGTAGAAATGGAAATCTTCAACACAATGAAACATGTGACTGAGCCTTTAATTCTGGAGCCAGCACCAGAACAAAATGCAGTTTGGTGACTTGACAGCAGAGGACGCTGGTCGCACACCAATAATCACATGATAACATCCAGGACCCAAAAGTCACACAGGCACCTCTCATCACTGCTGATGTACAGTTACTCAAGTACTGTACTTAGTATAGTATACATGTAGGTGTAGTCTCTTTAAGTATTTCCATTTTATTCCTATTCATACTTCTATGCCACTGCATTTCACATTGATGATTGACTTATAAAATAATAAAGTTTTTTTTAAAGATTCAGTCAGTGGCTCCCAAGCATTTCTGTCTTGTGACCGTGTTACAAGAAAAAAAAAATATTTTGGCCCCTCATCTTGTTTCAGATATCTGTGAGTTGTTAGCAGTGTTAGCGGAGACATTTAACCTTCAGTTTAACCCAGCAGAACTGCTTCACACAACCTGCACAGATTATATGTTTAAAAAGCTCCAAGGCTCCTGATTCTGTCAGAGCAAAGCTTCCTCATATCACTGCAACTGCTGATGACGGAACTGGCTCACACTTGTGACTCCAACACAAAAAGAACCAGTACAGCTCTGGAATTCTCTTTTTTATGCTCAAAAAAGGGCAAGGCAACGTTGGTTTCAGTTCCTCTTCTCCTCACTATAATCTTTTGGGAATAAAATTCAAAGACTCTTTTCCAAGCAGACCAGCGTTTGACTGTAATCCAAAATAGATAAGTAAGAATACTCAAGAGAGACTTGTTTCCTTTTAAATACCCAGTTCTTACTCACTTGTTCACCATAGCCTTATTTTCTTGCACTGTGCCTACATTTAAGTAACAGTAAGAACCAATATAATTTTTATTGGTACTTGGTATTTGTGCTACAGTGTTACAGAAACTGAATTGAGTTTACAGCTGTTTAATGACAACAGCTCATAATTATTAATAGTCAGAATGATTTCATTTTTAAATAACAACAGATATAAATCTATTGTTTGTTTTGATATGAACAGAGTCACATGACTGTTTCCATGAGGAGGAGGAGGCGATGTTACCAGACTGAGACTCTGGCTCACAGCGGACGTTTTCTTCACACACTCTTCGCCAGAAACTGTTGACCACAGCTGTGAAATGTCTCACTGTGTAGGCGCAGAACAACACACCCGCATCCTGGGAGCACACATGTACACGCACACACACACACACACACACACACACACACACACACACACACACACACACAGAGGAGGGAGGGTTTCTCTTGGAAAGGTGACAGGAATGAGCGGACAATAACTCGCCTCATCTGGGAAAATCTCCCTTTCAGTCTTTTGTGTGTTTCTAAAGTGTGTGTGTGTGTGTGTGTGTGTGAGTCAGACCACACTCTGATTCCTGGCTGGTGGTGTGACTGGCAGTTTGCCTTGAGGAGGGACAGCCAAGGAGACACACACACACACACACACACACAAAACACAAAACAAATAAAATAGCTAAAATGTTCTGATTACAAATTCATCACATACACAGAACGACACACACACAAAAATAAGAGAGAATTTCCTGGATGACTATAAGTCCACTTACAGTCAGAATAAAAACAACCCAAATACACACAGTTTCTCGTAAACCTTCTACCAAAATCACTTTCTTTCATCATTCTTAGATCCGAAATAGGCTGTAAAGTTGCAGATTCAGGGTTTATTTTATACCAGTAATACACAAGGGGGACTGTGGGAGTCAAGACAAGAGTCTGGAAGGCCAAGGAAACTTTCAGATAAACCTGATGGCCAGAAAGGCAGAGCAAAAAAAGAAAAAAACCCACATGACTGTGAAGGAGTCACAGGATGGTTTAGCTGACATGGGGGCGGTGGTGATGGTTCAGCGTTCCTCTGTGTCTGTGTGTCTATGTGGAGGAGGTGTCAGTGGGAGACCTCACCTGCGTAAGTCAACGTCTTGAATTCCACAGAGCAACATCTGGGTGAGTCACAGCTGCAACAGATGAAGTTCAAACTCAGCTCTCTAGCCAAAATCACCAGAGCTGCATCTGATGAAGAGAACACGTGTGGAAATCTGCTGCTCCGGGTTCATCTGGCACTTCGAGGCTCAGGAAATGCTGCACAGACCGGGCGAGGGATGGATTCCACTGGATATCAAACGCCCCGCCGTCAGTCAAGAAAGTGAAAGAGAAAAAGAGGCTGGTTTCTGCAGCGGGACAGTGATCCAAAGCAGAACTCAAAGTCCCCCATCAGCTACCCCAGCTGCTTTAAGCAACACAAGTTCAAGCTGTTGGACCCCCCTCCCAACAAACCATGTAAACCCAACACACTGCTTCTTTCAAGGTAAACAGCCCCGGAGTTTGCTGATTGGTCAAACTGAAAGGCTTCTGGACTTTTGGAACTCCTTGGTGCAAAACACATGTGCAAGCCATAATATTGTTGACCTACCACTCGACATATAAATTGTAACCCCCCCCCAAAGAATTTCCATCAAACTCATTTAACCTCATACCAGGAAATGAAGCAGACAGAAGAGCGAGGAGGAGAAGCTTCTCATCCTCGACTTATCGAGAACTAAAACAACCATAGATAGATAGATAGACAGATAGTGTTTAATTTTTCACTGTCTTCCTTCTGCATGTGAGTCACCACAACCAGAGAAGAAGGATGACTGATATGACAGATGGAAATATATTATTGATTCAGGTTATGTTGGGAAACTTTATTTCAAACTTCCTCCCTCAACAGAACCAATTCATCAGGAGCTCAAACACAAATCCCAAGAGGTTTAATTTACATTCACATTTGTAATCACTGACTTGACACTGGTGAATAAATGTAAAATGATGTTGATAAGATGCATAACTTTTATACATATTAAAGCCTGAAGAATTTGAAGACCGGCTCCACATCTTAGGTTATGGTTGTTTATTCACTGCACTTTTTTTTATTATCACATTTGTTTTATTTTGTAGCATTCACCTTGTCTTTTCTCCCCAGATCTATCACTTCCTGTTCCCATGCCTTCCCTCCTGTGATAAAGCTAGCCAGCAGCCAAACATAATAAACAATATTTGATGTTATGATTATGCCCTATACGGGGCAGCAAGTTTTGAGGAATGTGACAGCTGATGGACACATGCTGCTGTGAAACTGGGGGTAAAAACTGTATTTGTACAAATTTCAATGCAATTTCTCTTCTCACTTTGATCCAGGTTTGCCTCATAATTTTGTACAGAGATGCAGTGAGGAGTGCAGCAGCTCAAACTATTAAAATGATTATTATAATGATGATAAACAGCTGACAGCAGTTTACACGACGATAAGATAACATTACAGATGTGCATCAGATCACAGCTTGTGTTCATGCAGCATTCCTCACTTCCATTTTCTCCAGCTTCCTCCTTCATATTTGTGTGTGCATGTGCTGGTTTGGCTGCTTCTGTGCCAGTGTTCCGTCTGTGCTTTACATTTGCATAATATGGAATACATGTATGTGCATGCATCATTATGAGTATGTGTGTATCAGTTTTTGTATCAGTGTGTTTGTGCTTCAGTCAGCACTGAAATGAAATATAAATCCTCATTATGAAAACCATCCTGTATTCCCAAATTAGAGAAGATGAAGAAGAAGGAGAAGAAGAAGAAGAAGAAGAAGAAGAAGAAGAAGAAGAAGAAGAAGAAGGAAATGAGTGGGAGGGAAGATTTTACAAACAGAAACAAACACAGCTTACCCACACGTCTTCTTCTTCTGCGCTGTGTGCGCTTGGAGTGCAGGTGAGGACTGAGATGTATAAACAATAATGTTTGGAAGAAGAAGATGAGGGCCTGTGTGTAGAAACCATAAACTTTATGGAAACGTGGACACAGCGTCTCTGCCGGGAACCACAGGTTTCTGATGAGACATTTGGGATTCTCAGTTTCTAACATCTTTCCCTAAAATTAGATGCAAAATTGTTTAATTTGGGCAAAAAGGGGGCCAAAACAAAAATGACATAATAACTGACACAATAAGATGATACTCTTGTCAAAAAAGCTTTGAAGCTTTAACACCCTTGTAATAGAGTAGAAAGTTTGAAAATCATCACCAAAAAATTTAATTATAACACTTGTGTTTCCAAAGAAGAAATGCAGGGGCTTCCATTCACTTCAGTGTGTTAGCACTGGTGGACAGTCAGGGAACTGCAGCTTGACATGCCTCAGCTGCTCTTATTATTTCACAGGAACCTGAGCACCTGCCTGGATGTGACAGGAGAAAAATAGCCAGGCCACATGTTGGAAAAGGTGTAAATTCATCTGTCTCTCTGAGGAAGTTATATCAACCGTGGGCACTGCTGCTCCGTTAGCTGTAAGGGGAAACAGTTGCTTCCAGGGCCTGGTCTCTGGGTTGGTGGCAGGCAGTAATGAAGGAGGTAAGTGTGAGCGCTAAAATCTTTTCTCATGGCTGTTTTGCTTACAGGAGCAAAACCGGCTTAACATTTCCCACAAACACAAGCTATTTGCGATGTAGCATTTGCAGCAGCTATTTTTTCCACCAATTGGGGTGTGTCATACACACAGTCATGGAAATATATATTGATTTTGTGTACATGGAGGTGTTATTGCCACACAGAAATCAAGTTTAAATCATTTAATTAGAAAAGTGGTGCTGGATGGCAAATTCATGACAATGTACACAAAACCAGTGGGTCCATTTTAGTATGAACACAAACTGCTGTGTTAACACACCACACGATTATATATATAAAGAAACAGGACGGATTGTACATTCTGCAGTCTGTACCTGCTCTACTGCACTGCACCTCCCTGTCTTTAGCCACTGGATTAATTCAAATACACACACTTTGAAGGCGGTGATGGATTCATACAGTCACTGGTGTTTTGAGAAAAAACATGGTGAGGCAACGTCAACTACTTGGGACAGATTCAGAACTCAAAAATTACAAGTTACAAGTCTTTAGTAATGTGCTAATCCACTGTTCTTTGTCTTATCAGGATTTTTTGGGGTTTAACAATGTATAAAATGAATGAAATCTGGTTTCTAGCAGTGTCCTGCAGCTGGTGACACTGAGGCGTGTGGCAAAAGTTCACAGACTATTCTGAGTAAGAAAAAAAAGGAAAAAAAAGCAAATGACCGCAACAGCATTTGAAAAATGGCCGATCAAACTACAGCGAGGCAAGAGACTCTCAGACACACCTGGCATCAAATGTTTACCATCTGCTTCCATTACCAAAGTCTGTGAACACATACTTGACATTGTGAGCGGGGAGGCCATCCCACAGGCACAATTAAAAAGACCATTTCAACACCCTTCTATCAGCTGCTGATTTTAAATAGAAGAATAAGGTTAAAAACAGAAGTAACTGAATAACTTGTGTGGCACATCAATCCAAATTTAAATTCATTTCTAAATAACCAAAAAACACACTATTCTCCTGCAGCCAGCAGGTGCTGCTTTCCCCCAAATGACCTGTCACCTCGAGACATATGGATATAGGGAACTGCCGACAAACCCCCTCTACCCACATGTTCAGAGAGGGACGCAATTAGATGCCTTATCTCGCTGAGGGACATCACGTGAAGATAAGAGTAGACGGATGAGTTTGAGCCAGAGAAAGAAAATGAAAGATGTAAATGGACTCGCTGGTCTGACACGAGAACAGCTGATTCTTGAAAACAATACTTGCCACCAGCCGTGACTATGGAGCTGCTTGAGATATCTCGACCAACATGAAATCATCAGCAACTCATTTCCCCATTTGTCCACAGGAAGGAATGAATGCACGATAAAACGATTAAAGTCCAAACAGCAGCTGTATGATGAGAGCTGAGAAGCTTTGCCCAAAACAACAGTTAAGCTCTGGGTTTAACTTCACGCAAGAATGAATTTGCAAAATAACAAAAAGGCTCAAGATTTAAACAGGTTGTACTGTGGTTGCTATTTGAGGACTGCTGCTGCCTTGTTGGTTGGTTTAAAGACAGACCTTTCAGGACAGGACTTTTTTGGACAGACTTTTCCTTTATTTGGTTCATAATGATGGAGGTCAAACGATTCTTTGCACTCTTCTTATTACAGTTAGTCTCTCCCACACACTTTACTCGGACACACACACAAACGCACACTCCCTGTTGACCTTGCGATCAGTGCTCTCGCCCGCAGCCCCGAGCGTTGCCTCGCTGCCATGACGACACAGCTGTAATGCTTGTGGCCAGATAAACAGCAGCAGCTGGTTCCAATTGTGCTGTGTCACATTGTGTGCGTGTGTGCGTGCGTGTGTGTAAGTGTGTATTCTCATTAAGGCAGCACCCCCACACTCCTCCACTCATCTGTCTTTTTCTTTGGGGAGAACAAGGTTAAACCTCCCCTTGCTCTTCCTCTCTCATGTTTTCACCCCCCTTCTCATCCACTCCCTCTTTCCTTCTTCTTCTTCTCTTCCCTCTCGTCTGCTGCCTCCCTCCTCCTCCTCTTTCACCCTCTCAGTCTCTCCTCTTGTCTGGTCTCTTATATTTGTCTTCAACCACATTGACCCACACTGGATTCATTTTCACAAGACGGAGAAAGTAGCCATGGTGCAATGTGTACCATAAGGCTGTCCACTGTTGAAAACAGGACAGTTGCAAAACGTATGAACTAATTATTTTATATTTTCATGAATTTCGGATAATGTACAACAAGATGCCAGTTAGCCTTTATAAAAGATACACAAAGATACTTTCAACATAAAGGACATTAAAGGTGCAGCATGTGGTTTCTTGCCAGGAGCGGGTGGTGGCGAACATGCACTGAGCAGTGCTGCTTCTTCATGGCAGAGGTTAGGACAGGTCAGCCAGGTTGGGTATAGCTGGTTGGCAGACTAACCTCAGTTACACAGACAATCACAAGAAGGGATAGTTATGAAGCAAGACAAGAGTTAAGTTGAATTCCATGGCTGGAGACAGCTCTTAGTGAGTAAAGGAATTTAAATTTCTTTGCAGCAGCAGCAAAGTCAACAGTAAAAACACACAAAGAGAATTCAGTAATATAAAAAGTATAAATATAAAAAATATAAACAGGATGATACAAGTAATACATAAAACTTCTAGACAATATGTAGTTCACACCCTAGTAAAGTCCTTTGCTCCTCTTTTGCTTCTTTCCTTTCCTTTCCTTTCTGAACTTAATTGCGAAAGTTGCAGGTTGATTGACTGTGCTTTCAGGGGAAATCGGACATAAGAGCCCCTCCCCTTCTTATTTCCCATGAGGCTCTGTGCTCCACTGGTTTGAAACAGAAATAAAGATGGAGTACAACCGCTACAACACCCTGTTCAGTTCTGCTGTCAAAAGATGGAGCCTGCCTTTGTCTTTTTAAAGGTCTGTGTGTGTGTATTCATGTGCCTGTCGATGCATGGATTTCACTGTCTGTCTGTCTGTGTGTGTGTGTGTGTGTGTGTGTGTGTGTGTGTGTGTGTTGGAGGGTTAATAAGCTCTGTGGTTCACCTGAGTCCCTCGAGCCTCGGGACAGGCGGCCAGATGTGTGTGTGTGTGTGTGTGTGTGTGTGTATGTGTGTGCGTGTGTGAATAATTTATAGTTATAGAGAACACAGTCCCATTTCTTTCTCCTCATAATTGCAGTTTCTCAACATTACTGTGATAACAGCTCTGTTTAATGAGTCAGATGCGTTAAATCGTTGCACAGTTACAGTGCGGTGAGGTATGTGCTGGAACTAGTGCAGCGAGTTCCCGCAGTCTTGAAGAAATACTCTGTGTAACTGTATTTTTGTCATTCTCAGCTGGCGGTACCGTGATGTGCATGTGTGTCTTTGTCCTTTTTTCTGAGAAACTGTGATGAAAAATGTACACCCTCTGCATTCTTGTGAGTCATTTCCTGTCAATGCATAGTGGACACCTGCTTGCATTCACATCCTACTGAGGTAAAACTGGTCACACATACGAATGGACTCTGTGTAAACTTCTTTCAACTTGTGTGGAAACGTTCTTTTTTAAGAACCTACAGAGACACGGGGCCTTCATTGAGGTAAGACGGTAGAGACGGTAAAATGTTGCTTTGCTTTGATGAAGAGACTTTGCTAAGAAAACCCCTTTCATCTATCAAAACCTTTACATGTCATACAGGTGCTGTGGCTTAGCTGGTTAAAGCACCTGTCTTGTAAACAGGGGATCCTGGGTTCAAATCCCAGCAGCACCTCAACAAGCTACTACTGCTACTAATACTTTCTTTTTCAATGTACTTTAGTTTTTGCATGACCTCCTACTTTGTTATTTCTTTTTGTCTTGAGCGGTTAATTGATAAATGTTGTCGTTGAGAGCTCAGAGATGTCCAGTGCAACATCTGCATGTTTTCTACATTTAACCTGAGTTTTGTTGTAAACATGCTATTTACACCAGGAAAATCACTCATTGTGGTGAAGATGAACTGTTGTGACTGACAGTGTAGCAGTTTGAACACACAGAGACAAACAGACTCTGTGTGCGTCGTGGTGAACCAGATTTAAACCCACAACCTCGAGAGTTACAAGTGACACCACGATGCCTCGGAGCAGAGAGTGTGTGTGTGTGTGTGTGTGAAACAGTGTGTATCTATGTGTCTCAGCTGAGCACAGAATATTCCAGTGTGTGTCTTTGTGGGTGTGTGTGCATGAAGAAGATGAAAGGGATGCAGACTGGCCTCAGGCTCCAATTAAACCCAGGCTTAGGTTGCTATGGCGATACAGGTGAAGTGAAGTACTTTATGAAATATTACTGACGGACAGACTTACTGGTTTACACCTCCAGCAGAGAACAAACTGTCCCTTTGATGTTTCTTGTTTCTTGTTTCTTTGTTTCTTGTGTATGTTCAAACTTTACTGTGTTTGTTCTGCCTCTAAGCCTATTTAGTGGGACTTTTATTGTGAAGACACACTCATGCAGAATCAGCTCAATAATCAAACCAGTTCAGTCTCAGGTTATTTCAGAGCCTAACATTAAAGTGGTCGACGATAGAGCCAGCTGACGATTAAAACTGTGGTGCAGAAATGCCAAAAATGTATTTGAGATCATTGAGAGACGCTGAGAGCACTGAAGGTTCCTTTGTTTCAACTTTGACTGCATCATTTTTTCCATTTTGTAAATAAAATAGAACTATCTGTCTGTCAGCCCACGTTAAAGTCACTGAACGCCACAAAAGTTTTTGTTGTTGATTCATGCATCTGAATTCGAGCGAAGGAGCTGCCGGTCCGTCTTTACAGGAAAGAAACAAACTGAATGCTGCTTCGCCTCCCAGAGAGAGGTGATTCATTACACGCTTTTGTTTCAATTGTATGGCTGTTTCCTTCTTGGGACACACAAACACACACACACACACATTCATTAACTCTTCCCGCATGAGTCGGCTGAATTCTACAGCTGCAGTCATCCTTCTCCTCCTGGAAAAACAGCAGTGTGCATTTACTGTCAGCAGTGTGTGTGTGTGTGTGTATCATCACCATCAATAAGATGACTCCATACTTTATAGGAATTTTTCAACATTTTTGGGAAATCCCTTGTCTGCTTGCTCTCTGAGGGTGAGATGTGCAGCAGGGACATAGTTAGCCTAGCTTAGCATAAAAACTAGAGGCGGGTGTGGGGTAGCCAACCTGGCTCTGTCCGAAAGTAAAAAATGCACCTCCCAACCCCGCTAATGCTCACTATATCAACAGACATGTAAATGTAAACCCTGGTTACACCTGCCACTAACATGTGTCCTTGATGCACAAGTCAAAGTGTACTCATTTTGTTCCAGTCACTCAGATCACTTGCCAAAGGGATGGGATTCATTCATGTATGCTTCTGTCGTGTAAATGCTAATGAGTCCTGATGTGTCCCCTGCGAGGACATTACAGTAGCTGGAAAATGGATAGTAATTGAAACTGAACACTAAGCGGTCAGCTGGACACTTAGAAAACCAAATCTGTCATCAGTGTCATAAACACACATACATAATGTTCATAAAGATTCTGTGTCAATGACACTTGTCCTTGTTGCACCTCCTGTTCACAATGGCATCAGCGCACACGCCACTGGTCACAGGAGACATCACAGGAGAGAAGGCTGTAGATGGAGAGGATCATGGGAAATCACCACTCTGTCCCCTGATACAGAAATGACTTTAATATTCACTGGATGAAGGAAAAATAGCTGCTGCAACACACACACACACACACACACACACACACACACACACACATCTCCTTCTCCGTCCTCTGTTTTCTGCTATTTTTAAATGTCACCTCTCTCTCCTCTCTCCTCTGTCGCTCGCCCTTCCCTCTGCTCTTTATGCAAACTCACGCCTCCTTCCTCCCTCTCTCACCTCTCCCTCCTCTTTCTCTTTCACTCTCTCTTTCCCTTTCACACTCATTATTCTCCACATCTCTCTCTCTCTTGCTAGTTAATTACTCCCCCCCCCACATACACACTCCTATCCCTATGCACTATTTGACCAAAAGTATGTGGGCAGCTCCACCACTTTCCACCTATACTTTTGGGTTCTTTCTCTGGGTCTGTTCCTGGTGTGGTCCAGGCTCTTTAGATTCAATAAAGGGAAATCATATTGCTCCAGTGTAAAATGATATCCAACACTGACTTTATTTTGAGGGAGGTCATTTTCTCTTTTACACCTGGTTGGGTTTCAGGCAATTTTTTAAAAAGAAATTTCAAAATATAATGAAATTGGTTTTCATGCTTGGCTGAGGTGTAAAGGTCAATGTATCGATTAAAATCAAAATACAGCTAGATGCAATGGGAACAGAGTGTGTAAAAATCACACTTGCAGCCTTTTGTGCTCCAAGTCACAGAAACGGTACAACAAAAACCCAGCGTGCAGGAACATGCATTGTGCAACATGCAGGGACATATATTGTACACACGTTTCATAGTGTAGTATTTCATAGTACACATATTGTAATCCTACATGTATTCTTTCACTGTCTCCTTCACATTTCCACTCTCTGTTTTCATGAAGCACGTAAAAGTAGAACTATTTCTTGCCTCACACACCCATAACATATTCTGCCAACAATATTTTCATTACAATACAAACACACACACACACACAGACACACAGACACACACACACACACACCCATGACACACACCTCTGTTAATATAGTATCAGGGCCAGCCAGCTGCTCTCTGCTACAGCTAAGACCCCCTGTGGAGGCCTGTTAAACCGCTGTGTGTGTGTGTGTGTGTGTGTGTGTGCGTGTGTGTTGTCTCCACCCTCATACTAAGCTGATAAAGTCATCATATCCTGATGAAAATAACCAAATAGGTCACAAAAATGCTTTTCTCTGTGTTGTTACATTAGAAAAGAATAAACTGTAATAAAAGGAAATTGAGGCGCGCACACATGCACACATGTGCACACTGTATGAAGGCTGAGTGTTTCCTCACTTCATTGTTGTTAGCTTAGCAGCAGGCATATTAAAAATCCATGGCAGACATAGGCTGCGAAGAATTCATCAGGGTGAACTTTGAAGTTTCAGAAAGCAGGAATATGAGGATCAGAGCTGCTGCTGCCTCCTCTCAGCATCACGATTATCTTCAGACACTGTCATTGGTGGGTCATATGTGTGACAATATGACTGGCCAGAGTTCAGTCTGTGAATCAATGGGAGCTTACTGCAGGAAATCTCTCAGTAATATACTGCTGTCTGCTCATAGATCTGCTTTGGAAATAATGGACCTTCCAAAGGTTCCCTCTGTCGGCTGTAAAACAAACCACACATGTTACTCAAAATGAAATATGTTTCAGTTAGATGAAATAAAGATTGAAATGCAGCTGTAAGGATTCTGTTTTGGATTTAGGTTTTTGTGTTTGTTTGTCTTCCTCCCCTGTCTGTCTGGTCGATAGATATACTTTATTGTCATTGCATTGATAAAAACAACACAATGCAGGGCATGTGGCAGCAGGAGAGGCACACCTGCATTCACTCAGCTCAATAACCTGACTATAGCAGCCTGGTCTTGACCCCACCACCCTGCCTGATAGTTCTGGGTTGCTGGGCAGTGTCTGATGTATTTCTTGTGTTTCCTTTTTGTGATTCAGGGTGACTTTTTCTAGTGGTTTTCAGCTGCTGATTTTCTTGCAGCCTTATCTTGGTAATTTAGCATTTACCTCGCTGACTTTCTCTTCCTCCATGCCTGAGTCTTCTGTGTGTCAACTTTTGTTACCGGGGACCATTCTGCAAGCCAGCTACATCCCTGCCTGCTTCCTCCTTGTTTTTTGTACAATAAACTTGTTTAAATAAAAAATAAACTTGTTTTTACTAACCTGTACCCACCTCTGGGATCCAAACTAAACCTAAACCTAATGACAGTTCTGTTCTGGTTTCACATCCCCTTTGTAAATTCCTCTTTTTTGAGATCTTTATTTTATATCGTGCTAATGGTATCTATGGTTATTGTGTGTTGCACTGTGTCCTGGAAGTCCTGAAATGCATTAAGAAAGATGCTTTAGGCAGGACTTTGTTAAGAGGAAGTGATAACACAGTGTTTTTGACGTTTCTATGTTATGACTTAGGGTATGTCATAATAGTATTTCCATTAATTATGCAACAGCCAATCCTCCATCAAAAAAGTCATGATTAAAATAGTGGTTTATTTCAAATAGGCTCAGCATTTACCAGTTGTTGTATAAAACAATTTACCAGCAGCCAGACCTTAATTTTTATGAACAGCGCTTGACGTCTTTCTCTGTTGCTATCTTCATGAATAATGTCCAACTGATCTGTCTTTATTTGACCAACTTAAGCAGAGGGAAATGCATCATGTTGAGTAAAACTGGGGCTAAACAAGATCTCTAACCTCTGAACACTAAATTAATAAAACAAGAGCAATGAAGCTGCTCCAGAACATAAAAAAAACTCAGCTTCTTTCTACAAATGGTTATTCTCAACGCAGTCATGTCATAAATGAAAAATCATTGGGCTTTGACTCTGCACACTGCTTCTTATATGAAGGGAGTGGCAGTGTTGTTGTTATCGCGCTGTATAATTTCCAGCCATGGTGTGTTGGTGCGAAGCTGCCGGCAGACGTTAACCTCTGAAAATGAAACACGACCTACTCTGCTCTTTGCTCTGTACGTGCAATCGCTCCCAGCATGGCGGCGTCTTCTCCCCTACCCAGCCTGCTTTGCATACGACTGCGGGGTTCACGATCAAAGAGAGGAAGTCACGAGGCAGGTGGCGGGGCCCCAGTCTGATGAAACTGCTGGGTGAAGTTTTACCGTACAACCAGCGCGCTTTGCATTTACACTTTAGATGCTCTCAGCCACTTCAGGCAAGTGTGTGTGTGTGTGTGTGGTGGTGGTGGTGGGGGGGGTGTCGCCATGTTCCTCAGGACTCGTCGACAGAATTTGGATTCACTGACCTTTCAGCTTCAGTGAAGACTCCTCAAATCTTCAATATAAGACACTCTCACATTAAGATATCATCAAATAAATGGGGACTTTGCTTTTAAAGTATTTTATCCACCAAACAGAAAAAAAACCTCTTACTTTCATCCATCTTTTTCACCCGCATGTTGATGGAAAAAGCATCAGTTACAGTTAAAAGCAATTATAGTTTTTTACAACATGTTTTTACAGGTTTTTTGAATTATCACCTTAAATAATTTCCTGTGTAATGAAGGATTTTTTTCACTGTGACCCCCAAATAGGATGGCTGGATGATCTTGTCATGCTGTTAGCTTGTGTTTTTGATTCCTCTGAGTTTTTTGTCAAGAGGTGTATGGTGATCCAACCAACTTGACATACAGCTGAACGTAGATTATGAGGATATTTTGGCAGAAAAACAAATATGCACTGATAGTGTTTAGAATCAACATCTTTACCTCTCTCCAGATATGTAACAACATACCCTTGTTATCTTAATATAAAATCCAATCTGTTTTTTTCCCTTTATAGTATTTGCTGTTGAAAATTGTAAACATGTTTTCTAGGAGACAGGAAGGCTCTTTAATCTCCAGTCTGCACACTGACAGGAAAGAGGTTACACAGAAATTTTCACTTTTGTTCATAGTCACCTATAAACGAGGAGCAGCTGGGCTTCAGAGATATTCAGAGAGAGAAAGGGCATCTTGGGCTCGGAGGAGGTCTTCATGTGACTTGTGAAGACAGAAATCAATGCTGCTGAACAAATAAGACTTCTGTAACTCATTCCACCACCAAGGAACACACACGGGAGAAGAGCTCAGATTAAGATTTCCTTCCTTGCAGTAACGGTAGGACTATGCAGAGTGCAGTGAATTGAGAACCTCATATTCAACTAAAATGCAACAGTTGTGCCATGGGTCCAACTTTTTTATTTTAATATATGGCTGGTGCTCCTTCAGCTGAAATGAATCAGGAGGCTGCATTAATTCATGCAAAACTATAATACATTCACTATTTAATGTCTGTAGTGGAGGTTATCCATCAGACAGCTCAGCAGGAGCAGTGACAGAGTGTTGATGTGATGGAACCTGCCCACCTGAGGAGGAGGCCACAGGGGACTCAACACACTCCACTGCCTCAAGGAAAATATTTCATGATTGTGCCTCTGACCTGTCTGTCTCTCTCTGTCCCAGCAGACACGTCAACGACAGCAGGAGTATTTTTAGGTTGTGTTAACCTCTATATGGATGCATAAAAGAGGGTATATAAGTATTTGCTGTCAAGCTAAAATGCTTTTGGGGCCTATGAGGGGATATCAGAGAGGAAAAAATGATGATTTTATGGCTCCATTTTTTTTTTGGAACAAGCCATTAACCCCCATCCACCAACCCCCAATACTGCTGTGCTGAAAGATTTTGCTTAGTGAGTTCATGAATATTAAATGAGTGTCTTGAAACTCTAAATTTAATTTGAATTTGTATCTGCATTTTTAAACAAACACGGCTCAGTGAAAAGAGATAACTCAAGGTCTACTAACTATAGTCTTTGCTGGAACTTTCATCTCACTTGTAAGGAGGATGATAAGTTAAGATTGTATCTATTTGACAAGGCCAGAAAATTAACTTATGCACAAACTGCAGAAGAACATAAATATGACTGCTTTGAAATTAAAATATTGCTATTTACATAACATGGATTTATGAGAGAAACTAAATAAAAATAAAGACATTCACAGTCAAATTTGTATATTTCATAGATAAATTGATTTAAAAACAAATCTCCCATATATCAATCAAAATGTGCTTATCAATCAAAAATGTGCTTAAAATGTGCAAAATTTACTGGTGAAAAGTGACATTCATAATGATGGCATTTTAATAAAAGGAAAATAGATCCATGAAAATTGAAAGCTCTAACAGTTGGTTAGTTTTTATTTCCACGTGTCACATACACAAAAGGAAATCCATTACAAATGTATTACACATTTCTGTATACTTTCAAATATATGATTTATGTGGAAAATTGGAGCAGCAGACAGCAGGAGAAAGAAAGGCCACAGATGAAAATGCTAAGATAATAATAATAATCTGAAAACCATACAGAGCAGAGCTGTGTGATGGTCTGTGGTGAGTCAGTGTGAAATCCTGCTGGATTTGGCTCGGTCACAGCTCTTGTGTTGTCAGAACGAGGAGGGAGATATAAATACTCAGACGGCTTCCTGCTTCTCCCTGCTGGGGTTCAGTGTCGCAGCCGTCCCAGCTGAGCACACACACACAGACACAATAGACTGGACCAGACCGCTTCACGAGGACTGAAAGAGGCCTTCATGAAGGATTATCAGCGCAGGTTTTATTCAGAGCATGACAGGAGGACAGACAGGCACAAAAAAAAAGAAGTTTACAGGTCATATTTCTTATAATGAAGTCATGTTTAAATGAAGTGTGAGGTATTTCTCTAAAAGACAAGAGAGCACTGTCATTACGACTGCCAGTATTACAGTGACTGTCACTACTACAGCTGCTCCTGCTCAGTGGCATTTTTAAATGAAAGGAAAACGGTGGCAGATTCTTTGACAGACACAGCTCATGCTGTACCTGCTCTCCTTCACTTTTCTGCTCCGCTGCCCAGTGAAGTTTGTATGTGTTGTCAGTGCCAGTTTTACAGTAATGTCTGCATGATTCCCTCTGCTTTCATACTTGGTAGTTCCTCTCAGAAAGATGCTTGGAAAGCTCAACTTGAAAACGGTTAAATAATTGTTTGTTTTTAATACCACCGGTTTGGTTTCTAATAGCAACCCACAGCCAGTGCAGCACAGAGGAGTTTGATCTCAGGCTTTTCTTCCTGAGGCAAACTTTCAAAGTCATGCTGTGGAAGATAATCTGATTCATTCATGGTGACTGCAGCTGCTGTAAAAGAAATATAGACTTCTGAAAGCTATGAGTGAATGGCGGGAACAGCAATCTGCAAACAGCCAATCAAACTGCACCAAAGCAACACCTACCTAGTGTGAAATGTGTAACATCTGCTCTCCCAAAGTGAAATAAGTAAATAAATAAAATAAAACAAAAATAAATTAAATTAAATTATTCCATAAACCACTGACTTCAAAAGAATTTTTATTTACTGTCATGAATTCAATCCAGAATTACATTAATTTCTATGTTTAGCTGATACATCCACAACAACCCATACCGCTTACCTTCTGCTATTGCTGTGATTATTCCTGAAAGTACGACACACAACATTATCTGTTACAAGTATCCTAATGCTGCTTCTCCTACTGTAGCCCTACTGCTAATGATATTATTGCCTCTGCTATTTGATGACCACCATTGATAGTGAATGGATGACTGAGCTAGGTTCAGGGGCCCCCAGTTAAAAGAAGAAATGGCTTAATCTTTTTTTAATATTGTGTATTTGCCTTGACTAAGTTAGACATCTTGATTTTTTGATTTATTGATAGTACAACTGGACAGCTGAGCACAAACCTACAGTGCGTTAAAATTAGTCAATCCTGTTTAACTATAATATATTTAATATACTGTTACTGGTGTTTTGATTATTGATTAAAGGAAAAAATACTGCTACTCTGCTCTACAGCTGTTGCTGTTGCCAGTACTACAGTAACAGTGATAAACCTCATCGTCTTGCTACAAGCAGAGGGCTGCTTCAGAGTCTTGGTGGTGGTAGTACTTGTAATAGCGAAACCAATATAAATATGCACTTTGAAGAACATTTGAAATCATAAGGAACTGAGTTGTAAAACATATCATTGTGTTTTGTACAGTGAGAAACAGAGGAATTTCAAAAGAAATACTGAGATATAGATTCTGAGGACATGGATAAACTTCATCATTTATTAGCATAACTCCAATGCAAACTAAACGTGTGCGGTGGATGTTACATCACAACACGAGGGGAAATCCTGCCTGTGAAGGAGCAGCTGGCTCGAAACCCGCCTGCAGTTTATAAAACACCAGCCGTCCATGTTGGCTTCAGAGCTGCAGCAGCAGACTGTATACAGAGCTGGAGGGAAGGACAGGATGTCCTCTCAGCTGATCTGATGTCTTTTTTTTTTAAAGCTCTTCTGGGCTCTTACTTTCAAAATGGGTTTTAAGAAGATTTTCCCAAGAACAAAAAAAAACTATTTCATAAGCCCTGGAGTGTTGCTTCCGAATTATGAGTGTGTATGTGAGAGAGAGAGAGGGAAAAAAGAGAGAATGCTGGAGGAATCTGTCTTTCTGTCAACGCTGCTGCCGAGAGCTGCAGTGTTTTATAATCTTCATATTGCGCTGTGGCTTCAGGGTGAGGAGCGGGACAGGAAATCAGCTAATGAATCTTTAAATCCAACAGGAGGCACTCTCACCATTTCACCCTGGAGGAGAGTTTAAATGTATCCAAATGATGTTGAGTATTCAGAGGTTCAGAAAACCAGCATTCCACATTCAGACGTCATTTCTAAAAACACTTATTTTACAAATGACATTCTGTGTAAATGTATCATCTATTATTATTACTTTCATTTATTGTGCTTTTAAAGTAAATCAGTGTTATGAACTAAAATGCAAGTACTAGTTTTGCAGAAAATTGCCCCTTGTGATTCACATATTACAGTAACCTGCGTTGTTAATACTGATGCATCAGCGTGTTGAGGGCCGCAAGATAAATCTGAAGAGTCGTGAGAAGATTCATTGGAGAGAAGAGAAGAAAAACACACGAGTCTGTTTTCAGTTTTTAGACTTCTCTTACATCTATAATATTTTTTGTGAAATATTGACTTTGAACCTTGAAAATTATTTCTTTAACTGAAGGAAACCAGGTGTGGAGATTAGAGGGATAAAGTCTGGGTGAAGTCTTTAACCACTCATAAGCATGTTAACCAGGACAAGGAGACACAACCACACATACTTTGTAAGTGGTCTTAAGATGGTTTCATCTTTAACGATACATTGCGTATTACAAACCTGTCGTATATTCTTTGTTTAGTGTGAAATTATTTTTGCTCTGAAATGTGGTGGCGCGGAAGTAAAAGTAGCTCAAGACTGTACTTAAGTACATTACTTACGTAATTATAATTAGTTACTTTCCACCGCTAATGAAAGGTCTCCTTCTGTCACACTGAAGCTCGACATCACTGACTCTGCTTCAGTCCACAGACCATGTGACAGAACCAAAAGGCTGTCTGTCACTGTGCAGCTCTTATAGCAACAGGACTCACAGGACAGTCACAACTGCTTGTCCTTACTGAACAGCCCCCCCACCCACTGACCCAGGCCTGCAAGCCCACACATCAGAGCAATCGTGTCATTAAATGTGCCCATGACACTGCAGCAGTAATGAGGATGAGTCAGCTCTACAGAGATGAAGTGACATGGCTCCATATCTGTTGTAAGGATAACAATTTCTCTCTCTCTGGAAGTAAGGAAGGCCCTTGGCTCTCGCCTTTAGAGGGACCTCTTCACATTGGCGGGGGCGGCGCTCAGCCACATGTTCCCCACTGCCAGGCGGCTGCTAATGGAACCAGAAACAGGCACATCGCCTCTGTTTGCTGGAGGCTGAAGAGAGGCTATGATCACCCAGCCTCACAGCTGTGACACGGAGAGTATCCTGACCTGCTACTGCACTGCCTGATGTGAAAACAGTCATCAGTGAAAATGCAGGAAATGTGGGACCCCAGTGCCATGATGTGAACACATCTCAACAGCTTCGCTCAAAAGTGATCAGGTTCAGTGACGTTTTGCCACCTCAGTTTCATTTATTTCACCTGTCACTGTGCGATAATCATTATGTGCCTTTTTTTCTCTGCACCTCAGCAGAGCGACGTGACATTTGCAATGCTAATGCCCTCTAATGTGCTAGATGGGAGTCATTATGTATGATTTTGCACTAGGCTATATGCTTTACATTCTTGTCAGCAGGAGGTGGAGATACTCATCATAGCTCTCATAGATATTTTTTAAACCACTGTTTAGAGCAAAGTGATTGTGATCACAGCAGACATTCGAGTTTGACTTGAATATTTTTGTTGAGAAAATATTTTTTATGAAGAAAAGATGGCATCGCTGAGCTGTCGTCTAAAAGATCCGATATATTCCAGCATGTCCACAGCTGACATGGATGTGGTTCTGGTCATACTCGGCGTCTGCATGAGAACACATTATCAGATGTGAACAGGTCATAATCTTTGGGATGCACAGGAATCTCTGCAAAGGCTGATGCCTCTGGGTTGTTTATGTCACGCAAAGACTGGCAGCTACGTGGTGCACTTTCTTCAATTGTGCATCTGTTTGCTCACCAGCAGACATATGCATGGGGATGTCATTTTCATTCTTCTGCATTCACAGCAGAGACGAGTCCAGAATGTACTGGAATAAGGGAGGAACCTCTACCTTCCATCAACAAAGGAGAAACAAGTGATCATAGGACCATCAGGATCACCAGCTGTTCGGCATTCTGATTCTGAATTAACATGCCACCTTCTTGGATGCCTGCATCTCTATTATCTCTCTTGACTGTATGTTGCTCCTTTATCATACATATTGTGCCAAGCTTGTTGTACCTGCTACTTCTACATCTTAATTTACTTTATGTGACTGAAGCCTTTGCTTCTAGTGGGACTACATTTTGTTCTTATGCTAGCAAAGTAAAGCTACCTGAACTTGGATTTCCGGCTTCTGCTGCTTCTTCTGGCAACACTGCCTCTACATCCCATCTTGCTCAGAGGAAATTCATGAGCAGTAAGTGAAACACAAGAGAGAGTCCTGTTCCTTCTCCTTTTTAATCCTAGCCAATTACGGGCCTGTGTTTGACAGTGTTGTATTACAGCACCAAAACAAAACAACTTTGAGAAAGATCTGAATGCATGCTGAGGAAAGGGGAAAAAAAACAACAAAAAAATGTCCTGTCAGGATTTTACAAACCAGAAAGGTGTGAAACATGAAGGGTTACAGAAAGTGAAAAATCTGCAGATTCCATATGGAGGTGCTGATGGTGCAGCGCCTGCAGCAGGGGTTGTCTGCGGCAGCCGCCGACTGCGCTGCAAATGTAACACACACGTAAGTCATCCTCCTCAGTAAGTTCTGTGTTTGAGTCCATTTACTGTACTTCTCAAAATGACCTTCAATGATATAGGCTTTGTGAAGAACCCTGACAATGTAGGTCCTCTACTCGTGCAAACCTGTGTTCACTGAACCCAAATACAACATAAGCACATGCTGCACTCGGGGGTGGGGGCTCAGACTCTCTGCTGTGATGTGATTTAACTCAGAATGATTTATCTCCTCTGTGTTCTGTGCTTCTTCTGGTGAGCTTTTGCTCAAATTAAGGTTGTCACTGCTTCTGGGTGTTATGAAGCACATGATGTGCCCAAATTTTAGGTTTGTTTTTTAAAGTTTTAATCTGGGGCATTTTCTGATTTATTAAATAGCATATTAGTAGGGAGCGAGAGGGAAGGTGGGGGAAGACATGCAGCAAAGGGCCTGGGGCTGGATTCAAACCAGGTTGCTGCAGTTGGAGCTTAATAAACAGTATATGTACCAGGTGAGCCACTGAGGTGCCCTCATTCAGGTACTAATTGCAATTTTAGTGGTATTTTCCATTTCAAAGTATCAGTTTTACTGGTGGTTACCATTTCTGTGTTTGTTGTAATTGTTGTTTTTCTTGTAATGCAACATAACATCTGTTTGACCAATTGCACCTGCCAGCATTGGCACTGACCTCTGACCTGCATCACTTTAAAAGCACCCAAATGTGGTGGAGCTGATTTTTTTGTGAATCCATTGGCGGTATTTTTATCCATATTCTGTCTATGACTGCCGGGATTTGACCCAAACCTGTCTTCTAGATACTGCATTTTCATCTCTGCTCCATTTATACAAACTGGTCTGTGTTTCCATTCCTCTGATAGATGTGTCCCTGAAGGATTGTTACATCGCTGGTGAAAAAAAAGTGGCTTGAGAAAGAAAGAAGCCTTCTGTCCTTAATTGTGATGACTGAACCCCAAACCAGATGCTAATCATCAGTGTTTAGTTTATAGGAACATTTTCTGATGTATGTGGAGGCAACCTCACCTCACCTCATTAACATTTGGCCAATTATCTGGAGAAAGAAGAAGAATACATCAGGCTGCCTGGACACAGATCATCTTCAACACACTGTATATCTTATTTTGCTTTGTCTCAAGAGGGAGGACATCTTTTTCAGGGATTTAGAATATCACCAAATATTTAATGCCATATATGTCTGTTAAATGTCATCTTGCACTGGGTTAATTTTAGATTTCTGACCCATCCCCACTGAGTCTGCTCACTCCTTTCTGGGCAAACGTCTCTCCAACCTCTGAAGATCATTAACAGCAGCATTGCACTCGGGGGAATCCACTGGAACCAGCAGCTCATATTGATCCCTGCCCTGAACAACTAAAATATAAATGAAGGATTTTCACTGTGGACTCCTTTGTGCACCCAGGGCCCATCATTATCCAACAATGTCTGCAGCATCCTTTTTATTACTGTCAATACTGGGGCATTGCAGAAATGATGCTTTAACTTACTTATTAAGGCAAAGGTATAGGACGGCATTTTTAGTGTGACATGACATCATAAGCAACTAACCAGAACACTAAAAGCAGAAAAACAGAAACTGGAATGGATTACCTTTTTGTTGACTGTTTTTTTTCTGATTTACTGTAGGAAAAATAATAAACTAGGAAATAGACAGCACTATATGACAATGATTACACAGACATAATGCATTCATCCACTCTCTGAACTCACAATCTCCATTGAGCAACTATACTCTTCTTCTAGAACCAGGCACATTATACAGTAATTAAACAATTTTCACAGGGAAAAAAAATCCCCCTAATATAATTAGATCACATGGCAAATGACTGAGCGAGAGTCACGATTTTAATTTGTATTTAGGTTCTTTGGCAACATGGTTCATCTAACATTCACGCCAATAGAGAGGATTATTGAAATGAATCAGAAAAGAGGCAGAGACACTTTTATCACACATTTATATAAACAGAGGATCAGAGAGACAGATGCACAGTGAGGAAGGAGAAGTAAAACACAGGAACAAACAACACAAATCCAGCTACTTTATGGTTCCATAATATATATTAAAACACAGTATAGGAATGTCTGTATGACTGTTAATGGATATGTTTCTGCATGGTCATAATATGGGTTAGTTAAATTTATACAATGTTCACTGCTCATACTTTCTAGTTCAACTTTATCCTTTGTGTACTATATTGGCAGCATGTTATTTTTTCATCTGCCAACAGTGCCAAAACTCTGATTGTTATTTAATTAAATTCTCCTTTTGGAAAAATAATGAGGGTTTTATGTTTATATCTCTGAAGGACAAATCACAAACCAAAAGTGAGGAGATCAATACTGAACAATTAAAGCAGATGTGAGTGTAAGTAAGACTTGAGACGTTCCAGTTGGGCAAAGTGGGGAAAACTCTGGGGGCCCCGGACCCTCATGGGGCCGGAAAGCTCCAGGCTCATTGTAAGGCAGTTCGTTTGTAGTCATTTAATTAACAGCATACACTCTCTCACTTACAGCTGGAATATGTTTTGATCTGCTCCGCCTTCATCAAATATATACACTATTATATGAAGAATTTGGATTATCATACATATTAAAAATCTAGCATAGTATTATATACCTGATGCACATGTCACACATTAAGGTAGATTTAAATCGGTATGCTAATTCAATGCACATAAACATCAGCCCCATCTTTTACAGGAGTCCTGTCTTAAGATCTTAGATTTATTCTTGTGCTTACACTATAAGTTGCATTTTTATGAAGGAAATCTGTACTTACTCATAGCTACCAAAAAGTCATTACTAATGACTAACTGAATCATACACAACTCACAGATTGCAGAGGCCAAAAGTTTATTTCATTTTTCAGTTTGCACTGCAAAAATTATGATTCAATGGTTATCAAAATTGTTGCCAGTTTATTTTGTGTCTCTTGACTAAATACTTCAGTTCTGGAATACATGGCTGGTTATTAGATGGCTGAGGAAAATACTGAAGCTGTCTGTATATACAGTATAGTGGGGGGATCGATCAGGGCCCAGAAACAGAGCTTTGCCCCAGTTCATCTGCAGCCCAGAGGAGATTTATCCAGCCTTGCATGTCTTACATTGAAGTTTTAAATTTTCCTCTGGTGTTAATAAAGTTTAAGACAAAATTTGTTGATGTGTTTTCATCTTTATGTTATATTTTGCCAAGAAAATGACTTTTACATATAATGACACATTATATTATCTGAGAGAGAGAGAGATACTGAATGGCTGAACGGGAAGGTAGAGCGACTTAGACACAGAAGGGACTGACGAGAGAGAGAGCGAGCGAGCGAGAGAGAGAGAGAGAGAGAGAGAGGGAGAGGCAGAGGGAGTCGCCATTACTGCCTGGCAGTGCTCCTGAGAGGGGAGGGAGCAGAGAGGACAGGTTTCGGCTTACAACGCATACCACACCAACAACACTAAATACACTAAAATATACATGCTAACCGGTCGTGTGGGACTACGGGGCTACGCCGTCAACCAAACCAGACTTTGGATTTTGCCGGAAGACTGTAATGACCGCAGAGTGTGGATTTTAAAAGGGAGTTTTTGCCTTTTTAATGTGGGAATGCTTTCTCCTCCTCTCCGTGGTATGTGGATCTGGGAGCGACCATGTTAATAGGTGGGTAAGGGAATGTATTTGTACTGGGATTGGGGACTTCATTAGCTTAGCGAGCACTCTTTTCTGCGGGCGAAACCTAGGCGCACGCTCCCGCCTTACCGGGTTGAAGGAAGCCAGTGTGTGGGTACGAGTCCGGGCTGTTAAATTGGCCCCGGTTATGTGTTTTAGCTCGGTTTCATCCCTAGCGTCAGCCTGGGTTGGGTGTTGCTAACGCTAGGCTAGCTAACTCTCCGTCACCCTCTTGGCATGCTAGGCTAACACGGCTCGGCTAATGTTAGCTAGTCGGAATGGGAAAGGTGTTTTTTCCTTTTTCTCTCCTGGAATATCAGGGCCTAGCGAGACCGAGCCAGGCCGGGTTTAATTTCTATTCCCAGGAGAGATGAATAACCGCCGTGTCAAACCCTGTGGTTGCGACTGTTAACCACGGTGCGTTGACGCATTAACATTATGTCTGTTGGTTTTAATTCGAGCTTAACTTACTCACTAAGTCCCGCAACTCGCTCACTTTCATCCCTGTTTTATGTAACGCAGAGTTGAACGTTTTACATGAAATCCACCTTTCTCGATATAATGTCATTACAGTGCATCACATGAACTGCAAAGGTCCTAAAAGCATTTTAAAGAAAATTCGTAGGTTAAAGGACTGCACTGGCGTCCCATTTCAGAGGCGCCGCGTCGTGTTAAGGATTTTATGTAGTAATTGAATTTATTTCACGTATTTCCAACCAGAACGACTTCGTTTGATTCGGTTGCTGGGTTGCCAGTTTTCGGCGTGAACGTCCTGCTACGCGCTAACGTGAGCACCGGGGATGGATGGAGCATCCACCGGGCATTCTATTGAAGTTTTCCGACATTAAACCAGGGGGTTTTGCCCCCTAATGTCACAGCTGCGATGCGAGGGTGAAGCCGCACTTGTCATCAGCCGCTTTTAAACTTTCTCCTGTCTGTAGCAGCAGCCAGGGAGGCAGGCAGGGCAGTGGGTTTGTCCTGCTGCTGCAGCTCTGCATGCCATTTGCATCGGCTCGGACTGCTGCAGCTTCCCTTTGCCCTTTTCCCAAACTCTCGTTAAAGGGACAGTCCGGTTTTTGTTTTTTTTTTTTTTAATCTAAAGGGTTTTTCCTCCATATAGTATTTGCTCTAGTGCTGAGTTTTAGTTGTTGTTTAAAAACACCATTTATTAGGGGACCCATTTGTGTTGGGAAAAAAATGAGCAATTAGGTTCTTTGTTGTTGCCACTTAGTACGTGCTATTATCTGGTTTTAGTGTCCATAAATCCACAAGGGCTCTCTGAATGAGTCAGTAGGACTGGGTGTTTATCATTATCATCACAGTCAGTCTGCTCAGGGCTTTTCTCTTTTGTCTTAAATGAGCTGTGTTCTAAAGCAAAGCTGTCGAATGTTGAATGAAAACGACATGCGGCTGAATGTTGTCGGACGTTAGTGTTGTTTTTACCTGTAGGGCTCTGATGAAATGTTTAAGTGTGTTGTAGAAATGTGAAAGATAAAGCAGTTAGGTGGTAAATGTTGATCACCTGCTGAAAGAATGGCATCCTGATACATCAGAATGTACAGATAAAATCTTTTTATCTGCATTTAGACCAGAGCAAAACTACACATGGGTATTGGCTTTATGCTTATATTGTAGGAAGTAATCAAACCACGATGCCGTGGCTGATTCTGCGAGCTCTTGTACTTATGTCATCCACACTTGGAAAAGGGGAAGTCAGAGGTGTGATGCTTGGTTTCAGGTCTGGACCTGACCCTGGCGGAGGCTGACATAGTTATTTACTTATTTTTCTTTCAAATGTGGTTGGATTGTGTTTCCAAATATCTGAGGCTCTTGTAAAGGAAATCATTTTCCAGGAAGCACCAGCCTATCACGTAGCTTCACATGAAGGTCGTCGTCGTAACCAAAGCTTAGTATTTTAACTGGGAACGTGGATCTTGTGGACAAAGATGTTGTGTAAAGTGATTTTTGTAGTGAATACAAAAGTCCATTGTCGTTGGACAATGGAAGGATGAAGAGCAGCCAAGTTAAGATGTAATTATTCATGAGCAACTCGGTCTCGTCTCTTATTACTGACTCTTTCCTTCAACATTCAACTGGATTTTGGCTGTAGTCAACGCTGACATTTCTGGAAGCAAAGTTCTAATAGCTGGGGTCTTCTGGTTTATGTTGCTTTTGTATTACAACTGCAGCTCCTCTGTTGATGAGGTAGCTGACATTTTAAATTGCATTGCTCACCTTTGCACATTGGCAGCTGAAAAATGGCAGTGGGAAGAAATGGTTTAAAATTTCAAAACTGAGCACCCAGAAATCCCGCGAGGCGGGGATCAGTATGCCGCCAAAACCCCCGGCTGCTCTGTAATGATTTATTCCAAGAGTAGAAAGGAAAAGATGTAATGTTAAGGGGGGGGTCCATTTTTTTCCTCTGGCTCGAGAGCTTACTTTCTGCTTTTTTTTGGAGGCAGTTTGGATGGTGCTCGTGAATTTGGATTCATCTCTGTCGTCTGTACCTGAGATCAGTATTTCATCTGGGGAAACATTAATGAGCGAGAGGCGCCTCTTTTAAAGCAGCTCTTTTGCTGGAGCCCCGCTGTATGATTTAGGCTGGAGAAAGAAAAAAAACAGTTTATTTTTCCCGAAAAATCCAGGCGGGCGCAGCTTTCAAAGGTTTACCGTCCTTGGCAGTGCGTTCGGCCGTGTTTCGGGGCTTAACGGCGTTTAGTCATCTCTAAAACCAGCTTGCCAAGTGATACCTTAATCCCCCCCGCAGCCTCACAGTGAATAGACTAATCATGATGCACAAGGCTACTTTTAGCCGTTGTATTATGAATGCAGTTTGAGCTGTTGTGTTTGCTGTTTGCAGCAATAACACCAGCACAGGGTCCACGCACATGTTTACACTGTACAGCTAACAGACGAGCACAGCTCCCGTTCCCCTCTCCACACGCATTAACGTCTTCACATATTGATTCTGCATGTTGACAGTGTGGTGAACATAGACTTTGATACTGGCTGATAAAGATGCAAGACAGATGCTGGGATTTGTGAGCCTGATCTTCTCAAACACTGCGGTTTGGTCGGGAATCAGCGGAGGGAAGCAGGGCTGTAATAATCAGTCGGTTAGTCGATCGACAGGAAATTACTAGATTGCAGATTTCGTAATTGATGCGTTTCAGTTGCTAAGTAAAGATTCCACATGTTTCCCGACTGAAGTGTCATGGAGAATTGCTCTCTGGCTTTTGCTGTTTTGATATCGTAGTGTGCATTCAATATGTAGGCACACATCACTTTGCTAATTTATATTTAATCTCATGTAGAATAATAATTCTAAATGAGCAAAGTCCAAGTGAGGTGTTTTCAGTAATTCAGTAAGAAATCTAGATTAATCAGCAGTAACAACAGTCACTGGCTTCAGCCCTAAAGGCACACATAAGTGTAGTCTCTCTCGCTCCCTGTATATTCTGTATAATACGTACATAATATGCACATACATCCTCCTGGCAGCTGTGTTGGTGATGCGGGTTCTCTGACATCACATAATATCCTGGTTGTGTCTGAGGGTGTCCAGCCTGTAGGTCAGATGCTAGAACCTTTTAGGCAGATTGTTGTACATTGTACATACATAGCGGATCAGTTTTCCTTCTGCTTGTGTAATCCAGTAAAGATGAAAAAGGGGGCTTTGTGATGAATTTCATAAAAATGTAAATAATTTAATTCAGTAAGTAACATCCACATATTGTCCTTGTTTTTTGCCTGAATCAGGTTCTATAAGTACTGCAAATTTGTTAAACTAAAAAACCCCGCTATATTCTTGCAACCCCCACACAGGTGACATCATCACCATGACTTCTATAAACAGTCAGGGGAAACCTCGTCGCTGCGTCTCAGTGGACTGGATTCCTCTGGTGCAGTTTCTCAGGCTCAGCACGCTCGTGCCGGCGTGATGGCTGATTGCCATCGCTCTGTAAAAAAACAACAATGACGGCAGTTTTCTCTGCCATTATCAGCTTTCCGCCTCCAGTTAGGTCATGGTAAGGTTCAGGCTTATTTGACTGTGTCAATCGCAGATAGTAGCGACGCAGAGGTTGCAGTCACTCAGAGGGAGGTGTTTGCCACATTTTTTTCTTCTGCAGTCCCCAAGCGCTGAATATTTGGATTGCCAGTGGTGAAAGATTGGATTTCCCGTGTTTGTTGGTGTTGAAAAGATCACTTTCAAGCAGCGCAATAATGAAGACTGCTAATCAGGATTAATGATCACCACCAGAATGGCAAGCAAAATACATTCTGAGAAGGAGACGCATAATAAGGGTGCTGTGTTTAGCCCTCATCATGTAGCCCTGGGTCGTGCTGACGACGATCGCAAATCTGTGAACTGATTTATTTTCTCTGTTTCATTCTCACAGCAAAGCAAATCATTTCTAGGTCAGTGGCTGTCAAAGGGCTGGAGTTGCATGCCATTTTTATCCTGCCTTGGCACAAATTGGTTGAAAGCACTTCTTTTTCTCTGCGAGGGGAAAAGTGACATTGCCGAGCGCGGTCCGTGACTGAATTACTCTTCTTTTCTCTTATATAAGTCGGACTGTTTGTTTTTGTCTCCTCAAAGGGGCCATTTTGATATTATGTGTTTTTACAGCAATTTTTCACTTGGTTTTTCAAAAATTGAGGATGATTTTTTTTTTTAAATCACAGTTTTTCAGTAGAAACCCGGTGCGATAATGTTTCAAGATTACTGTTAAATGAATGGCCAGTCAAGCACTTTTGTTCAGATGTTACCCTTTAGGAGAGACTTATTTGTCCTAAACAAGTGTGGTAATGTGTTCTTTTGTTGAATTTTGTAATAACTGTGTGTAATGTCAGATGAACATGTCTGATTTGTTGTTAAGATCACTATGCTGTGCACGCATGGATGCACGTGCGAGTCCCAGCGGGCTACGCGGGCAAACAAAAAGCTAATTATATTATTTGCGATAAGGAGACTGCGGTGCTCTGAGGACAAATCAGTGAAAACATGTTTTTGTTTGTTTTGCCTTTATCTTCTCCTCATTGTGAATTCTGTGTCTTGCAGGCAGGTGATAAAAGGAGAAGCCGGCTGCTCGATCCCAGCGTGAAGAGGACGCAGGCATACGGGGTTGGAGGGGGATTCGCCACTTTAAGGGAAAATCAGAATGAAAGTGCCTCTGTACCACTGACGAGCAGAACTGGAATGATATCTTGACCCCTTTTCCTCGAAGCGACCAAGTTAGCGATGAGCGGGGGGATATAATGGCCAAGAACAAGGATGCTCGCCCCCCGACATTCGCCGTCAGCGTGGTTGGCCTCTCGGGGACGGAGAAGGAGAAGGGAAATTGCGGGGTGGGCAAGTCCTGCCTGTGCAATCGGTACGTGCGCCCCGATGCGGACAGCTACTACTCGGAGCACACCTCAGTGCTGAGCACAATAGACTTTGGCGGGCGCGTGGTTAACAATGACCACTTTTTGTACTGGGGGGACGTGTGCCATCGAGGGGACGACGGGTTGGACTGTAAAATCCAAGTCATCGAGCAAACGGAGTTCATTGACGACCAGACGTTTCTCCCGCATCGGAGCACGAACCTGCAGCTGTACACCAAACGGGCGGCGGCGACCAAGCTCCAGTCGGCAGAGAAGCTTATGTACATCTGCACCGACCAGCTGGGCTTGGAGCAGGACTTTGACCAGAAGCAGATGCCCGACGGGAAGCTGAACATCGACTGCTTTTTGCTCTGCATCGACGTTAGCAAGGGCTGCAATAGGAAGTTTGATGACCAAATGAAGTTCGTCAACAGCCTCTACTCTCAAATTGTCAAGTCGAAGAAGCCTATTGTCGTAGCTGCCACGAAATGCGACGAGTGCGTGGACCAGAACCTGAGGGACCTGCAGGCTTTCGTCGCCAGCAAGAAGAACTTGCTGCTAATCGAGACGTCGGCACGCTCCAACGTCAACGTGGAGCTCTGCTTCAACACCCTCATCCAGCAGCTGGACAAAGCCAGAGGCAAATCAAAAACTGTGCCATATCTAGAGGCCTATAAAATCCAACGTCAGCTGGTTGCCTCGGTAACAGATAGATTTGACAAACTGATGGTGCACACGGTGAGAGACTACCACACCACGTGGAAAACCGTGGTCAATAACATGAAGGGCCAAGCAGACTACGACGAGTTCATCACCTTAGAGGGCTCGAGGAAAGCGCGCAACATGTTCACAAAGCACATAGCACAACTGAAACAGGAGCACATTAAGAGGAGGAGGGACGAGTACCTGACAACGCTGCCCAAAACCCTCAACAACCTCCTCAGCAACCTGGAGGAGGTTGAGCACCTCACGTGGCCCGAGGCGCAGGGCGTGATCCGCAACCGGCCCGATTTCCAGTACTGGTTTGTGGTCCTGGAGCACACGCCGTGGGACGAGACGGACCACATCGACAACAGCGACCGCAGGATTCCCTTTGACCTCCTCGACACCCCCGATGGCGAGAGGATTTACCGTAGCCACGTCCAACACCTGCTGTCAGAGAAGAGGAGGGTGGAGATGAAGGAGCGGTTCAAGAAGACGCTGGACAGGGTTCACTTCATCAGTCCGGGGCAGCCATGGGAGGAAGTCATGTGCTTTGTCATGGAGGACGAGGCCTACAAGTACATCACGGAATCAGATAGGAGGGATGTTTACTGTAGACACCAGCAGGAAATAGTTGAAAGGGCCAAAGAGGATTTTCAGGAAATGCTTTTCGAGCACGCCGAGCTGTTCTATGACTTGGACCTGAACGCCACCCCCAGCTGCGACAAGATGAGCGAAATTCACAGCGTGCTGAACGAGGAGCCCAGATACCGAGCGCTGCAGAAACTCGCCCCAGATAGAGAGTCGCTCCTGCTCAAACACATCGGCTTTGTTTACCATCCCACTAAGGAGACGTGCCTGAGCGGGCACAACTGTGTCGATCTAAAAGTGGAGCAGGTCTTAGCAAACAGGCTGGTGCAGCTCGACCACGGACGCTCCAATCTGTACTACAACAGCGCCAACGTGGATAAGATAAACCTCTGCCTCCTGGGAAGGGAGGGCCTCTCGCAGGAACTGGCCAACGAGATCCGAGCTCAGTCCACGGACGACGAGTACACCCTGGATGGTAAAATATACGAGCTGGAGCTCCTTCCCGTGGACGTCAACTCCACGCTGCTCTTCAGCCACACGTGGGTCACCACCTTCAAGCCGCACGGCTGCTTTTGCGTCTTCAACTCCATAGAGTCCCTGAACTGCATCGGAGACTGTATAGGCCGGATCAGAGCGGAGATAGCGCAGAGCAGGAGAGACAGGTTCGCTCAGCCCCTGCCCTTCATTCTCATCCTGGCAAATCAGAGAGACAGCGTTTGCAAAAACATACCCATCCTGAGGCACCAGGGCCAGCAGCTGGCAAACAAGTTGCAGTGCACCTTCGTCGACATCCCCTCTGGCGCCTTCCCACGCAAATTCACAGAGTTCCAGATTAAGCAGGGTCTGCGGGCGGTGCTGGAAGGGCTGAAGCACAACTTTGACGTCCTGGCCCCGCTGCCCTCTATCAAAGACATGTCGGAGACGGACCTGAGGATAGTCATGTGCGCTATGTGCTGGGACCCTTTCAGTGTCGACCTCATCCTCTCACCTTTCCTCGACTCGCACTGCTGCAGCGCAGGGCAGCCGGGCCAGAGCAACACGCTGATCCTGGACAAGATCATCGGCGACAGCAGGAGGAGGATCCAGGTCACCATCCTGTCGTACCACTCTGCTATTGGCGTGCGCAAAGACGAGCTGGTGCACGGCTACATTTTGGTCTATTCTGCCAAACGCAAGGCGTCTATGGCGACCCTGCGGGCGTTCCTGGCTGAGGTCCAGGACGTGATCCCCGTCCAGATGGTGGCCATCACGGACAGCCAGGCCGACTTCTTTGAGAATGACGCCATCAAGGAGCTGATGACGGAGGGCGAGCACATTGCCACAGAGATTGCCGCCAAGTTCACGGCGCTTTACTCCCTGTCGCAGTACCACCGGCAGACAGAGGTGTTCACGCCTTTCTTCAACGAGGTGCTGGAGAAGAAGCCGAGCATCGAGAGCTCTTTCCTGTTTGACAGCTCGTCGCGCGAGTGCACCACCGCTGCCAGCGAGGACGTCTTCCCCACCTCGCCCCACAGCCACTCCCCAGCCTACAACACCTATTACCCAGAGTCGGACGACGATAACGAAGCCCCCCCGCCATACAGTCCGATAGGCGATGACGTCCAGCTGCTCCCCACGCCCAGCGAGCGGGCCAAGTACCGGATCGACCTCGAGGGCAACGAGTACCCCGTCCACAGCACTCCTGTGGGAGACCACGAACGCAACCACAAAGTGCCTCCCCCTGTCCGGCCCAAACCGGTGCTCCCCAAGCCCAACGTCAAAAAGCTGGACCCCAACCTGCTCAAAACCATCGAGGCCGGCATGCGAAGCAACCGCAGGATGCCAGCGCGGCCCCATGGCGCACGCCGAGGACGCGGAGACGTCGGACAACTATGCAGACCCTGTGGACACCTTGCTGAGGTCCAGGGGCTTCCACAACGACGACATATACGCCGTGCCCGACGACTCCCACAGCCGTCTGGTCAAGATAAGAAACTCCTTTGGTGGGTTACACGGCCTCCATGGAGGAGGAGAGGAAGAGAACGGGTTCGACCGGAAGTCACAGGCCGGACGGCGGCCGTCGAAATACAAACACCGCTCTAAGATCCTGTTCAGCAAGACGAAGGCCTACCAAAGACGATTCCACTCTGATAGCGACGGGGAGGAGTCCGGCCCCGCCACGCAGAAAAAGAAAAAGGGACGAGCCCACCGGGGCAGCGAGGAGGACCCGCTGCTCTCCCCCGCCGACCCCTGGAAGGGCGGGATAGATAACCCCGCCATCACGTCCGACCCCGAGCAGGAGGACAAGAAGATGAAGAAGAAGAAGACGCCCAAAACACCAAAGGAACCAAAGAAGGTGAGTGTCGTGTCGTAGCTCTTTTGACAGGGTGGCAGACGGGAAGAGCGCGGCTAGAGTCTGTAAGACGCTGAGCTAGAGCTTCAGTGCACTGAAGAGGACGAGTGTGTGTGTGTGTGTGTGTGTGTGTGTGTCAGCGTGCGAGGGCGTGAGACATGAGCAGATTTCTAGTTTGTTAATAGCCCCAGGACTCACGGCGAGAATAAACTAATTTGATAATTGATTGATCGGCCCCTCCGCTGACACAGTTTATGAGCGCTCCACACCTCCGAAGGCTCCAGACAGCCAATAAAAAAAGAGCCGGATAAAAGATGCACTGTTAGCGACAGCGGGGCTCTGTCTGCATAATCTGAGATCAGAGGCTGCGTCTGTGATAAGACGCCTCCTTATCCTCTCCAAAGGCTCGTCTCAGGCCGCTGAGCTGCATAAGCAACGCACAAACGCCGTGTACACAGGCGTTGGACAATTCATCACTTTTGTGGAAAAAAAATCCCACGTGTACAAATGAAGACGCACATTACCGTGCGTGTACATGCGCACGCATGATGCACGCACGCGCAGCAGCGTGCTCATTTCTCCCACGTGACCCGCAGGTAAAGATTCAACAACCACCTGCACTGTTAATGCAAACTTGTGTTACATTCAAACTCCATCTGCTGTCCATCAGAAATGTTTGTAGCAACCGTTCTTGCGCGTTTTCCTGCGGGCCCGAGCGGGACCGCACAGTTGCGCTCTGACGCACGCACAGCGCGGCGGCGCCAATCAGATAACGGCGTGCAAATCAGCAGAGAAGCCGCCCCCGGTGCTACGCGGGCGCCGTGAATGCGGGGCATTGTTGGAATATTCAAACTGTCTTTCATAATCTCAGAGGAGCGCGAAAGATGAGAAGCGGGAGGTACAAAATGGAAGGTGTTTAGTCGCCGTCCCGGCCAATTAGAGGAGCCCCGAGCCGCCGTAGGCATGACAACACTTTGAAGAGCCGAGGAGTGTGGGAAATCAAAGCCGGCGCGGCACCTCGTTTCTCCTCCTCGCTTCAATAATGGTTTTGTCCCATGTTGTCTTCCTCCACATGAACCTCCCTTTGCTGCCTTCACCTCTCTCTTCCTTCATCCCACTAACTTTCTCTCTCATCTATCCCCCTCCTCCTCCTCCTCCTCCTCTTCTCCTCTGATCTGTTCCGCCTCCTCCTCCATATCTGCTCTCCCTTGTGTTACTCTCAATTCTACTCTTTCATTCCTTTCCCCTTTTCTTTCTGTCTCTTTAAACCTTATCTCTCCTTGACTTCCCCGTCTCCCTTCTTCTTCACCTTATCATCCCCACCTACTCTCCTCTCTCTCTCTCTTTTCTTCTCTAAACTTGCTATTTCCTCTTTTCTTTATTTTGACTTCCCTTTTCCTACTTGTTCTTTCATCCCTCTATATTTCCTCTTCCCCTTTTCTCCCTCTCACTGGCTTCGTTTTCCCCTCCGTCTGTTCTCCTCGTATATCTTCCCTTTGTCCTCCCCTCCTTCTTTCCTTACCTTTCTTATTCCCTCCGTCCTGTTCTTTCCATCCGTCTCGGTTCTCGCCTCATCTCATTCTCCTCTCTATTCTCCCCGCCTTTTCAGCCGAAATCCTCCAAGCCCCCCAAGCCCCTGTACCCCCCAACCCGACGAACCTGGGAGAGCAACTACTTTGGCGTTCCCCTGGAGAGCCTGGTGACCCTGGAGCGACCCATCCCGCTCTTCATCGAGAAATGCGTGGATTACATCGAGCGCACAGGTGAGTCCCGGTGCTGTCGCTCCCTCCTGCTGCTGCCGGAGCGTTCAGGTGCGGCCAGGCTCTACTGCTGTGTTTGTACGTACACTTTGGAGCATTGCGGATGCGGGGCGGCGTGAAAATTCTTCTGCGAATATAAATTCTGAGGAGATTCACTTGTCGGCTCGGAAGTCATCTGCCGAACACGTACTGTCTGCTGCGTCGGCCTGCCTGCCAGTCAGCACTGGACGCTTTCGGTTGGACGAGCTTCGTCGGCGTGCCGTTTGATGTGTGGCCAAACCAAAGAATTGCTGGAATGACGACAGGATAAGATGGAATAAAATGAGCGGGATAAGAGAAAACGGAGAGCTCCGCAGATGCAAAAAGCTTTGGGAATGCCTGCTCACCGCTGAGGTGTCTTATCATTGTTAGACCTTAGTTGTGGCAGAAAGCACAACCTGAATAATTGCAGGAAAAAGAGTTTTTTGCCTCCGGCTTCTCAAACATGCTGCTTTTGGTTGTTTCAGTGTTAATCGAACATCGTAGGTGTTTGTCGCTAGTTTTTAATTCAACTCGAATAATCAGGAGAATAATTGACAGGTTTGTTGATCATCAAAGTGATTGTGGCTGAGAGTAACAGTCTGAGCTGACTGTAATACTGTTACTCTCATCATCATCATCATCATCATCATCAGCAGCAGCAGCAGCAGCCAGCCTCAAGGTCAATGGTTGCACCTTCAGTGGTTTTAAAGAGTTTTAAAAAAAAAAGCTTGAGACAAAGCTTTTGTAAACCTTAGGGAAAACATCAAGTCGTGCTTTGGTTTGCTTGATGTTGAAAGGTTGTTTTTTTTTTAAACACATCAAAGTACTGATGAAATGCCCTTGAGCAAGGCACACCCCCCCCATCAACTCCCTAGACTTCGGCACTTGTGTCAGAAGAGCGGGCGTGCTCAGAGGAGCTCAGTCTGTGTATAAATAAAGGTTTAAAAGAGGTGGCGGGCCTGTTCGGGCACGATGACTGCCACCGTGCGGTGACGCACACACTGGTGCATGCTGGGTATGTGTTTGGCTTCCTGTCCAGCTGCCATACAAAGAAGATTCCTCTCACGGATAGGTCGGGTAGATATTTATACACCGTGTGGTGCTGCTATAATGACCACATACTGTTGTTTCTCAGTCACTGATGACCAGAACATACAGGAACCACAGAGAAACGGCTTCCACAGGCTGAAGCCTCAAGTACTGATGAGCTCCTCTTACACGTGAACAACAGCAGGACTCTGGTCTGATCAGGAACAGTCTGTTTGGAAGAGCAGCAGTCACAAAACCAGTTCTTCAGAAGGGGAACAGGGTGAAAAGGCTAAAGCTCACAAATACTGGAGAGAGGATCAGTGGAGAAGCTGCTTCAAAAAAAAGCCAAAGCATTATTTTTTTCCCCTTCTGCCCACTGAAATAAATATTTCATAAGCATATTGAATATTTTAGGCGTTTATTGCATCATATGTTCAGTACACTCTTCCATGTTAGTAGTTGTGAATGAAGCTCTGAGAAGCAAACGTGTCTCCTGCTGGGTGTGACCTCAGTCCCATTCTTGAAATTATGCAATGATGTAGAGTTTCCTGTCATGTTAATCCGCCCACCCCGGGTCAGAGAATGGTGTTCAGGCGTTCAGATCTTGTTTTTGCAGTCGTGGGAGCCTCCTCACCTCCAGCACAAGACTGAAAACACGCCTCTCATCACCTCCTCCTCCTCCACGTGAAGCCATATGTGCAGCAAATGTATAGTACGCACATTAAGAGGAGGTATTTCCTGTCCTGCCGCCCGTATCCACAGCCAGCCAGCGCTCGCTTCTGCAGTGAAGGTAGCGTTTGTGTCTGGGCTCTTTTTTCATGGCGGAGCTGTTAATTCCTGTCCTGAAAATCCCTTCCGAATATGTTTTGATATTGGGCTGAATCTACATGAGCCCGCTGGTGGCTGCCAACCAAATTTAGGATTAATCCCAGCGCTGTGTGTGTGTGTGTGTGTGTGTGTGTGTGTGTGTGTGTGTGTGTGTGTGTGTGTGTGTGTGCGCGCGCACGCTGATGGCTGCCAGCTGACAGCAGTGTATCGGAGATTTCATGGCCAGTGCCGTGAAACCCTCTAAGTCCAGACGGTCTGTTGAGTGGATTTAACAGCACCCTTCTTTTTTTGGAATATCATTTCTCAGCAGGCGCAGCAACAACATCTTTGTGCTTTTTTTTTCTCTTTTTAAGCTCTGCTGTTGTGTAACGCGTTTCAGATCCAGACAACTTGATGAGACCTTTCAGGTTGTTTCCTTTTCAGGGACCGAGGTGGGGGCTTAGACAGCCCGTTTGCTTTGGCACGGGTTTAATCTGCGTACAGCCTATTTTCCTATTTTATTTTGCGTCCTGTTGTGTTGAGTTGTGAGTGATTGTGTGTGTTGGTGTGAGAGAGAGCCCAGTTGGAAAAAAATGGATGAAAGCCCCTCCACCCTGCTAATGTCTGCTGAGATGAAGATGCAGAATGTCTGCTGCTGCTCGGGCTGACCTCTGACCTCTGACCTCTGACCTCTGAGCAGCGGAGGAGGAAAGGGACTCTCCCATTGGGAATTATTAAAACATCACTATTATATTGTGTTATTGTTGCTGTTTACAGGAGTTGGGCTGCTAACAATCCTTGTTTTCATTGTTGATAAATCAGAGGTTGAGTTGTTTGTTGTGCTACATGTGAGAAACGTCTTGTTCTGACGTTCAGTTCATCATCCTGCAGGGCGGCAGATGATGTTCCTGAGCCTCATCTGTGGCTGAAGGTGGAGCGGCTGTTTGTTTCACCCCGACAGAACAGTATGCGCAGTTCCGGGCTCCAGCCGGGAGAGGTGATGACGGCTATTTGTGGCGCGTGCGGTTCCAGAGCGTTGCGCTGTGCGCGAGATGTGCGAGACGTGTGGCTGTGAATGTGACAGACCCCGAGCAAACGTGAAACCACCTTTTTATTTGGAGGGTTGCTGGAAGCCACACATCCGCTCTTCTGACTCCTTGTCTTTTTCTCAGGAATGATCTAATTATGTTTACGTCTGTGTCAGGAGGTTTTTTTTTTGGTTGAGCGTGCAGCGGGCGCCTGTTAAAAAACGGGACAGTGGTCATCGAGAGAGATCTGATGGTTATCCTTTTTAGTGCGTTCGAATAATGATGCAACTAGCGAGCCGGTGAAGGTTTGTGGATTTAAGGAAGGTTTCTGAGACGGGCCGGTGGCCTTGAAAATCACGTTAGTAGTCATGCCTCAGGTCTGAGCTCCAAATCCAGAGCAACTGGCTTCACGTGATTCCAAATTAAGCCCAGACATCCATCATGTGTTCCTTACTCTTATCCCAGAAAGTGACGGCTGTGAGTCTGCTTTGGATTTCACAGGAGAAAGACCCAGAGAAAGCTTTAACCTTGAATTTGGTGGCCAAGGTGACATTTGCTTACAAGTATGACCTTGTTGAGAAAGCTCAGGGAGGTAATCTGATTGATGTCCTGCTGCCGCGTGTAAAGATCCACTGAGTAATTGGGGCTGGAGACTCTGCTGACACACAGGCGTGCAGCATCTTTTTGGTTTTGTCCTTCAACCGTCCGCGCGTGATCGCGTTTCCCCTGCACAGTCCTGGGTTCACGGTTAGATGCTGTAGAACGTGCGAGGAGACGTGTAAGCGTTTGTCCTGGAATCAGTGATGTGCTCGCTGTGTGGAGTAGGTAAGTCGTCTGTCATGTTGTCATCAGGCGGGAATGTGCTGAGACAGCAGCTCACGTAGGAGAGTCTGGAGAGAGCGAGGGCTCATCACAGCGTCGTCATAGACGCAGGCACGCACATGCTGTGTGTGTGTGTGTGTGTGTGTGTGTGTGTGTGTGTGTGCGTGCGTGTGGGGTCTTTAAAGCACGGCCATAGGTCCAGACCTTAACGTTTCTCCAGGATGCAGCAGTCAGGGATCAGGCTTTTGAGACGGCCGCGGCTTTACCCAGTTTGTACAAGGTCGAGCACAGATCTGTGCTCTGTGTTTTCAACATTAAGCTCTCACAGTTATCTGTGACGACGCACGGAGCGTTGCACGGCGGGAGAAGAGAGGAAGAGGGCGAGGGGTCAGCGCTGCCGGGGCCTGATAATACTCCTGACAGAGAAGTGATGCGGAAAAGAAATGAAAGGATTTTATTTTTTTTTCAGAATAAGTGGAAAGTTGGTGAAGGTACTTATAAAGTTTTTTTTCCCAGCCCAGCCGCTCGGCAGCCGTTCTCCCTGCGAGGAGTGGATCGTCAGACAGAAGCAGCTTTCCGGACGCAGCTGCTCCGCCGAGCAGAAACGTCACAGCCCGGCCGTCCCCTTTTTTTTTTTTTTTTTTTCATTCGAGCATCTCCTGACATTCAGAGGATGACGAGGGGAAACCAGAGGCAGAAAGAGCCATCTCCTTAATTTGGCATGGCAGTGTTCAGCTCCACCATTTAAACCTCTGATTTAAAAAGCCATCATAAAGCCAGAGGAGCGCTCACTGATGCTACACGCCAACCTCGCTAACCAACCGGATCGCTGCACAGGCCAGCTGCACCGTTCAAACAAATGGTCTTGATGGGGAAAATGTTTTTTATCAAAGGTGAACGAGGCTCATGTAGGGCCTCCTTGTTCTCTCCCTCTGACGTGCTCTTTGTTCAGCCTGGAATTGCTGACGTCTTGTTATGTTAAAGCGGCTAAATGACGCGCCCCGGGCTCTGGTCTGCTCCAGTTCCCGCTGCATGCATTACAACGCGGTGTCGGTGAACTGCTGTTTAAATACGCCGCTTAAACACCGCATTTGTTCGACGTCTCAGATCAGACTCTCCGTCTCGCCCCTTAATGGTCCCAGAAACGTCATTTTGCCAACCTCTGGGCTCGAAGCCAAAACCTGAAACCGGGTCGATTTTTGTCAGGTTTGCTTACGCTGAGAGCCCATAAAGCAAAACCTCAGTTTGTGACGAACCGGACCTGGCAGAAGAAGCGGAGCCTCTTTGGACGCCGAGCAGGCGGCAGTGACGAGCGCGGGCCGGGCCGCCCTCGTCACTGCCGCCCAACTCGATTAGAGAAGTTTTATTAAACGTTTCCTGCTCCCCAGGGACATGAAGTGGTATTTGGCACGCAGGGCGGGAGGAAGAAAGAGGGAGAGGCAGCGCAGTGATTAAATGGCTTTTTGATGTTGATGCGTTTGGATGTCCCATTGGCTGTTATCTTCCCCAGCACTTAGTGTAATGTGAGGAGGGATGGAGGGATGGAGGGATGGAGGGACTCCGTCTTCAACAAAGCCTGCTTTTGGAAGAACTTTTAAAATAGTTTCTGCAGTTTTTGCAACTTAAGTTTTTCATTTCCTCCAATTAAGCAGTTGTGTGTAAAAGAGTAATAGAGTAGCTGCCATTAAATAGCAAAGAACACAGAAAGTGTTAATGTACCAACTCGACACTCCACCTCATGCAGGAGAACAAATGGAACAACGCGTTTCGCATCCACTGTTCCAGGAGAATCACGGCACAGTTTGCGCTCCATCTTTTTGTTTCTAGCTTTTAAATGAGAAGCAAAGAATGTGTCGCTCAAACAGAGCAGAGACAGACTGAGATGGATCTACGCAGACGGTTTATGGATTCCACATTTAATCAGTGCAGGGAGTAAATAACCTCGCCGTTTAATTTCCCCGCAGTGTGAGAATTGGAAAGGTTGCAGCTCACATTTCAGTATTTCCTGTCACGCAGCTCCTTTTCACAGACGACTTCACGTCACTGCTCGTGGCGGAGGTTGCCATCTGCCCGAGGATCTCGTCTCTCGCGTCGCTGACGCTGTTCACGCTCGCGTCGGTCGTTCCTCCGTCGGTTATGGCGGTGCCAGTTTGTTTTTCCAGCTGCAGGGAAACCCCCCCCCCCGGTGGGCTGGTTTTTAACCCGCAGGATTACGCAGCAGCCGTGTCAACCAGGCGGCACACAAAGATGACCTTCGGCCGTTTGAAGCCCGCCATGAGGTCGGATCGCCGCTCTGGACTCTGGATTTTTGCCAGAGGGAAGTAGATTGTATGAAACAGAATTCATAGATTATTGAACACATGGTTGTGTACGCTGGAAAGAGGGATGATATCAGAGGCTACACAAACCGACTGACAGAAGATCTGCCTCCAGCGGAAAGCGACGGTTCAAGCCGAACATTGATTGGTGGCTGGCGTGCCGCCCACTCGCCACGCTCGCGCGCGTGTGTGACGTGATCACGTGTGCGCTCTCTTTCCTGCTGGCGGCCGGGCTGACGTCATGTTCAATGGAAACGCTCCGACTGACTGACTGAGCTTCCTGCTCACTGTCCAGAGCGGCCCCCCCGTCTGGGAGGAAACGCTGTCGTCGCCAACGTCACGCGTGTCAGCGGCTCCACGCGCACGGCGGTGGATGTAATGCCCTGGTCGCAGTCGTCAGTAATGTTCACCAATATGCAAACGACTTGCCGCTGTTCGGAGTGAAAGGCTCTCCACCAATGAAGCGCCGGAGGACCACGACGATGAAGCAACACGGTGGCAACAGCAGCATTATGATCATTAGCATTATTTCATATTCTGACCCCGCACAACTAGTCACATGACAGTTAACCAACCGACTTCCTGCTGTTCCTGCTCGGAGACAAAACCCTCTTCTCTGACCTTTCACCTTTTCCACAGGAGAGTCAGGTGGGTGAGTCAGCGAGAGGTGTTTGATATTCCCCAGTCAGAGCAAGGAGCCGGAGGCGGGCTGGCCGACGCTCGGCCGACTTTTAACCACATGTAATAAACCACCAGCTGAGAGGCAGCGGGGCCGCGGCGGCTCTTCCTGTTGCCTGCGGTTCGCGAGCAGATTGCGATTGTGTGAGTTTGCGTGTCAGAGGATGCGTTCGCGGCGGCGCGCGCGCTTGCGAGGTGAGGCCGAGCCCGGGTTGTTGCTGTGTGTGTGTGTGTGTGTGTGTGTGTGTGTGTGACGCACACAGTGCTGTGCAGTGCGGTGACACGACTGAGGATTGTTTAGTCAGGTATTGGCAGCTGTGGATGAAACACAACAAACACCACTTCAATGTGCATCTGTCCAGCTTCACTTCACAGTCTGCACTCTACATGCATCCCTTCCATCTTAACCTCATTTTAGGATGGTTTGCTTTTCCCTTCAGAATGCTCACACACACACACACACACACACACACACACACACACACTCACTCACACAGCATTACATCCTGCTCTGTAGCCTCTAGTCTTAATCTCTTCCCTGTGGATTTCCTGGTCACCAACCCTGAGACATCGAGAGATGGGGCGTGTGTGTGTGTGTGTGTGTGTGTGTGTGTGTGGCCTGTGGCTGAATATTTGAGCAGCCACTCCTCCATTAGACCCCCCCCATGCCTCCTCCCTCCCTGTTCCTCTTTCTTCCTGCTGAATAGGTGAAGCGGGGGCTCTAACCTCTTTGATGCAGCGGGCCCATCTCTCTGCCTCCCTCACTCGCCCTCTGCGTCTCTCCTCATTTTGTTATTCCCTCTTTGTGCTGATCATCTCCAGAGAAACATGGGGGGGTGTTAGCCCCAGTGCCAACCCCCAGTGCTGCCTTTGTAGTTAAATTAATTGCCTATGATTGCCTGTTTTTGTTGTTTTTTTTGGCTTCAGCAGTTTCTTAACCGTGACCTCCTCTCAGTCAGGTAAATGTGCAAATGTGTTCTCTTTGTTTTGTTTTTGTCACCCGCACTACTGAGCAACATGAAAACGCTCCTCCACCTAGTTTGCGAACATAAAGCTCGATGGTCTTGTTTTTTGTTGACTGCGGCCTCTGGGCGTGGCGTACAGGATAGTCACGTGACTTTCACTGGGTTCTCTCAGTTTGGCGGAGCAGCTTTATGAAACCCCGGAGAGCGTTTCAGTTGGTGCGTCGCGTTTCTTTCCTCCTCTCTTTATCTCGCTTAACGTGAGGGGCCCATTGCAAGTATCAGATGAAGGTGATTGGTTATGGCCCCCCGGCGCGCGTGTGTGTAGCAGAGTGTGTTGGGGCCCTGTCCAATCGCAACCAACCTGAAGGCGAGAGACAGACGAGGCCAGCTTGAGCCGGGCCGGGGGCTACAACGCGCTGCGCGTGGATTGTGTGTGTGTGTGTGTGTGTGTGTGTATGTGTGATGCATTAGCATGCTACAAACCGTGTGTGCGTCTGTGCGTGTGGGTGTGTGTCTCGGGGCAGGTTCTGCATGGAGAAAGAGGGGAAAAAGGGTGAGAGAGGCTCGCGCTGTCACCTGGCCCCAAGGCAGTCATCTGGTCTAATGGGGCTTGTGTGTGTGTGTGTGTGTGTGTGTGTGTGTGTGTGTGTGTGTGTGTGTGTGCGTGCGTCCTGTGGCTGGATCTGAGCAGTCCAGTCTTCCATTAGATTGCTTTGAAAAGCCCTTGTGTTGCCCTTCTCTCTCTCTCGTCTCTGTCAGGATGCCACCGGCGAACCTCAAACTGAAAATGCGGCGAGTGACGGCAGAAGCGAGCGCGTTTGAATGAAGCTCAGTGTGAGCAGCAAGAACACAATATGTGAAGTGGAGCTGGAGACAAATCAGCGGGGCAGCTTGAAACACATTACAACAGCAATTTAAAAACTGATAAACGCGGCTGTTGCGGAAGAGAACTTCTGTCTTTAATCAAATCATTTAACCGGCCGATAATGAACAGAACAGATATTTGCAAAATACACCAAACATGTTTCACTTCAGCATGATTAAATGAAACCTGGCCGCAGTTTCTCAGTGCGTGGCCTGGAGAAGCAGGAGCGTGTCGGCCTCGGTCGCAGCCGATGAGGAGGGAGATGTCACCTCGTCTTGAGCCGTGACCGCAGCGCTCGGCTCCTCGAGCTCGGCCCACATGGGACCAGCACAGGGTGAGAGTCGGACTGCGGAACCTCTTGTGCCCCGAGCAAATGGAAAATAAAATGCAGTTTTTTTAACATAAGCTATTGATTGATGAATGGAGAGAGCAGTCAGCTGATTAAATAGTAATGAAAGTGATCGCTGGTGACGGCCCGACGTACGACCGGAGCTGGCAGCCTTTCACATTTTAATTGGGTCAGGATGGTGGCCTGACATAAGAAACGTCTGCGCCTGGCTGAATTTTGCAAAACGTTTGTCAGAAAGGGTTCAGGGTGGAAAAGCCAGCGAGAAACGTGGACACATGCAAGCCCGCTGCACACGCACACACACACACACACACACACACACACGAGCATGCTCACCCACACTTGCTTGCACACAAAGACACACACACACGGAGCACCTCGCTGCAGGCTGAACGCACCCTCGTACACGCACTCACACACACACACACACACGTTTGTGATGATGCGGTGCCTTTGATGAAGGTCTCTGGAGGGCGTTCAGTCGGCCATGTTGTACAACACAAGGTGCTGACTCTCACTGTCCCTTCTCTTTCTTCTTCTGTCACTTTTTATCCTTCTCTGTCCTCCTCCTCCTCTGTCAGTCTCATCCTCATCCCACCCTTCTCTCCTCTATCCCTTCTTCCTCTCCTCTTCCTCCTCTCTTCCTTTTGTCCTTCCTTGTCGCACTCTGCCCCTCCTTTTATCCCACCATCCTCTACACCTCCTCATCCTGTGAGTGTGTGTAGCTAAGAACTGACGTGTGTGTGTGTTGTAGACCTGCCTCATCATTCCACACACACACGAGAAAAGAGTCTTCCATTAGGAGAAAAGGCTTTATGTCCTTGCTGATGAGTGCATTTGTTTGTGTTTGTGTTCAAATATAATTCATTAGGCCTCATTATAATTCATCATATTCTGCAGCAGGACAGAGATTATCAGAGAACAAAATGGGATTAAAAAAAGACAAAAGTGAAAGTGAACAAGTGTGTAGCTGCAGCTCCACAGCCCTATTTATAATACTGGTCCATCTGGCCCTGCTACATTACAAATTAGCTTGTGCGTGCCCGTATGTGTGTGTGCGTGTGTGTTGCTGCCGCTCCCGTCGCCTCCTGACAGCTGGACATCTGTCCTGCTGTCAGACTGTGGGGTGTGGGCGGGGTCAGCTGTGTGTCATGTTTTTCACGCGTGTAACACAGTGATTGAGATGAACAGTAAGCGGACAGTACGTCTCCCACGTCTCGTGCCGCGTCTCGCCGTCGTTTTTATTTCTGAATCGCCAAAGCATCGGCGAAGAGCGTCGTCCTCCCCTCCTCCACACGCGGAGAACGCAGCGCTCACATTCAGGTACACAAGATGCAAATGAGACATTTACACAGCGGAGGCCGATAAAGAAAATAAAGGTGTCCGGTGTCAGCTGCACAGCAACTCTTTTTACTGTCAGATATGATGCCGGCAGGTCAGAACAGCTGCATGTCCTCTGCCTGGTAACAAATACTGCGGGCTGTTTGTTCACAGTTCATACTTTGGCCATAAAGGAGGAAACTCGTCATTTCTTCCAACACTTCCATGTGAGGGGTCAAAACTGATGCAGCAGAGATATTCCACTTTTTAGTCCCTGGCATGGGTCAGGCTTGAAATTGTGTTGAGATGCTGCTATTCCCACGATGCAGCTGTACTTTTTAAGACCCTCCCTGCTCAGCTCACCTGTGTCTTTTTAAACCCCGACCCCACCCCGGCGTGGAGCGCAGGAAAACCTGCGCTCTCACAGCCCGGAGAAGCCTGAGTGACAGGAGTCAGATGAGTTCTGACGCAGCGCCTCCAGGGACGCACAAGACATCACACAAGCGTTCTCGCACAGCCCGGCGATCCTCCCCCGTCACGACTAAACTGATTTTGACGGGGACGTTCAGGGGATTTCCCTCTCGGTCGCCGCCCTGCTCCTCCGTCCTCGTTCTCGGGCCGTCCTGCGGTTTGAACGCTCCCCGGTCAGACCGCTGTCGGCAGGTCGGAGGGCAGCGCAGAGAAGCAGACGCGCGCTTTTCAGCTGTGGTAGGCACAAAGAGAAACCAGAGTTTTGATAAAAGCAGAGAGCTCACAGTTTTAACACACCACACTCAGGTCTGCTGCCTGAGCACACACCGCAGCTGTGGGCCCGCTGTCTGCCCGGGACTCTGTGTGTGTGTGTGTGTGTGTGTGTGTGTGTGTGTGTGTGTGTGTGTGTGTGTGTGCGTGCGTGCGTGCGTGCGTGCGTATGGGCGGGGTATGGATCTCATTACATAAGGTGCCCAGATATTAAATCATAGCTGCTTGTATACGCGCATGCACACACACACACACACACACACACACACACACACACACACACACACACACACACACACACACACACACACACACACACACACACACACACACACACAGACACACACAGACACACAGCCGTTTTTTATTGATTTATATTGACTCATAGTTGTGTGGCGGGCCGGTCATTAAATTAACACACCAGCAGAGAAACTGATGACTCCACCAGACCACAAAACTCAATTTTGTGTGTGTGTATGTGTGTGAGGGAAAAAGAAAGACAAAGAACGTGCTCACCTTGGGTCGTAACACACACACACACACACACACACACACACACACACACACACACACACACACACACAGCAGCAGAATGACTTCCAGACCCGAAAGCTCAGCTCGTTTCTCAGGCTGAGGATTGTGGGAAAGGCTGCGTTCAGGCTCTCCTCCAGGAAACCCAAGCGCTTTTACCTGCCCATTCATCTTGCATGTCGGCGCGAGTGTGTGTGAGCATGTGTGCTGTGTGTGTGTGTGTGTAGCTCATGTGTAATGGGCGGGGGTAGCTGTCCCGGGTATGAGAAAACTGGGTCGAGATCTGCTGATACGAAGCAAAAGCAGCAGAATGTGTCAGAACCGCTGGGCCTGTGTGTGTGTGTGTGTGTGTGTGTACGTGTGTACGTGTGTGTGTGTGTGTGTACGTGTGTGTGTGTGTGTGTACGCGCACGCGCATGTGTGTTCCTGTTGGCTCCAGGATCAACAAAATAACACACTACAAGCAAAGAAGTGTGAAATCAAAAATCTTCATCCGGAATAGACATCATAGTGAGATTGTAAAAGGGGAAGTCCACTCAATAACACCTTTGTTTGGGACAGTTTTGCGTGTGCGTGCTGTTGGCGGTGAAGGAACACAACCCCCTCTGATGGCTGACGTGATGCGTGGATGAGACACTGCTGACTGGAGGTTTAAAGGCGATGACTCTCACACTTTGTTGTCCACGGTGCGTGGGAGTTCCCAAAACAAGCGTTCACGCGCTCGCCCGCCCGCTTCATCTTCAATCTGATTGTCTCCCGTCACGTCAACACCTCAAAGCGGGTATCTTAACGGGAATGACTCGCAAACACATCGTCACATCGTGTGGTCATTAAACGACAATCGGACCCTGCGCGCGCTGAACACCGGCGGCTTCTTTTTGCGACACATCAACTTGGAACACTTAATCGCCTTTTCTGTATTTTCACATCAGCCAGGAACTGTTATGGATGCAGATGCAGAATAAATCCAAGGTTCAGAAATAAAGTGGGCTCCCACAAGTCTGACACCACTTCCCCCATTCACTTGAATGGCTTCTCTGTGCATCAGCGCGACACTCTGATGTGTTTTTAATGGCTCTGAGATGACAACGGGAACTCTGGCTCAGAGGAAGGAGACGTGTCAGGCTCTGATGCTCACACGACGCGTTAGCTGATCGTCTCGGGCTTTCAGGGAATTATAGCTGGCGCCTTTTCACCGTTTTAATGATTTACTTTATAATCAGCAAAAAGGCTAAAGTGAGAAAGTGATGACGGGTAATCAATGAGGGAAATAATCGTTAGTTGCCGCCCCGCGTTGATTTAGGACGCATGAAAGTAATGAGAGCCATTATCATAAACTTAATGTTGCTTTTTATCTGTGGAGAGATTTTCAAAAATGAGTCCTAAAGCAGGCCTGAAAAATGAGGAGTGAGTTAGCTGGGAGGGCGTTCAGTTTGGAGCTGCGATGGTTGAGGTCAGGGTCAGGGCGCCGGAGAGCTGTTCTTTCACTCTGAGTGGGAAAATAAAGAGTTAAAAATAGACGCTGATTGACTTTCACTCATTGAACCGGCTTCCTGTCCCCTCCCACACGGGAGATGGTTGTCACGGCGACAGTGTCGCTGTTGCATTCGGACCAATGAGCAGAGAGAGGGACAGATAGAGAGAAGGAGAGAGGGTGAGACGGCTTTTAGGGATAAACGGATAGAGATGGAGAGTGATACAGTAACCCTCTAAATGTGTGTGTGTGTGTGTCAGGATATTAGATCATATCGCAGCAGGACGAGTCTTATCAGATCCCAACATGCAAACATGAGCTCCACTTTTAACTTCCTTCCCCCAGGTGCACTGTGTGTGTGCGTGCGTGTGCGTGCGCACGTGTGTGTTACATCCTGTGGAGAATCAGATGTCCTCACGAGGACAGAGCGATGTACAGGGCGGTGGGAGGGCGCCGGTGGGGTCACGTAAAGGTCGGAGGTGAATGGAGAAAAAGCGGCAAATATGATCCGTGACCTCATCGGCTGGACGGCGGCGCAGGATACGGGCTTGAGCGTGGAAACAGGGGGCGATGATTTGCATATGCTCAGGAATGCTTTGGTGATGTTTGTTTGCTGATCGCAATCAGCTGATTCTCATACAGCAGCTTTGAAGATCAAACGACGTTAGTCCCCTAATGTGATGTATGTTCCCGCTGAAGCAGGTCAGCGCGGGGTCAGTCAGCGAGCTGTCACTTACACAATGAGAGCCACTTTGAGTCGGTACATCAGGAGTGAGCAGAAATACGCATATTTGTAATAACTCCATCAGTCTTGACTTTTCGGTTCCACCCACTGACAGTCGGCCGTTTACGAGGAAGTGCTGACGCCATAACGATTTCCTCCTCTGATGCTCCCAGCAGTTAATCAGATTAGACTGGAGCTGTTGTCGGACTCGCACAATCGCACAATCCCACAAGACGCAGTGAAATGTGATATATGAACTAATACACGGCGGCCCGAGCTTCTTTTCTTAACAGTTAAAGGTGGAACAGATGTGCCCGACCCTTTCCCAGGCGTGACGCATAATCACAGGTTATGTCCTGGTGTCAGGATGAATTATGAGTGATTAAACTGCCGGATGCTCCCGTGGTTTGCGGTTGGACGTCTCAGCGCTCTGGTTGTGGCTGTTTGGACACGGAGCTCTGACGTGTCGTCGCCGAGTTAAGGTGCGAGGATCAGGAGCAGTTTAACTGCCAGTGCAATTAGTCTGGTACCAGTGTGTCATCAAGGCTGAAGCAGAGAGGTACTCACAAATATAGTCATTTACACAGGCGTGATACTTCCTGAACGCACACACACACACACACACACACACACACACACACACACACACACACACACACACACACACACACACGGGGTCAAGGCTGAGGTCGTTTTAGCAAAAACGCTGCTTTCCTCAGATTTCACTTAATTTGACAGTGAAGATGGAGTGTGTGTCATACACCTGAGTCAACAAGCAAGCGCGCACACACACACACACACACACACACACACACACACACACACACGTGCACACACGCACACAGTTTACTTGAATCCATTAAAGCTTAATTTACATAATACCCTCTCTGCTTAACTGCCTCTGCAGGGACATGGCACACACACACACACACACACACACACACACACACACACACACACACACGCACACACGTTGCAGCGTGCATGACCTTGCAGCAGCAACGGAGCAGAAATACAGCCTGCGTGGACAGTTTGTGTTTGTCGTCTCCCTGCAGCGAGATCACACATTAGAGCTCTAATTAAGACACATCTGTCTCATCACGTGCGCCGCCAGCTGGGTGCGACATTCACGGTCAGGCCCTCTAAACGAATGCTGTTCTCAGACCTGTCATCATTGTTGTTGCTGTAAACAGCTGTTGGTCCAGCGCACATAAACAGCCGCGAATGTGGAGACGTTCGCGCGGACGCGACGTACGTAAACACAATTCTGCTCCAGCAAAAGAAAGCAGCTACTTGTGTACCATTTTTCAACTTGAGCATCTTTTACCGTCGCCTCACAGGAAACCAGGCGGGATCAAGGACGTGATGAGAAAAACTCAAACAGAAGAATTCATGGCATGAAAATTGTGCAACCCTCAGTCTGTGGTCACAGAGAGCCACATTAGAGGAAACCTATTCCACTGCTCCTGTCGCCACATCTGTTTTCATTCAGTGCTTTCTCTGTGTTTGTGTTTGTGCGCGCAGGGCTGACGACAGAGGGCCTGTATCGCGTCAGCGGGAACAAGACGGACCAGGACAACATCCAGAAACAGTTTGATCAAGGTACCGTGCACACACACACACACACACACACACGCACACACCTGCACGGGTAGCACAACCTCATAAACGCACGCTCAGCTACCTGAGAGCACATGTGCGTGTGGGGTTTCAAAGGGCACCGAGGGCCGATGGTTCTCATTACTTTCACAGATCGTGATTCCAAATTATTTTCCCGTGAACTTTAAATCGCGGCGCTTAAGAACCCAGGAGCTCCCCTGGAAAACGTGTTGCCGGTCGAGCGGCGTTTTGTGTGATGTGTGCAATAAATTCGACCCGCGGAGACGAAAAAAACCCCAAAAACTCGGTCGACCGATTCCAAATCTGACCACAGAGCTGAAGCACTTAAAGAGAAACACATGGCAGAGTGCGACCTGCTGACTGCTCACAGCCAGCTGAGGATGACGAAGGGGTTTGTATTTCACAATGTCTCACATTGACTATTGATTGATTGATGGATTTATCCCCCCCCGTACCGATGACCATGTCTTCAATAAAGACAGCGAGGACATTTGAGTCCCATCAAACTGGTCCACACAGACGCACATCAGTTTTACCACTCAGAGCTTCTCCAGTCACTTCCGATCCGACCTATAATGATATAAATGCTCGTCCACGACCAGGGAACTGCGTGACTTTTCACGCTGCGTACGTGACAGAATGGAAACAAGTTGTGCGATGTCACATCTGGGGCTTCAGGCCGCGTCTCGTAATCGTGGAGGAAACCCGCCCAGACACGTGTGAAGCCTGAGCCTGGGGCGTCGCCGTGCGCATCTGACGTCAACTCTGAGCTGCTCCCCGCAGGATCGCCCCGGGCGACAGCGTCGGGACATGGATTCCCGTTTCAACTCCGCGCGCGCATCTTGCGTTGTTTCTTCGCTGACACCCGGGTCGGCGGGTTTCCACCGCATCAGCTGGATCTCTCCCATCTCTGTGTACTCCCTTCATGATGTGGGCGTGTCGGCGGTCCTTCAGATTCACTGTGACAGCTGTCCTCTTACCTCGGGGCTCTGTGCTCCTTCCTGTCTTCGTTTGGCCTTAACAGTGTGTCAAAACAGGAAGTGATACATTTTCTCTTTTTCATCCTGCGTCTTTGGTAACAGTCGGCGCCACCAGCTTGATGTGTGAGTGAAGTTTCCTAACTCCAGACTGCAGAGATGAGAAGATAAAATGATTTTCTCGGACAGACTGACCATAACCCCCGTCATCTGGGATCAGAGAGGAGCTCTTGGCGTCCTTTCACCTTGAACATGGCAGAGCTTTGTTTTGGTGACTCTGAGGTCTTAATGTGGCTGTGACAGAGCTCGGCTTCAGAGACGGGTTGTACTTCTCCCGAGAAGATGCTGTGAAGTCCTTTTTAAAATGTGTGTTGATGAGGAATCAACCAGACCAGCTGCTGACAGTCGAGGCATCCGCTGGTATTCCTCTTCCCGCTGCACCTTAGCCTTAACGTGGAGGAAACTGCTGCTCTCTCTCTTCAGTATGGGGCGGAGGTGATCCCAGCAGCACCCCAGCTCCACCTCCCGGCTGTCACATTTTAACACGTTCAGCTCAAATGTTGAGCGCGCTCTGCTTTAAAGCAGAATCTATCAGACTGGGGCAGCTGAAATAAGATGTGACCAGTTAATGTTCCAGAGGTGCGCGGTGTTTGTATCCACCTGCTGAGTGGAGGTCCAGCACTCACCCTCCTGCAGCTCTGTTCCCACCAAGGTGCTCAGAGTGCGGTGACACTGACCCACGACGGTGAAGCTGCTGAGAGTCACTGTGCTGACTCAGTTTTCACATTGTTTCTGTGGAAATATAAATCGTAGATGCTTGAAATAATCTCTCAGGCTAGGGAACTGGATAGGGATTAAACATCTGGATTCTATGAACAGAACGAGTAACATTTGTGTTTTCTGGATTCCTGCTTTTCTTTTTTCTTGGAAGCATGGATTACTTGGAGACCGGGGGTCTTTCTTTTCTTTGACTGGGCATAAAATACAGTGCTAATGCTTTGTTTTACACATCTGCCATTTCTCAATAACTTCCAAGGAGGTTTCCTGCAATGACAAGAGGCCCACAGTAAACACAGGGACAACGGGGACTCTCTGCGCCGTGCAGCGGGCCGCTCACTCTCTTTTCACTTTTGCATCTTTTCCCCACGTAGATCACAGCATCGACTTCGTGGCGATGGACGTGGCGGTGAACGCGGCCGCCGGAGCGCTGAAGGCTTTCTTTGCCGATCTGCCTGACCCGCTGATCCCCTACAGCCTGCACCCGGAGCTGGTGGAGGCCGCAAGTAAGAGGAAACACGCTCACACACCAACTAAATCCTGAAAACCGGCACAGCCGTGACTTACTGATATGTGAGGACACAATTTATAACTAGAAAACATGACGACACCACGTCAGGTTATTTTTAAGTTCGCTTCTGCACAGCACTGTGTACGAAGACCAAACACACAGACTGCTCTTAACCTCTCCTCTATTACAGCTGCTGTCTTCAGCGGTCCACACACACACACACACACAGCTTTCTGTCACATCACACACTCTTAAGAGGCTTTTTGCAGCACCAGGATGCTGTCAGACTCTGGCCTCCCACTGTGCGCACACGTGTGTGTTTCTCGCTTGTATATTTGTGATGCAGCGGACGACAGCAGATTAATGAGCCCAAAATACCGACAGCGAGGAGGGTGGAAAGACACACACACACTTTCATGGGTTTGTGAGACAGAGAGCGAGAGAGAGAGAGAAAGTTCTTCTTCCTCCCTCCCTCCCTCTCTCTCTTCCCCTTTCCATGGTTTTTACCTTCTCTTTCCTCCTGTGCGTTGCTCTGCCTCTTCCTCAGCTCATCTCCCGTGGCCTCTCTTCAGGGCTCTAACTTTTTGGCCACAGCGAAATGAAAATATGCAGATATGACCCAGTTGCTGCTTTCCCGCTGCAGCAGTCTCAGGTTCAGGCTCATTGTGTCCTTCCATTGTGGTGGTTTAAATACACAGCACCTCTGCAGTTCAGTGTGTCAGGGCATTTAGGTTTGAGTTTAAATATGTGCCCCAGTCTGGAGGGTGTTCAGTGCTGCAGCGGTGGGGGAGGGTCTTCTCCTGGCAGGATGTATAATACCAGAGCCGACTGTCAGCCCTGATCATCACAGTGTTTGTGTAGGTGAGACACGTGAACACAGAGCACCTCTGCTGACACTGTGAGGACTTCCAGTGGACTTCCAGTGGACCTACAGCTGCACCAGGATCAGCAGTTTGACTCGGTTAAACAGAGGCTTGGTGGAGATTCTGTCCCGGTGGAAAAAATGACAAGAATTCTTGTTTTTTATGTGTGTGTTTTTTTTTTTCCTCGCGCTACTAACGTGAAATATTCATAAATGTGCCTCTGCCAGCCTCAGGTGCTCTCACTACTAAATCTCCTCATTTGAAACCGGTGTTTTTTTACGATCAGCTCCACATATGAAAGACCTCGGTGTCAGCGGGGCGCCGTGGGGATTCGGAGGCTGGATCCAACCAGGTGCAGATTGTTCTGAACCAAGAAACTACCAAAAATACAACTTCAGGTTGGGAACAGAGAGGCCACCTGAGGGGTTTGGTCCTTTTGTAGTGTGTTAAAGTGAATACAGATTGTTTACCTGAGCGCATTAATGAGAAATGAACACGTGCGCCTTGTTTAAGTAGTCTGGAGGCGGAGCCAGGGGAAACATCAAAAACAGGAAATGAAGCCGTGGCACACATCTGAGCCTGTAAGGATACACTTTAACGTTTAACGTGTTTAATAGTCCGGGCGGTGCTTTCAAAGTCCTCGTGATTTCTGGTGTTGGGTGCTTGAATCTTTTCCTCGATAAGAAAAGAAATCGTGAACAGTTAAAAGCGTGGAATAGATGAATCTGAAGTGAAATACTGAAGAGTTTTAGCTTGTTAGTTCTTTCTCTTTCTCAGCTCTGGCTTACTCAGCCATGTCACACACATGCACCGTACATGGATCCATTGGGCATTTATGTGCTGATAGCAGCAGAGATTTAGGAGGAAGTGTTGAATGTTGACCTTCCCTGACATTTTATTCACCTGACTGACTTTTATGTTTTGATCAGCGGTTTTTGATGACGTTGTCAGTTGAGATTTTCAAGTCATTTTTCTTTTTCTTACAAAGCTTCCTGAAGCTGGAATTACTTGATCTCCAGCTCATCCTATGTAGTTGCAGTGGCATTGTGGGTAGACAGTGTTAGACAGTGGTGGCGTTTTTTCCCCCATCAGCTTGATGAATGGGAAATAAAATGGGATCAAAGCATTGGTGCGGCGGTGAAGCATTTCTCCCTGCGATACTTCTCAGTGACGTGGAGGTGTGGCAGCGTGGATGTCTGACCTCTGACCCCTGACACACCATTAGAGGGCGAGAGGGCTCTCGTTAGGATGATTGATAGCGTACAGGATGGATAAATCTGTGCAGCTGTAAATTTGAGTCTAAGAACGTAAAAGGGCTTCCTGCTGGTCCTGGAATGTCTGGAATATCCTGGAGAATATTCAAGATGGGGAAGGAAGGCCGGGGCTGTGTTAAAGTCGCTTTGTTGTGACAGTCCAAAGGTGGAAGCTCTTATTTCACATCTGCTCTTTAAATATTTAATATCCCAAGCAGAGCGTTGCTGCTCCAGCGAGCCGTCGCCGGAGGGAACGGTGGATTCTCTGGAGAGGACGAGGATAGTGGAGGAAGTACATATGTGTACACTGTGGTTTGAGATTCTGCTGTCACTCAAACTGGATTTTTTTTAAAATCAGGTTATTATATATAGGTCATGGAAGTGCTGCGTTTAATGTTCTGGAAGAGTCCTGGAATTCATGACATTCTTAGCCATAGTTTAAAAATAACTGCTGGTGCTGCCGTGACTTTATAAAATCTAAATATCTGTATTTTCACAGTGTGACAAACACTGAAAGTGATTTGTTTGGTTTTAAACCAGTGCAGAGTAAGACGCAATGCAGAGTAGTATTGTTTCTGCCCACAAGGCTTACTGCCGATGTGTGTTTGTGTTAACGCGTGTGTGTCTGTGTGCACGCTGAGCGTGGGAGCTGCTCCTGGCAGCATCGCAGCCTTTTGTTTTCCTGGGAGTATAATTTCCGTTCCCAAGAGAGAGTGTGTGTGTGTGTGTGTGTGTGTGAAATGTAACACGCCTCCTGTCTTCTCTCTTTGTGTGTGTGTGTGTCAGAAATCGTGGACTACATTGAGCGCCTGCAGGTGTTGAGAGAAATCGTGAAGAAGTTTCCCTCCGTCAACTACCAGGTCTTCAAGTACATCATCACACACCTCAACAGGTAAGACGCGCACACACACACACACACACACACACACACACACACACACACACACACACACAGGCTTACCCGTACACGTGTTGCAGTTACATCTTCAGTGACAGTGAACACATCGCAGCAGGTAGTTTCATTCGGTCAAAGTAAGTTTAAGTAAGTTAAGACAAAGAGTGAAGTTTGTAACTTTCCTCAGGTAATCTGCTGCAAACACTAACATTTAGAAATCAGTTTCTTCTGCTTGCGTGTCCCGTCCACAGTGATCGTCCCTCAAACCTCAGTTTCTCTCACAGCTTTGAGTCTCTTTGGACCTTCAACATTTTCATTCTTGTCCTAAATCTTTCTTCACCGGGAGCAGGGGCTCTCCTGATATTTGTGTCCGCTGTAAGCTTGCTCATTCTCCTCCCTGTGTGAGGAAAGTTTCATTCACACAAAACATCCCCAAAGATTAAAAAACAAGACGTTCGCCCCGCGGAGTTTCATGTCCTGCCGTCAGAAACGAGCAGACAAAAGTGATAATGTGTTTAGTGGAGTCAGACCAGAAACAATTAGAGAATATGAATAATACGGAGGGAAAGGTTCGCGTCTTAGAAAAGCAGAGTGATGCGTGACTAATGGCGCTGGCTGCGATATTAAAGGAGCGAGCGGCGCAGCCTGCAGCGGGCGGTGCTTACACTGTTGGTGCAACAGAGCAGCATCCTGACAGCTGCCTGAGCTGGCGGAGGGAGCAAAACATTTCCTGCTAATTACTGAAATATTTCACTTGCTCAAGTGTGTTTTCCCCCACGTGCAGAAAGGCAGACTGGTAAATTTAGCAAAGAGAAAACTCCTAAATGTGACGTGGACGCTCATGAGGCCTGTTGATCAGTTTGCTGATCTGGCTGGAATTTTGTGTTGTGTATTCATGAAGTGTGAACGTGTCGTAGTGTCATACTTCATGATTTAATCACTCAGTGGTCCTGTGCCTTCTGCACGTGTATGACACACACAGATCAGCCGTTTACTGACGAAGCCAGGAGGCTGCAGGATAAAGGGACATTTCTGATTCAGTCTTCATGGTCATGGTGTGTTGCTCCACAAATATGCAGATCATCAGCAAACTGTATCACAGCGTGTCTAACAAACAGCAGCAAGTCATTTGCTCATATCAAAAACCATTCCATTATTATAGAGTTCAACTGTAATGACGTCTGAACTGTGTCTGAAGTCGGAAATCTTGACATGACAAAGTTTTTTTTTTTTTCCCTTTTCTCTTCCTGGAGGAAAACGGCATCTTTCCATCCATGTGGTGTAGCTCAGGTTAAAGCCGGGTGGTGTGAAGGGTCTCAGTGGGTAGAAAAAGTCTTGAATGAGCAGAATGTCCAGAGTTAAACACTCAGCGAGTGTTTGTGGCAGACTTCATACAGCTGTCAACCTAAAGTGCGGTTGTTGTGTACAGAGACGGGAGTTCATTGATTTCTCCTGACTTGAGCTCGCTGGAGTCTGATGCCGAACGCAGGAGAGAGACGTGTCGATGATTGACAGGTTCCTTCGAGCCCGAGACGCTTCGCTGACGTGACTGACGCCTCTGAACATTTCGTTTCGCCGTCTCCCCCTGCAGGGTGAGCCAGCACAGCAAGACCACGCTGATGACGGCCGACAATCTGTCCATCTGCTTCTGGCCCACGCTGATGCGGCCCGACTTCGAGAACAAGGACACGCTGTCCACCACCAAGCTGAACCAGGCCGTCATCGAGTCCTTCATCGTGCAGAGCGACTACTTCTTCCACGGCGGCGAGGTGGCCGAGAGCTCCAGCAGCGAGGGCACGCCGCCGCCGCGCTGCCACAACATGGTGGAGGCCCTGCTGCCGCTGCAGCTGCCCCCGCCCCTGCAGCCGCAGCAGATCCAGCACGCCCTGCCCCCCGACCCGCTGATATAAGAGCGAGAGGAGCGCGGTTCTTTGCCCGTGCTGCCAGCTCCTTTCAGAGGTCGCCTCCTGCTCTACGAACACGGGTCGGCTCTAAGATACGAGGAAACAAAAACCCGGTTGGTTGTCGTCGTTTTTTTTTTTTTTTTGTGTCGTTGGGGATGCGGGAGCGGCTGATTGACACGGACTGTGAGGTGAATGAGCTTTGGGCTTTAGCAACACGATCGGCTCATCCTGCGAGGTAAACCCTGGATTTAGAGAATAACAATCGGACGTCACCTTTTGGAACTAATATTTGGATCCCCCTCCCCCCACTCCCCCACAATTTTTTTTACGATGCTGAGACTGAAAGTAGTTGAATGAACTGATTTAATGTGGCACATACAGACAACACTCGTTTAGCAGGGTCAGACCGGGGGACTGCGGGACACGTTCGGGGCACATAAGGGTCCCCCCCTCCTACCTTACCCTGATGGAATAGCACACTGGGGGTCTGGAGCAGCTCCCTCTTAAGCCCGCTGCTCCGAGACAAGAGAAAAGGGAAGTTAAAACTTAGAGAGTCCACGCGACTGCATCTCCAATCCCAAACACCCGAGAGTGACCGGCCGGTTACCCGATTCATTCGCACGCTGCGTCCGCGGGTCCTCCTGCAGAGCTCCACGCTTCAGCACAGGAAAACATTTCTTCTTCTTCTTCTTCTTCTTCTTCTGTTGCCCTTTGAACCCAAACTCGGTCAGTAAGAGGAAATGTGGATTTGTGAACTTGCCGCCTTGCAGAAATGTAAGAAATTGTGGATTTTGTTGTCTGTTTTGGTGGGTGGAGGGGGACCGGTCGTAAAACACAAAATGAATTCACCCCCCCTGCGTGAACGTTGGACTCCCTCTGAGTACAGCGCATGCACGGCTTGTGTCCGGTTTCATGTCTGTCTGCTTCCTTTACGTGGTTAGCATTTTGACAAGCCTCTTTTTTTATTTTTTTTTTTTTGTAATGTTTGGTTTCTACCCAGTTTGTATGTGTGTGTGTGTATCTGTGAACTGACCGGTGGTCTGCATTACAGCCAGTTTGTACCCTCCCTGCAGAGAGAAGGCGGATCAGGAGGGGAAAAGGAATTTAACTGTGGACTGACGCGACTGACGCACTCGTCACGCTCCGTACGAGACAGAATCTGATTTGACGGACTTCACTACCAATCTTCAGCTAACTGTTCTTGTCTCATTAAAGCCTCGAACTGACCCCCCCGCGACAATGGCACATGAGAGAGGAAACCACTATGTCGCGATGCATTCTGGATCCGTCGGGTTCAAGGAGGCGTCTTCCACGTTCGATGACTTCACTTCTGCGGAGGACGCTTCCTGCTTCTTTTTTTTTTTCTTAATTTCTACTTTAGTTCTCCTCTTCTGTTGGTTTGTTGGAAATGAAAATTTGCATGTCTCTGTTTTTGCCACTTAGTGAAAAAAAGAACTTTAAAGTTAAAAAAAAAAAAATGAAATGAAAAGAAAAGACTATGAAACTCCACTGGAGCTTTTTGTTTTTATGGGAATATTTGGGTTTCAGGGGAGCATTTCCACAGAAGAACTCTGTAAGAAAGGGGTTTCATTTCTTTGCATTTGTTTTCTTCTCTGTCATTCAAGAAGTCAACACTTTAATATCATATTTTTGGTTATATGTCGAATAGTTTTCCCTAAATAGAGGAAAGAAGTATATATAATTATATATATATATATATATATATAAAATTATCAGCAGCAGAGGTTGCTGATTTAGTGAAATACCATGGGGTACTGGACTATTATCTGTCAGAAGCTATAATCATATTTCTTTGTGGTTCTGATGGTGTAAATGAAACCCTGATGAAACCTTTTTTTCTGATGGTGTGTGTGTGTGTGTGTGTGTGTGTGTGTGTGTGTGTGTGTGTGTGAGGGGAGGGAGCTTGATAACATAGTGGTAGGTTTTCAGATTCCTCTTTATCTAACTACAAAAAAAAAATCCCTTATCGCTCTCTTCATCAATGACACTTTGAGGCCAAACAAAGGCGTCAGCGCAGAGTTTACAGGATGAAGAAACTTTCACTCGACCCGCTCATGGTGGGGCTGAGCATCTTTTTTCTGAAAGATGAAATCCCAGACGATCTTTGGCAGAGCCCCGGAGAAACACACGCTCTGCTGTCCATGAAACATTACATCTGCCTCGCGATGTCAGCGAATTTTAATTGAAGAAACTAACATACATCTCCTTGTTTGATATGTAGAACCAAATCTAAAAACTTGTGCTACTTTCATTTAGTTTGTGTGTTTCTCCACTCTGGTGTACAGACGGAGTGTGTGGAAGGGAAGTGAAGTTAAATGTCTTCTTTTTGTCCTGCATGTTTTCACCTCACAGGACAGACAGCTTGATCAGCTGGTCAGTCAGTGAATGAGGAAGGTTATATTTGGGATTTGCTGACTTTAAACTAATAATTTCCCCCCTGCCCTATCTAAAAAGTTCCAAAGAGTGTGTGAGAAGTGTATTGATGAGTTTCAGCGATGGGGGATGATTCCAGTTATAGAAATATGTCAAGCGAAGGCGTTTCCCATTTCAGACGTGTCTCCAGTGTCGCTCCCTGACAATGGTCAGCTGTTTCTCCTGTATGGTGATAAAGTAGATCTCATTTCAGATTTTCTTGTCTTTTTTGTCAGTCTACTAGTGTTGTTTATTTTATTTAACTGCAGATATCAGTTTTATCTCAGAAAAACCAATTCTTCTTCCCACTGCGGCTAAAGCAATTAGTCCACCAACAGAAGATGAGCATATTTTCACTGATGAAATAAAATATTAAACCAAACATACCGAACACTTGCTGGTTTTAGCTCAACCATCACCATGAGGATTTGGATTGCTGATGGGACAAACAAGCTATTTGAAGATGTCACAATTTGATATTCTTAACCAAAATAAATAAATCAACAGATTAATGGATAGCAGAAACAAGTGTTACTTGGAATTTAAGGGATTTGTTTTAAATAAGAGAAATATGAGCATTCACAAATAATGAAACCAGCACAGATTAAAAAAAGAAGCTTTAATCTGTGTAAAAGCTTGTACTGATGGAAATGAAGCCCATCTTAAAGTCTGTTTAGAGAAGCGTAAAGGGCACTTTGAAGGGGACATGTCTGGAATGGGACCCACTGCAGATGCATGAAATCATTTTCCTTTGAGATGTGAATGGGGGGGTTTAAAAGGGGATAAATATTCATAATGGAACATAGCCAAAAGCCCATTTTTACGGTTTTATGATGTTGGACTGAAGAAGACTTTGAAGGGCGGAGCCAAGAGCATCCTGATGTGCGAGCTTAAATTTCGTGGGTGGGCAGGGGTGGGGGTGGGGGTGGGGTGGGGGTTCAGCAGCTGCTAGATAAAAGATTAAGCTGTTCGTCTGTAGTTTTCCATCAATCAATCTTTTCTCTTTTTTTAAAAAATCATTTTGTTGATAAGATCTGCTCTCATCCAGTCACAACCGGTGTACAAACCAACTGACTTTTAACGTCATCCGCTGTGTATTATAGTAAATAAAATGATTTTCAGAAATGAAAAACTCTAAAAGAAGTTTCTCTTTTTTGTTTTCCCTCCATAATGTTTCCAAATAAAGTTTCTTTTTTCCAAAGCTTCTTCCTCTGTCTGTATTTTATGGGCATATAAAACTTACGTCAAAACACTTTTGTCTATTAAACACTAAACTGAAATTTCACTGCGTCATGAGGACCTATTCTTAACCAGGCCAGAATACTGTAATTATACTAATAATCATTATTTCATAGATAGGTGTGTTCAAATAGTTTTTATCTGGTGTTAATGGGAAAAAGAATTACAAGTGATGTTGAAACATAAAGCAGTAAAACATGCTTCTGAGTTAAATAAACTTTATTTGAAAAGCTCCATTTACTATCACCTTTTACAACAACTAAATTCTTTGGCAAATACTGTACTGTTTCCTGTTCAAATCGTAATCACTATGTTTATATTTACAGATATAATTACTTTTCAGATCAAGATTTTGATTATTATATACATAAAGAATAATCTTATAAATAAAACTAATTGTTAACTATTGTTTGCCCTTGAGATATATGTAACTAAAGTTGTACATCAGATTAGTGCTGACATATAGCACGTGACTTAGTGCCCTAGTAACAGGCCTGTTAGTTGAGCAGCTCAACCCGCTGAGATGGTGAGAAGGTGAAGCGCATGGTGCCCCCTGGTGGTCACCATCTGAACTGCACAGCACACAAACCAAACCTGCGTCTGCACTCGAGCCACACAGGCGATCCCAGGGCACTTCTCACACAGAGCCGGACGGGACCGAGCAGTTCCCACCATACACACGCATTACATATTTACAAATACATACACGTTTTCCTCCAAGCATCTCCACATTCTATTTAAAGTCTGGACCAGCCTCATATTGTTTTACCACAGACCAGGGTGACGTCTTCAGATGTCTTCAAATGTCTTGTTTTATCAGACGAACTGTCCAAACAGATGGATTCTGTTTATTGCTATGAAAAAAAAGAGATAGGACGGCAGGATCAGCAAAACTTTGCATTTTTGCTTAAAATGACTAAGATTATTTTTGAATAATCAAAATAGACGTACTAATTCCTGATCAAAAAAGTTGCAGCTTTACGCACACCGCCGGGGGAACAGGAAATGAGTATGATTTTTACATTTTTCTCATGGAATAGAAGTAAATGTGATCTAAAGGAGGCGAAAAAATTCAAATGTTTGCAACGCAACTGTGGAGTTAACTGGTTAATGGAAAGACCTACACCAATTAAGCCGTCTCTCTAATATTGTATGAATAAATGAATTATTCGTTCAACAGTTTGTTTATTTCTTATCAATAAAATTTATTAGAAAACAGGAAAAAAACAACCTAGTTTCCATCCGTGCAGCCATTATATATTTGTTTTATTCTACTAGTTATGAATTTACAAGTTGTAACTATAGGTCCACTTTTAATCCAGTGGGTGCGGAATGTTGGACAACTGATCCAATCAAAACGGTTACGTTATTAAAATTAAGTTTTTGATCGATTTATTTTCGCCGAATTTAGCAGCTGAGTCAGTCACATATGTGAACGTTGTTTGGCTTGAGGCTTTGTTCTGCTACCTCGCTATTTTTTCTGCAAACGACAACGCCAAGATTTTATTTATTTTTTTACCGATCTCATCTGACGCAGACGTGAGGAGCGCGAATGATCATGTTGTTAAAAAATAAATAAAAGAAAAAAAAACTAATCTCCTCCTTCACTCAAACCGGACGGACAGGCTGACCCACCGAAATACTGGCCATGAAGGTAGATTTATTTGTTTGTATATGTTTTGTTTACTAAAGGGCTGCCTGTAGTTCACTACGTTTCGTCATCAAACAGCTTTAGCAGCTAGCCGAGCTAATTAAGCTGCATCTCTTACTTTAGCTTAGCTAACATGAATGACGCCCAGCCAGCGCCAGACTGGTCATTTTAAACGACATATGAAATACATTTCTTTCAGTTCAACCCCTTTTTGGATTGGGACAGGCAACGTGTGTTAAGACATCATTTTGGACCATTGGAAAAAGGAGCAGTCATCTTTCACCATTCCAAAAAATAAATAAAATAATAAAATAAAAAGCCTCAATGTCTCTCTAGCAAAACAGTTCCCAAAATTGTCAACTGAAGTTAGCCTCAGTCAGTTTGCTATGACCCGGGTTAGGGTCTGTTTTGTCCAGGGTCCCCTCAGGGTAAGGACTCTGTAGATTCCCGGGTCTTCTTCTGTGTGGAGTCTGCAGGTTCTCCCTGTGCCTGTGTGGGGTTTCTCCAGGTACTCTGGCTTCCTCCTACTGCAGCAAACACATGGTGACCATGAATATGTGATCGTCTCTACGTGTCAGCCCTGTGATAGACCGGTGACCTGTCCAGGGTGTGCCCTGCCCTGTGCAGTGTGAGCCGGGATTGGCTCCAGCACCCTCCCCATTGGTCAGCAGGTGGCGCTGTAGTTGAGTTGCAGCAGTGAGGTGCAGTGAATCAGTCAGGGCTGTGCTGTATGGATCAGAAGCTGATGACGCTTGAGGGCTGACGTTATAATCGGCGTCTGGAACAGACGCAAGGTTTCCGGGCCAGTTTATTTCAGGTTCCAGTCAAAATACGGCATTAAAACATAAAATTTCATATTCTTTTTTCTTGATATTGTCATTTTATCAACGGTGTTTTGTGACTATCCCTGTTATTTACCGATATAACATCGACATTTCATAATGTGCCTGGTTGAAAGCAGCTTTCAAGCAGCGTTAACTGCACTTTTCAGATTTTACCGCCAATCTCCTTCTTTAATATCATCCATGTTACATGTTAATGTTCTTAAATTTACCGGTTCCCAGATAAAAGCCGGGTAAAAACACAGAAAGAAAAGAAAAGAAAGGGAGGGAGAGTGACAGGGAGTATGAGAAAAAAGAGAGAAAACTCCAGCTACAGCTCATAATTTGCTCTTTTGACAAATATGCCGGTTATTGCTGACATATTCTGACAAGTAGGTAACAAACAGAAATGATGACGTTATGTTAGAGATGTGTCACAACAAGATGAGCACAGTGTAGGAATGGCGTGTTGTCTTTATTGATGTATACATTAATGAGGAGATCTGTTACAGTATTATAGCTATGGTAAAAGTTTACCCACCATACTGTCTGCTGACAATGGTAGGCAAGCAGAAATTGCATAATGTATAATAATAAATATAATAATTATTATTATATTTTTCTGAATTAGTGAAGTTGATAAGAGTTGTTTTGTCAACCTGCCCTGACACAGTCCTGATGAAGCAGAATAATAAACACTCAGCACCTACAAGGTCTTTTGTCAACTGTTGATGCTTTTTCAGTCCGGAATATTAAAATAATAAACATAAACAGTAAAAGCAGCACTTCAGTTTGCACACAGGGAAAAGACGGAAGAGGAACAAACATCATTTTAGTCATTCATTCAAGAAAGGACACCACACGTAAATATTGATTATCATTACTGATAACAACTGCCAACAGTTGTTAGATTTTGGGCTACAGTATGGCAAGTATGTCATCGTACCCTCCTGTTTCAGCAGCCGTCAGACTTTAATTTCCCTGTTAAAGAGCACAGACACTCATAGTTTACTCATTTAACATAAATGATTAACATATCTTAAAAATGGTGAAAATGGAACCATAATCATCCATTTTTGCATTGATTCTTTTATCATAACTGAAGCTCCTCACCTCAACAGTTTCTTTCTTTCTTTTTGTTTCCTTCATCACTGCCTTGTGTTATTGAAGTGGCAATGATTTACATTTCATTTGTATGTTTTATTTTTATAACTTGATTGAGTTTCCATCAGGTCACTTGCTCATGCTCGGGATGTTAAACTTAGGTTTATCTTAACTTGATGTTAACTTCATTCTAATGCAGTGTGTGTGGACATATCATAAAGCATGTGCTCTGAACACATGAAATGAAAGATTGAATATAAGAGTATAGTGTGTCATTTAACAAACAAGAAATTACATAATTTGTTCATGCCATCATCCCAAAATCTATATCTATATTTATAATATATATTTTACCATGTGTATTCATAATTGTCAATAGCTGATATGCAGTTCTTCCTCTGTACTTCCAGGAGCCACCGCCCGGGGGCAGTGATGGGCTCCTGTCGTCCCTGTGCAGCGTCTTCTCCTCCGCACAGAAAAAGAGAGAGAGCAGCTGCTTCTCATATCCCCCAGCCTTTGCTCTGTCATCCTCCTCCCCCTCCTCCTCGCACAGAAAGGGGAGCACCACACCCTGTCAGCCAATCGGAGCTCGACTCCACCTTCTCCATCACATCATCTCAGTTTCCAAGGTAACAGGGCACCCCCCCCCATTTCTATACTGAAAGCTGCCGCATCATCATCATCCCTCCCTCCCATCCGTTCATCCCACCGTCCCATACTGAGAGCTGGTGGCTAGTTTAGCCCTTAGCCTCCACTCTGTTAGCTCCAACTCTCTCTCTCTAGCTCTCCCTCTCTCTGCAGTGGGATTGCCACAACATCAAAGGCACCTCCCTCTCTCTCTCCCTGCATCCTCCAGCATCCAGCAGAAAAGAGGAGGAAAAGGGAAACAAGATGGACTAAAGGAGCAAGAGAAGAGGAAGAAGAAGAAGAGAGATGTGGTATGTAGTGCTGAACCTCCCTTCTATTTTGTGTGTGTAAAAGACAGAAGAGAGTGTGTGTGTGTGTGTGTGTGTGTGTGTGTGTGTGTTTGTTGGGGCTAATCCTCCATGGTATGCTGATTCAGTGAGCGGTCTGATGCTAATGCTCCACGGATGATGCAGGGAAAGACAGAGAGAAAGCGATAAAGGGAAGGCAGAGGGAGGTGACTCCCAGTCCCTCTCTCCCTCTCGGAGCTTTTGTTATGGAGGCCTGCTCTGCAGAAGAGCTCACTCTGCCTGCTGCATACAGAAAGAGGCCAGCACCTCTCATCTCTGTTCCCAGCCTCCTCTCAGCGGGGCTGCTACTGGCTCCCAGTCTCTTTCGCTGGATTCAAACGCTGCTTTCTGTGGTCGTTCACAGTTCAGACTTTGAGGGATAAGTGAAGTCTTTACAAAACAAACATCTAAAGGGTTAATTGGCTGTTTTGAAAGGCCGCACTCCTCAAGGTGGGGCAGAAAAATCTGCTGTTGTAGAGGGGGTCAAGCTAACAGTGCGCACTTTGAGACACGACGGCGGTAGTTGTGTGAGGGATGAAAAAAAACAGATGAATTTGAGAGAAACATTCACACAGACCTTTTCCATCTGACAGTTTGGCTTGTCGTACCAGTTAAAGCACAGGTGAACTGAAATCTGTTTCATATGTGCCACAGTACACGAAACCAGGAACAACACCGGAAGTGGCTCATCTGAGCGGAGTGTTTTCATTGTTGTTGTTTGCTAAAAATTGTGGAAAAATGTGATTGATAAGTAATCAGTTTTCACAGTTGCACATGTCAACACACGTGTGTGTGGGGAACACATTTACTGGTAAAACCTGAGATCTGAAAACGACGACGCCGCTAAAAAGAGAATGTTCTCTGTTCGTCACCCAGCGCTGTGACACGTTGCTCTTATCAGTCACCGTAAGTCGAATCGATGAGATGAATCAGATCCTGATGCTTCCCGTTCAGTTCGCTTATTGAGTTTGCCGTTTTGGTTTGCTGAGTCACACAGCACACCTGCTTCTATTTTCCATATTATGCTGCAGGCAACCCTGAATAATCTGTCATTGGACAGGAAACCTGCACACACAACTGTGTTTATGTTTAGACTCACCACTCACCTGTGTTTTGTCGAACATTTTAAACATGGAAATTTGTGTCAGACCTCTCTGATGTCCCATTGTTAGATGTCTCATCAGCAGTGTCACTGTGGCGAGGTGTAGTTCTCTTGAATCCTTAAAGAAGTCTCTGTTTACCAGTGAGTGTTGTGTGACCTCAGCTTTGTTGTCTGTTTAGATTTTCAGAGTTTAGTCCTCAGCGATATGTCTCCTGATCTTGTGTCATACTGTAGAGGAGTTTTTCAGACTGGAGAGATGCTTCTGGTTTGTCTCACCAACCGGCTTTGTTTGTTCATATCCTTGAGGAAACAAGAAAAGGAATTAAGGAAAGTAGATGGCATGTGGGACAGATTCTGGGACAGTTCGCTCATGTGGTATATAAAAGTCTGCATCAGTCACAGATGAAGTGGCACTTGCACAGATTTGGTTGGAAAGCTAATCATAAAAAAGATAACTTCTTTTATTTGTTTCCAAATTGGAAATTGAACAAGAGAAATGTGACAAATGAGTCAAAGCCATCCAGACTTTGTAGTGATCTTCCTATTGTGTACAAAGTCAGCCTGATAAATGTCTTTGTTACTTTTACGCAGCGGGTTCTCTGCACTTTTTGTCTGATGGCTAGCTCCCAGCATGCAAAGGGAAAGAGAACGCTGGCAGCGAAATGAGGAGGGTTTTAAGGGGAAATATGATAACGATATATATTCACGTTAATGACTGCGGAGCAGTACAGTATGAGTGTCCACTGCAGCTCTGCTTTTTCCACCCCACAGGATGTAATGTAACTACGTCTGGGGCTGTTAAACTGTGGGGTGAGTGGCTGCAGGGCAGCACAGGGGCGAGGAAGGTCAAAGTGCGGGTACAGGCTTCTCCTGTTACAGATCATTTACAGGATTAATAAATCCACACTGAGACAAACACTGAGGAGTGGGACCCTGACTGCGGTTTGCAGCTGCTGTAGTGGACACGATGCTTCTGTTGCTGTGGTCTCAGACAGTCTGAACACATGACACCATGAATGTTACGGGTGATAGTTTCCTCCTCTTCTCTCTTCTGTTTGCTGCTTTTAGGTGCGTTTCCTGTTGCCTAGAGTGTGTTAGGTTTGTGTATATACGGGACACACAGGATGTTAACTGAATACAGTATCTGTGTGAACAGGGCTGTGTTGTAGTTTTGTAATTCTTTCAGGAGGACTTTGTCTGTCTGTCTTTGTCAGGTGTGGGTTTTTTTCATCTGGTGAAAAGGGCTGGATGTTTCTGAAGACGGCTGTGTTCGCTGACACGTGGCTTCAGTCAGGCCGGCGTGATGATGATTGGCATGAACACAGGAGACTCACTTCAGCTCGTAGACTGTTGCTTTGTTTTTATTTTTTCATTTTGATAGGATATAAATACAAATAAACCTTCTCTCTGTCTCGACCTGTGCTCGCCCAGGTCCCTGACCTCAGCATTTCCTACTTGGTGTCCTGCCTCCCTGTACTACCAGAGTCACACTTTAGTGATGGATAATGAGTGAGAGGAGCTGGCTCTCCCAGCGGCGGGGGGGGGCAGACACCCTCGGGATCATCTGTAATTAGCCAGGAGCTGTTTGCATATACTGAAGTCAATTCAGGTGAACTACTTAACAAACACACGTGGAGGTGTTTTACGGAAGGAACGCTTGAAAAAGCACAATGAATTGTGAAGAAATAATCAGGTTTTCTTTTTATCCAGAACTCTGGAAATTTTTGCCTTTCCCAAAGTAAATACACGTACTGTGGGGACTCACTGTCACCTTCTCATCTTAATTTATGATGTGGGAGTTAAAGCTCCTCGGCTCACCGTGACAGGATCATACCAACAGAAGCGTACTGCTCGTACTGCTGCCAAAACATGTCAGAAACCAGAAAGCATTCTTGACCCTCCGGTGGTCTGGTCTGGTCTGTTGCCTCAGCATCTCCACAGTGTCTCCCCTGCAGAGCCAACGCCCTGCATCCCCAGCCCGGGGGTACGACAGCGCATCCCCGTACCCTCCTGCTCCAGCGTCTGTCACTGTTACAGCTCAGACGCTCACAGTTTGAATCATTCAACATAAAGAGAGTCAATATTCTACAGCTGATGAAAGTAGAGGTGTAATCATCCACCTGTTGAATTGATTCATTTTTATCATAAATTAAGCTCCAGAGTTCATCAGTCTGTAGAAAACGGAATGGAATATAATTGCTTTGGCAGCAACAATCAATATAAAATACTTTAAATTACAGCAATCAGATTGAATTGAATGCACTTTCCTGGGTCTGACATTACTACTACTACTACTACTACTACTACTACTACTACTGCCACCACTATTAGTACTGCTGAGAGGTAAACAAGATCAGCAGTGTGTCTACTACAGGAGATATTCAGTATTCAACAGTACAATTTTCTTTTTTCACCTTTTAGGCAAATACAGGTCGTATCACTGCACATACAAATGATTAGTGGTTTGTAAAACTGAATTAAGGAAGTGAACATAAAAAACACAAAGTGGATCACCAGCATCAGTTCATGTTGGCCTTCCATGGGAACAAGTAACTGTTTCTAAAAGTAAACTTCAGCCACCACTGAACAGAAGACGTATTCAGTGTTGGTGAGTATGAGCAGAGCTGAACCGCTCTTTGTTCACTGAGGCTGTCATGTTAACCACATGCACATACGCACGCACAATGTTAAACGCTCACACCATTCAGCGAGAGAGAGAGAGAGACCCCCCGATTCAACAAGAGATCCGAGGGGCCCCCGACCTCCTTCAGCACACAATGGTGCGGCAGACTCAGTCAGCTGTGTGTGTCTGTGTGGAATGGGTGTAGCGCATGATGAGGATCAGGGTTCAGGGTTATCCTGCTTCTCTCTGGAGACCAGATCTCAGTAACCCTCCCTCGGATGGGGGATGGTGGGACAGCAGCAGGTGAAACAGTGCGAATAAAGTAATTGAGGTTTGACCAGCAGCTTCAGCTGGGCTCCATATTGAACTGTAACCCTGATACAAACATGTGAACATGAAAACATGTTTGTTATGATGAAATGTTGGGCGATGAGGACTTTGAGCGCAGCGTTAAAGGTCACTGGAGTCGGTTTTAATGCAGAATATACAAAAATCCTCTTTTGTTAGAAAAAACAACTTGAATTGTGAATTTGACTAAGTGTGATTTATGACTCCACTTTTGTGTCTTGGTAGTTTAGAAGCTATTTTGGACCACAGCACGGTACTTCATGATTTGCTGGTACCACGTTTCCCTGGATAAAATCAGAAACATTATTGGTTTCATCCATCATCCAGTGGAGGGTTATACAGAATCTTCAAAGATATTTCCTTGTTCTCACAGATGTCATCTGTCTTTTAAAATAAGAATAAAAAATCCTGGGCCATGGTAACCTCAGGGCTGGCTGTAAGTGTCTGTGTTGTTGAACAAAATATGGGCGTCACAACTGTTCCAGTGTGGGTCAGCTGGTCCTTTCTCATTTGTGTTTGGTTGACGTTTGTCTCAGTCTTCGCTCTGATGTTATCCAGTCTGTGTTGTAGCTTCCACCTGTTAATCCCATGTTCTCACTTTCCTTATGATGTATCCTCTTTTCTTATCCCTCTATCCTTTCCTGTAGACTCCTCTCATCCTCTGCTTTCATCTTCCCATCACACGCTTCTCTCACCTCCTTCATATTTTCTTGTCTCTCTCTTCTCCTCTTTCTTTTTGCCATTTTCTCTTCTGGTGGCAGCTCTTGTTCCAGCTCGCCACTTCTCCTCCTCCTCCTCCTCCTCCTCCTCCTCCTCCTCAGTATCGATAACATCTGCTCTGACCTCAGGGTGTGGCAGTGAGCGCTCAGTCCTGGGCTGCTGTTTCCGACACAGCAGCACACAACCGAAGGACACTGGCTGGGGTTTGCCGTTATTTAAATTTCCTGGTTTCACTAACAGATTGAGATTGTGGTGACCAGGAAATTTAAACTCTGAATGTCCTGTTTTGTTCAGTGGAGCACCCTAATCTTAATCCCATTGTCTCTGTATGGCTATGTAGGATACGCAGAGGTCTGCAGCACCTAAGGGTGAAACTTGTAGGATGTGTATACATAGATATTTTGCTGACATACAGTGTAGCTGTGACTTAATCCCACCCTGATGTGCAGATCTGCATGACACGTTGTTCACATTTGGGAGGGGTGAGGCGCGAACGTGGGCTCCTTTGTCAATCATGATTACCCATCACACCCTTCTCTCGTCATGTATCGGTACGCAGAGATGTGTACAACCTGCTCAATGGAAAGATGAAACATTTGCATCCAGGCTGGTTCAGTCAGCCAGTTCTTGTGACAGAGAGGCCGGCACGCCAATATCTGGAAAAAAGAGATTATTGAACACACACACAAATCGACCAGTTATCTGACGAAGCGCAGCAGGCACAGTCGCTCTGAGGAGCAGATACTGCTGAGCGGCTTCCTGCCCTGCTTAACACAATTATGTATTTTTAGAAATTCTTTAGAAAATAACATTTAAAATAATGTGTACCAGCTAAACGATACAATTAAAAAAAAATCAGTCAAATATGTTCACAATGAGTTGACAGGAAGAAATTCTGACAGCAGCCGTTCTGTTGGAGCTGAGTGCCATCTCTTATCTTTCAGTTCTACAAATGTTTTCTTGCATACTTACTGTTAAGAATATTGATAAAGATTCTGTTAATATCCACATGTAGAGATGGATACACATGTATGTTTTTGGATGTTTGGCATTGATCCAGAAGAAATGACTCAGTATTGGAGGTAAAATCTTTGCTTTTCCAAATCTGCATTAGATCCTTCCTTTCTCTGCTTCATCTTTTAAATGATCTCTTGTACTGATAGGGTTCTGTCTTATCTGCTTGTTACTTGCAGTGCTGACGTATGTCAGCCATTAGTGAAGATATTTTTGGCTCTGTGCGGCTGCTGTGTTTTAGTAAAACAAAAATGTAATTACAAGATGGGATAAAATCAACTTAAATCATCTCTGTCAGTGCGTTTAACCATTAATCTAAAGTAAAGTCTCTGGGATGTACATTTAAAGTGAATTCGAATGTGTGTTTAAAAGAGTTTCAGTGATGATCCCATCAGTAACAGGGAGGGGCGAGTGTAATCTCTGATGTAACGGTTGTACTGATGCCCTGACAGATTTCAAGCAGGAACTGTTTTTGAAAACTCTTCTTGGTGGTGGTCCAACATCTGAAACGTTGCAGCTGAGTTGGGCTTTGTCTGTGTTTGATATGTCTGGAAATAATGTAAATATCATGTTCAGTGAAGCCTCGATGATGTGATGGTGGTGTTGGCTGACCTTTTAGTGAGGGCTCTGTCAGTTTTTCTGGTTTGTCAGGATTAGCAACAAAATGGATTTAGAGGCTACAAAGTGCATTAAACAGCAGTTTGTTCGTCTTTCACATTATGTTTTAGTTTTATTTTAGCTTTAGTTTTGAAGTAGTTGTCATTCTACTGGTTTCTTCATTGTGTAGTTTTTGTTGTTATGGGGGAAAGATTTTTTTTTTTTAAATATCCGAGCCAATTATCAAGAGTAGTATGTAGTATATCTAAAATGTTACTGGATAATGTAAGATAACAGATAATGTTAATAATGCCTTTGACGTGTTGCATGAAGTAAATTGACATTATTTGCAAAGTCGTATGAACCAAGTGTTCCATTACAAAACACTGTGTCATCGATCAGGTGGGGAGGCAGCCAATCAAATGGTGGATTGTCGCCCGGCTGTGGTGTGATGGCGTGTCGACCCCAGGCAGGGTTATTGTAGGAACTGCATAAAAACAGAGTCACAGACAGATTGTAAAAGCAAATAATCCCTCCCTCTCTCTCTGTCTGCGACAACACCTCTTATTGGCTTGGCTGATTCCAGGTCAGCCTTTATCAGATGATTGAAGCAGTTTGTGCAGAGTGTGGCATAGCTCGGATTTTATCAGATCACTCCGTGTGTGATAATGTCAGCACTCTGCAAGGAAACACTGAGCTGTAATAATACCCATAATTACTGAGAGGAGAAAAAAACACACTAATGGTTCGGTCAGGTTCCAGTGGGAGTCCAGAGTTGAAAGTGAAGGACGGTAATGTAATATTGAAGAATAAGACAGCCAAACCACTGCAGATGAATGGATATGATATTGGCCATTATGAGCATACACAGGACATGTGTCGACCTGTGTATGATTGACCGGTGTAGTAATAAACTGTTATTGATTAATTCATAATCATTCCCTGTTGAAAGGTTTGTATGCACATGTGTGTGAGTTAAAAATACATTAATGTTAAAAGAGGTTTTACAAAATAACATACAACCTTGATATATTAGATAATTTAACCCTGTAGATCCAGATAAACAGTAAAGGTATGTATACATACTGTGTATGTATGATTATCTAATTACTGTGTAGTTATTTTTATATTGAAGGATTAATAGTTGCATTATATATCATACATGCATTGTTCTATATTGATAAATGATCAACTAAAACTAAGTTAACCAAATCCCGTCGTGCTGCTCTCTCACACACAGGCCTATCCACAGAGTACGTCACCAGTTTGGATTCTTTTTTCAGCCCTTCAAACCAGAATTCAGCATTACTTCTCCCGCTCTGACTCCTGTATACCTGCTTCCTGTTTTTCAGTCACATTTTTATCATTTGCCTCAATCTTGGCCACAACATATGACTGAGTTAGATTTTTTTACTATCTTTTTATTTATTTTTACCACTGCTTGTTCCTCATCTCCTTCATCAGAAACAGAGTTAGAGCGAGAGACAGAGAAGGAAAGATTAACAACACGTCTATGATACATTATTCATACTGGGGCTGGGCTGGAGGACCCCTGGGAGACACACACACACACACACACACACACACCCTGTTACTCCTCTGTGACTGCAGGCTGTGGCTCTATTTTCTTCCTCCACATCGTGCTCTCCACCGTTTTCCTTCAGGTCCTGGCGTCCTTCTCTCTGCCTGTAACAGTAACACACAGCGTTTGGTTTGCTGTGAATAATTTAAAGTCACGATGGACCCTGGGTCTGTGACTGTGCCATGTGTCTGTGGGTGTGGCCCGTCCTGGAGAGAGAGGAGAAATTATTACTATTTATGTTTTGAGAGGGTGAAAGTAGAGCATGAATAAGCTGTTCAGTAAACAGTTACTCAACAGTATATTTATCATCAGAACATTGTATTTACATTACAGCACATCTCAACCCACAGAAAAATTAAATCAGCAAATCCACAATCACATACACAAATGGCTATAATAGATAACACTTTAGTTGCAGTTTAGGGTCATTTTCATAATCTCCAGAATCTGGATAAATGTGGAAGATGCCCTTTTCTCAGTTTGAGATTTCAGCTGATAAAACAGCTGTCGTGTTACTCCCACAGTGTGGCTTTAATCTCCCAAAAAGACAGATGAATCAGATCTGGTGTCAGACTCCAGACTGCTGATTCACAAACAGCCACGACACTTGGAGTCATGCGGCGCTGAGGATTAGACGTCAGAGAGGCTGCTCAACAAGGTGATTCCTGTAACGCTTGCAAGACCTGAAAGTGAGGGGTGTTTTAAACGATTTAAGGACTGTGTGTTTGTGAGAGACTGAGGCATTTGATGACAGAAGGTTAGACAGTGAAGCTGAGGAGGTGGGGCTTGATGTTGTTGGAAATATTGTGATGCAGTTTGGTGTCATAATACCAAAACGATTTGTTTTCCAGTGTTGCACTGAGAGAAATGTAAAGTTTTCCTTCAAAACCCTTTTTCTACTGTGACAAAAAGAGCCAATGTTCTCACATAGTTGCACAAAAAACTCAATTTTGACCAAATTTAGATGCAAATGCTGACTGAGATTATTTCAAGATAAGTGAACAAATGGTGAGTGTGACAGGTTTGAGAACTTCAGTAGGCACCAGTCAAAGTGAAGTGACTGAGCTGCTTTTATTCTCACAGGAAGTTAACTCGGAAGCACTTAACTTTTCTTAGTCTCTAAATAAACCATTAACCATGAATTAGTTTAACTGGACGTTTTGTCCGATTTTTTTTCAGAGCGTAATTATTACATTTTTTTTAATAGATTAGAGATAAATTCAGTTGTGTCTGTAGGGCAGCAGAGTTATATACTGTGTGTGTGAGTGTAGATACAGTATAAACTGTATATATGTGGGTATGTGTGATAACGCACTCACGTGTCCAGCCTATGTCCCTGTTTGCATCGCTGTAGGAAAATGACCTATTTACCGCACACTGCCTAATGAAGTCATTAACTCACGGCTGAGTTTATAGTGTGTGTGTGTGTGTGTGTGTGTGTGTGTGTGTGTGTACTCTCACTTTTTAAACTGCTGTTTTGCTGTTGGTGAGAGTAGAGTCTTTTTATCTTTATTGCTCCAAACACAGTGTAAACTGGAAAGAACATAATATTATTCAGCAATCTGTTTCCAAAAAGAGAGGAGGACTCTTGTTAGAGAAGACATTTAACATAATTGATTTTTTTACAGATTATTCTACAATGATAAAGTCAAACTAAACAGAAGAAACATTGGTTCACAGAGGTCAAAGGTGTCAAATAACGGCTTGTTATGAAGAGTCGTCATCATCAATCTTCTCACTGCTGGGAGGAAAGATAATTGATCTGAGTCATGTGACTGTCATAGCAGTCTTCCTCCTCCCATCATCTTCCTCGTTCTGTCCTCTCCTCTCTGTTTTCCTCCTCGCTCCACACAGTGCAGGCTCTGTCTCCCTCACCACACCCACCCACCACCCCTGCCTCCCTGGGGTTCATGTGGCTGATGAGGTCATACTGAATGCTGGTGATGTCATATCTATTCCTGCCCACTGACCTCATCCTGACACACAGGAAGTATATTGTTTCTGGGAAAGACAGAGGGCGGATATTTGTAGCTTTAGAGAGGAATAGCTTTTAAAGCAGGGTAAGTCAAGAAATAAATTATTCATTAACATGAATTGCACTTTACCTTAAGTCCTCTAATTTAGCACTTGGTGTAAGCAGTGTATAAACATTTAATTTAGTTTCCCACAGAATTTAATGTTGTTTTAAGCAGCTCTGAGGACCGTTCTAAGTGTTTATTAATCTAAGTAGATAACTTCAGACTGGATTGACTTCACACGGCCACATAGACACAACTCATCATGTTTTCCCACCTAAAACACTAAAATTATTTTATGAATTTAATATAAAGTTGAAAAATCAAGTTAAAACCTTTTCTAATCCCACAGAGCAAAGTAAAATCCTCAGTCGTCCAGTGTACCAACAAATTTGGTGATTTTCTAATCTTTGTTAAAGATTAGTTCTGAAATTCTAAAGTGACGTTTCTTGTGTTCATGACAAAAAAATAATATCTAGCTTTCCTAAAGTAAGTGGACAAATGTTCAGCTTCTCAAGATAATCAATCATATTAAAACTCATTCACTTACTTATTCATATTTATTATCATATTATTATTATGATTGATTTTATTTTTTGCATAGGGACAAGTACAAAAAGTACAAAACAAATGCCAGATACTTACCATAGGATTAATGTAGGTGGGGTAACTTGCAGTTTGGTTTTTCAAGTTCATAAAAGTGTGGTAGTTTCATCAGTGAGCTCGAGCATCTCCTCGTCTAGTGAAACTTCGAAAGAATGAGAGTGAATCCACCGTGTTCTTGGTGTTTAAGAATGTTAATGAGCAACAGCTCCACACTCCGCCCAGAGTTTATGGACATTTATGATGACATCTGAACAGCAGATGAGTGTCATTACAGCTCAGGGAGTCTTCTACTTGGGAGAACGAGAGGAATGAGCTTTTGTGCTGTTGGACTTTTATTAAAAATCAAATGTCCATTCACTAACAGCGATGGCTCAAGCCAAATGTGAGGCTGGGCATCTGTCACCCACGCCCCTCTTTTAGGTACCAGCTCCTTGTTGTGTCTCAGCTGGTTGCAGTCCTTCTCCAGTTCTCAATAACCCACGTCTGCATCATGTTCCCCACCCTCCAAGTTAGTTTGTGTTGCCGTCATGCAAATTTCCTGCCTGCATCTGTGCCATGTGGAAGAATTCAAAGCGTCATCCAAATGAACAACATAGCCATAACAACACATGTTTTTCTGTTGTCATACAATGCACAGCCTACACTGACAGCACCTCATGTACAATTTCTCAAGTGGATAAATGATCTGGTGTTGTAATGTAATGTTGTTTTCGACACAGTCCTTCCTGTAACACAACTTGTTCAGTCAGGAGTGGATGAGGTGTTTCTGTAGTCCCAACAAACTCCAAACTCAAAGTGAGACACGAGACATGAGTAAGACTTGACCGTCCTGTTGAACCAGTGTAAAAAGTTACGCCTCGTGCTGACATCCTGTCCTCAGGTGAACTGGACTGAACTGGGTTAATAATGCTGTGAGGCAGACTGGGCTCATCACTGATTTGTTTTTTTTTTTTTTGGTTCTGCTTATCTCCTGACATCATTTCTCTGCTTCACTGTTGCTGATGCCGATCAATGCGGAGCCTGAGCCCCACCCTCTGCACGGCATCACCCTGACTGCTGCTGCTGGTTGCAGGGTCACTCTGTGGCTAACAGACGGGGCATGAGATTTCACAGCCTGATACAGGAGGGTCATATTGTTTTTTATAAGTTTTGAAGGCGTGGCCATAATTTGTCTTTTCTTGTTTTGCTTTTGTACTTCATGGTAAATCTGAGCAGGAGAAACATTCATGTGTACAGTACATGTTCTGTATGTGTTTGATTGTCAACAGTTAAAGTGACAAGTACAATCTGATTCATTCATTGGCATCATGTGATCATGCGAAGTAACAGCAGTGAACATCTTCAACTTTTAATATGCTACTGACAAAGTCTCCAGTTTCAGGTCTACCACAGGTGTTGCTGTAAAAGAAGTAATTAACAGCTCACTAAATAATTTTAAAAGTATTTTAGTTCAGTGAAGAAAAATGTATTACAGGCGATTACTGTATATACTTCAGCCACATTTTAATCATTAGGCTTGTGAGGTTAAAAAAATAAATTACATTAACTGATCTACATCTAAAACAGTCTGACACCACTCAGTGAATGTGCCAAATATATGTACTGTATAGTTTTATACATTTTTTAATAAATTTTTTTATACATTTATACATTTTGAGACAGCCATCTTAATCTGCCTTTTTGTTTTTTATACATTTTTTTTTCAAATGATGTTCATCTTAACTCTTTAATTCTTTTGCTGGGAGTCAGGTGCATATTTTATTGAGAGCATGAATAAAACATTTTATTTGTCTTGTTCACTGCGTCTGGTGATGCTTAAAAAAGATCTAAAGCTACCGCTATGTTGTGTATGTGTGTGTGTGTGTGTGTGTGTGAAAGAGAGAGAGAGGATAACAGTGGAGGGAAAAGTGTGAGAGAACAAATGAGAGGAAGAGAGTTTGTTGTCATCTGCATATGGAACCTTCTGGTGGAAAAGGGTTTGAGGTATTTTCCTCTTCAGTTTGAAATGCTCTGCTCTTTGCCCCATGATGATGATGAATGAATGATGAAAAAAAAAAATGCAGTCAGTAAATTTGAGGACATTCATTTTACAAATCATCTTATTGTTTATTGATTTTTTGTTTTGTTACACACATATATATATACAGAAAGCATAATCATATTCTAAAACACAACACAACAGTAGATTGAATTCCCTCATCACTGTACGTGTTTGAAGTCTGAAGTTAAAAACAGAGCAGAGCAGATATCTCTTTGCTCACTAAATAAAAGAGCTGAAACACAGCGTATGCTAGTTAACTAGCCATCAATGCTGTGCTGCCCTGAACGTTTCTGGAGCTGTCCCATCATCTAATTTGTCCATTTCATGCAGGCATCTTATTATTGTCACATGCAAACTGATGTGATGCAAGACAGATTTGTGAGGACTGTGATAATAACATGCACTTTAATCTGATTCAGTATCATTTAGTTTCAGTTTGGCTCACAGTTGTGTCCAGAGGACTTCCTCTTTAAGCTCGCGGCGCTCCTTTTGGGCTTGAGACTTGATGGCAGGCTTCGCCGCTCCACTCTTGGATGAAGTGTCACAGAAATCAGTATCACAACAGGACCGCCTCTCTCCAGCTCTGCCCCCCAGAAACAGCTGTGGGTCCTGGACCAGTGTTTTGGGGTCCAGAGGGTCGATTAGCTCCATCTGCATGCTGTATAAGATGTTGAAGGCCAGGTTGTTCAGGTGTTTGTTCATGTCTAGCAGAGCTCCTGGGATCAGCTGGGGATCATTCAGCTGGAGACAGCGGAGTATTTCGGCCGCACTCTTGTATCTGTGCAGGAATGAGACGTCTTCGGCTCTCAGCACCTCCTCTGTAGCCCTGGCCGTGTCTGAAAGAGCTTCTATCTCTCTGCTCACAACCTCACTCTGCCTCTTCATCGCCTGTATCTTCTGCTGCTTCTCCTTCCTCAGCGCAAAAATCCTTGCCATTTCTTCCCTATGTAGAAACTCGTGAAGCACTGAGACAGCCATCTTAATCTGCCTTTCTGTTTCATGTGCCTGAGCATCAATCTCTTTCACTGTTTGATCAAAGTTTCCTTTAATGTCTCTGAGGAGCTCCAGGTTCTCCTGCAGGGGCCTCTGGAGTTCCTGCATGGCCTCTTTGAAATCCCGAGCGGCTTCGTCAATGGGACTGAAGCTGTGGTTTTTGTGCGCCTCTGAGTACAGACAGACGACGCACACCAGCTGCTGATGGTCCAGACAGAAGAGCTTGAGTTTCTCAAAGTGCAGGCCGCAGAGACTCGCAGGGCCGACTGGAGCTGTGTCCGATAAAAAGGCCTCACACAAATTCCTCAGTGCCAGGTTTTGAGGTGGATTGTACAGTGGAGAGCTTCTCTTACAGACCGGACACTCTGTTGTGCTCCCTGTCCACCACTGCTGCCAACAGGCTCTACAGAAACTGTGGCTGCACAACAGGAGCACGGGATCTCGAAAGATTTCCCGGCAAAAGGGACAGAATAGATTCTCCTCCGAGCATGACGCCATTTCCCTCACAAGCAAGCGAATACAGCCGGCAGATAGCAGGAACAGTCAAGACCAGCCTCCTCCAGAAAGTCTGCTGAAGTTGCAGTATCTCCACTGTTCCCGTCTGTGGCTCGTCTCTCTTTGTGGGTTTTGCCTGGACACTTTTCCAGTTTGCTGTTATAGATGTGAGCGGGAGACTTTCCTCCTTTTCTTGTGCAGCTCCAGTAAGAGCTCATTGCTGAGCCATAAATGTTGAACTATGAACTTTTATTAGTTCCGGGGTGTTTTATTACAGGAGCTGAAAATTGTACACTGATACTGACACAATACATTTACATAATCCACATCTGCTCCCTGTTCCAGCAACACTGCTAATTCATGTAAACTCAGCATCAGTCACAAAATCAGCAGTTTTTTTTAGGTGAATTGTGACCATGTTATCTTAACTGGCTTCAATGTCACCAGTAACATGCTGATGACATTTCTGAAATGTCATCTCAACTCTGTATGAAATGCTTGCTCATGTTTTCAGGCAATAAACACCACCTTTGTACGAGTAGCTTACTAAGAGGAAATATTTTGTTTTTATTGATACCTGTTGATTATCTGCATGTCCGTCTTCATCTACAAACTAGCCAGCTAACTATACACATCATCTTCTCTTTTTCTTCATCCATCCATCCATCCATCCTGTTCAGGGGCCTGAAGATGATGCTTATAGTTTGAGTTTATGTGTTCAAGTCTTGGAGACCTGGTTGAGCCTTCGTTTTAGTTTATTTGTCAGATCTTATTTTAGACTTGCCTTTTTGACTGAATAGTTAATATAATGCAGCAAATTTGAAAAAAATGAATGAGTGTGTGGGAAAAAAAGGAAAGACTGCAGATGTAGAGGATGAAAGAGGAGGAGGAGGAGAGAGGAAGAGGAAGAGAAGCCGAGAGGAAGGAAATCTCAGAGGAGATTAAACTGCTGAGCTCCAGCTTGGCTGAATGTTCCGTTGCTTTTCATTTCTCTCTGCGTCTGTGGTTCTTTCCTGTTCTCTGATGAAATGATTGTTCGATGTTACTTAATTCAGGTGAAAAAAGCGGAGTGATTTGGAAAAGACTGCTCTTATTTTCGAGTCATAGAAGTGTTTCAGGATGCTCACTCAGCCTGGCTTCGTCTGTCTTTAGCTGACTTTCTCTTTCTCTGACTCATTTAACGAACAGACATTTCATCCCTTCATCTCCTGTGCATGAAGGTCAGATGAGAATTTATGTGTGTGTGTGTGTGTTTCTACAGTTGGATACCAGATATATCAAAAGGTCAGGCAGTGATATACTGTAGCTCTCTAATTGGCTCATCACTCACTCACTTACTGACTTGTTACTGGTGAAGTGGAAACACTGCCATGGATATGTAGTCAGCTTTGCATGTTTCTGAAATGTGATATTTCAACATGACTTAACAGACTATACTGTTTTTGTTTTGTGACGAGCTGTGATCTTCAGGTGGAGGGAATTATATTAGGGAATATTCCGACATTAATATGAGAGTTGGGATCAGGTTTTTTTTGTATCTAATCATCAACTTTTCGCAGTGAGTAAAAGGTTTAAATGAAACATTTTATCTGATTAATGTGCCTCTCTGCATGTCCCTGTCTGTAATCAGTCAGTGATGACCTGTAAGGTAAAAGCAGCTTGTAAATACCTGTATGCAACACCTGTTGTTTCAACGCATCCTATTTAATCAACCGGTCACGTGCTCTGCTGCTCCCGCCTTCACATATTCATTAAAATGTTTGTGTTTAGCTGTGACCTGTAAAAGTTCCACCCAAAAGGATTCAATAGGGGATTTGATAACTGCATTCATATTTCAAATGCTACTGAGCCCCAACTTCATTATGATCAATTCACTGCAGTTCATGTAGCATGTTTTTCAATGCCTCATGCCTCATCATATTTTTAAGATTTTTTTTCCAATAATGTGGCAAGAGCAGTCTTGAAAAAATGTGTGTAACATTTGTGTAATGGGGTAATATTGTTGCTGTTTACTGCAGTTTTCCCACAGATGTGAGGTTTTCCAGTGTTTTTGGACTTCTTCAACTTTGCCTCTCATCTCTACACTGCAGTGTTTGTTTTTTTCTGGACATAAGAGTGCGTCTGTGTGAGCTTCTGTTCTTGGATGTGGGACAGTGCCTCTGTGTGTGTGTGTGTGTGTGTGTGTGTGTGTGTGTGTGTGCATGCCCAGTGCCTGAACACCAGTATGAGAGCAGCATCAGTCCTCTCCCCTCCAGCACAATGATTTCCATCTTGTCTTTCCTCCAGTCCACACAATGGACTGTTACGATACACATATGCTGGTACTTCTATTTTTGTGAGGACCTATTTTTTCACATAATGCACTCTGAAGCCCATATCTTTAACCTTTACTATCACTACATACTTGCCCAGCAACTTTTTCACTTTCGAGTAATCCATGTAATGTTCCTTTCTTCCATCCTTAATTCTTCCCTGTTACTACTTTGCTCATCCTACCATCTTTCATAAGATTTGTTCCTTCCTACCTTCCTGCCATATGCACTTCCTTCCTTCTTGTGACCTCCCTTCCTCTCATGCTCCCTGAACTCATCTTCCTCGTATTCTCCGGAAATTTATGTATTTTAATTGAACTCTCTCTCTCCTTCTCTCCCAGTTTTCACAGATGAAGCTCGTCCGCCCACATTAGGAATCCTGTGCCTCTCTCTCCCTCTCTCGCACCATGAGCATTGTAGCTCTCTCACCCGTGGCCCCTGAGCCACCTTCCCCCATGGTCACCTCTGTCACGCCCGTCACTCCGACTGTGGACCCTGATGACTCCACCTCCCCCGCCGGCACCACCGACCCTCTCAGCTCGGATCTGGACCGTCAGTCCCAGTATGGGGCCTCATCGCAGGGCCCCAGCCGAGGCATCCTTCCTGGTGGAGTCCCTCACCTGGGTCGAGACCCCTCCAGGAGGTAACAGATCAGCCATGATGATGAGGCAGTTGGAGGAGTGATTATATTTTTCAATGTATATCATTGTCAGGAGGGACAGCAGGGTTACAAAATGAATTTAAAAGCTCATTAGATGATTTAGATTACATGTGTTCATTTGTCTCTTTGTTATTGTAAAAACACTGATCAATGTCTTATATATCTTATGTATCTATGTGTCGTTGGTCAAAGGTCAAAGAAACCTCCTCCCCTTCACACTGGGGCCGACTGGAAGGTGGTCCTCCACCTGCCGGAGATCGAAACATGGCTGAGGATGACCAGCGACAGAGTCACGCAGCTCACACACTCCGTGGGACAAGACGGCGACAACAGGCACGTGGACGTCCACCTGGTGCAGCTCAAGGTAAGCATGGACACTTGGTGTCTGTCTCACCGACAGACAACAAGTCGTTGGACATCGCCTGCTTTGTTCAGAATGGCAGAGCCATCCCACAATGCAGTGTGCAGACACATCATCTATCTGTCTATTCAGACTTTGTCTGAAGTCATTGTCAGGTCAGTTAATTAAAGTAATATCCTTCCATGATGCTGGAGATGGAGGATAAGATGCTGTCCCAAAGACTTTCAAGACAGGAAGTCAACCGTTTCCCTTTATCTACCAGTTTGTGTGCCGATCTTCTGCCTTGAGTTTTACATTTGTTTAGTTTTTTTGAAGTGTCAGCAACAACTGCCTTGAGGCAGGTTCCATCAGAGCTTCTCAGTGTGGGATGCAGAGGGTCCAGATACAGGTCTGGTTTGGAGTTTGACAGTCCAGTATCTGGACACTCCCTGTGCAAATACAGTGTGTTGGTAATAAATAATCTGAACCCTGCTTAAATGAACTTCAAAGCCTGCCTCACTGAACAGAAGGCCATAAGCATCAAATACAGTCAGAAACTGAGATTATCTGACATCAGGGAAGTAATAATCCTGGCAGCAGAGCAGGCGTCTTCTCTCCATGTCACCTCTGCGTGTCCAAGCACAGGAGAACATGTATTGATGCCTCGTGTTGAATTAATGAGGACGGTAGAACGTCAGTCGATTCCACTGTCTGACCTCAGGCAGTAAACTTCCCATAATGCCCTTCCTCTCTCCACGGGCCATGGTGTTACGTAAAGACTGGCTTACACAGATCACGTCGGCCATTTGTTCATGGTGTATGCAGCCTTCCAACTGCTGAGCAGTCAGCATTTGACTCTTCATCATCAATCTAAATCCCTCAGTTTGATTCCATTCCCCCTCCTCCTCGTGTTTAATTCACTCCGCCTGTGAAGAATTTCAATCCCTTGAAAAAGCTGAGCATTTCTAAAAGTCTTCCAGGAGAGATACCCCTGAAACACGACAAAACGGTCTTAGCTCTGACTGAAAAACTACAGTCTAAATATATAAAACTGATGCAGATGTGAATTGTCCTATGTACGCTGCGGCAATTCCATTCATTTATTCATAAAAATACCATTTTATAATGTCCACATTCTGTTCACATGGGGGGGTGTTTTTAACCACAGTGACTCAGATGTTTCTCTTCATCAGGCTGCTGCTGCTCAGAGGGTTTATTTACTGTCTCTCCTCCACTCCATGCTCTGTGAATAAAACATGGCAGCAGCAGCAGCAGCAGCCATCATCCAGTAATGGCTGCAGACTCTCTGATGCTTAACACACTTGTGGGAAAGTGAAGAGGAGGTAGGCTGAGTTTGAGCGAGACAGAGAGGATGCTTTCTATTTCCTGTCAGGGATCTTCTCTGCAGCTGAGTCATGCTGCGTCATGGATGCACTCTCATGCTGGCTTTCTTTTCCCCCTCATCCACAAAGTTTTCTGGGAACCTGAAATCTCACCTGTGTTTCCACAGGAGGAACCAGTGTCCATATTTAGTTCCTCAGTTACAGTTCAGATCACGACTCCTCAGAATTGTGTCTTTAACAACCGTTGGCTCTTTTTTAAATTAGCTGTTGGATTTCAGTGCCCTTAGGATGCAGTACATGCAGAAAGGAATGCACACAGTTAGTGAGATTTGGATCAGTGTGATTTGGGTCCTTCATGGTTCTTGAGGCTCCTTACTTTCCACACCTGTTTGGTTGTAAATGGTTATTTATTTAAGAGCATGCATATTTTGTCCATGATGACAAATAAGATGAAAAGGTGTTATTTCTGTTATCCTCTCTTGAGTATCAAACCCACCTTCAGTAGGAGGAGAAAGGTTTGTCGTTTGCCAGTGAGTGAATGTGGCTGGAGCAGTGGAGGTGGTTAAAATATTGTTCTTTAAAACTACCTGACGAGATGGCTGCTCATTGAAGGGCCAGTAGGCTTGTAGTTTAACTGGAGGTTCTTGTAAATATTTGTCTTGGTTGGTAAATTGATGCACGAGGCTGGAATCTGTAACACATGACATTTATTTAGTCCTGTAGATTTGTTGCTCTCAGCTGATTTCATTGGACTTTGAGGATTGACACATACATGTGCCGTACATGTTTGTGCTGAATACATGAGGACCCTCACTAAACCAATGTGACAGCATCACGAGCCCTTTGTTTTCAGATTACACAACTCTGAGGGTTTTGTAATGTGTGTGGTCACTGGATGTACTGGCTCCCTGCCGGGGTCTGGGAAGTGACAAGGTCAGACATATAGAGACCGCAGTGTGTGTGTGTGTGTGTGTGTGTGTGTGTCTCTTCGTGAGAGTGTGTGTATGTGAAAGATAGGGTTACAACTGCAGCTTTGTGTTGTGGGTGACTGATGTCACTCGGACTGTGTGTGTGTCCTTTTCAGTGTGTTTGCACACATTTAATTTTCCACTACAGATACTTCTGCTCATCGAACCAACTTCTAATTTTTTAAAACCCAATTTTCCTAAACAAACATACATATTAAAGAGTAACTTAACACCAGGCTGAGCTCTTAAGAGTGGAGCAACCTGATTGCGCCGCCTGGTGGCGAGAACCAAAATGTGCTGTAAATACTGGAAAGTGGGTGCTGTGAATAGAATCTTGATAACCCTGTTTTTACCTAGAATTCAGAATAAATGCTATGATTTATTTGATGTTTATTAGACTCAAATCCTACATCATACTGAGACATACAAGTAAATGTAACATGATCCAAACATGTACATTTTATATTATCTCGTCGCTTAAAATCCAATCCATCCAATCGTTTTATGTATGAGGCTCCTGCTTTTCTTTTTTCATTAACCATCCTTATTATTGTTATTACACTGCAGCCTAACATTGAATTAAGTCACTCTCTCTCTTCAATTCTGACGTAAAAATGGAAGCAGACTTCTTCCATCTTCCAAGTCTTTGTCTTTATTGTCATGACAACAGTCAGTCTTCTATCCTTCGTCTGATTTAGGATTGGCAGCTTGTCAACAAAGAGGACAATAAAACACAGTGGAGGAAGGACAGATTCAAAGCTGCATTCAGGGCTGAAAGGCAAAAACAAACACAGTTGTGATACCTTCTGTTTTTGTTCACGTGTTCTGCACGTGTTCTCACACCTCTGTCAGTTTGTGTTGGCATCAGATGTAAGCTGCAGCTGCCAGGAAATCATAACCAATTAGTGAGCGGCAGCAGTCAAACAGAGAGGTCACATTCCCCTTCATCGTCTTTCTACTCCAGACACTTATGTTAAAAAAAAGTCACTGGTATTTTAGAACAAAAACGTGTGCGATCTTAAGCTTGTTTTTACCTTCCAACAGCAGAAAACAGATTCGTCTGAATGATGGTGGCTGCACATTTTGGCATCATGTTCTCTCTGTTTTGTTTATGCTGGGGATGGAACCAAACTGCAGCTGCACCGCTGATGGTTTGCACTTAAATTATAGTGAGCTGTTAATTTGTTACAGTAAGTCGCCATTTATTTAGATGTCCTCATCCGTTTCATCTCAGTTCAATCATTGAGCTTGTGAAGGGCTGATGCTGTGTCAGTGCTCATTCACTGGTCGACAGCTCCATCTAGTGATAAATCTGTTGTATTACAACGCTGTCAGAATTATAGACGCTGCCATGACAACATGACGCTGAAGGTGGATATAGGTGGATATAGTTAGTATATATATAGTTGTTTTTTTTTTATTCAGATCTACATATAGCTGACTCCATATTGTAAAATAAGAAGATGTTGCAAAAAAGTAGCAACAGAAATGAATATTTGAACATCAGTTAATATGTATACATATTTATATACATATAAACATGTATACATTTCATTTTGTTCACATGTCCACATTCTGCATCTCCACAAGGGCTGTTGAAAAATAAAGGCTGCTGATTGGCTGATAGAAACTACTAGTCTGCTTCCATCAAAAGAGAATGATATACATTTCCAAACATTGGTAAAGCTCACTAATAACAAGTTGTATCTGATTTATTTAATTCAGTTCAATTAAGTTAAAATGAAAGCTATGACAGTTGCAGAAGCATCTGGGATGATAGCCCAGTTTCCAGATATGACAGATTAACTCAGGATTCTGGAAAGTCACTGGATCCGGCTGCTTCGTAGTTTGAGCACACAGCAGAGGGGTGTGATTATCAGCTTTGGACAGGCTAATTGACAAACTAACTCCAACTCTGAAGCTCTATATTATTGTTAGATTCATTTTCCCACCTCTGTGTGAGTAAAGTGAGCAAAGTCACTGCTAACTACAGATATTTGTTTAGGGGCCTGTGAAGAATTGTGTTTTGTATTTAAGTTGTTTTAGCACCACCAGCAGCTCTGTATTTAGTAGGCGAGGCTCTTCAGAATCCAGCACACCTGGATACACTCCTGTCAGGGTTTGCAGTCGCAAATATCTGGCGTGTAAATGCACAGCGGCTCGACACAGAGAGTCTGGGTTGGACTCAAGGCCCAAGCTTTATTTGACTTAATTGTGGGTGTGGCGTTGGCAGATGGGAGCAGACAGATCGCCAGAGCAGACTGCTGTTTGAAATTGGATTCACGCCTCCGGTGATCTCGCCCTCTTTTTCTTTTTTCTTCATCCTGTCCTCGCTGCTCTTTTTGTGCTTTGTTTCTTTCTTTTATCCTCTCCCTTTTTCTATTCTTCTCGCCCTGTGTCTGTCTCCCTTCCTCTCTCTGTCATATTTATAATGCGTTTGCCTGCAGGGCATTTTTCTATAACCTGACCTTGCCACGGAGCGACTGTAGGACATGATTATAGTGATGCAACCGCTGTTTCTGTGTGTGTGTGTGTTGGTATGCCAGCCTCTCAGCCATTCTTAGCATCCGGCTGCAGGCGGTGTGTAACAGCTGCACGGAGAATGTCCTGGGCTGCTCTGAGAGGGAGAGGCTGTTGGTGCGAACACACAGTACATGTCATATTGTCACACACACACACACACACACACACACACACATACAGACTTGCTCACGTGTTCCATCAGCAGACAGACACACTGACTTTATAATGTCATCACAAAGGGCAGTGGAAATTGTAATAAAAAATCCTGAAGAAGATTTTAAAACATTTAGATATGCACAGTTTTAAAAAACAATAGTTTGTTTTGCACCACATTCTGTATATATCAGTATATTCATCACCAAAACACTTCATTTTACTGTAATATCTTCATTGTTGTTGTTAGGTGCTTATGGTACTAGTTGGCAGTGGCAATGATTCATGTTCAATCATGTCAATTATTGTGAACCACCACGATCTGATTTTTACAGTAGACACAATCTGTGTGTCCTTGCACAGCTTTATTTAAACACAGGCCAGAAGCTGCTGTCTCCCAGCTGTCCTGATATTCCTGTCGCCTGATGTCACTGTTGCCGCTATGTCCGGAATCCTGGGAACTGCCCTCAACATGGAGAGATGGATATTAATGTAAAAGGATAAAGGAGGGAAGAAGGAAGGCAGCAAGGAAAGTAGGAAGCATGAGTTGCTGGTTTGAGAGGTTCAGCTGACCTTTTCAACTTGCTCACACTCAAGTATCATCACTGTCATCGTGTGTTTAAAGTCACATAGTAGTCTGGAATTTTTTTGTCCCCGCTGAAACCTTGAAATCAGTCTTCTTCTTTGAAACAACAAAAGATGCGGTTGCCACAGTAACTGCACGAGTAGAGAACACGATCAAACACTCCTGGCGTAAGCTCTTTTTAAATGTGAAATATGTGACATTGTTGGCTTCAGCCAGAGACCTAGTGCTTTTAATATAGTTGTTGGTGAGGTCAAAAGTCATAACTCTGCTAAGCTATTGATCAGTTTCATCACTGAATTATGGTTATATTCAGACTCTTGTTTAAATCCCGTTTGCTCCTGTTTTTCTCCATTCATTCATCTATTTTCATATATGATAAATGAAAACTGACGAGTTTTTATTTATCACCTGATGTGATATGAACAGAATCTAATCAACAAACATGTCTCTCACACTGATTCATAGTTGAAGAGGTGGTGGACTTTGACACAGTGATGTTGGAATATGGTACCACATGTAATCTCTGGCTCTGCACGTTCAACCTTGTGCTCCAGCTGCAGCCTCAGTGCTAATTTGAAGCTATTCAAATCAGGCTTGTGTTGAGGTGAATGTTTTTCTTACTGTGAGAGGGAGAGGGCAAGAGGGAAAGTACAACAGAGTGGAGTGTGTGTGTGTGTGTGTGTGTGTGTGTGTGATTGAGGTGGTAGCAATGACACTCAGTCTATAGCTGCAGTGTGTGTTTGTGTGTGAGGGGGTGTGGGTGGGTGAGGTTGGTCCTAAAATAACCTCCCCAACTGTTGTCACCCCTCCTCTCCCCAACACCAACACCCCCAGCAAGAAACAGGTCACCACACACACACACACACACACACACACACATACAAACACACACTGAGCATGTCAGTCAGTCGGTCACCATTTCCCACATGGCAGCAGCAGCGGCGTGCTTGGTGCTTTGGACAAACAACTCACACACACACTTTAACTGCAAACAAAACTTTAACTTTCTCATTTTGCTATCAAACTTTTTTTTCACAATGGATTCAGGTTTCTGAAAAGAAAGATAAATCTGAAAAAAGGCATTCAACCTGTGTGAAAAGGTAAGAAACTTTTGTCCTCTGACCTCTGACCTGCTCAGACTCAGTTGCTTGGTTGAATCTCACTCTGCACCTAAATGAAGAAAGTAAACATTTAAGGGTGGTTGCATTTTCAGAAAGCGTCCTGCTGTTGAATTGGCATTAAAGTTTACAGTGCTGTGGCCACACAGTTTAACTTCAGCTCACCAGAAGCATGTTTTGGTATAAAATGAAGTAGAATGAAATGTTTTTTAATATTCTGTATATGTTTTTGTCTTCATCAGGAATTTCAGTTATTAGGCAGATGAATCTTCAGTTAGAAATTCAGGTTAAAATGTATTTATTTCTGTGCCATGTTCACACTATAATCTGTGATGATCTTTTTGTGTAGAGCCTGAATGTCCCAAATAGTAACACAACAGTCGCTGAGTTATTGTTTTCAGCTGAGCGTGAGTTTAGACACAGGAGTGTCACAGAACATGAAGTGAGTCAGCCCAGATGATTGAAACTAATGTGTAAATACACCAAAGAAAAAGAGGTAGTGATGCTACCAGCCTCTTCTTCCTGCTTATTTCCCTGCAGTTTAACAGGATTTGAACATGGTCGCTCAGCAGTTAAAAGGTTAAATTAAGACTTGGGTGTTTTGACATAATGTCTCTGAGACAGGGTTAGCCTCTTAGCTGCCAAATGTCCTCTGTGAGAAGCTCTTTTCTTGCAGAGGACTGGGAGTCAAAGTTGTTTTAAATGTCCAGCAGCAGAGAAACCACTGCAGGTAACCCACTCAGAACACGCCCAGCGGTGAACGCAACCTGAGACAGAAAAGGCAGAGTTTGGAGTCTTTGAAATTGCAGAAAGCTACCACTTTGAAGAAAAAAAAATCACTGTAGTAAAGTCTTTGTATCGCAGCAGCGGGTCTCGGTCGTCTTTGAAGCCGCTTAATTTGAATACTCTAGAGGTTGGGGGGGGCACATAGTATTTGATCTCCAAGGTAAAAATGCGCCGCGCTGATGGGGCTGAAGTGGAAGAGTTGAAGGTTATTAGATCGAATATGTGCGGATGAGGCCGGGCTGTCGCGGGCGGTTTGGACGTGGCCGCTCTGAAGCCCTTGATGTCGGTGGTGATGAGGGCGAGACGGGATTGGAGCTGAAGCCCCAAGTCCGCTCGCTTCTGATAGATTTTAGGCAATTAGAAGCTCTGCTGCATGTATGGACCCTGCGACTGACAGGTCATGTCTTGACTCTACGTGACCAGGGTGCAGGAAAGTGAGTGTTTGAGTGTTAGTTGTCGAAACACTGAGTGTGTATTGTAGATTCTGTCGATTATCCTGAAGTGGCAGGGAACACTGACACAAACACATACATCTCCATGACCTCAAAGGACGTTTCATTTCATTTCCTGGAGACATACTCAAACTCAAACCACTACTCACTTAAGCCTAACCTTAATTTAACTCTAATCTAAATCTAACTTAAACCTAACATTACCCAGTCCCCATAAAGTAACTGTGTTACAGATTGAGGTCTGCTCAATCAAAGCCTTATTCTCAGCCACGGTTAAAACACCATGCTCTGTTTTCTAGATATTTTTAGCTCAGTTTTTTGATTGGTTGAAAGTAGGGGTGGGCAACATGGATATCACTGTATGTTTGCCTATAATTTTTAACAATGATACATGTTGTAATGTGGACAGTCTGAGCTAAGCGAAAATGTCTATTACTAACTGATGGATTCTGAAACGTATTAAAGTCAAAGTCAGCTTTATTTTCAATTATGCTACACATACAGGACATACAGCACAACTGAAACCACAGTCCTCTCGGACCCACGGTGCAAGAAAAAGTATAAACAAATATAAAAATAGAAAATATAATGTAAACAAAGGACGTTTTACAAAAGACAGTGCCATGGTAGTGCAAAGATACAGTGATAGTTAGAGTGCAGTGAATCATGACAGTATCATCTCACAGTGTATATATTGTATCTTTACATTTCAGAACATATTTGTGAAAAGCTTATCTTATTAGTACAAATGTTTTTTTTTTTTACAGTCTATTAGAGGATTATTTTCTAACAAATTCACAAATGAAGAACTTGAATTAAATCCTACACAACAGAATCAGGTCACTGGGGCAGAAAGCCTGTACATGAGTCCCCTGAAGTACACACAGTCACAGTTAATATACTGTATGTACACATAGTCATAGTTAATACACCCACACAGCGGGGTCTCATTAGCTCGCAGCAGTCTGACTCGACTGAAGATCTTCTAAAAAATAACTTCAGATAGAAACGATAGACTTTTTAGTTAATTCAATCAGACGGGGGCCGCTGTTAAGTTCTGTGTGTGTGTGTGTGATTAGCATTTGAAAGCTGCGTGTGAATCACTGAAGCATCTGAAAGACACCGGTGACATTTTCGCCATGGAGTCACATGACAGTGCTTTGATGATGAAACTGAGTGTGTGTGTGTGGTGAACGATGAGTTCAAGTTCATTTTGTGTAGAAAAAGGGACTCCATATGTTTTACAGATAGCCATATTGGACTTTGTGAACTCACATTGTGCTTTTGTGCATGTGTGTTTCCTGGACAGTGTGTTAACTGCACTTTTACTTCACATTCATGATGTTTTTGATGAAGCAGCATGGTCCCCTCAGAACCGCGGGTTCACTCTCATTGTGTAAACCACACACGGTGAACTCTCAGCACCGACTTCAGGAATGCGACCAGTGAGAATGAGTCCTTTCTTGAAATAGACTTGATTTCAGTTTTTAGTGTTTTTGAAAAGTGGAATCAGGAGGACTTGCCCCTAAATTCATCAACTGTGCCTCTGGGACAGAGGAAAAAAGGTCAAATCATAAACAAATACACACAGCTGCCTACTTACACATCCCCAAGCAGCATGGAGTGAATTATTAGTTGCGTATTTATTTATCTGATGAATGTGATTTCAATATTCAGTCTTGTTTTAGTTCTGGTTGTGTCTCTTTAGCTGTTAGACACTCCACTTTCTTCATCAGCTGTTCTCCGGCTGTGTCTGTCCTCTGTTTGATGCGGGGCAGGTAGTGGACAGTGTGTGTTTATGAAAAAGCAGCTGCTGCAAACAGGGATGAAGAGTTCAACATTGTTTACTATCTCCCAGTATTGAGCTAGCTGTGATGAATGAATGGTGAACCAGCTCCCCGGAGCTGCTGACCGGTGCTGATTCTCAGCCCAAATCAGCCCAAGCCCAAAACTTCAAGCTATATCTGTCAGACTGGAGTCGGCTCACGTTTGCTCATCTGGAGCCAGAGCACAGCCAAGCGTGCTGACCCTCAGCCACCCGAACACTGAGCTCTCCTCTGGTACAGGTGACACTGTGCTCTCTGCTGTGTGTGTGTCACCTGAAGCATTTATGCCTCCACAGACTTATATGCAGGCAGCATGTTCCCGCAGAGGAGCTGCAGCCCGTCTTACAGTAGCAATGAATTTATATTGGAACAGTGCTCAACAGGTCACACCGTTAGCCAAGCTAACGTGAGCCAAGGTAGGGTGAGCCAAGCCTGGCAGCGCGTGTGACCTACATTCTCACAGGCCGGGCGCTGTTTTAATCCAGGCAGGTCAATGTGGAGCAGCGTGGTGACTCAGCGACTGGAGGCGGCTCTAAAGTAACCGTCAGGGGTTCGAAGGCAGGTTGCCTGCTCTTCTTTTAAGGTCATCTAATTTTAGCTTGAATGAATTTAGTTCATTTGCAGAGCAATAATACCTTAATAGAATAATATAAAGGAAAAGAAGTCATAAATTAAAGTCTTATTAGCATTTTGATTATTATTTATTTCAAATGAAACTGTTTATTTTATTTATTGTGAAGTATTAACTGTGTACTCATGCATCTCAAAAAATTAGAATATGGTGAAAAGTTCATTATTTACCATCAGTTGTTTAAGAATTGTTAAGTGTACAAATGAACATACTTTTGAGAGATACTTCTGTATCATAAGTCCTTTTCTGAGGAAATAACTGAGATACAGTGTGTTCATCACTTTCATGACCTATAAACAATATCATCACAATTAAAACAAAAAAAGCTTGAAACATTTCACTTGTGTGAAATGAATATAGAATATACTCTGTATATAATAAGAGTGGACTACTTCAAGTGGCAGAGGGAGTCGATGCACACTGACAATGACCTGTAAATACAGGCAGAGTGATTCACCGGTATTGTCAGTTAATAAATGTGAGTTGAAATTAACTCTATGGCTTTAAGGAACTGGTTTTCCATCAACCTTAGGTGTACTAATGTAATGATGGAAAACATGTTGGTCACTTTTTTAACATCTGAAAAGGCTAAATTCCTTGTCTTGGTCTTAAATAGAGCTAGTTAGCCACTTACATATTCCAGGCTGAAAGTAATGCAGTTTGATAGCATAGCTCAGGCTAATTCACTGTCCTTACTTTGGCTTGCTCTTTTTATTTATATTGACCAGGAAGTAGGACAGCTCTTTACTTCATGTTTTGGACTGTACATAGCACTTTTCTAGTCTAATGACCACTCATACATTTTGCCTCGCCAGCTTCCCCTCTCTGTTATGTGTGTGTGTGCAGTTTTTCAGCTCTAAAACATATCAATAATTAATGTGTAAATGAATAATTATCTTACTTATTTCCTACACCATTTACACATGTCAGTAGCTGCAGTCACATTATATTTATATGTATTAACATCACTGAGTGAGAACGTGCATAACAGGGATCTTCAATTAAATTCCCACTCAGAGTGCAGACCTCCACCAAGGCTGAACATTTCCCCAAAACCAGAAGAGCATCTGGATCTGGATCAGTTTGTGGTATTTTCTCCAGAGCAGTGAAATACTGTGTCCCAGTTTCTCTTATTTCACATACTTTAACTTATCTCTGCACACAATGAACTATTCCTATCAGTCAGTGGGTTCACTGAGCAGTTTTGCCAGTCATTTATGGATGAATGACAATGAATGCAAAGTGAAACATACAGGAAATAAAAATGAGCGATGATGACCAGGCATTTTGATGCTGGTTCGTGGCACTTATTGGCCAAAGCAGAAGCAGTAGGAGAAAGCTTCTGTGATGTTCTGAAGGATCTTCTTGATACAACCTGCTTCACTGTGGCTGCTCTCTGAAAACCACAAAGACAGATCATGTTAGTGTGAGAAGAACAGCAAACATCAGATCTATCAGTTTTGATTTCACTTTTGTTTTTAAGTTATCACTTGAAAAATTTATGAAGAAAAAGGGGGATAGGAGCCAGAGAAAAATCAGTTGCCTCCATGCATGCATTTGAGAGAAACCGTCTTTAAACCATGCCAAGGTTAAAGCATACACATGATCAAGAAGTAAAGCATATACATAATCAAGTAGTTCTACAGTTAAGATATGCCATGTATTGGATTTCTGACTAAAATATTAGTGCATCTCAAAAAGTGACAACATGATAAAAAAAGTTCAACATTTCCCATCAGTTAATTAAGAAACATTGATGCATTAATGCATGATGAAGGAGCCAAAAACAAGTAGTGAGTGTATAAATGGACATACTCTTTAGACATTTGACATTTCTGTGTTGTAAATGCTTTTTTAATGGATCTTAGGAAATAACTGAGATACTGAGTTTATGATTATCATGAACTATAAACACTAAAATCAAAATTAACACACTTACTGTGACTTTGTTACAGTTTAATTAAGACCTCCCTGACAATTACAGCAAAAATAAATGTTAATTATTAATGATGTTATATGAATAAAATGCATTAAGGTAGAATTCATTCTTAATAATATTAACAATAAGGTAAAACAATTTACCTTTCATATGAGAAATGTGACTCAAAGAGCTTTACAGTAGAGAAACTACCTGCTCCACAATAAAAATAGACAGAGAATGAATAATAAACAGGGATAATGTGCTGTAATTAATGTAACATAAGAGGGAAAGTAAAACCCACTCCACCCATGATAAGAGTAAACTCCAGTTAAAAACTGACTTGGTCTTGCCACCACTGTTATTTTTGCTTGGTACCCCCCTGCTGGAGTCCGTCTGTCTGTCTGGGGGTAATATCAGTCAGTGAGAAGTGTTAATGGAGGCGGTGTTGAGCCCTGACAGAGAGGCAGGACATGTCCCCCTTGTTTATGAATATAAGCCTGGAACTGATCCCACATGAAACTGACTCACATTTAAAACTGGAAACATCATGTCACATGTCTTCATCACTTCTGCTTTTATTGATATCTACTGGTCTTTACTAGACTGTTAATATACACTGCGGCAACAGGCTTCATTATTCGGTGACATGTTGGCACCAATCTTTTTATTTTTGTGCGTCTGTCTGTCTTTGGCATGTGTGTTACTTTAGGACATCTGTGAGGACATCTCAGACCATGTGGAGCAGATTCACGCCCTGTTGGAGACAGAGTTCTCCCTGAAACTGCTGTCCTACTCCGTCAGCATCATCGTTGACATCAGGTGAGGAGATGAGATGAGAAGAGATGAGGTACACTTTCCGTTTGTATTGGTGCTCATCATGTTTTCATATGGTTCTTACTTCTGCGACCAAACCCCTGTCCTATTTAAATTCTGTGTTAAATGGAATCTTTTGCATTTGTTACTGATTTCCTATCTAATGGGGATCTTTGGATTTTCTTGACTTCAATAGAAAATGCTTTCAAGCCATTATTATTTATTCTGTTTTGTGCATTAATGCAGTTGTCACAGAAACTTTCTCGACATTTGATGGGCAGTAAACACATATATAGATGATTTCCAAAGCTTTTATTACACCTCTGAAACACTTGTGAACTGTGAATGCATGCCAGTAATTTTGTTGAGTTGAGAACAAATATCTCCTTGCTGTACAAAAGTCATGGGATATGTAATTAAGACGTTAAACAAGTAGAAGTTGAAATACTTTTCAGACTTGAGATCCATAAACATGCCAACAGTGCAAAACAGCAATCAGCTGCAGTTACTGTAATTTAGTCAGGTTTGCTATCTGATGGATTTATTCATCTTAAATAACTACATGGACCAGCAGTGGTTAAAAGCTGGTGTTGTGGTGTCTCGCGGTTCAGGACAGTGCAGCTGCTGTGGCACCAGCTGAGGGTGTCGGTCCTCGTCCTGAAGGAGCGTCTACTGCAGGGTCTGCAGGACTCCAACGGAAACTACACCCGCCAGACTGACATCCTGCAGGCCTTTAGCCAGGACCAGCACCAGGTAACACACACACTCACACATATTTCTTTTAAAAGACAACATGATTTCTCAGCTGCCTTTTTGTGATAATAATTAATTTAATAATATTAATTATGTGAAAAGAAGCAAACATGAGTAAGATTGTGCTGAACTCATTGTGTGTAAATGGTAGCACTCCAGCAAATTTTACTGAAGTTAACAGAATTACAAAACCACAGATACATTTCTTTACATAATATGATTAAGGTTACAGTATGATGCAATTTTATTGATGGAAATTGATCTTTTGAAACCCATATAATATTTGATGATTTTTGTACCACTATATTGTTTTGGGGTTTTTTTTTCGAAAAGATGATTGAAGATAAAAAAATACATTTCCTGTTTTATTTTGACTATGACCTCTGACCTAAACTTCATTTTCCTTTGTCACTGACAGTATGAAACACAACAGATGTTAAAGTGATGATTCTTCCTCTGCAGACTCGTCTGGATGCGCTGACAGAGGTGGACGACTGCGGTCAGTTAACCATTCGCTGCAGCCAGGATTACTTCTCGTTAGACTGCGGTATCACCGCGTTTGAGCTGAGTGACTACAGCCCAGGTGACGAGCACGAGGCCCGTGGAACAGAACCAGAGTGCCGGGACCCTTCCCAGGAAGAGGAGCTTGATCCAGCCCGGGGTGCAGACCCTGAAGTTGGCTCATTGGAGAGTGACGGACCCTGCCTCTCAAACCACGAACTCCACAACAGTTTACCTGAACTCACCACGCCTGGAGACTTAACAAACCACAACGGTTCTCTGTCAGCATTACCCACAATGCAATGCAGCATGCCCAACCACAGTGAAAGTGTGAAGCGCCCACTGCAGGGTGTGAGCCACAGCACTGAGGTTTCACCCACTCAGCCGTCACTCCCCAAGAGAGCTGCCCTGTTCTCAGACGGAGGAACCCGGGAGGAGGACTCGAGGGGAGGTCTGGGGAAGGTCAGCCCGCTTGCTGGGCTCCATTTCCAAGCTGAGCTGAGCCGAAGCACCCCCTCTCTCGTTGATCCTCCAGACCGCTCCAAGTTCTGGTTGGAGCTGGACTCGGTCTATCCAGAAAATGTTTCACAGTCCTACGAGAGCCTGCAGGTTTGTCCTCTCATCTAGTGTTTCTTTTTTCACATACATGAGACCTAATATATCCAGAAGCTTCATTTGAGGCTAAATCACACACTCGGTTCAACATCTGATATTTTTGATAAATTTGTCAAAAAAAGCATTGTGATGATGGCCGTGGACACTAGACCCATCAGTGACAAGATCTTTTTCCAGATCTAGATTAAATAAAAATTGATTTTTAACTGAAAAATGTCCCTCGGAAAAAATGTTTTGGTGGGTAAAAAACTTCACCAGAGCTTTAGACAAGCCGTGATTTCACTTAATTTACACTTAGCCATATGACTCCAGTTTAAGATGGGAAACTTTCAGATTCTGGTGAATTCAGCAGCTAAGATGTGGTGGTTTGTTTCCAGCTGTTTATTACCTCCAGTAGACTTTGTTCTGTGTGCTCCCACTTTGAAAGAATGCTGAGCCATGATCTGCTGTGCACAAGGTCAGTGAAAAAAGTTATTTTAACCACCTAACTTAAACAAGCTTAAACTCCATAACAGTTTAAATGTAAGCTATTTTAGGAGTATTTTCACCACAAAATATTTCCTTCAGCACGACACTTTCTCAACCATAGGACAGACACTGTATTAAGCTACAGTTTGCTTATGCATAGGAATACGGTAATTCAGGTAATAAACTGACTATACATCAGTACCTCATACAACCCCACATCAAATAAAATGATCTTATTCCTTTAAATAACAGTAGAATCAGGTGCAGCTATTTATATATACCCATTTGATTGAATTTACATGATGAAACACACACTCACTTTTTTTAATTAATGATTAGATTTAGTTACATTTGCAGAGTGTTTGCATGTGTTTCAGTTCACATTACCGCCAGGTTGAAGGACCAACTTCCAAACAGGAAAAGGTAAAGTCCATCTGGATTAATGGTGGAAACTCACACTACACTAAGTGGTCCAGAGGGTGGTTTCAGTTGTTGTCCGGGGACCACTGTTCTAAAGTATCCAAATACAAGATATAGTATATTCAGTCTTAGTTAATGGAGACAGTGTTTACATAGTACTCATTGCTTGGATTAATTAATAGGAGGTGCTTCCTGTGTGAAACCTTGGGTTGGAAGCATTCTTTTAAAGCTTTTTAAGTTTTATATATTTTAACTCACCTTCACGTCTTATGTCTTGTGAAAAGAATAACTAAACTTCTGCATCAGGTGGAGATACGATAAGCATCACTCCATCACTTAGAAGGTGTTTTGAATGTATTTGTACCAGTTCAGGTTTGTTCATCTGTATTTTCTATGTCTTTATTTTGCTCTCCACTATACTTCTTAATAAAACAGAGCAGCCTCCAAAACCTCACTCGTATTCCTTTTTATCTGAACAGGTCATGAATGGTCGAAACCTGCAGAGAAGCCACATGAACTCCAGACATGGGGGACACTCGGAGGGGCCAGCACAGAGACCGCCAACCAGCTCATCTGAGGCCGCTGATAACCCCGTTCCTCTTCAGGACCCGGCGTCTCAGAATGAAATTTCACAACAAATGGGGAGGACCAAGAAGGAGACACACGCGCGCAGTGAGGGGGACTCCGACTCCTCGTTGCCTTCCCCCGTGAGGGAGCAGCTCTTCTCTTCAGACCTGGAGGCATCCGGAGAGGAGTCAGAACCCCGACCGCCTCCCAGCAAGATGGCGGTCTGGATCGTAAAGCACCAGGGGCTAAAGGTGAAGGTTTATTTTTCGTTTTGTTGAGGAGAGTTGATTTTGTTTTTAAAAGTGTGTTTTTGTTAATGAAAGGAAGACTGAAACAGGCTGTAGACAGAGATACACAAATTTTTCTGATTTCTGATTTCACACAGAAGGGAAAGTGACCACAACAGATTTGTGCAGTTCATTTTCTTAACTTATAAAATGAATCGAAATTCTATACAGGTTTTGTACATTTAAAAAGTTGGGTTTTTTTGCAAATGCAGTGATTTTTCTCCCCACCCCTTGTGTGCATCAGAAACTCAGTCATGGAATGTGTGCTAACATCTTCTGTTCTCCTCCTCCAGCAGGAGCACCTTTCATCCAAAGCCAGTCCAGACCAGGAGCACTGGTACGGCTCAGAGGAGTTCCTGGCTCTGCCTGCTCAGCTCCGAAAGACTGAGATGCTGGCTATGAAACTGGAAAGTCTGGCTCAGTCCATCCCGCTGGTTAGTCGAGATAAAATACCATGTTTTAACCTGAGTTAATGAACATATTCATGTAAAGTTGAACGTTTCTTCCTGTAGAGGCCTGGCGACTCTACCCATGAGGCTCTACAGGATGTAGACGACTGGGATTTGACAGAGCTCAACCCAGACTGGGACGTAGGGGACAGCGTGAGCAGTGTAGGGGAGAGCGGGGATGACGTTCATTCTCCTCTGCCACCGCTGGTATGCATATTTTATCTTTTCATGATGTTTGTTTCCTTAAATACCAACAAACACTGGTTGATCCAGAATGCATTTCTCCCTTCAGCTCCCTTACAGACGAAACCTGGTCAGCCGCCTCAGCCCCACCTCCTCCAGTGACATAGCGCCCTCGGTGGGCGAGAGCATAGAGTCCGGCCCATTAAGCGACATGCAGTCTGAAGAGGATGAGGGGAGGCGGTCTGCAGACTGCCACCTGGTGGACAGACGTGGAGGCGTGTCCCTGGTGCAGCAGCTGCTGGAGGACATTCAGAGTCAGGACAAAGACCCTGATATCTGGAGGAAGATCGAGGTATGGACAGTCTTTGTGTCTGTCTCTCTTCTTTCTTTCTGTTTTTCACATATTTCGGTCCCCAAGGAAACTTGTTGGTGGAGAGTGGGGTTTTTTTTTGCCCCCACTGTAGTTTACACAGCATAAAGCAATAGGTTAAGAGTTAGGGAAAGTTTTGCTCTCATGCGCAGCCTCCCACTGCTGTCACATTACTTCCACATTTGCTCCCAACAAAAGTCAAATTCAAATAAGGCCAAAAAAGGTTCTCATTGGGTAAATAGGAACGAACTGTAGCTCACATATGTATGAACAATATGTGTATCTTGACTTTCTTGTGACAATAGTCTTCTAAAATATTAGTACATCTTGACTATTAATTGGAAAACAATGGGTGTCGACATTTTTTTATGTTAAAAAAGTTCATGTGAAATTCTGCCAGTCATTGCTCGTGGATTTTCTACTTCTAGAAGAAATTCCCACACTTTAATTCCGCTAAAGGACGAAAAGTCGAACCAGAATCACCACAAGACACACCTTCCTCCCTTTGCTGCAGCTGTTTGATGGATTGGAGTTCTGGTATCGGATTGTGCCGTGGCCCCCGTTAATTCATCATCTCACTTCCAAAGGTCACGTTTGATTGGCAGGCGGATTATTGATGAGGCGGCCCCGGTGAACTAATCAGTCATATCTGTCATATCGAATATGGTGAAATGTCAATAGCTCTGGGGATTCGCTCTGCTCGCGGCCACTCGTTTAATTAGCGCCATAAAGAGGCTCTTCTGCCTCTAATATTTTTTATTGTTTTATTCCTTTCAAATTATTTCACTCTCTCTCATTTTATTGCCTTAATATTCTGTTCCCGAATACCTTTTGCTCCCCTGGAAACGTTTTACTTTGCCGCTGTAACATCCCAGTGTCCCCCTTGGGGATCAATGAAGTTCAGTCTTATCTGGTGTTAGCTGGGGTCAGGAGCCTGCAGACAGAATTAGACCGCTGTAATACAATTATCAGTGAGTATGGTCAGGATATTTTCGGATGAATTAAAGGCCCCGGGGACGTGTGAGGGGATGTCCTTGGAGCTGTGGATCAGTGACCCGGAAGTTTCACAGGTCAGTCCCCTCATCAGACTGTGTCCTTCATGTTCCCAAATTCAAATGAGATTCAAACGCATTAATATTCAGAATTAATGATGATTTGACTGATGAAATGTCAAAGCTGTCCCCTGTTCTCCCTCTAATCTCTGTTCTTTTCATGCGGTTGCGTTTTGAAACAGTCTGACAAACAGCAGTCCATGCAGGGAATCTTGAACCATCATTTTTGCTTAGGAGCATGTTTTGAATTTATTTCATAGTGTCACCTGCAAGATTTTGCCTTCAATTAATTAACTCTTCCTTCTGGATCCTCATTAGAAAAACATGTAGTGCATATGCAAACCAGCTGAATTCAACTCCACAGCACTTTATTCCAAGTTCCAGTGGCCTCAACATCCAACAGATACCACATACAAACCTGAATTTTTGGGAAATGTATATGAAATAATTTCACTCATAGACACTTGGGTCAGGGATAGCAACATTTATTTAAATAAAATATATAAGATATAGAATTTAAGCCACAGTGACTGGATTCTGTGAGAAGAGAGCGCTGTGTACACCTTAAAGAAAATGATTGGCTGTTACACATCAGCTGGTAGACTAACAGCTGATGAATGAGCATTGAATGAAGTATACAATGATCTGCTTCAAATTAAAGAGCATCATACAAGTGTTGAAAGTGGAGGTTAGCAGAGCACCCTAACCTTCCATCTTACTCTTACAATCACTGCTAACAATCACTAAACATGACTCATAATCTCCTCATATATATTATATTAGAATTATTCATTTAAGTCTGATTATTATTGTTTAATTAAACCTGAAACATGTTTTGCTCTTTTTGAATGAGAGAATTCTTTTTGTTTTTTCTAAAGATATTTCATGTAAAGCTGCACAGGTACAAAACAGTATGCATACTGCATTATTATTTTTATTATTATGCATCACAGTACAATAATAGTACCTTTACCTTTTCCCCGTCTGTAAGTGTGGCACTGACACCAGTGTGTGTGGCATCTCCGGCAACAGAAACAGCAAAAAAATGTCTGGTCGGGTGCTGCTGGAAAATTTGCACGCAGCCAATCAGTATCTATATTCTCTGGCACGTTCAGGGCCCCTGTGCAGCTTCTCGCTGAATCATTCAGACCCCCTCTGGCACTCTGAGTTCATCATGTGGTCTGCGTGTTCATGTTAGCCTCATTAAATGCCCAAATACGTAGTCCTGAGTTTAGAGCTAATATATATGTAGATGCAGGTGATAGAACGAAGGCTGTTCTTAAATTTCTGCCTTCTGAAAACCCCAATCCTTAAATATAAAACAAAATGCATAAAAACCATTCGACCACATGACACCTTGTGTTAAAAACACACACACTTGTACACAAAAGCACTCACTCCTCGTTCCTCTCTGCTCCTGGGTAATTAGCTGATTAGCTGCTTAATTAGCAGCATGTAATCATGGCAATGGATGAGCTGCCTAATTGAGGAAGTGAAGAGAGGAGGAGAAGGAGGAGAGTGTCGGTGTGGAGGATCATAGTGAGTCTCTCCACTCAAAACAACGGAGCAGAATAAAATAGAGAAGGAACAAAACAAAAAAAATCCATCTGGGGAGGAGAAATGGTGGGAAGATCGCTGTCGGAGCCGAAAGAAATGAAATCCAGTCAAGAAACTCCCCCTTGTCTCCTCAGGGGTGGGGGAGAATACTTGGTTGTGTTTGTTGTTGGACTTGAGTAGATTTGATTAGAATGGAGCAGAACTGAGTAGAAAGTAATAGAATCTCATGTCTGAACTTGTCCCTTTGCAGGAGAAGAAATCACTTACAGCTGCCGTCAATAGAATAATATTTTTATTTTCTCCAACAAAGACCAAAAGTGATACAAAAACCTGAACTAGATTTAGATACCTGTGAAAATCTTGTCGTATGATGTCGTATCAACTTTGGTGAATTTTTATCTCAAATTTTGGTTCATGGAACAAATGTCAATGATAAATCTGTAACCTTGGCTTGGGTTCTAGGCTCCTGGAAGTGTAAGGCAACTGCCTATTTGCTCAGTTCTGGATTTAAATTCAACTTTTGAATTCAAAACTCTTCGAAACAGGGTTTTAAAGTTGGTCATTACAAGAAAGACAAATGGAAAAAAAACTGTGGTTTCTTCCTCCTCCCCAAAACAATTAAGGTGAACAGATTTTATTTAGTGGTTCTTACAACAATGAAGATTTACATTTAAAATAATGAACTCTGTGTCTTTCCACAAAAGTGTTGTAGTTACTCTGGATAAAACAAAGACCTCAATTTAAACAGATTTTTCCCCATAAAATCACTTTTACTAAGTTGACCACTTTCTGCATTTGGCCTCTTAGTGTGTGGACACTAGCATCATCTACTTTCTGTTTTCACGAGAAACTCGTAGATTAATCACGAATGAAGTGGATAAAATGATTAACTACAAATATGTGAGAATTATATACATGCTACTGTTGCATCATCCAGCTCCCTTCTCTTTTCCTTACAACTGAGAGCTTCATGTCTAAATTAGAGGCCATTTAAAGACATTTCAGATTTCTTTCACCATGAATATATACCAATATATTAAAATGACCTACTCATATTGCCCAAACCACCCTTAAAATATGTAATAACTGCGCATTCCCACCCCCCGTTTTAAAGCTAAATGTGTATAGATAATGTTTCTGTGTCTGTTGTTCGCTCTGTTATCCAAATGCACAGACTGTGTGTTCTGTGGATCTTCCAGAATTAACAGGTATGCTGTTTCTAGAAGCGACAATCCACATGAAAAAAACATGATGTTAACTGCTGTCTGTGTCGTCTTGAAATGACCTCGACAAGACTGATTAGTTTTGGGCAAAAAATCTTAAACTTTCAGTGTCCACAACAACATACTTTATTTAAAGAAACTAGGATCATTTGTTTCGATGAGGGTATTTCTTGTTTGGTTGACTTTTTCCTTCTGTTTATTTCCTCACGTTGCTTTTGGTGTTGGATGTTAATATTTCATCCAACACTTTTTTCCCTCTCTCCCTCCATTGACCGTCTAGACGCGGTTGTCTTGACCTTGACCCTCCTCATCATTAGTAACGTCGAAAACCGATCCTCACACACTTTGCGTCCACATCACGTAAATCTGCGGCTCGTTTCATGAAAGTGTATGAGGCCGACGCAGGAAATATATATACACAGAAATCCGAAGGTCCTAAATGCGCTGTTTGGGCCGTGGAGGAGCCGGTGAAGTGCATTGAAATTCCCCCGAAAAGAAAAGAGAAGCAGACGGAGAAACAGTCCATCAGTTAGATAAGTGCACCGCACGTCATGTGATCACATTGTATGTGCTGTCTGGGCCGGCGTCGGCGTCCTCAGTGTGAGGTGTCTGTGTTTGGCGGCTCTGCGGCACGCCGGCCTATCTGCGAGCAGTGGGAGACGGACAGACAACAGACTCGCATCAACACTCGTCTGATTGGCCCGGCGGGAGGGCAGGGACGCCCACCGACAGCAGAGTGGATAGGAAAATAAGAGAGGAGCGGAGGGGGAGGAGGAGGGGTGTTATTTTCTTTCTTTAGTGTTTCTATAGTTAAACAGCTTGAGGAGGAGGTAAAGGTAAAGTGAAGGATGGCTGAGTAAAGACAAAAGGGAGAGTTGTTTACAGAGCTGCACAATAGAGTCCAAAGGTCTTCAAGCATTACAGAAAGGTAAAAACTTAATTGCCATACTACAAAAGTTTTTTAAGCAGTGTTCATATATGTGATGTACAGCACACTGTCTACCAGACAGTACATTTGTGTATTTTAACTTTATAATGTGACAAGCAGGCAGTCAACATTTCAGAAAAACACATTTCATCTGCACTGAAATTCTCCACATAGGTCTGACCCATGGAATTCTTAAAAGCCCCTTGTTAACGTATAGCTACGTCCACATGCGTCGTTGGCCGTGCTAGCAGAAGGATCAGTGCCAGTCCTGGCAATGTTGGTGCCCCAGGTGAGACTTTAGATCTGGCCCCCCTGCCATGTCCAGTCTGTCAGTCCTGTCTCATCCACATTCTGCAAAAGCTTCCTGCACAGGTTCCATGTTTTCCCATTAAAAATAATTTTAATGAATTTGTGATCAAACTTTCTTCCCCTTGAGTTATTTCGGGCCCAGCAGAGCATAGTGCTTGGTGTAACATGCTCAGGTATAGTCAAACTATGCCTGCACCGGGTGCTGAAATTCAGTTATTCTGTTAGCATTTCCTTACTGAAACCAACATTTTCTTTTAGCCTCAAGCTCTTCTGTTATATGCTGCTTACAGCTAACATGTGAGGTGAATTAGAATCTCAGTTTTTTCCATGATAAATAAAAAAAAAATGCCTCTCCCATTCCCTCCCATTCCAAATGTGTAGGAGAATCTCTGGTGGCCTTTTAGGGTACATGAAAATGTGACAGTGAGCCAGTGTTTGGTTTGTCCATTCTGGGCTACTGTAGAAAAACATGGTGGTCTAATGAGGTTGACTTGTGGAAGAGGACCCACTCCCTCTAGATATAAATTCTAAGTCAATGAAAACACAGCAATTCGGAGTTTTAGGTGATTATACACTAATAAAAACGGAATTATGAATAAATAAGCTTTTAAATAAGCTTTTAATTTGAAAAACCAGCAGGTAGTGTTGACTTACATTGACAGAAGTTTAACAGCAATAAAAAGGCAAAGTGTGAGAGAGAGAAAAAAATGACTATTAGAGAATCTGAGAGCTGGCTCCTGGCGTAGTGATGAAATTAGAGCTGAGGAAAGTTGTGGGATTTTGAATATGTGAGCGCTCTGTGTAGAATCCTCATACTTGGTCTTGTCTTGTGCTCTGGGTGCATAGAGATCAGACCCATCGCCTGTAACATATTAATCATCGCAGCCAAATGCGGTCTGTCGGGACTTTGAGTCCTGATCCATCGTCCTTCAGAAAGCCCGTCAGCTGAACGGTAATTATCCAGAGGTGGAGAGCCGAACCACGGGAGGAAGAGATGAAGCGATGTATCAGAGCGGTTATCCAGGCGGCAGAGGATCAGATCAGGCGTTTCCAGCTCCCAGCAGGCCTCTCTGCCCCTCAGGACGCCTCACTGGTTTAGAGACATCAAAGCGGCTGTAAGCAGCCCACTGCATGCTGGTCGATATCCAAACCAACGCCGCTCCCTCTGCTGCTGTTCACGCCTACATCCTCTTCCTCCTCTTCTTCCCTCTCCTTCACCTCTTTTTCTCCTCTGTCCATCTCGCTGCGCTTCTTCTCTCTTCTTCACCTCCTTTTCTCATCTTCTTTTTTTCCTCTCTGTCCCACTCATCAAATGTCCTCATACTTTCATTAATCTGTTCCTTTCCTTTACTCCTTCATCCTCATGTTTCTTTTCATTTTCTTTCCTTCTTTCATATTTTTCCCTTCCCACGCCTTTCCTCTAACCATCCCTTTCCAATGTTTTTTTCAGTCTTTCTTTACTCTCAGCAGCTTTATTTTTCTGTTTTGTTGTTTACCTGTTTTCTTCTTCCATACAATTCCTTTTGTTTTTTTTGCATTTTTTCCTTTCCTTTCACTCTCCTGTCTATCTTCTCCTTTACTTTCTTTTCTTTTCATTCTTTCATATTTAGTCCTGACTCCTCTTCTTTTCTTCCCTTACATTTATCTCCTATGCTGTTTCTTTCCTTTCCTCACAACTAATCCTTTTCTTCCTGCACCCCCTTCCTCCTCCTCCTTCTCCTCCTTTCTTCCTCTTCTTCTCCTCCTCCTCTCCTCCTCTCATCAATACTTTTGATTTCCATCTCGCCTCCATAACGAGCGGTGGAGAGATGGACGGAATCATATTGATGTTTTTTTATTTTATTTTATATTCTAAGGGTCATGGTTGTAATTAACATACGGCCGCTCAATCGGTCAAGGTTTGTATCTCTCTTTCTCTCTCTCTCTCACTCTCTCTCTTTCACACACTTTATTACTGTACATAAACACATAGACAGCAGTGAAGCATACGTGGTGTACACAGCACACACATTTTATCATTAAAGCTTATCAGAAACACCTCTCCCCCATATGAAGACACACACAAACAGACAGATTCGATACGCTGATTTGTAGGCAAGGTGTAAGCGTGGATGTTCACATGTGGCAGCTGGAGTAATTTCCATCAGATTTACCTTCTTGCCGCGGCCTCCTCCACTTTGCCATTAGTTTTCTAGATGGCTCTCAGAGAAAGATACGAAAGCAACGCTCGATGTATAAAATATTAGAATTGTCTCCTCAATGATCTTGCAGTCACAGTTAACACTTGTTATTCAGACGGGATGTTTGAGGTCTGACTGGAAAGAATGAATTTCAGCGCTCACGTTGCCGTACGTCTTCAGTTTTATGTAAATGACTGTGGTCTTCTCTCTGTCTGTCTCTTTGTCTTTTCTCGTGTGTTTCTCTGATGCTGGACTGCATAAAATTCAGGGTGCAGCCCGGCACTGACCTTTTGTGTGGTTGTGTTCTTGGTGCCTCTCTCTGTGGAGGTGTCTCGGCCTGAAGCAGCCCCCCTTAGAAACCACTGGAACTTTTAAGTCTGCTCATGCCACACTATTCCATACATGCTAATGGTTTTGCTAAAAAATACTTATCAAGAATATCTTCAAGCCAATTCCACAGTTCAATTTTTGTCAGTTGAGTCACATCAAATGTGTAAGCCCAGAAATGAGATGGTGTCCATTGTTGATGATTAAGCATTTATCTACACAATCCAAATGATTTTCGTTCAACTACAGAACCATTCCGACTAGATTTAGCTTTATAAATCAGGGATTTTAACTGTAAACATTTTGTGACTATATATTCACATTCATTTAAAACATCTCCTCATCGTGCCATTTACAAAATGTGATCCAAGGGGGCATTCCCTGTCTTTGGAAAGACATTTAATTGTAAACAGAGGACGTAGGAGGAAGACTTTCACAGGGAGTGTGAGGAGTCTGTTTTTGCAGTCAAACCACTATTACTGAAGCTGTCCCACACTCATTGATATTAACCTTCCAAAGCTAAAAAAAAAAAAAAAAATCTACCTCTCAGTAACTCTGAAGCTTGGGGCTCCTGAGATGCAGCGTCCGTTAGCTGTGCCCCAGGAGGATTTTGCTTCAGTGCAAAACCACAGTGCCCGTTTTTATTCAGAAAGTTATTGATAGACACATTGAAGTTGTAAGAAGAGTGACAGTACCGTTTTATTCAGAAACCTGATGTTGTAGCAGTTGTAGGACTGCTCATTTGACAGCAGAGTGAGAGACATTGATTCTTATAGTTTCTTAATTGAAGAAAAACTTCTTCTCCATTAATCCTTCTTCTCTTTTCGTCTCCGGAAACCCATTTAAAGGTTTCACTGCTGCCTTTCACCTCCCTCTCAAAGAATGACAGTTCATGCTCTTCTCCTTCACCTCCATCTCTCCTTCTTTGCGACTCAAGGTTTAAACCCCTCCTCTAAAGTGTCTCCTCTGCTCCTCTTCAGGAGTGAAGTGGATTTATCAGAAGAAATCCATAAAAAATTCTGCCGGCCTCCTTCTGATTCTTCCAACATTTAAAAGAAAGAAGAAAATAAAAGAAAAGAAATCAGGAGAATATCTTATGTGGATGAATACAGTTTTTATTGGGGCCGTTTTAAGGGCAATTAGTACAATTTTGGGTTTGAAGTTCGAGTCTGGACCTCTTCATGGGTCCCGCTGTGAGCCAGTAGATGGCAGTAGTTCTCCACCAAGTGACGAGCACTCCCCCTTCTTCTTCTCCCTCTGTTGTTCTTTTCCCCTCTCTCGCTTCGTCGTCTTTTTCTCTGTCCATCTGTCTGTATGCTCTCATGAAGGGCAACCTGCCAGCGATGGAGACATACATATTCAGCTTTCCATTTCTACCACTCTATCTCTCTCTCTCCCTTTATGTATCTTTCATTTTGTACTCTCACTTTATCTCTTCATCTCAGTGTCTCACTTTATCACTGTCTTTCTCTCCCTTTATTTCTGTCAGTCTTATTTTTGGGGTTTGATTTTCTCTCCACCTTGTCTTTTCCATCTCTTCCATCTCCCTTGCTCCAACATCTGTCGTTTTCTCTTGGTCTTTGTTTATTTTTGTATCTTTGCATCTCTCTTCATCTATTTAATGGCTATGTTTGTCTTTTCCATCTTTCTTCTTTCTCTTCTTCTCCTTCTGTATATTCTTTCCCCTACATTCCAACATTTTTTCCTGCATTGTCTACTTTATGTGTCCAACTGTCTCTTGTATGTTTTATTTCCACTTTCAGTCCATCTCCTCTCCTGTCTTTATTTCCACCTTGCACCTCTGCCTCTATCTCCCTCTCTTTTTTCCTCCCTCCACCTCTCTTTGTATTTATCCTAATGTGTGTTTACCTCTTACGTCCTGCGGGTCTCGTTTTTTGTTCTCTCTCTGTCCTTGAATTAATTCAGCTGGAATCAGCTCTGAAACACCATCCAGCCGCTCCCCCTCTCCTCTCCTCTCCTCTGTTCTATCCTCTTCTTCTTCTCTAATCCTCTCCACCCTCCAATCTGTTGTCTTCTCTATCTCTTACCCTGTTGCATGTCCTTACCTGTTGGATTTTTGCTTTCGTTTGATCTCTTTTTCATCGACTTTCTTGCACTGTATCCCTATGCCCTCTGCAGTGTATTGTGTTGTTTTGATGTAAGTTCAGCAGGGTCTGGACAGCAGTGGTTATAGGAATTATTACTATTTTTGTAAATTATTGCACTAAATTTCTCTCTCTGTGTCTCTGTGTCTCTGTGTCTCTCGTCCCCAGTGTTTCGTCCAGCAGTTGGACGGGTTCATTTCGTGGCTGCAGGAGGCATTGGATAGCACGGAGAACTGGACGCAGCCCAGACAGGAGCTGGACAGCCTGAGGGTGTACCTTGACACACACCTGGTGAGAGCACACAATTTTTTTTTTATTTTTACTGCCATATTTGTGAGGACCCTCACTGTCACAACCTCCGGCTCCCTCGCATACTGGAGACACAGCAGGGTGCCATGCGTTTTGAATGAAGTGGTGGAAAACAGGCCAGTGCTGCAGTGATGCAACCTTTGGAAGTTGAGAACGGTCCACTTCATGCAAATAAGCTATGAGGAACTTTGGATATATCAAATGTGCTCTGACATGCAGGAGCAACAACCTGCAACTTGTTGTCCCTCAGAAGCACTTGTGGTCAACAGTTCTTTACAATGCAGCTGTAAATGGGATTTCAATGAGAAAAATGATGCATGGAAATGCATCACTCAAAAAATGAGCGTTCACTTCATTATCTGCACGTATATTGGGAACACTAAAAAATAACTGTCTAGTTCAGATAAAGATAAATTACGTGCGTAACGCTGAACATGCCCAAAAGCTTTATTGTTTTGAGTATCTACGTCTTCATCTCCAACTTTCTAAATGCCTCTTTGACGAAGGGAGGATGCGGTGAAATGTATTTATCTCCCAAAACATTTCTTCACTCTCTACAAAAACTATCCTCACTTTCACAAGCTCTACAGCACTGGCCCTCACAAAGACACAAGTGCAGTAGCACACATGCAGACGTGCACACAATGCACACACCTACTGTCAACGCTCATATACAATTAAATACAAATGTACATAAGTGCCGTGTACAAACACATCTATACGCAAATTTCGCACACGGCTTGTATGAACATACATTTGCATACATGCATTTAAATGACATGCATATGAATGTGTTCATGTGCCACACACATAGGTGTGTGCGTGTGTGTGTGTGTGTGTGCGTTAGCAGCATTTCACCTACCACTGCCCCCGTCTGTCGACACTTTATTTGAAACAGTTCAGCTCCATTGATGCCGTTTGTGCCGATCTTCTCTTAAAGTCAACACTGCTGATGTGTTGTTTTTATCAGTGTGACTGAGATTCACTCAGTCAGGACCGCGTTAATATGTATGTAGCACAGACGGCACGATACAATAAAGACACAGTGCCACGAGGCAGGAACAGAGCAGAATATGAAGTGCTTTTGTTTCACTTAATTTCACTTCTAAAAAGCAAATTTAGTCTGTTTTCAAAATGTTTGCTTTTTCAGCTGGAAGTTACCAAATCACTGCTCACTGGTCTCACATGTACCACATGATATGAAGGAAGCATAACTGTGTTAATGTAGGGAGACTGAAAAGCTCTTTTATGGAGATGATGAAGGCATTTTGTAACATGATTGGAGGAATCTTAGTGATTCCACTTCTTTTATATGCAATATAGTTCTATTAAATTCAAATCAGATGAAAGAAAAATTGTTGTCATTACAAAATTTGCACACTGCTCATCAGCTACTGGATGGACACCTACATTTTTTCTTGTTAACTTTCTCGTCGTCTTGTATTTCTTTCTTATCATGTTCTCCCTGTTTTAACAATACCATGAAGTTTGTGTGATTCTCTAAAGCAAAGGCCTCTGAAGCCATTCAGACACACGCTGGGTTATATCCCGGGAGATAGGCAAATCATTTAATAGTTGAATTTTAAGTGCAATATAAAGTTGCAACTTAAGAGATAAATTGTCTGTTTTCAGTAGCTCTCAATTAGAGCCGCACTATATGACCAACATCTCCTATCATGCTACAGGTCATTTTCTGTAAATTCAGTGAATAAATAGCCATATGGTGTTCTGACCGCAGGCAAAAGCCCCCTGCTGTGAGCACTCCACTGTACTTTTGTGGCTCTAGTCTGTTGACTCTCTCCGTACTGTTTGACATGACTTGTGTTCAGAGTTGTTCTGTTTCGCATTCGCTCTCTACCGTGTTTGTGTCTTCTCAAATGCCAGCTGATATGACGAGAAAATAGTGGTGTCGATGTTGTGCACCATGTTTTTCTAGTGCTGGTGTGTGGTGTGGATTTTTCTTTCTGTTTTGCAGATGCTGTAGTGTCCTGTTTGGTCCTGATTATGTGGGACCTGCAGATGAGTCCACATAACCATCAGGAGACAGAACATGATATCATATATTTATATTTTCTCTCTTTTTTCTTTCTTTGTATGTTTTATTTGCTCTCTCTCACAGCATGTGTGTGTGTTTTTTAAGAGAGAGTGCTTTAAAGAAACAATAGTAATTTAAATACAGAACACATAACTTTTCAATTCAGGCTAACGGTGCACTGCTCTTTTGCTGTTGCTCACAGTGACCAGTCCTGTGTTTGACAGCAGCATAAGATCCCGTGGAGGTCAAAGGTCAGAAGTTTATCACATGCTGTAAACACAGAGCGTTGATGTGAGAGAGGGAAGATGGGGAAAATTAGCTGAGGGGATGAAGAAACAAACTGACTCATCTCCACTGCTTTCATCCTGATTCCTCTCTTTTTGTTCCAATTTGTTTTCATCTGCATCTCTTTGTCTTCTACCCCTGTTTACTGTCTCTCTCGCTCCCTCTTTTTTCGCTCCCTCGCCAGTTTTATCTGTTTGTCATTTTCTGACCATCTGCCCTCCCGTTCTCTCCCTTTTTTCCCTCCTTTGTCTCTTCCTTTATCTCCGTCTTCATTTGTTTATTCTGCCAAATAGAAAAAGGAAACTCGGATGCCTCCCCCTGTGTTTCTCTAATTTACACAAACACACACACACACATGCATACACACACACAAAACCAAGCGCCTATAGATCAGTGAGTGCTGCATCACTATATATGAACACACACACAGATGAGAAGCACTTTGGCAATTACTCACACTCTTTATGGGAAACATATGGGCTTCACACACACAAAAATACAAACACACACACACAGAGCAGCACTCATCACAGATGGACTGAAGAGTACAGGGAAACAAGACATGAACACACACATCACATATCAATGAAACCAACTAATGCATAGTACACGTGCGCACAAACACACACACACACACACACACACACATACACATACAAACTGATTGTATTTGCATATAAACGTACAAATGCAAACATATATACACAACAGCAGGCATGTGTTTTAGTTGCACACATAGTCACACACACACACACACACACACACACACACAGAGGTGCTATTTGCATACATTTGCATGTTCCTAGACAGATTTCCAAATCAACATCTCCATATCCGTCCCTGCAGAACAACATCATGCACACGGATCCACACACACACACTAGATTGTCTTATCTAGATATTCATTTCTGCTGTGTGTGTGTGTGTCTGTGTGTGTTTGTTGGTTTGTTTACACGTGTCGACTTTGTTGTGCGTGCCAGCAGCGCTAACGTTAGCGGCGGTTAGCTTCAATTAGAATTCCCGGCTCCTAATTGGCGCGTCTCGTTAAATAAAGCAGGAGAGGATGAAAAAGCATTGCTAATAGGACTTTGAACTGCTACACTGTTGATAGCATGTTAGCTAACTGACTCTGTGTTTGTGAGTGTGTGTCTGAGCCGATAGTCACACTTCGCATTTTGTAGTTATCAGTGTGTGTTTGGGTGTATAATTATGTGTGGTTTATTGATGACTGCAGAGCAGCCAGGTTCTCTCTCTCTCTCTCTCTCTCCTCTTTGTCTCTACATCTGTCTGTTTACCACTCTTTTCTTCTGTTTCTAGCTTTGCTCTTTATAGATTTGTCTCCCTCGCCCTGTCTCTGAAAAAGTGTGTTTACGTTTGACGAATTTGCATTGCTGAAGACATTTTAGGGGAAATGAAACTGCTGACGAGATTTTGGGACTTTCTTGCTGCACTTACGGCACTGAAGACATCGGGAAGTGTTTCTTGAGGTCTGGGTTGCTACACATTGGCTAAGGTTAAGAAAATTTCATCTGAAAAAACATACAGGTGAAAATAAGTGCAGAATGACATGAGATTTGCTAGAGTGCGATCAGATCTGATGTGGTTAGGCTAAAACAAACTGCTTAACATCATGACAGGTCACCTACTTCATCCTGTCTTATCTCATGGTGTCCTTCAAAGATACAGAACAGCTCTTCCTCCCTCAGCAGAGTTAGAGTATGCTCAAACACCTGCATGGTTTTACCTGACTTGAGACCTGAGGCGCCCTGTGTTTGTTGACAAGTCTACCCACTTAATTCACAGCCTGATCGCCCAGAACCAAGGTAATGAGTAGGCTTCATAAGGCGATCGAAGGGATCAGATATTGTTATCCAGATAACAAATCTAGATACATATCACATATATAACACCAGGTAGAGATAGGTGATCTGACTTCTCTGCTCTGTCTGTGGCTCTCGGTCCAAAGCTCACTGCTTTCTATGTAAATCATTTAATATTGCTCAGGAATTACAGGATAGATGCATTTTTACTGAAAGACTTCATAAAACAGCTGCTCACAGCTAGAGGAAACTGTGCAGACATTGGAGCCTATTTTCAGCGGCGGATTAATCCACATGTGGTTGCTGTCTTTGTGGCAGTAGGACAGTGTGTGTGGGACTGAGTCAGTATAAGCTACAGTGTGTGTGCTCATGATGATGAAGGAACGTGTCAGCTAGTGCGACACTGTTGCTCACTGATGTGTTCTGGAAACAATGGAGATGTATGGCACAGAGGCTGTGGATACACACACAATATGTGTTAGCTGGATCAACACATTGTTGTTGTTTTTCTCTTTCCATGTGATATCACGTGACAATAAGAAAAATACAGAATATCTCCCAACTGATCCTTTAATCATGCTTGAGTTATGCAAAGCAGTTCATAGGAAGGACATTTTTACGGGACACAGTGGTGTCATTCTTTCTCTTATCTTCCTTTTTTGTCTTTCTTTCTGTCTCTCACACACACTCTGTTAGTCTCCCTCTTTCTTGATATTGCTTTCTGTTACACACATAAATGCATGAACACATTCGTACACGACACACACACACACACACACACACAGCTCCAGGGCAGCAGTGGGCGGAGTGGAGCTGCTCTCCCAGTTGAATATTTGGTCCAGCTGGCATGTGTGTGTGAGAGAGAGAGAGAGAGAGAGGGAGAGTGTGTGTATATGTGTGTGTTTTAGGGCACGTGGAGCGAATAAGCACATCTCTTACCGGAACCCCGGGGAGATCAGTGAGTTGAGAGGACGCTAACACACACACACACACACATGCACATGCACATGCACACAAATGCAGAGTGCACAGCTATCCTTGTTAGGACATTCTGTGTTCTCCAGTCATTGTGGACTGTCTTACCCAAACAGTAACCCTAAACCTTAGCACTAACCAGGTCACACATTACTTTGAACCTAAACCAGGACCTCAGACAGGACACTTGCCGGATAAGGCCAAAGCTTTGGTCCCCATGAGGCTGCTGGTCCCAACAAGGTCTGTGTTTATGCTGGAAAAGGTTCCAAAGTGGAAACAAAAACATGTCCACACACACACACACACACACACACACACACACACACAGGCTGCTCTTTGTAAGGCGCTGAGAGATGGCGGCCAATGAAAGGCCTATTGATTGGGTCTGATGGGTGATCCAGGCCTTTGAATCCCATTACCAGCAGCAACACACGACTGGTGGCAACAGGGGTGGGAGATGGGGGGTGGGGGGGATAAAGAGGTATGAGAGAGTGAGGTAGAGAGGTCTGAGGGCTGCCTTCACAATGTATCAGCTTCAAAATAACCATATTAGCTTATAGCTTATGAGCTATTTTGGTAAAAGATACTTCCATACATTCACTGAAAGAACTGGTTTGGGGGGAGGAAAGCTGTGAAGGGGAAGGACGTACAGTTGAAAGATGTTTTATTTATATGAGATTCGTTCCGAGCCAATAAACTAACATTAGTCACTTGTAAACGTGTGTTCAGGAGCTAGAAGATGCTCTCCCAGTAACACCCCCAACACAGATCTGTTAAAATCCACTGCCCCACCCCACACTTTGGCCTTGGTGGTGTTTCTGTGTGTGTTCTGCTCTGGACCGGATTCAGTCTTTACACAACCTTGACAAATTATACATCATTCGAGAGATCGAAGTCTCCTGATTCTCTCTGTGCAAAGCATTTTAGGATTCTCATAACAATGCAACAGCTGTTGACACAAATTTGTTTTCCACAAAAGGTCCTACAACAAGGTCTTACTGCATATTCCCTTTTTAATGCTGAAAAACAGGCAGAGCAAAAATTAAATGTTTGGTCCTCTGTAACTTTGGCTTTGTTCTTCTCATTCTGCCATTTTTGCTTGTAAAATTAAAAAAAAGATTTCTTACAGAGGAACGTAGGGTTATGGTTATATATATATATATATATATATATTGCTTGTTCAAAACAATATCTCATTTGGCAACAGCAGTGTTTAGATGCTGTGGTTTAGAGTCGTTGGAAGATACTTTTGCTGGAGCTCCTCTAAGTAAAGTGCAAATTAATTTAGTTAATTACTCCTTAAAGTTACTTGCCCAACACTGATTTTAGTGCAGTGGAACGTCAGCGTTGTTCTCATTCATATTTTGAAAGAGTACAGAACCATGGCTTAATCGAGACTCACTGATTCTACTTTCAGAGCTGAAAGCTGACAATGAAATCGCTATATTTGAAGATGTCAGCATTATCCTGCACATATTATACAACAGCGGAATTGTGTTGATCAGCTGTGTGGAGGTGTAAATTGATTGATCACAGAAAAGTTTAGGGTTTGAAGGGGCAGGAGGGAAAAGAGAGGGATGAAAGAGAAAAGGAGAGGAAAAGAGGAGAGATTGAGATGAAGACAGAAAGGGAGAGAGGCCAGGTGAGAGAGTGAGGGATGGGATATGAGAAGAGAGGATTGGGGGGGGGATAAGGGAAAAAGAGAATTGCACATGCTTCATTACCTAATATAAAAGCTGCTCACAGGAAAATAGAAAGCACAAGAGTGAGAGGAGCCTGAACACACACACACACACCACACACACCACACCTCAGGGAATACCTCTGTACCACTACAGTTTCTCCGGGCTCTGTCTGAATGGAGACAATTTGATCATCGTTATTACAAAGACTCTTTGATCAGATCATGTCTCATCAACCTGAGCTTGTCTGCCCTGTGTGTGTGTGTGTGTGTGTGTGTGTGTGTGTGTGTGTGTGTGTGTGTGTGTGTGTGTGTGTGTGTGTGCCTCCAATCAGCACAATCTCAATGTCAAGCCTCAATGTCATCTCAGTGTTACCTCTTAGCGACTCGCTAATATCCCCATGCTAAAATATCAGGTTGGCCTCTGATGCCGCCCTACCTCTGTGCTCCAGGCTAATATGCTAATGCTAACAGGCTAATCTGATCACTCAGGCATTGAAGCAGCTCATCTCTCAGCCCACTGCGTGTGTGTGTTTGTTAATTGTATCTGGAAGTTATAACCTTTTCGACCCTTTTGGCCATGTTGGCTACCGTTTGACTCTTAAAACTGGAAAGCTACCTGTATTTAACTGTAGTATGTTTTTGCCCAAATATTCTTTTCTAAAATGTATATTTCAGTTACTGTTGTTGACATGTTTTGATTTTTCTTTATTTCAGAGCTGGTTAAGTTTGCATTTAAGATATTTTTTAAGAACCACACAAATCCAGGAATTTTACCACTATTATGAAGTGGATTTTGTCAATTTTTGTGATCATGTGACTGCAGTGTTCCCTACAGCATCCCGGTTTCCATCAAGTGTCTGCCAGTGAGTCTTCCTCTGACAGTTTGACAGCCGCTTCACCAGCTTTTACGGAGCTTCACTGTTGTGTGTGTTGTGTGCATAGCTGTGCCTCTGCCTCCTCAGACGTTTGCAGTAATTTAAGCATTTTCAGCCATTTTCATGACTTTATTAGAGGGACACAATAGAGAGATGTCAGTAACAGAGTTCCCCACCTGGACATGAATTGGGGGTGCTGTGGCTCTTGGTTGGTTTCCCCAGAGCTCTACATTCTGAAGTTGTGTATGTCTTGTGGCAGTTGCCATCTGGTCAGTTTTGTTAATCTTATGTTGCAGTCTTTTGTCCTGCAATAAAAGTCTGGTATTTGTCAACTGAATTCAAACATTATTTCTTCAAAGATCAAAGGGAGGGTTTTGTATAGATTGGTGAATTTAACCTTTAATTTAACTTTAACCTGGTTAGACAAATGCTTGTTTGCTGTTAATGTTGGTCACTTCACCTCTCGTAACCCGAGATGATAGAGTTTATTTATCGAAGTAGCTACTTCAACTTATAACTGCAGTATTTCTGTAACCCCCCCCTCACACACACACACACACAAAACCAAGTTATTTTTGTGCCTAACCTCAGCCAGTCTTTCATCATTTTATCAGATCAGAATCAGTTTTTTGGAGGGAACAGACAAGCGAGGTTGTTCTGCCAACAGGTGGAATCAGATGAGACAACATTTAAATGTTGTTCTGGAGGCAGCTACAAATGATGAATTCAGCTGTTTTAGTTGGGTGGGACTGTTGGCTGTGTGAGTGAAGAGAGTTAAACATTCCTGCAAGTTGTTGATAAAAGAAGCCAGACACTGGAAGTTAAATCAAACTCAACCAACCAGTCCCGTTTTATCATTGGAATTAATGCTGAATGCATTCTCAACTTTTTTTTTGACCTTCTGCTGGTAGACAACAGGTATCTCAAACCATAGGCTTTCATAGGAAGTCTCCTTTAAAGGAGCCAGCAGCTAAAGGGCTTCCAGTGGAAAATATGTTGAAGTTTTCTTTCTGTCTTTTCTACTCTGTCGCTCTCACTGATTGTCTCTATTTACTTTACACTTTCTCTCTCTCTCTCCCACATAAATACATATACACTGCCTGTTGTCTGATGTGCATAAAAGCAGTGCTGCTCTGCATGCCTTATCGCCGCGTGATTGATGGCTGGCTGTTCTACTCTTATCGATTCTATGCACTCCATATATTAGACGGAGGAAACGGAGCTGAATCGCTCATGGAATAAGGCGCTAAAATACGATCGCTCTCCGATAGCCTGGCTAATCTGCACAACCTAATTCATTCCCTAACTCTGGCCGGCCCTATCCCCGAGACGCAGACAGTCACGCTGTGTTTTCTGTTGCACTGATAGATGTACTTTATGTTTATTAGCTGTGAGGTATTTCGCCAGCTTATCTGGAAATTATGTGGGGGCAGAGTGGCCGCCGAGTCTGTAAAATTACTCAATCAGCCGCGAGATTTGAAGTAATTTACGACATTTGCGAGGCGGTAATGATTGCAGACTGCAGACAGTCATGTTTTATTTGGATAATGTTGATGTATGAATGTGTTATTTTTGGGGTGGGGGGGCACTGTGAAGAGATATAACTGGTGGTTTGGATTTCAAAATGATGTTTTATTGTTTATCTGTGAAATGTAATATGTAAGGCAAGGTGTCACTGCTATCTGCTCACATCCTTTAAAGCTTGCTGTGATGTTTTTACTGGAGAGGGTGCAGCAGATCAGTGAGTGGAGCACAGCATCAACACCACCAGGCTGCGAGCTCCTTCATCAACGCAAACAAGGCTTTTGTTCTACTCATCAAAAGTCTTTGAGCCAAACCCCATGTCACTTTTACATAGTTCATTTCAAAGCAACGACAGCTGCCATTAATGGCTGATTTTGCCGTGCCCTCTCTTATTATGCTGTATAAGCATCATAATCATCTTTTTCCAAGGAGCAAACACATTCTGTTTGGTGCATTTTGTGTGATTTTAACTGACAGTAGATATTCTGGAGACAAAGAGAGAGAACTGTGGACATTGGAGTGTTATGTGGTAGGTCACCAGACACCCCACATTTTTCAAGATTCCCACCTCTCCTCGTCCCATGAACTCAAATCAGGAACGTTCAGCCATAGCTGTGGGTCAGCTTTTTTTAAGGACATAGTCACAAATACAAAGTGAGAATACAGAAATCGGATGGAGAGAATCACTTTCCTTTTATACACAGACCCTTCAACTGCTATTCCACCAGGTTTAGTTATTTTTAGTGAGGTCAGGTCATTTCATTGTTTTAAAGCATTGCTCCAGTCACACGCTTGTGCCCTTAATGGTATGTTATCGATCCAGCAATTCAACAGCAGAGTCCGGGCTTTCTCACCTTTTATCTCTCACCTCGTAGCAACGAGACAGGGTGTCAGTGCAATTGCAGCGATGTTTCGGTGAAGCAGCAGATGAACTGTCAGCCTGCCAAAACAATATCTGCTTTTATCACAGCTGTTTACTAATGTCGAGCGTGACTGTGTGCATGCCTGGTTACTTACAGCTTCACAAGTGTGTTAACACTTAATGTGTGAATTTAAACAATGTCCGGATTAATCAGTGAAGTTATTGAGGTGACACATTGATATTTAATAAACCTCACCACCCTGATTTTGCAGCTTTTCTTTCTTTTATATTGGTGCAAATTAAATATCTTTGGACTGTTGGTCACACAAAACAAGCAAATAAAAGACAACACCTTGGACACCTGATACTGATTGTGACAGGGTTTTTTCTGCCATATTGTTTTTAAATTTTAAACACTGATTTATTAATTGACAGAAAAAATAACCATTAGATTAATCAAAAAGAAAGTTATTAGTGGCACATATAATTTTTGTCCCAAAATCTCACTTCCTTCCCGCTGGCTGCGCACCCTCAGTGTGGGTGTGTCTGTGTGTGTGTGTGTGTGTGAGGGATTAAATCGCCTCATCCCATCCGTCTCAACAGTGTGTATCCTGCTCCATAAATATTGGTGGTGTGGAGGTCTGACCTTGTCATGTGTTGACTGATGCCGTCGCCCATCTATCCCTCACTGCAGACGGAGGACTGTCTCCCAGGCAGGGCTAGCAGAGTTGAACCAGGGGGCTGCACAGTGGCTGCTGTGTGGGGGAGGCTCTCTCTTTTTTCTTTATCACAAACTTGCAAATAACACGAGACTCTGAGGAGCTCAGTGGATGAGATGGGTTGAGAAAATGTCCCGCAAAGTACATTATGAACATCCTATTTGTCAGTTCTGTAGTTATTACTATTGTTGTCAGATAACATCTGTTAACTCCTACCTAGAAACTGTGGGCTGCGTAACATCACCCTACCCTTTCCTTTCCTTCTGACAAAGCTGCACTTCGCCCAAACTTTAAAACAGCTTGTATTTTTGTGAAATATTGCTGTCATTTTTCTTGAATGAATTTCACTCATAATTGTAGAAGTGCCTTTTAATGTACCATTCATTATCTTATGAGTGACGTTTGGGTTCACATTTCTTTGATTAATATAATTTTTGGTTAAATGTACACCACACTCAATTGTTTCTTTGTGTAGAGAAGAAAAAAGGAGGCTTTCGTTTTTGCATAAATGAGTGTGAACACCCCTTGAGATCAGGCTGATCAGACTATATCACTGACACACACACACGCACACACACACACACACACACATACACACCCAACAGAGCCTTGAGAGCATCATTGTGTGAATGTGTGAATATGTGTGAGCAGCAGCATTTCCCACTGCAGCACAGCAGGATGTCAGAAGTGGTTAAGTCTTGAGGCTTGAGCACCTTGAGGCTTACACACACATGCGCGCACACACACACAAACACAAACACAGAGGCACGGATCGGATCAGAAAAGGCTGTAATGGTGTTCAGAGTTCTGACTGGAGTATTTCCCAACACCGCCTCAGGCTGCTCTGTGCCTGCATCCATCCATCTGTCTATCCCTTTCTCATCCATTCACACATCCATCCACTTCGCCTTCCCTCTCTCTTGTTTACATCACCACAATTTTTTTAGTCTCACACAGTTTTTGGGGCAGCAGAACAAGCTGTGAACCCAACGTTTATATATCTTCACCAATAAAGTTAATAGAGGGAACTTGTTACAGAGCAACCTGGCAACCATCAGTCCAGTGTTCCCTCTCTTTTAGCTCTGTTTTTAGTCTCCACCATTTCCTGAGGGAAATATGTGACTCAGTAGAACCAATTCAGAGGTGAAACTGAAAAACTAACAATCTCTCACTCCACAAGAAAACTGTCTGCACGGCTACAGTAAGGACAGTAGGTCAAGTTGATGTCACTATCTAAATTGTGAAAAATGTTTTTTTAAGATTTTGGGTTATTATTTTACAGTGGCCTTCCTTTTGTCTTCTAGATATGCTGTTATTTTGTTTCCAACATGTCTGATCATCTGCCTGCTTTTGTTTTATGACCTGTGGACCTCTTTGTATCTTGACTCTGATGGTGATGATATCTGTGTTTCAGAGTTTCAAGCTCAACGTGGACAGTCACAGTGCTCTGAAGGAAAGCGTAATGGAGGAGGGAAGAGCACTGCTCACCATCATCACCTCCCACCAATCAGGTACATGCGCACACACACACACACACACACACACACACACACACACACACACACAGGTGGTCATAACTGAGCCCCAACTCTATTCCATTCATTATTAATATTAGGATTAACAGAGTGACCTTCAGAGAGAACTCATATGAATGTAGCCGAAAGAGAGACAGAGAGACGGAGGGAGATAAAGATAAAGAATGAGGTGGAGGGAGAAAAGCATAAAGAAAAGCCAATGGGCAGACTGGACGGCAGGGAGAGAAACATTCAATATAATTTTATATTTTCACAAATCTTTGCAGCTGGGGAGAGAAAAAAGAGGCAGACAGGAGAGGAAGAAGAGGGAAAAGAGAGTGGAGATCATAGCTCTGGTTAGAAGAATCACTTGTTCATGGTTTTGATTAAAAACAACTGCTTTGGTAAATGTTTGTTGTAATGGTCACAGGAAGGAAGGAAACGGGCAAAGAAAGACAGTGTCCAACATCATGCTTTCTCCATCTTTTCTTTCTCACAGACAAAAGTCAGAATTCACAGTAGGCTGCTGCTGTCTGTTTTTGATGACAGGTTGTGAAAAATGAAAATGTATCAAACACTAGTCTGAACTTTGGTTATGACATCAGCTTTGGGAGGAAAATACTACATCTAGCCTCTGCCCAGGCTTCACCAGCCTGGCGTGAAACCCTGCCCAGGTATAATGGTCACATTGTAACACAGTTATGATGATGGTAATACAAGAACATTCACTCCACAATTTCTTCATCATAATCAGGTGAAATACATAATAAGGAAACATGGAACTGTAAAAGATTGTCTTTTTTGCAGCCAGGGAATTTACTGATGCAGAGAGGTGTGGTTTCATTTCATTCTCTGAAAGTAGCAGATAATGCCTCCTGTCTGCTGTAAGCAGTGATTGGTGAAATGATGTTTGTGTCACTGCTGCTCCATATTTAATTCGTTAATCCATCTGTCTCTTTTTATGCCACATATCCCCATTAAGTATTATCGTTACCTACTGAAGATGTATTAAAATAAATTATATGCCGTAACTCACCAAAATTATAGTATAGTATAATATAATTTTAATAGGGATTATTATTTCCTATTGGTACTACTACTAATACCATCATTATTTGGCCTGTATTTTCTTTATGTATTTATTTAACCTTTATCTCACCAATTTGAGGTGGCTAGGTTGGCAGTGTCATAAGCTTCTGACAAGACAATACAATATCAGACACCGAAGTGAATCAATACTTAAAATTTACGATTTACATACAAAGACTCAAATAAGCATAGAACAAAGTTTACAACACAGTTGTCAGTGTTAAGAAAGCTAAAATAATCTACAACAGTTTTAATTTTCATGCCCTCTGGAAAGTGATCCAAGCGGCTGCAGCAGATGAGATGAAAAGCTGTCTCTCCTATCTCCGCCTGTACGCTTGGGACAGACAGGAGCTAGTCTGTGTGGCTTGTGATCTGAGGTTATGACTGGAAGATGAACTCTGGAGAAACAAGTTTGCAAAGACAGGGAGAGAAGTTTGTCTGGAAAGGCTTTGTACCCAAAATACCCTCGATGTGACTCAAACGGTGCACAGAACAAAGTGTGATCGTGAAACAGGCATTAAACTGTATTCTTTGTGGTATTACAGAGGTCTTTAAAAGAGAAAAGTCCTAAATTCAAGCTCGCTGAACATGGTGGAAACCCTATCATGGAGCAGAGCTTTTGGGTTCTGCTTCTGTTATTGATTTATTTATTCTTCAAGGTTGAAGTGTATTGTGGCAAAAGCAGGTAATAGTAAATACCAAACATCCAGACCTTTTGTTTCAATAGTAAACTTGATGATTATACTTCAGCATGTGGCAGATCCTAGATTTAATGCCAAAGCAGTTTAAATGTTTCAGGTAAATCTTGAAATACTTTCAAAATAGTTCAATACAGGGGCTTATTTACTTTCTGTATCAGTCTGTGGAAGCATATCTGATGACTGTATTCCACCTTTTGGGATGATTGAAGTTAAAGCTAACGATAAAAACATTTAACATATGTAATCTGGTTCTGTGTGTGTGGTATGGTGTGACATTGTTGTGCTATGGGAATATTCTGTACAGGTCAACAAAACTTCTTTTATTTTAAGGATGTGGAGTATCATTGCCTCTGTCGTGTTTCCTACGGTTCTTCAAGTGTTAGATGAAATGTCGTCAGTGTGTTCATTTGGAATTGTGTACATTAGAATATTGGGCTTCATGTGAGGTTTAAGACAGGAAGTGCTGGAGGTTATCGCTGGATGTATTTTACAAGCCTTTTATTTTCTGAAACCCTCTTGCTGCACTTCTGGTGGGGACTTTCCTCAGGAAGGTGCTGACAGGATGTGCAAACGAGAAAGTCCGTGGAATTTCCTATTTTTCAACAATTGCAGTTGCTGTACTGCGAAGTGTTAGACTGTGCAACATGAAGACATAAATCCCATTTTGAATGACACTGTTTGAAAAGAATGTTTAGATGAATTGACATTTTTTTGAATCGTGACAAAAAGGAGTGGAGGAACCTCCATTAAAACTTTAACAAAAATTGAGTTTGATAATTGGTTTGACTGATCTCAGAATCTCTTCTTCTTCTTTTGTTTTATCCCTGCGTTCTCTTGCCCCGCAGGTCTGAAGGATATCCTCCATATGGTTTCCGGCCAATGGGATCAGCTGCAGCGGCAGATCCGGCGCCAACATGGCTGGATGCTCCGCGCCCTCCGCTGCATCCAGGCCCGCCTCCTTTACACCGGCCAATCGCACGAGCTCTTCACAGCCTCCGTGGATCCGTCCAGCCGGTTGGCAGGCTCTGCGCCCGGCGGACGGCCTCAAGGTAAGAGAAAAAAATTCAGTTTAGCTCTGAATCTTTCTGTTATTCTGTTCATCTGTTTTTTGTTTGTCTTTTATTCTTTGGTTCATATCCATCCATTTCCTCTCTGCTCTCTGGTGATCCCCTTTATCCCCCTCTCGCTCTCACACACACACAAGCTCACAAGCTCAACTCAGTCACTCACACTTTACCCATAGGCTTTTGGAAATTCTTTGTATTGTTTGTATTGGCTGCCAATTAACATCCTGATTGTTTTTTTTTATTTCTTATTGGCTGCTGGTTAATTGGCTGGACTTGGTTAATTAGATGTAATCTCCCTTCGTGTGTTTCTCACTCTCGCTCATTGTGACGGTCATTCACATCCTGTTACTGGTGTGTGTGTTTTTAAATTTATTCCATGAGTCATCTTTGGCCTTCTGCTTCTACATAACCTCTGAAAACTACTCTGATTTGCAAATGCACAAAGATACAAACATCTTCTCTAGTTCCCTGACAATATATAATTTAGAAAAAGAGAGTTAAGTACATAAATAGAATTTCTTCACAATAGAAAAAGTCATGTCCTACCATGTGTACGTAGAACCTGCCCATTTGAGATCCCCAAAATGATCTGAACAGCAAGATGGAAGTAGACAAATATGAGGAAGAAAACAAACAACACAGAGATTTAGTAAAATCTGTATGCCCTCCTTCAAAATTTGATTTATCAATTGGTCCAAAACTGGTGAGAAAACCTGTTGGAAGCCTCACCTTGTAAAATCAAGACCAGACCCCAAGAAGAGTCATACCCAGTGATGTTTAAACCTATCTTCCTGCACATCCCAATCAGAGCTGACTTGATATTTAGACATATTGACACACGCGACAATGACCTCAACTCACTTTTGGTCCTGGGCCAGTTCTGGCATACTACAGACTGCAAAGACCTGTGACAATCTCCAAATTCAGTAATTCATTCATTTCCTCCCTCCTCTGTTGTTTTAACTTTTTGTCCTTCCTTGTCTTCCCTTCATTTATTTCTTCAGCTGTATGTTTGTTTCTATGATCCTTCCTGTATTCCTGCCTTCATTCTTTCCTTCCATCCTTCTTGTCATCATTGCTCCCGTCCTTCATTGATTTAGTTCCTTGTTAACCCCTTCCTTCCTTGCATCAGTCCTTACTTGCTTGACTCCTTACTTTCTTCCCTCCTCTCCCCCCATCCACCTCCTTTTTCCTCTGTTTTTCTCGAATCCATCCCTCTTTCATTGCTGGTCTCTTCTCCTCCTCCAGCAGACCTGACTCTGGCTGTTTTCAGATTGTTTAGTAGCAATTAGAGCTGCAGCAGCCTGATCACTGTGATCAGTCAACAGTGACAGCCATTAGCCAGCTACTACCTTTGTGTGTGCGTGTGTGTCTGTGTCTTAAAGTGAAAGTGTTTGTGTGTATCTGTGTTTTTATGTGTGTGTCCATTAGCTGCTTGGCCGCAGCACATTAACAGTCCATTCATTATCCGTGCGACTCTCCCTCTGCACTTAAAGCTTTGATCCGTAAAAACCTGCAAACAACAAACTGAGGTGTGAACCTGCTGAATTATTTCTGTTCGCTGCTCCACAGCACACAAACACACACCCAAAAAGTGTCAACATCACATGTTCCACATACTTCTCTCATATTTTAAATTATTCAGTTCATGTCAGCTGAACATTGAGCTGCGAGATAACAGTGCAGTACAAAACCTTCGAGACGCTCCCATCGATGCAAGCTAACCTTCCAGCACGTTCTGCCACAACTGGAGATGTTTGTAAGGCTTTCTGGGCAAGGTCAGTTCAAGGTCAGTTCAAGTCCAAGTCAGGATGCATTTCATTTGAGACAAGTCCTAGTAAAATCTAATGAAGTCTTTAAGTTTTTATGAATACCTTTCATGTTTTTGGGTCTGTATGTTTTCATTGCTGTTTGTCTGTGTGTGTGTTTGCAGGATTACACAAAAAGTGTTGAAGCAGTAGGAAGAATCCATTAACTTTTGGTGCAGGTGCCCCCTCTCTTTGAGTGTTTTCTAGTTTGTTTATTGTTTGTTTGATAGAAAGATTACTGAAAATAATCAAGAGATTTTCACAATTTTTTACCACATGGAAACCATTAAATTGTGGTTGTGTGTAAAAAGTGATTTTGGAAGAAATTACATTTCTTAACACCACAGATACACCTTTGCTTCATTCATAACGTTTGAACTTTACAATTAGTATGTGTATAAGTCATGTAACAACCTCCTCCAGCTCATCATTAAACTCAAACCAGATGTGATCATTTAATACTGTATACCTTTGTTTTTAGCATGAAAAGGCAGTGTCCTGTTACCTGTCACCTGAGATCATTTGTAGCTCCCAGTTTGAGAATGAAATATTATTAAGTGCCGACAGCCCAATGAAATTATGGAGAAAATAAATAATAAATTGTATGGCTTTTAGAAAAAAAGAAAGAAATCCCTGAATGTGGCTTGGCTGTGTGTTCATTATCTGCTAGTGCTCTTTAATGACAATCAGATGCATGACCTAATTACTTCCATAGACACCGAGGTGGGGAGCGGCGGTGGAGGCAGACTGCAAGGTCAGCCAAGGGCAGCATGTTTATGTGTGTGTTTATGGATCTTAGTAAAAAAAAGAAAAAGAAAAGATGAAACAAGAATGACCAAGGGCAGAGGGGCAGGTAAATACAGTGCAGTTCATTTGTGTGTGTGAGTGTGGCTTTTCAGTGCAGGCTTGCGAGCGTCTGTTAGCGTCTACATATCTTTGTGTGTGCGTGTGTGTTTAAATGAACATAACCTTGACTAAAGGGCAAAATAAAGGGCACATTGGAATAAATTTATCAAATCATGAAGCCTCGTGCAATATTTATAACCAGCGGATCCACTATTCATTACAAAAGATTAAATACCAACTTGTATCAATAATTCATACTCTTAATCTTCATTTTTAGTGCAATTAAGAGCAGAGGCAAATGACATATTTCACACCCGGCTATGTGATGGTTAGCACGCAATTGAGTGAATGTGACTGCAGCTCTGCAGGCTGCCCGTGCCCCCGCTGCTGAATCTATAACGTGCTTGGACACAGTTATCCAAGTAGATTATCCTCCTTGGGTAATGATGATAGCATTGATAATGTTACTTAACTTTATTCAACACAAACACTGGATGATAGAGATATGTTGAGGAATAAAAAAAGAAGAAAAGAAGGAAGGGTGTAGCAAGATGTGTTATTGTTATTAGTTTATTGTGACATTGTATTATTGGGCTTCTGTCCCTTGTCACAAACATGGCCGACACACTTCTGCTTTATCTCCTCGATATGTGTTTGAAGAAGACATCTTTCTGTCACCCGAGACAGTAGCTTGTTTTTCATTACCGCACGCAACACCGCCTTAATAGGGCAACATTTTAATGGACACACATTTCAACAAATTTAATACTCAAAGTCAGTAGCTTCCAGAAGCTAACTTTTTTTTTTCATATCTAATAGCACAAGTACTTATAACTGTTTAACGGATGTACACTGCTGCTGCCAAATATTCAAGATAATGTATTAGAATGCTAGCTGGACAAAGCTAGAGACAAAGCTTCTCAGATGTGTTCAGTTGTAGTTTAGTCTAAAATCTAAGTCTGGAATATCTTCACTTTCATATAGTCTGTTGAATATTCTCATATTTGTCATAGTTCATTATTTTGAAATTTTTGGTTTGACAAAACTATCCTGCTTAATATCCGGTTAGCTTTTTATGTGCTTTTCAGCCATATCCCATGGTCTTCATTTGCAGATGGGCTTTTCTCTTTGTCATTGGAAATGAATGGCAGCTGCTATGACTTCATCCATAGAACCTTCAGGACCTTATGTTCCACTTACTAGCTTTTCTTTCCTTTTATTTTTGGAGTGTTCGTCTGCATGTCACAGTCTTCATAAGTGAATGGAGTTACAGTTAAAAGCTGTTGAATGGACCTTACCTCCACATTGCTCTGTCTGAGCACTGATCTTTCCCATTCCTTGATCCTCTTCTCTGTTTATTAATTCTTTGCTGACGTGGTCGCTGTAGCAACAACAGGTGTGGCGTGAGGTCATTCGCTGAGGCCGGGCCTTAACGAGCCTCTGAAGAGTAATCCTGTGCGTGTGTGTGTGTGTCTCTTGGTGCTCATAAGAGCTTGTTGTTACTGGTGTTAACATATGTCACTTCTCTGTAATATTCATCTGTCCTTCTCTTGACTTTCTCTCCCCATCCTCTCCCTCCTCGCAGGGAAAGGCAGAAAAACGAAAAAGATGAATTAACGACGTTAAAAAATGTGGCAGAGAGACAGAATTATCCATCAGCCGTCTCATCCTGCATCTGTCTGTCTAACCTATCCATCCCTCCTTCCCTTTCGCATTCCATTCCCCCCCAGTATCTATCCCTCACCCCGTCCTCTTTTTCTCCACTGCTGTCTGTTCCCACTCTCTCAACACATCCTTCCGTTTTTCATGACTTGCTTATATTCAGCCATCTTTCTTTCTTTTCATCTTCCATGTCTTCTCATCTGTTCATCTTCTGCTTTTTTGCATCCTCCTCTTCTTCACCCATTTCACTGTCTGTCTCTTTGCAGCCATTTTCATTCTGCTGTTCTTTTATTTTCGTCCATCCATCCCTTCTTCCACACACTCCTGTCTGTCTCATCCATCCATTCACCCCTTATTTCTCCTTTTAATATTTTGTCTGTCTCCTGCTCTTCCTCTCCATGCTTGTCTGCATCCATCTCTTCTTTCCTTACTTTGACTTTTTTATTGCGTTTCCTTTCCTCTATCCCACACCCATCTTTCATCCCTTGTACATCTTTTTAGCTGTGTATCATTTATCCATGTGTTTCTTTGTTTTATTCCTCCCTTTCTTATCACTTTATTCATTTCTTTGCCACACTTTCTCATGCTGCTTTCTTTCTTTCTTTCTTTCACTCTTGCATCTGTTATTCATCCATCCATCCATCCCTCAATCCTGGGTTCCATCCGTCCTCTGCACCTTCCCTTCAGTTGAAACCCCCATGGACCTCTACATCCACACAGCCTTCGTTCTCTCATTTTATACCTATCCCTGCACCCCCCCCAATTTCTCTCTTCATCTTCCAGTTCTCCCCCTAACACTCCCTCCCTCTTTCTTTCTCTCCGTCCGTCTGTCTGGAGAGGGGCGATTCATGTAAATGTCAGGAAATATCAGAGCCGGGGTGGTGGGATTAGGCAGTGAGGAGAAGATACACTGATACCAGCAAATATAACGCCCTGACAAGACGGCCAATGCTGGGGATTAGGACACACACACACACACACTGGAAGGGTTTATGTGTGTGTGTGTGTGTGTGTGTGTGTCATATGAGAACATTGTGTGTTATGTGACTTCTGCAGTGTGTTACTGCATTTTAAAGATGTGTTGTATGTGTGTGTGTGTGTGTATTTGAAGATTTTCAAGTGACATCCGTAGTGTTTTGTTGCATATTGAAGATGAAGGTAAAGGTTGAGTGTGTGCGTGTGTGTGTGTGTGTGTGTGTGTGTGTGTGTTTTATGGCAGGGTGAGTGAACGCAGACAGAGAAGGGAGTGTGAGAGAGGTGGAAAGGTGTTTAATACGAGTGTGAAAGCAGTGTAATATTTAACAGCTTAGTGGGATTTGTCTGTCACATTACAGGGGATTGGACTGGTCTGGTAACACACACTGAAAGGGTGAATGGATGTGTTCCGTGACAGCCACTGAATCTGAATCTTTCTCTGGAGTTTTCATCACTCAAATGTTATAAAACTGTCGCCGTGTTTGGACGATATATTACAACTGTGAAGGAAATTTGAGAAGAACAAATATGTTCATATATATATAGAGAGAGAACGGAGACAGTTTGAGGTTTTCTCCAGGAAAAAAAGCTCATTTACTTGAAAATGATCAATCTGTTAAATCTGATTTACGACAGTTTTTCTTTTTTGAAGATGCAGACATCTGTGCTTACAAATAAACTGATTTACAAATGTCATCTAAAAGATTTTGCCACTGGCTTTGCCCAAAGCTTGACACATGTGCGTTACGCATGCATTATATGTCACCCCATGCTATAAAAACAACAATTTTTATCTCTTTTTATCTTCTGCTATGAAAACATAACCTCTCATCTGAATCTTTTTTGGAAACCTTAAAAAGAAGAATAACAACAAACCACAGTGAAATAAAGCAGAAGTCTTTCCTCAGAATTGTGAATTCCTGACAGCATGCTTTGAAATGATTTGCCACTTTAAGGAACAAATGAAATACAAAATAATTTAAACGTTTAGTAAGTAACTTATTCCTTATTGATTCACTTATTATGTTTTGCTTGGAAAACACTTGATGGCTAATTAAATGAACATTTCCATTTTGAAAATAATCAGATGTGTGTGGCCACGTTTCTGCTGAGATGAAAGTTGACAGTCGTGACAGAAGTGTGGAAAAGTCTTTGGCTGTCCAGAACTGCACAGCCGATTTGGACCTGGTCAAAAAACCAAACACAACCTGTGGCAAAATTAGGAATGATAGGATTGAATTTCCAGGTTGTGATCGCTGCTATGACCGGCATCTGCAAACCAGTGAATGAGGATACAACATGAGATGATGCAGAATACACCAGATGATTTTGTAAATGCCATTTTTGACTAAGGTTCAGGGGAAAAAAGTAAAGAAATGACTCAAGTTTTTAAAATGACCTTTTCTTAATTTGAATATATTTCTAATATCTTAATTTATCCTAATGTACATATTAATAATATTACTTGCAGACTCCATTATTGGAGTCCCCTGGAGAGGGGGAGGTTAGGGTATATCACGGAGGTTGAGGTGGAAGTGAGGTGATGGGTCAAGATTACACCATGTTCCTTTGGACACGGGGGACACAAATCCTGTTAGAGAGTTGAACCAAACAGCCCTGAGCGCACACACACACACACACACACACACACACACACACACAGTGGTGTTGCACAGGCACACTTAAAGGGGTACACGTCAACATTTCTGACATGCACAGACCACGAGTAGTGCTTTTTTTCTGTGTGCTTACGAGTGTGTGTTGTGTGAGAGAGAGAGAGAGCGAGAGAGAGAGAAATTTTGAGGTAAGAAGTGATAAGTGACCTCCTCACAGTCTGAACTGAGTTAAATAATGATTAGTGTGTGTGTGTGTGTGTGTAGATGACGCATTTGTGGTTGTGACTGTTGGCACTTGTATAGTGACTCTGACTGTGTGTGTGTGTGTGTGTGTGTGTGTGTGTGTGTGTGTGTCTTATCAGTGTAGCTGGTGGAGACAGCTTGTTGGCCCCAGGCCTCTATTTCACCCTACAGACCACACAGATGGGGGAGGGGTGGTAGGAGAGAGGAGGTATGAAGGAAGAATAGAGCAAGGTGGGGTTAGGTGATGACAGGAGGAATCAGGGCACAAAAAGAGAGGAAAAAGATGGAGAGCAGGTGAAAGTCTGCCTTTCACCTCCCTTAGACTGTTGAAGGAGTAGAAAGATGGAGATGGTTTGGACATGCTCGGTGATGCTCCAACATCCCAACACTGTCACCTAATTACCAATATAGTCTTTGGATTTGTTTAGTCAAATACATTTTTAAGGAAAATTCTGTAAGATGTGCACTGGCAACAAAAGAAAAGAGACAGCATCTGTTGTGTATTATTTATATTTAGCATAATTTCTGTAGTAGTGAATTTTTTGTTACACGGATTTCATGAGGGTTTCGGCCAACAGTTAACTTCATTGGTAATTTATCTGTCAATTTTTTTCCAATTAGGCAATCAGTCCTTAGTGTAAAAAAACATCCAACACAAGTTGTGACAGCCCAATGTGACAGCTTCAAACGTCTCGGTTGTCCAGCCAACTCCTCAAATCCCAAAGATCTTCAGTTCACAGTCTCAGCAGCAGAGAAGAGAAGCAGCAAATTCAGGAATATTTGCCATTTTGTTTTAAAATAAACTTTACTCACTAGAATAGCCATAGTATCAAAACAAGGGCAAAACAAAATTGTTGAAAATGATAATTTTTCATTCATGAATATCAATGAATCGATTAATAATTTCTACACTAGAATTTGTGGTTTTCCTTTGCAGAATAGTCTCTCAAAATAAAGTCGGAATGTCAATGAACGCACCTTTTAGTTTTTGGTAATATCTTGGAAATGCTGAACAAAATATGCATATGCTTTGTTATTAAAATGCTCAATACTCATTTTGATGATAATATGAAATCAACATCATCATTATCAAACCGAACACAGAGTCTGAGGAGAAACACTGAATAGTTTGAGAGTGTTTGTCAGAGGAGAAATGGTGGCAGGGCACATGGAGACATGGCAGGAAAGTAGGATAAACATGAGGAAAAGGATGGATGAAAGAGGAGGAGGAGGAATAGAGAAGTGAAGGTGATAGAGATCCGGGGCCGGTTGACTCTGAGCGTGGAGATTGAAGCATCCTGAACACGCAGAGTGGCTCCTCTTCCCCCCTCTGAGTGATTTAAATATTGACCTCAGGTTATTACCAGTTTTTTAAAATCAAATTACTGAGTGTTGGACTCCTGCCTGATACCCGATAGAGCCAATCAAAATGACTCGTCCCGCTCGCGGAGCTCCGCCACACAGCACTTTACATAAATTAAGATTAAAGTTGGGAAGTTTTTGGGGGGGAGTTAGTTTAACTACGCAGCGACACTATCAAGATGGTTTGCGTTTAAAAAAATCTCAGTGTTGGTGTAAATCCCTGGTTTAAGATCTGCGAAGCTGCAGCTTTCAGGTCATTTTGAAAGTGATAAAACTCAGTGTGTGGAGCTGGAGGGCTTTTATGTTACAGACAGTGACAGCAGTACGTTTCACACCAACAACACTGTAGGCCACTTCTTCAAAATAAATCAAGAGATGAAAGTTTGCAGGATCAGGAATTCATGTATGCATAAAGTACCAAGATATGTTACACACTGATATTCAACTTAAATGTCTCCGAGAGGGGCGCCTCCATATGTTATAAAAATCAGGTCAATTTATAACTGGTAAAAAAAATGACATATGTGTTCTGACACTGTGGGTTGTGATTCTTTAAGGCTGCATCAATTACAATAATGTAGATTCACCTTGGTTTAACTGTACATCGATATGCATTTATTAAACTGTAAAGTATTTGTTTTTTTGTTCTGCCAATGTGTGTTTAATGTAACTGTTTTGTCCTAAGTTTCAAATATTAGAATACTTACTCTCACAAATGAACATATGAATAAAATAAAATAAACTTTCTGTAATGTAAAATGAATAGAATTTTTGTGTTATATGTACATACATTAAATATTGATTTAAATTAATCAAAATCAAAGTAAAATGTATAATATATATATAATTCTTATATTAATATATAAATTCTTTATATATTAAGTCCATGATTTACCAAAATAAAAAACATAGTCAGAGGACAATAAAAGAAATGCAAAGACCGAGCAGTGAGGAATCATCTCATAAATCTGTCATCTTGTCCGAGTGATAAATTGACTTTGACAACTCCATAATGTGCAACATTTAGCTAAATTAATAATTTTGTTCTCTCCGTTGCCCAGTTTAAACATATTTATGCATGAGAGCTTGACATGTGATCATGTACTTTATATAAAATATATGTATTTATATGTAGAAAAACATGTGAAGCTGCATCTACAAATCAACTCTTAATTCACACCAGTGGCTTTACGAACAGCTGCATAGTCTCTTATGCTTGAGGTTGTTCTTTGGATTAAATTAAATAAGGTGTAGATGACAGATATTTAAAAAACAGTTTTAGTTTGTGGGAAGTCAAATGTTGTTTTTTATTTTAAATATCAACTTGAATCAGCTCGACTTAATTTTGATGGATGGAATTATCTTTAGTTTTATCATTTTTTAGCCCACGGCTGAGCTTCATATTGTCAATCTTAGTGCTGTTGTGTTAGTTTGAGTCAGACCTGATCATCAGTCAGAGAGCTGAAACAGACTTTTTTCTACACTTTCCCACTAACACTGTGTCTTATCCACCTTTGTGTTTCCCTCCTAAGCTCGATGAAACACATTAAACTCTTACAAACTCTCACATTGACGCTGTGTGTTCTTGAAGCCCACTGAAGCCCACCCATTTTTTAACCTTTTTAAATCAGAGCCCGTTTGATACTGAAAGCTAATCTTGTTAATTATCACCAATAATCTGCTGCAGCTCATGGAAATGACTCAAATCAGCCTCCTCCAAAGACATGTCGGTCAGTGAATCCATCTTTTTTTTCATTCAAAAGTTGGTGAGACACAAAGTGAAACTGTCTGTCACACACGCCCTGCTCTCCCCCTCCCTCACTCTCCACCTGCAACATCTATAACAGCTAAATGAAATATGCAAATAATCGCCACCGATCCCAATAAGAAATAATTAACGCTGTCTGCTCTCCGTGGCAGCAGGTATTAGCATGCCAAAGCACTCCAAAATGTAATTTATAAAGTGAGCTTAAAAAAAAAAACCATCAAGCTCTTTCTGTGTCTTTGCCAACGGCAATCTGACGTTTCTAATGCACTCTGAGAGAGGGAATAAATTGATAGTGGTGGCGGCGGGCTTTTTCTGTTTTAATTTTCCATTCCTGATATTTTTCAAATATTTAATTACGTGGATGGTAAAAGTGAATATGGAAAGTGGATGTTTTTCTTTTCGTTTTTTAAAAAAATTTTTATTATTATTTGAAGCCACAGATGGTTTGTGTCATATTACCTTGTTAAACATGGATATCTCAGTGGTGATGATTAGAGGAAGTGTTTGAGTTTGATGAAAGTTATGGGAATGTGGCGGCGGCGGCAGAACAGTCGGTTATCGAAGAGATGCCCGGAGAGCAAAGAAATGAGTTTGCTTGGACACTTCGACAGACTGGTGGAGTAAAAAAAAGTTTTGACAATTCTCCTGCAGCTTCCTGTTAGTGGTTAAATGTACTTTGCATTTTTGTGTATGTGCATGCATGTAGTCTTTGGCGTGGATGGTCAGGTATGTGGTTTCATCACGGTTTAACAGTTTTACTGTTTACATCAAACAAACCTTCAGCTGTACAACAGCAGCATCTCAGTCACCCTGATATAGAGGAATAATCACATTCTGATTATATTTTGTTCTCTGTAGAATGAATTGTTTTTGTTAAAAATCATGTGGATTAAAACAAGTTGAAACAGAAGGTAGCTGTTGATGTCCAACACCAAACAGTGAGTACACAAACTACTATTTGAGATTTATTTTTGAGCCCAATTTTTTGGACTGAAAACCTAGTTGTTTTCCTATTATTTATTATTATAATTTTGTAATATCATCACTGCCTATTTAAACTCACATCATAATTATTACAGTGTATTTTTCAACCCAACCCAACACATTTTCACACAAAAATACAAACTTCCATTAACAATACACAGCAGCACATCCATCATTTCAGATTTATATTTGCACCAATGTAATTGTGTTTTTTTGCCTGTAACCTCTTTTGTGTCTCCACTTGTACTTTTCACATCACTATTTCACAACTGAGTCCTGTCCTTCAACTTTGACTCTTCCTTAACCTTTGTAACTTTTTCATAAAACAACTTCAAAAATCGATTTAACAGGAGCATAACATGATGCTGAACACCTAAACATGCACACAGTTGGCCTCAGCAGGTAACTTAACTTTCACAGCATTTCAGATCTGCTTCTTTTGTGATTAAAAAAATATGCAAATCAGGAAGAGGGGAGACAGTGAGGATTTTTATTTCATAGTAAGAGCATGCTGAGGGCAGCTGACAGAAACTTGTTCTGAAAACAGTAGACACTATTTATTTTTCATTAAGGAAGGCTGCTGAAGAAATTCTGCTTCTTCACACACACACACACACACACACACACCAACATAAATATATATACATATATGCACACACACCCAGACATATGGACTGACGCATGAATACAAATGAATGTATGCAAGGACAAAGAATAAACACTGTGCAAACACAAAACACAGACAAACTCTCTTTTTTTCAGTTTTACTCTTTGTTACACACACACACACACACACACACACACACACACAGACTGTCCTCCTAGTGACTTAATTACCTCCCCCCCGCTCTCAAAGCCACACAATCAAAACCACATTTTGATATAATTTCACTCATTTGTATTCATACATCAAGGCACACACACACTTACTGCACGAACACGCACATGCAGACTCTCTCTCTCTTGCTCTCCCTCACTCTCTCTCCCTCTCTGACTTTCTGATCAAAGATTCTCCATCTTGTTCTTAAATAAAAGGCAACAAGGACCACTGTAGGCTGTAATTACCACCAGAGTCTGATGCTGACTTTGTGTGTGTGTTTCTGTGTGAGTGTGTGCATGCACAAATTTGCCTTACTGTCAGTTTGTGCTTATTCTTGTTATTCTACTTTGATTCTTTGCGTTGATGTTGTTCTGTGATGATTTTTTACTTTGTTTGAAGAAATAATGAATCAAAATGGAGAGAGAGAGAGAGAGAGAGAGACACTGTGTGTGTGTGTATGTTTTACACCGTCTGATGCTGTTTTGAGAAAGTGTATGTCCACATAATTCCTGTTAGTCTTGATTTTCTCCTGCCCTGAACACAACAGTCAGTTCCCTCTCTTTATGTTTACTGAGAAAAGAAAAAGAAGGAGGAGGAAAACTAATGGATGGACAGAAGGAAGGAGAGGAGGCAGAGGCGAAGGAGGAATATGGGAAGCAGGAGGTGGCGCAGTGAAATGGATTGTTGAGGGGAAGAAGGGATGCAAAAGTGAAAAGCAGAATGAATGGAAGGAAGGATGGGGACAGCACTGAGAGAGGACAAGGAGTTAAAGTATAACAGTGACAAATTAAAGAGGAAAGAAAAGAGGATAGACATCTGAAGGCGTAATGCAAAGGAAGTTAGAAATTAGAGGGAGGGATTGACAGATTGCAAGACAGAAATGAAATAATATAAACAAAATGGAAAGGGAGAGGGGAAGAGATTCAAAAAAGAAGGAATTTAAGAAAAAAACAATGAATGTGAGTGGGCGAAAAAGAGGAAAGGATGGATCTAAGTGCTGAAAAGAGGGATGGAGGAAAGAGAGGAGTATAAGGATGAAGGGAGGATATGTGCAATGAGAGACTGAAGTACAGAAACAGGTAAAATGAGACATGGATTAGCAAAAGGCAGATGAAAAGATGGAGAGAGGTTTTTAAGTATGAAAATAACATGAGTGAGGAGTGCGAGGAGAGGGATAGAATAAAGTTTAACACAAGAAAAGAAAAAGAAAAAAACAAAAGAGGTATGAAAAAAGATAAAACAAAAGATGAGAGAAAGGCAGGAGGATTTGATAGAAGAGTGATAAAAGCAAGGTTGAGGGGGAGGGAAAAAAGGGGCAGTGTGCAAGGGGATGGAGGGATGAGGAGACGGATAGATGGATGTGACGGAGGTGTGGAGGCTGTTTTTGTCTCTCTACCTGTGAGGCACAGTAAATCAGAGGCAGATAAGGTAATTCTGTGAGCCGTACATCATCAGGCTACAGACAGTTTTATGGCCAGCAGATTGGCTGTAAGGGCTGCTGATTACAATGAGAGAGAAAGAGAGAGACAGGAATGAAGCCCTGTATCTATTCAAGTTAAACAGATATGTGAGGTCCACACTGTGATATGAAACACAGATGTCAGGGGTCTGTATGATAAACAAGAAATCCCTCATTTATGTATGTTTTTATAATCCAAATAATAATAAATAAAAGGAAAAAATAAGTAAATGTGACAAAAATCCAACGATGCAATAAATATTTAGTTCAACAATAGTAGCAAAGGAGCAATTGTAAAAAAAAGTTTTCCTGATGAAGTGCCTTCGTTCAAAATGGAAAAAAAAATTGCCACTCACTGTGTGTCTATTCAGTTTGTGTGCTGTCATTAAAACCACTGGCTGCTTTTTATTTTTTTAAAGCTCGATTAGATGTGATTAAATGATTAGTTAGCATTCAAAATGAGCAACTTTTAAATAGTTTTCATTTCAAATTTTCATTTTATCCTTCAGCTGCAGTGGGAGTGAAGTGAGTTCTGATGAATTCATAAAATTTTAAAAAACAAAAACTAAAAGTCAGAATGGTAATTTACAGTCAATTCAAAACAACAAACAAGCAAACCAGGTTGCTTAATTGTGCTCTCTTTTAACTCAGTTTTTGGTCCCCACCAGCTCCTTAGGGAAGTATCAGGCTCTGACGGTGTTTGCCATGGAGCAGGAAATGGGCAGTGTGTTTTTTTCAACTGACAACAGCACTCTGAGATCGATGGGAGTGAACCAACATCACTGAATAACTCACTTGCCAAGCTGCAATCAAATCATAATGTATAATGTTTTTAGATTTTAGAGTCTTTGAGCTCTCAGTTTTGGTTTTTGTGGCACATATTAGGTTCAGTCCCTGTGTTTACAGACACAGTTAGGGTGAAGGAAGTGATGCTGATGCGTTTCAACAGCACCACTAAGTGCACCCTCCACAGTGATCATAAAGTAAAATATACACATCACTGAAAGTATTCCAACACAAAGTGAACCTTACAATCGATTTATTGCAGCTCTGTTGTATTGAATCAGTTCATAAAGCTGGAAGTGTCAGTCTGTCCTTTGTGTTTAAGGGTATTTCAGGTGCTGCTAATCATGGATCTGTCTTCAGCCTTGGTCTCTTGCTCAAGGGCACTTCAGCAGGACTCATACCTACCAATGTTGTGGTTGAACCTGCCATCTCTGCATTAAGACCTTTTCTAACAGACCAATGAATATTTTAAACTTTCCACATTGGTCTGCACCAGAAAAAAAGTCAAATGCTGCTGGTGGTTAATTAGAGTTTCATGACCTCCCCCAAGGAAATAGGTCCAGTTTGGTGATGTAGGGTGGGGTTGAGGAGGACACAAAATGGCCGCTGAGAAACGGCCGCCGGCGCCGAGCAGTGTTACTGTATGTGGAGTGAAGGCAGAGGGTGTTTATTTAGTATTTATTCTGCACTTCATCATCTCCCCTCCACTAATCCACTGGCTGCTGAACGCACCACTGACCACGCCGTATCGCTAACCTCTGCCCGGATCACAGACAGCCGAGACTGTGTGTGTGTGTGTGTGTGAGAGAGAAGGAGAGAGAGAGAGAGGGAGACAGAGTGGATGATGTCTATCCCTCCATCTGAAACCTTGTTAAATATTCATTGACAATTATTCCGCTTTGACCGAGGAGTTAGATGATGCTTCTGCAGAGAGAGAGACTGAAAGAGGAAGTGTGAATGTCTGTGAGAGATATAGACAGAGAGAGAGAGAGAGAGGGAAGAGAGAGATGAAGGTGGAGAATAATAGAAGATTGTCTCCGCAATATTATGATAAATCACTTGTATGTAAAATCATTAAATGACCGACAGACAAACCAAAAACACAGACTGACAGAGACCACCCACTCATTCTCTCTCTCTCACTCTCTCTCTCTCTCTCTCTCTCTCTCTCTTTCTTCCCCTCTCTCTCACACACACCCCAGCTCTGAGCATGATTAGGTGAACGTATTAAATATTAAAATATCAAATAGTGTCCTTGGTCGAGTCTGCTGCCATCTGAGGGCTGACTCTTTGTGAAAGAGACAGAACTGAAACTCTCAGTCGTCCATCACTCGCTGTTCGTCAGGCTCGTCAATTTTTTTTTGTCCAGGACCAGAATCGACTTTCCTGACTAAGTGTGTTTGACTGTGGTTGTCAGCACCTCAGTGTGCATCCTGAAGTGTTTGTCAGATAGTCAGTGTCTGAATCCTCCTCTCTGATAACAGAGTCAGGATCAACAGTTTAATCACTGTAAATTCACTTTTGAGTGTACGACACCACCAAAGACTGTCCATAAATGTGCACTGTTGTCCCTGCTTGTGCGATTCATTCTGTCTCACATCTGTCTGTGGAGACAGACCTGTCTCTCACCTTCAGCTGTGTCCACGTGAAGCAGATCTGAACACTTTTTTTCTCTTCAGCTACTGTGACCTTTACCCACAGTGCTGAGAACAGGTGAACAGTCACATACAAATGTAGACAATGAATAACGTTACACACACAGTGTTTATATATATGAACAACTACCAACAAATATATCGGCACACAGGGGGATGAAAACGAGTTGTGGTTATTTGGTCATAATTGTAGATACCATAAATATTTACCATATACCATAAAAGTTTGTGTGAAGTGACAGCACCACTTCTGTTGGTGAATGTTATTTTTGTTATTTCATGTGATCTCTGAGGATGGGTACTTTCAACAAGAAGTTTTAAAAACAGCTTAGCAGACATATTTCATCAGTGTTCACTCTTTTCGGAGTTATGAATGAAGTTCTGAATGACATATTGTATTGCAGTTTTGAACACTGCTAAAGGAACTTTCTGACAGTGACCAGTCAAATGTGGTTAACAACCAGAAAGATGAGTTTTGGAAACATGGTGTTTTTTATTTTACAGTTTTGCCCAAATGTGTTCAGAGTTGTCCAATAAAATTCATCCCGCTCCTGAGGAGATCACGATGAGTGCAGATCGCTCATCTGCGTGACGAACGCCCCCCTTAGGCGTCGTTATGGCAGCTGCTGATTCCAGCCGGGTGGGTCTTAGCGGTGGATCAGGGTTTCTTCACTCCCGACTAACGAGGCCGTAAAAAGATCAAAATCTGTTTCGAGCTGAGCGGCGTGGTAACAGTCTCCCCTGCTAATTTAGGTTGGGTTTTTTCCCATTATTTTAATTCCTCCTGGAGTTGGTGTATAGCATTGTTGCTGTAGCAACCATGATAATCCAGTGAAGAAGACCCTCGGGGGCAATGGTGGCATGTTGTGGCAGATGCCAACAGCTGTAAAGTATTTCTCAGTCAGAAAGAGCGGGAGGAGCTCTCTTTCTGCTTTTCCTTTATCAGTCTTTATTATTTTTTGTCCTTTTATTCTTTCTTTATTATTGTTTTCTTTTCTTCTCTTCTTTATGGTCATTGCTTTCTGTTACCCCATTTTTCTGATCTTACTCCTCTCCATCCATGCAGTGTTCAGAAAGAACGTGATCAAATCTTGTTTTATGAAAACCAGCACAAATAATCTGTAATCAGATCATTTCAATCTGTAATCACTCTTTCCAAAACCGAATCAAGAGTAATTTTTCTTGAATCCACTTTTCAGTGCATTTCATTCATTCATTTGTTGGTTCTTTCTTTCTTCAAAGTTCCTGAAACAAGTCAATTTGTTTTAAATTCTGGATAATTTTTCTTTTACATTATAAAAACAGTGGCGATTTTTCCAGTGTTCTCCCCTTCTTTTTCTCCCTATCATTGCCTTAATCTCGACCTCCCTCTCCCCTGTGCTTGTACTCTTTGCCCCCCCCCTCTCTCTTTCTCTCTCTACCATCGTTCTCTCTCTGAATCAGTCAGTGGAAGTTGAGGACTGTAGCCGCTACATCACGTGTTTTGATTTATGTTCCATCTTTGATATTGAAAATAACTAGAACAGTGTCCTTGAGCGGAGCAGAAAGCCTAGGCAGGACGGGGAGGTGGGGGGAGCAGGAAAAGGAGTACGAGGAGGTGCATTTGAAGAGAGAAGTAGAATAAATAAAGACAAAGACCATGTAGTCGCTCTCCTCTGTCCATCACGTCACGCATTTCTTTCCTTTCCAGATACTAGCTGTCATATCCCATCTAATATCCGAGAACTACGCAGAATGGACCTTAATTACCTGTAATTTACCCCCCCGAAATCTTAATTCCACTCCGCCACAAGCCACGTAAATAAACGCCACATCTAATTTGCTTGTTTTGGAGACCACCGGTCCACAGTGATGGATATGAGAAGCCTTTGAATCAGCTCAAGGTAATTTGATTTTGGAGGAGCCTGCTGCATTTTTAATGGTCTGAACTCAGTCAGGCGTGAGGTGGTATTTTTTTTTTTCAACTCCAATCAGAAGTGTCACCTTTGATACAACTGCAACACTTAAGCTTTTTGTGTGTGTGTGTGTGTGTGTGTGTGTTTGGGTGTTTTTCAAGATTATATCATTTGTATATGTGCTTTCACTTCTCACCTGGCTGCAGTGATCCACAAGTGCACTACAGGACACTATGACATCACTGCTGACTGGTGTTACAGGTATGACAGAGGTAGATGACGTGGAGCTAAGTTTTTCATTTTATGATACTGCTGTATTTAATGTAAAATTACTCATCATATTTTTTATGAAAATCTACTATTTCTTTCTGAAATGTTGAAGCAGGAAAAAAAATGCAAGTACAGTATGTAAAACACTGTTTTTGTTGAGAAGATATAAACACATTATGCGCATAAAAAATAAAAGAATAAACAGTAAACAAACTCTAAAAAGTAAAATTAGGATAAAACTCTTCCAGTAAAATTATAACACAGTGCAAGCAGTATAAGTACAAGGTAAACGATAATAATCAAGTATAAAACACAGTAAATGGAATTTGCCACTGTTGACCAAGCCCACTCTCTTCAATCTCCGTACAAATAACAAAAATTTATAATTGAAAATTCCCATGTGAGACATTTCAGATGACATCAGTATAATTTGACTGTGATTTTATTTTACCAGGCAGGCATCATTAGGCAGGCAGATCATTACCAAACTAAGTGGATTTTATGCCTAAACATAACCATTTCAACACCAAGGACGTGGGAATGATTGTTGCATATACTGTACGCAGGTGTAAGGTTGTGTTATTTGTATCTAGAATTGGCGAAACCAGGTTGTTTGATCATTTAGTAAAGGCTCAAACTGTAAATGTATTGACCATACAACTTTCACAGGAGACAATCACTGAACGTCCTACCAATTTAAGCCCGGCTGGTCTATAGCCGAACTACAATTTGTGTTCATATGTTTTCAAATGTTACAGAAAAAGGTAGAATAAACCAGTGGCATCACTTCCACCACAGTTAAAGCAAGAGCAAACATGAATCCATACAGCTCATCTTTTCTTGTTACACCATCCTCTCCTTCTTCTACACACACAAACACAGACAGATCCCAACAAAAAACACACATTCAATCATCACCATCATCTGCGTATCTCTCCTGCTGAGTGTGTGCGTATGTGTGTGTGTTGTAGCAAAGAAAGGGTTTTCTCGTGATGTTGTTTTTAAAATCATATTTGATTTCATGCATAATTAGCTTGGCCATCAGCAGCCGCACACTGGGTGCACAGAGACACACACACACACACACAGACTCACGGGTTAGACAGGATATGCTCACACTGAACACAGAACTCACATTTGTACAGTACTAGCAACTTGAAGGTGCCCTGTTCACCTGTGTGTGTGTGTGTGCAAGAAGCCTGCAGGCAGCTTCCAATTTGCCGATAGAGTGAGGGAGAGAGTGAGTCTTCTTTGCTTTGCTGGAGACTCACTCACAGTCGGATTAAAAACTTAATTATGTTTTAAAATGATATTTTAATTAAATATGGAGGGAAGCAGAAATGGATTGGCACCAAAATAATTAATCAAACATCAAAAAAAAAGAAAAAAGAAAAAGCAGTAGCGTCTTTCTTTCTGCTTCGGCCAGCAGAAAATAAAGTCAGCAGGCCCGTTAGCTCAGCTGAACATTCATTTAATTCTCCCTCTCACTGTGTTTTTTTTTCTTTCTCTCTGCCCAATACACAAGAACCAATGACTTCCATTCCCCACCATGCATTTGTGATGGTGATAATTTACAGATGTAATTAATTATCCAGTTGCTAATTAATCATCAGTGTACTCTTTGTGATCTCCACTCTCCGATGTCTGATAATTGGTTAACTACTTCCTGACACTAGCAGCCACTGTACCTGACAAACATGCTCCTTGTCCTTGGTTAAATGTGACAGTAGAACTAATATGTAGCATTTTGCTTTAAATATCCATTACATTTCCTTTATTTGGCCATATCCTCCTTATAAAGTTGATATACAACATTTACGCATCTCCAGTATTTCCAATACCCCCTCTTTCATTTAGATCTGGCTTTGGTCTCCACCGATTCCTTAGAGAACTCGCTCAGTCTGTAGCTGCAACATGGTCCAGTCAATTTATGTAACTGTGTCTGTCTGCTGCTGCTGGAACAGTGAGACCAAACCAGACCAGGAAATGCACCACAAAACCAAAACAGGCAGCTAAAAGAGGCTACAATGCTCTGTAAAGGTGCAAGGTTTTTGACACTGTGGTTGGGGTTTTTACTCCGAGCTCCACTTTCAGATTACACTGAGGCATTTGATTTACTCTTAAAGTAAAAACCGTTGATAACTGTACTGACAGTTTAAACCCTTAGCTGGCCATTAGTATTTGGTCATGCATCTGAATGATTTCATCTTCTTCATTTGTTCTTCACTACCTTCTTCTTTTCTCTCCTTTTCTTGTTTCTTTTTCTCCTACCTTTTCTCTCTTATCCTTTGCCTTGTCTCTCCCCTGTTTCTGTCTGATTTTTCAGTTTGGGGGGGTGATGGAGGGATGAGAGTGAGAGGAAGAGAAGGAAGAAGGAGGGATAAGTGGAGAAGAGAGGAGGGAGGGAGATGATAGAGGCAATCAATATTTCTAGCATTCTAATTAAAGCCTCTCTGTGGAATAAATCCATGTAATTATCAGTAAATGAAATACAAGGTCACTACCTGATGGAGGGATGGACGGAGGCTGATGGAGGGATGGAGGAAGGAGAAAACAACAGACAAGCAGCATGTTTAGTGGTGTGGATTCTGCTGATGATAGAGCATATTTGTTATTTTTCACCATAACACACACACATTTATTATGACCCTCATTAACATAAGACAACTGTAAGCTTGATGCTAAAGCAAACACGTCATCTTTAAACTTCCGTTTGAAATTGTCCTCTTACATTAAATGTCCTCACTTTCTAAAAAATGTCCCCACTTTGTTTAAATGTTCTTACTTTCCATAAATGTCTTAGCTTTCCAAAAAATGTCCTCAATTTTTCTTAAAATGTCCTTAGTTTCAATAAATTTTAAAGAAAAAGAAATATATCCTCCATTTCTGAACATTTCTTTTCTTTCCAAAATTGTCCTCACTCTTCCAGAATGTCCTTACTTTGCTAATTCGTCTTCTCTTTCTCAAAAAATCCCTTATTTCCACTGATGTCCTCACTCAGTATGCAATGCAGGAAAAAACACATGCAAGCACAAATACCTACGGACATACACATACATTGAGCAGCAGGGGCAGGAAGTAACGAAATGCAGAAAAATGCAGAGAAATTTTAGCTGGAAGAGTGTGGAATGGTTGGAGTTATTTATCACTGGAACAATGTTAATGAAACACTAAAGCTGGCTGTGTGTGTGTGTGTGTGTGTGTGTGTGTGTGTGTGTGTGTGTGTGTGTGTGTGTGTGGAGAGAGTAGGTTTTTAAAGTAATACTATCTCACACAGCCCACCTTCTCTGAAGTGTTTAGATGATACTCAGATGAATTAACAGAGAGGAAGATAAACACTAAATAAATGACTAAAGACACTGCTGGAGACTTTAGATGTTTGCCATCCCTCTCTCGCGCTCTCTATCCATCCTTCTTCATCTCTTTTTCTTCTTCTTTCCCCTCCTTCCTCCATCCCCAATCATCCAAATAACATTTATTGGTTTACCACTTCTTTTTTTCTTATAATTAGTTTTTACAAAAACCCTCCTTTCAGCTACTTTCTCTGCAAACAGCATTCTGTTTGATTCACTGTGCGTGTGTGACACACCAGAGAATACAATAAAGTGAGTCTGACCTTGTCTGTCATTCAGCATCTCTCTGAGCCAATCAGAGACACTTCCACCTGCATGCTGCTGTGCCTTTAACCAATAAACTGCATTGTTCACTGTCTTTTTTGTGTGTGTGTGTGTGTGTGTGTGTGTGTGTGTGTGTGTGTATTTGTATATGTAGTGTACGCAGAGACTGGAGAAGTGTTATTGATTTTTCTCAGGTGATCATCATTTTCTCTCCGTTGTCTCTTCTGGCCAGTTGACGTTTTTTTCCCTAATAGTCTTTTAGGTCTGCATCACTAGAGCATGCTGGGAGATCAGCCAATTTAGCACAGAGACGTGTCAGGGATCTGTGCGTGTGTGTGTGTGTTAAGATGCTAAACTGCTGCTGACTCCTTTAATAAAAAGCCAACGATTGTTTGCAGTAAAAATCTACAACATTTGTCTCTTTTTCTCAGAGGAACAGTGGATGCTGAGGTGCCCTTGAGCAGAGTTTTTGATTTATTTTTTCTCACAGCAACAGCGAGCAGCCTGATTGATCCTGATATTCGGCATTAGGAAGGAGAGCGTGGGTTATAACTAGGAATGGACGAGCAGGCTGAGGGACCTGTCAATCACACACAGGCCCAGGGACTTACCCAAATTCTCATGCAAACATTGAGTTGTTGTCATACAGTGTGTTAATACATTTGCCAGTCAGTTTGAGAGTGTTAACAGGTTCCAGGTCAGCCTGGTTCTGCTGCGGGAAAAAAAGCAGGTGACAGAGCTTGTGCAATGACGCGTATGAAGCTGGTTTGAGATGAAGGTGTTTGGCAGGCATCAGAGCCCAGTTCAGGGGCGGGGGGCAGGTGTTACAGCAACTCCCATTAATAGAGCTAATTAACATTAGCCACTGTTCTAATTAACACAGAAACTAATTAGGAAATAATTAACAGACATAAGAAAAATCTGATCTTAATGGGAAAGAGTGAGCGATGAGGTGGACGTGGCGTCACAGACAGAAAGAGAAAAACTGTGGGCTGTTGTGGAGGGCACTGAATGTGAGGTGAATGTTTGTCGTCAGTGACACCGACAGAGGTGCTGAGCTGGTCCACATGGGACCACATCTGCACCTTGAGGAAACAAAATCATCTTTTGTATTTTACTTTTTCAGTGTTGCAACTGATTCTTGCATTTTTGTTTTTCTTTGTTTGACTTAGAGATCCATCAGTTTTCCCATATCACTTACCTCTGCAGCATCGGGGGGGCTGGAGCCAATCCCAGCTGACACTGGGCGAGGGCAGGGCACATGCACCGGTCTATCACAGGGCTGACACGTAGAGACGTATATTCACGGTCACAGTTACCAATCAGCCTTAACCTGTGTGTGTTTGGTTGAGTAGGAGGAAGCCAGGGTACCTGGAGAAACCCCAAGGTTATTATGATCAAATTTTACATAAAAAAATGAGAAAAGAAATACACTAGCCTTTAGAGTAGTATTGAAGAATCAGGAATATCCAGGAAAACTGTTGTTTTCAAATGGCTGTGAAACTATAAGCTAATATATGATCAGTGCATAGAATTGCCTACTCACCAGTACCCAATCCAGTATTTTAGGCAGTACCAGAGGTATTTGTGATACTGGTACTCCAGTACTGTGCCCAGCAACTCCAGCTTGACTTTGTCTCTCTGTCGCTGTGTCACAGTCTTAACTTTACAGTCTGTCTCTGTCTGTGGGCTCCACTGTCAATATGTCTGTGGACCACAGAAATGTACAGCATTTGTGCAGTGAGTGCAGTCATTCCATCAGCAGCTGTTCTCAATGAGAGCTTCTTTCCTTCATTCCTCCTCTAATCTTTTGCCACCACTGCAGTTTCTCTCCCACTCACTCCCTGTCCTTTGTTTCTGAGAAGAAAAGGGATGAGGGGATAAGTGGAGGAGGAGGGAGGGATTGAGGGAAGGAGGTTGTAGAAGGTCAGCGGGAAAGGTGGAGGTGAGCTGATCCTCAGCAGAAACATCTGGACAACACAAGCAGCCTGCGGACAGGACACACACACACACACACTTGTAGCTCTGTTTTACAGATGTAGCTCTCCTTGCTTTCATTCTTTTTGGTTGTGACTAAATGATGAAATTCTGATGACAGATAATAGATTTATACAGAGATTACATTAATATGGACACAGTGCAGTAAATTATGTTGCGTGAATGATTCCATACATTCTGCAGGGATTGTAATTCATACTGTTAATTCATAGAAAAACAGAATAAAAATTGTAGATTAAAAATTTACAGACTGATCGCTGTTAACTGACGATACACAAAAGTTTGTAGTTTACATATTGTACTGAAATTGGTCATTGTAAAATCTGTCATGTATTCATGACTATTATAAACTGAGGCTGCTGTCGAAGGAAGATCTGGGTGTGTGTGTATGTGTGTTTGTGTCTTCTTGTATCACTAGCAATTATTAATTCTGCTCTCAAAGATGAAAGCGGAGCATTCATTCAGCTGCTTCACACAAATCAGACTGTATAACTGTATCGACATGTGCAGGTGCCTGTGTGTGTGTGTGTGTGTGTGTGTGTGTGTACGCGCGTGTGCGAGTGTGCATGCGTGTGTGTGCTGTGCTGGCAGCTGGATGCAGCCGTCTCATATCCATTATTGATCCTGTATCATTACCCACTGCTCTGCTCTATCAAGACAAAAACACCCTGTTATTGGAATATCTCACCTCAAGTATTGACCTGCGACACAAACACTCACACACACGCACACACACTGATGTTGCATGAAATTAACTTCAAACTTGGATTCAAAATGACAAAAAAAAAAAAACAACCTCAGAAACGGCTCACTAATTAAAATCTCACCAAGGTGTTCTCTCGTTATCAGTCTGAGAACAGCTCACTCATACTGTAGGACTCCAGTGTGTCTGGAAGATGCAGGTGTAACACAGAGATCTCACCTGAGCCTGTTAGGACAGTTAAATGACCTCAGCCTCGGCTCCGTGGTGTCAGTGTGAGGGGATGAATCTGGTCTGTAGTCATGAACTCTACAGAGACCTCTGGGCCTCTGAGCCTCTGTTAAGAAGAACACATGTTCTCCATCGACTCGCTCTGCAGTGCCAGCCATCCATCATTGTACTTGTGCTGCTGTACTCGGCAATGTGTGTAAACAGTGTTAAGAAATTATCAACAACAATAACATTGACATTTAAGAACAATGACATGCAAACTAATTGCCATTAAACATTACTAAAGCCACATTAGTGTCGCCTGGAGCTTAAAGTGTTAACTACACCCCAACACTGACTTAGCTGCACTGAAGGCTGAACCGGGAGGAGGATCATGGGGATGGGGTCATCAAACTAATCAGAATGCATCCTCTGGAGAAAGTGAATATCGTCTTGTCTTTCATGTTTCAGTCCACCCAGCTTGTTTGATGAAGTTACTGTGGGCAGAGAGACTAAAGGTGCACAATCTGGTGTCTTGAAATTTCCCTCTTCACCTTCGTGTTCTTGTTACTCTTGATTGTGCAACAATCAACCACAGCGTAGCGCTCACTCACCTGACTCCTGGCATTAAGACGTTCCTGCCAGATCAAAGAGACATTGGCCACAGGTGCTGCTGGACGCTCAGGCCTCATTGCTTCCCTGGAGACACAGGAGGCAAAAAGTGAGACACATAACGTGGTCTGTAACAAGTGAACGTGCTCTACTTCCTGTCTATGTATCTGATGTCGCTCTGTGACACGACCGGTTGATTGATTTGCATATGGACGTATTAGCTGATATTTGTTTTTAATGAATCACGAGCAGAGGATGTGTTGTGGATCTCACAGTGTGTTTGTATGCTGCTCAGCTCTCAGTCCTAACACTGCTGTTTGATTGGCAGTTATAGCCCCAGGAAAACCCCAGGAGACATACACACACACACACACACAGGCAGTCACACTAACATGAGCACGTTCGGACACGTGCACACAAGTAGGGTATTCAGCCACATTTTGACGGCGAGCGAATCGACACGCACGCTCGCCAGCAAACACACGCGCATATTTTTTTTAACATGAAAACATATAAAAGAAACACACACACCTTTAGGGATGTGCTTGTGAGGGTTTCCCTTTGCTGGGTAAATTGGCCCTGACATGTAAACAAAAAGCTCCAAAATGACTCGATTCAGCACATTGTGGTGAGGCACACACACACACACACACAGTCGGAAACACTAGACATTGTTGACAAAATGAAAATATTTACATTGCTTTTTGCTCATTAAGGAATGAAAGAGCAGTCAGGTGATCACAGATGTTAACAAACCTCCCATCATTTCTTCCTGCCCCCGCGTGCACAGCTTCCTGTGCAGTGAACGATTCAAACTGGTGTTTGTCTTATCACGGAGGAGGGCAGTCTTATCTGCAGAAACTCAGAGATTCTCAGCCCAGTCTTCCACTGAACTGAACTGAATCACACTTAAACAACAAGATACACAAGTATCCAGTGGATATCAACAGGAAGTATGACAGCATGGTGATGGCTGGAAGTTTTCACGCTTAAGTTTGGCAGAAATCGGAGATATGGTTATAATGTAGCTGTGATCGATCCTTGTCAGCTGTTTTGTAGTAATGCTACAGGCGTGTTTCCATCCACCTGGCCTTCATTTGCATTGATTTAATGGCACCCACTGGAAGATTAGTTCCACTGATTATCTATCTCTATTAACCAACATCCACATGGACACATACATTCTTTCAGAAATTTTTTTTAGTTCTTTGTAATAAATTGTATAACATTTGCAATAGATTTGGATGGAAACCCAATTTATGCGCACATATGCGTGCACGCAGCAGATTCAGCACCGTGTGTCATATTCCAGCTTGGCTAAATGGTGAATAAAGTGCTTTCATAATGTTTGGAAACAAATGGAAATTAGGCAAATCAAACACAGAAAAAAACATCCTTTGAAAAACAACCCCATTTTTATGTGTTTCTCTTTCTTTGATAGCGTTTCACACATAAACCACATCCACACTACCAAATGTCTTTATTTTCTGCCCTGTGCACGTGTACTGATCTGTGCTGATCAGTCGTATCTTATGCCACACACACACACACACACGTTGCTCAAGTCTGCGTGTCTGTGTCAATTGTATAACAGCTCACAAAAAATATGTACATTTTTTACTTGTGTTTTCATCCCTGTTACAGTTCGGTAGACAGACGGGCACACACACACACACACACACACACACACACACACACTAACAGATGGAGCCATGAGTCTACTTTGAAGAGAAATAATTTCTGATAGAAATCCTTGAAGATCCTTCGGACTGGGAAGCAGCCCAACTCATCACTGTGTGTATGTGTGTGTGTGTGTGTGTGTGCACGCGCGTTTTAAACAGACACTTTGTTCCAGTTCTGTGTCCTCAAGGCATCCAGGAGAAATTGCTTCACTGTATGTATTTCATTATAGCCTCAGTCAGCTGTTAGGGTTGGAAAAACTACATCTACAACCAGAACTAGATTAATTTGCTTGGTTCAAACTATGGAAATGACTGACTGAATAAATAAGAAACTGACTAACTGACTCTGTCGCTCACTGACCAAATAACACTGACAAATTTACATTTTCATCCTTTCCGTAAAAGCCTGTCATCCACAGTGAAATTTCAAATCTAAAGCTCAAACAGGGAGCAACGCAGACCAAGGTTTTATGCAAAGCAATGTGTTGCAGACAGAATGTGTCTGTCTTAACTTGTATAGCACATGGCATGCACCTGGAGTTTTCGTCTTCCTCTGGGGATGGTTGGTGAGTTGTAAGTTGTTCTTCCCAGACAGACACACTGTACTGACTGAGGTGTTCAGTAACGACAATGAAGCTGGGACTGATTATGTTTCACATTCTTGCATCCTTATCATCTTGTAAATGTGGTTTGTCGAGGTCCGTTATCACTTTAACTTCGTATTTTCTTTGTTATTTTACCCCAGCTGATACTGTATGCTTGCTGTTATTAGTGTAAAGAGCATTTGGAAATGTTAAGGATTTGACACGGGTAAAATGAACTTAAAAAGTGAATAGACTTTGATGTATAATTGAGGAAGGATTTTCCTCCAGGTGAAACAATGGGACGAGGGTTAAATCTGATTGGCTGTCACTCTTTTGAGCACACACACAATTAACCATCTGATCACTTTGACAGCTGCTCGTAAAGATCACAGCAAGTAGTCCAGTGATAAATGTGTCTTTACTCACTTTTAGCAAAACAACCTTTTTTGATTTGTTACTTCTAAAACATCAGACTTTTGAATCTAACTCTGGGCCCCGCATTCACAGTTACAAGCTGCAAGGGAGCACATTAGCAACGAAAAGAACAATCTGACCAACTAATGAACAACTCCACTGATTTACTGACTCGCTGCCCAGCTAACCAGGCAGGAAACAGTCTGCAAACGCAACCAAGAGAGACGTAATGAATGGAAAGTGGAGAGACATTTAGACAAAGTGAGAAACATTTTCTCTGAGAGCTTCCAGTTAGTTTCATTTCTATAATAACAGCACACACACAAACAAAACATACACTCCCACACCTTCACGCACACACGGAGAGAGTGGCGCAGGCGGCGCTGTTGATTGTGTATCGCCGGTTTGTTTATTAGCTCTCTGATTGAGCGGCTCTGCCCTACACAGATTGGATGACCTTTCCAGATCCTTCCGCCGAGGCCGCTAAGTAGATCGGATGGCGAACGCGGAGCGACGACACTTTATTCAGATTGTTACCCGAAAAAAAAGCAGTCGGTCATATGTGTGTGTTGCTGCTGTTTGTACACACTCAGTCTGCCTTCATTGGTTCAATTGAAGCCTCATCTCCATATAGTTTGTATGCAATTACATCTGAGCGCCGTGCTGAGTGCCTCTATATGATTGTGTCTGGATACGGAGAGAGACTGACTGCGATGTGTGTGTGTGTGAAGTATAATTTGTGAGAAAGAGCCGTGATTTTTGCACGATGTGAGAATATGCGTGTGGGTTTTTTGTGTACGTGGAGCAATTCAGGGTCGATTTGTGTGCACGCGTCTTTATGGGAACATTTGTGATGGGTGCGTGTGCGTTTTTGTGTGTGTGCGAGAGGTAATTTGCGTCAGAGAAAAAGCGATTCATGCTAAATGTGTATGTGTCTGGTCTAATGGGTAATTCATGTTAGTGAGGTGTGTGTATGTGAGTCTGTATATGCATTTATATGCATATACATGTACGTACGGATATGTGTGTGTGTGTGTGTTTGTCAGCTGCGATGAGAGTGCCGGGGATAAGCCTGGAGTGTGTTTCTAGTGGCTCGTTGGCCACTTGTAGGGCTTTAAAGGGCACGTCCGTCAAAAATGTGGCACGGCTGAATCTCATTCATCTGCACTAAACAGCTAATCACACTCAGAGGAAGATGATCCCACTAGATACACAACACTGTCACACACGCACACACACACTCTCCGTTCACCTTCAGACAGAGGTTTTACATATCACAAAAGGTTGCTGTGATCATTTAACTAATGACACGTGAAGAGGGGGTTATCATGACTATAGCTAATTATAAAAGCACAGTTACTCATATGTTCTTTTCTGTGTTTAGTCGTAGTGATGCGTGCAACTATTGTTGTGGATAAATACATTCTCTTGACCAATTTGCTTCTCAAAAAGATGAACATTCCATTAAGTTGTAGTTTTGATTGTATCCAGCTTTTCTCTGAGCAATAAAATCTAGCTCAACGTGTCTCCTGTGGATGGGGCCACAGTCATTAGACTCCACTGCCACTCTGCTTGTTGGAGGATGATGTTTCTGGTGCAGATGTTAAACACCTGGCCTGATGTCAACTTACAAAAACAATTATTTAAAATGAACTCTGAAAGCGACGCATTGCTTGCAAGGATGTGCTGTAAAATTAAACCCCGAACAGGAACCGGAAGCAGCTAACATGGAAAGATGGCAGTTCACCAGATTTACCCTTTGAGATCATGAATATCCTCTGTGCTGTGGGTCATGTGACTGATTCTCAAGTTGTCTGCTCTGTCCTCCAGGCCGAGCTGATCTCCAGCCAGCGCGAAACCCAGCGAGCCGCCCTGGAGCAGATGGCCGTCAAGCTGAGCAGCCTGCGCTACCCCTCGTCCACCAGCAGGAGGCAGCACGGCCAGCTGGCCCGGAGCAACAGGTTAGGCACACAACAGAATGCATAGTGAACTTGTTGACAGTTGTATTTGCAAAACTGTCTGAGTGGTAAGCAGGGTAGCCACTCAGCGAAAAACTTCAATTGCACACAAGTTCAGTTTATTCTGAATCAGATTATTCTAAGCAAAAAGATGTTGCATTTGTAAAACTGTGGGCCACACAGGATGAGTGAGCAAATGTGCAGGGGCTGACGCGCCTGCGAGCAAGGCATTTAAATCTCAGCTGCTGAACTCCAAAAGAAGAGAGCAATTATCTGGTTCTTACAATACATCCAGGCCAGGTGCCCTCCATCAAATGTAGACCTGCAATGGTATCAGTGAAGCGTATTATAAAATACAAAGAAGTGATGAGAAGGACACACTGACAGAAGAAGAAGAAAAAGACGTGTGACACACACATGCTGTCTTAACAGCAGTAATCTGGTGTGGCCAGACTCGGCGAGCGGCATCTTTGGTCATGCCGCCTGTTGCCGTTTCATCCTCGCCTTTGAGGAGCCCCCCTCTGTGGTTATCACTTGCACACAGGGCGCGCACACACACACACACACACAATAAGAACATACACAAAGTTGTGTTGTATGCAAATGACTAACAGCTTATACTGCGCTCACTGTGAATCTGTTGTATGTTGTGTTTTCAGACTTTATGGGTGCTGTACGTACGGTCGTCACAGTGACTTCCATGAAGGATATGGTGTGCTCAGTGCAAACGCACACACATGCAAACATAAGACACACATTTCTTAAAATTGCTGTAAATCGCACATTTTTTTATGGCATCGCTGAGTTTTTGGTAACTGTGAACTACTGTTACATTTGAATAAATGGAATATAAGTTGTTTACACACACACACACACACACACACACACACAAATGTAAATGTAAGATTCATTTTGTTTGTGTTTGTGTTTTCCAGTCCTCTGTGGCTGCAGTGTAATGTTTCAGTAATTTACATCGGATGCGTTGGATACTAATTGGTTATTCATATATTAGCTGCTTCTTTTCAGATTTACATGAGTTTGTTTGTGTGTGTCCAGTGAAGCGGTGTGTGTGTGAGTGTGTGTGTGTGTGTGCGTGCGTGATGAGTTTGTATTAAGTGGATGTTACATGTTTTTCTTTGGAGCTGCTGTGGGCTGAGCTCAACTGAGATTTGTGGTTTTGGTTCAGTTGAAAAAAAAATGAAGGTCAGACTGAATTATTTACTGATCTCACACCAAATATCTCAATTGGAAATTAATGACAAAAGAAACTTAGATTTAAAAAAAAAAGTATGTTAGGTCCAAGAAATGACCACTGACCATTGGTTAAATTATTAATATGTTTATTTATCGGCAGTTTTGCTGAATATAAAACAAACTAGCTTATCTATTTTTTAAACTTTGAGGGAAAAGAACTCTACACTGATCAATGAATTATACCATTCTTTTTATTTTTAATTGATTAATGAAATTATGCAATTTATTAATTGCATTCTTCATATTAATCATATCATAAATAAACCTGTATTCATTCATTTATTCTCTTCTGTAACTGCAACAAAGACCAGTATGAATAAATGAATAACTGAACAAGTGACTAAATAAATGAATAAATTCACCACTGAATTATTTGATAAATAGATTAAGCAATGATTGAATATGTGCGTGTGGATGAAATATTTTTATTGATTTGATGTGAGTGATTGAATGAATGGATTGACAAATAAATGACTGAATAAGTTCAAAATGAATAATGTAATAGTTGGATGCATCAAGAAAAGAGTGGGTGAATGAATGAATGAATGGACGTCAGCAGGTGCTGTGCTGCTGTTCGCTGACACTCAGAGTTTTAATGTGTCTGTCGGATGAATCCATTAGACCAGTGTCAGTGAATCACCTCATAAATCTAACAGAGTCTGTGACTGAAAGGTGACGGCTGCTAATATGACTCATTCAACCTTTCACTCTATCACTCCATCCCCCTCTCCTGTCCTCCCACCTTTCCGTCTCGTATTCATTCTCTTTTCTTCTCCATTCGTTCATTTTCCTATGCGTCCACCTTCTTTTTCTTTCATCCTCTCACCCTTGGGCCTTACTCTTCCCTCTATCCCTCCATTTTTCTCATTCCTCTTTTTCCCTTTCTCCATCCCTCATTCATTATCTCTTATAACCAGCTTCCCCTTTTCTTGTCTCCTTTTCTTTTCCTCCTGTTCATACTTTTTGTTCCTAATCATTCTTGCAGTCCTTATTTCTATTTTCTTTCCATCTTTCCTCCTTTACTTCCTTCATTTCCTCCCCTATCCCCATCCTTTCTTTTCCTTCCCTTCCTTCCCTTTTCCCTCACTTTTCTTTCTCCATTAATCCATCTTGCTTCTTCTCTCTGTTCGCCTTTACTTCCAGTTTCCTTCTGTCATTTCTTCTCCTCCTTTCTGTCTCTCTCTTGCTCGCTGCCTGATATTTTTCATCGCTCCTCCTCCTCCACCTCTTTCTGCTGTACATAGGATGATGAATTAGAGACAGTGGTTACAGCTGCTATCGCCGTCGCAGCAGCAGACGGGGAGTGGGAGAATTGGGAAGTGATGAAAAGAGAGGGACAAAGTAGAAAGTGCAGGATCATGGGAAATACATCCATTTAAGTTTGCACTTACACTTAACTTAAGTTTGCCACCAGACCTCTATTTTAAAACCTGTTCATTCTAAAAATAAATAAAGAAGGTGAAATAATGGTGATGATAATAATAACCATGATAACAATGATATAAAACTTTTCACAGTGCTTTATATTCAGAAAAAACAAATACAAAAAAGAGTCAACCAAAACCAGACCAAAGGCCACACCAGTATTTACAAAAATGTAGCAGGAGTTTTTGCTCATTCCAGTGTCATGTTCCTCATTATTAGGTTTATTGCTCATGGGCAGGCAAAGTAAAGTTTAACTAGTATGAAACTTAGACTCACAGAGCAAACTGGGGGGCACAGTAGCAGAATATTAGCTGTGGTGCACCGTGTAGTTTTAATTAAGCTCCTCTGTCGAGGCTAAACTTCTCTACAAAGGTTTTTCAGCCCCTACTCGCATTATTCTTTGGTACCTTACTTAGTTAAAGTTCCTTTCCCAGAAAAACCAAGAGGAACTTTGGTGTTACTGACTCGATCACGCCATCTTGATGGAATCATCGTTAAAGTGATTATGAAATTAATTCAGATTAATATTCCCTTATTTCCTAACAGAGCTAATTTCCTACACTGCAATTTTCCAGTGTGAGAAAGTAAAATTGACAAGAATATTTTTGTTAAAAAAAGAGACAGATACTTAACACACTTAAACTTTTTTTTCTTTCTTTTTTGGTGGGAAAAACTACATCAAATACAAATTATTATTCCAAGTGTATTTTTATGTCTTAAAATGTGGCTGGAGGGCATCGTAAATTTAACTGAGAGCGCGGGTTGTTTGGTCTGCTCTGCTCGACTACTGAGACTGTTTGACATTCAGAGGCTTTGCTCAAAGGCACCAGGAGAGCTGAGACAAACTTTCACAACACCTACTTAACATTACCTGTCCAACTTCAGCAGGCGGACTTCAATTACCTTTTTAAATCTTTATTTTCACTTAGTGAAATCTCTTTGTAACAAGTGGAAAGATGAATATCTTTTTTCCCCCAATATTTAAATTAGCAAATATTCACATGATACCTGTTAAATTTCAGTATATTCACTGATGACTGGGACTATGACAAGTTTAAAATGAATAATAGATCCATATAATTTGAATTTCCTCAAGTGGCGAAGTGTCAGCAACAGAAAGAAAACCTGACACTTCAAACGCTCTGTAACTGTCCCGGAGTCGAACGCAGCCCCTCAGTGCCGCCAACGTCTCCTCCTCGCTCTCTCATTTGTCTGTTTCCTCGTCTTCCACCCTGCCCCCCACCCCGAGAGATCCTGTTTTACAAAGCGTTTAGTTAACATTAGTGTGAGAACAAGACGGGGAAACGGTGGGGGGTGGGGTGGGGGTGAAAAACGACAAACGACAAGAGAAAACAATCTGTGCGAGCGTTGTATCTGCTTCATCTGTCTGAGTCAGTAAAGGGCCGCTCCGCTCGCCGCATAATGAGGGAATGCTGCCTCGGGGGAAGGGAGCGGCGTGTGCTCCCTCCGCTTTCTTCGTCTTCTCTGTTTAGTTTTTATTTCATTGAGCATCATTTGCAGTGGAGGATAGTGTGTGTGTGGGGGGGGCAGAAAAGTAGAAAGAGGAGGAGCAGGTCAGAAGACGTCACAGCATTTGTTTTAATGTAACGAGGGAGAAAGGATGATGAGGGATGAAGGTGATAATGGGGAGGAAAAAGAGTCCAGAGAGGTGAGAGAGGAGAAGAAATGTAGTGCAGTTCTGTTTAGAGATGGAAAGGACGTGAGGACCCTGTCATGTGGGGACATTTTTAGAAAGAAAAGAAAAGTATGGAAAGTGCAGACATTTCTTTTTGAAAACAATGTTGCTCCTCGCTTGAGGGTTGAGACTTATTCTTTGGGTTAAGTGCAGAGTCAGGTCAAGGTCAAGGGGCTGGGGACTTATGGGTAATTACATAACAGGCAAAGAAGTGCAGAGCGAATCCCAGTCGAGTGTGAATTTGGCTTCAGAGTGAATCAAACAGGAACAGAGAGAGATGGAAGTTGTTCTTCTTGTGTTTGTGTCATTTCATTCACAGTTTACTTTGTCTACTTTGACAGCTCCTCAAGCTGCTGTGTGTTTTTGTGTGTGTATGTGTATATATTTATTTAGAGCGTGTAATTGTGTGTGTAGATGTGATTATAAAGAGCTCTATGTAGTTTTGTGTATATGAGGCATTGTTTTGTGTGATTGCACTTTAGCGAGTGAGTGTGTTTGTGCGGCAGCCTCAACTAGCATGGACATATACTTTGTGTGTGTGTGTGTTTGAGAGAGAGAGTGAATCGTTGTGGAGACGCCATGGGCCTGACAGAGCTGTCAAACTGTCGTCGTTGGCGACCGGAGAATTCCAAGCAATTTCACCGCTAATGTTGAGAAACATGTTGGCGATCCCCGCAGAGACCGAAAAACCAGCGAATGTATAAATAATAAACACGCACACACGCACATGCACAACCACACACACACACACACACCTTAACAAAACGGCTGACAGTAATGTGTGTGTTTGAGCAATCGGCCCCTGTTCCAGCAGCATAAATATTTGATGTGATCCTGTGTCGGGGAGGAGGAGGTGAGGGACAAGGGGGGAGGAGAGGTGGTGGAGCTAAAAGACGGAGGAGGAGGAGGAGGGACGAAGTGCTGCAGAAAAAGAGAGATGTAACAAGGAAAAGAAGATGCAGACGAGATGAGAGAATGTGGGAGGGAGATTAAGTGAGAGGTTGGGGATGAAGAGGAGAGGAGGAGATAACGTGAGAGGAAAAGAATGGGGTAAAGAAAGTACAAAGAGGAAAAGGGTTAATATGATGTGGACAACAGTTATAACTTATGACGTGTGTGTGTGTGTGCAGCTAAGGAGCATGATGATGAAAAGAGTGAAGTGACCAATGTAACTTGTTTTGTCAGAGGAGAAAAGTGTTTGCGGCTCTTTCGTGTTTTGTTTTTTTTTCCTCCAGAGTCGGGGTGAAAACCAGCCGTCACAGAGTGATGTGACATGCAATAAGCATTTTAATATGTGGATAACGGTGCAGAGTCTCTCCTGGGAGCCAGTCGTAGCATTGCACATCACTTGTGAGCACAAAAAAGTGACAGAAATAGTTGTGCGATCACTGCCTGAAATCAGTGTCAGATTGTTGGTTGAGTTGGACGGTTACAGAGATTGTTGGATTCCCCAGTTCAGACATCAGAAAAGGTATAGTGGTGTTGAGTTTATAATTTTTTCTCTTAAAGAGCTTCTACCTTCCTGTGGAGTCTTTTGATTGATGTTGTGTTGTGCTAGAGAGCAGAACAAATCAAAACACATCTGCAAAGCTGGACTGTACCATATCTCCACCTCAACCTGATATTTCATTTAAGGCCATGACATGACTAACATGTTTTACAAGTAACACAATTACCTTTGGCATAGTAGTCACTCCTGTTAGTCTTGTCAGTCGTGCTCTCTGACCCACTTGTGGTTGACTTATAAAAACTGGTGGTGAATTTCTGTCCTGAAATCCCAAATCAGTGGAGGAACAACATGTCACCTTCCACTGGTGGAAAAAGTTTAAATCCCCTTTCTGTGGAATGACAAAACAAGTAAAACAATAAAAAATATCTATCAATACAATATATAATGCACATTGTGATATTTTCCTCCTTGTCTGCCTTTATCTGTTAGTGTTTCTCTCTTGTCTCAGTTTGCATTTGCTGCATGGTTTATGGACATAACCAGATGCTTATGTTTCCCATTGCCGCAGGACAAAATAATATTACAATCATGCAAGAAACAATAATAGAAAGTGGAACACATACTAAACATGAGGTGAACGACAACAACAAGAAAATTAAATCACAACAATAATTCAACTCCATAATCTTGCTCTCTCTGCCCTCAGTCTGCAGGACTTTGAGGTTGAGTACCAGGACCTCTGGGATTGGCTGATGGACATGGATGCCATGGTAACGGACAGTCACCAGCTGATGATGTCAGAGGAGCAGAGACATCACCTCTTCAAGGTAGGACGAGCTCTGTGCTGGACTTTATATCAAGACATGTTTTTTAAAATTGACAGTTGTAGATGTTGTGATGCAACAGCAAAGCTCCTCTGCTCATTGGCTTTGCTGCAGTGTCACAGATCTCCCATCAGCCACCTCCATCTCTGCTGGAGGAGCACTGTAGAAGTTAGTTCCTCAATATGTTTTAATATGTAGAAACACAGATACCTGATGTAAATGATGCCCTCCCATATTTCATTCATCCATCAATGTGTGTCTGCTGCCTCCATCCCTCCTTCTCCCACATCCACCTCTCCCCCACACACACTGTCTTCATCCTCAGCAAGGAGAATGGGATTACATGGCATAGCCTCGCTCATAACCATATCATAGAGGTGTGTGTGTGTGTGTGTGTGTGTGTGTGTGTGTGTATTTGAGAGAGGATTTTGTGCATGTGTGTGTTTGTGCAATGACATCACTGCAGCCAAATGAGTCAGACAGAAAAGCAGCATGTGTTACGATTAGAAATCTGAGTCATCCTCTTCTGCCCTTCACACACACACACACACACACACACTCACATACTGACACAGAGATCAAAGATGCACTGTTCCTGTTTTTAAAAGAATGTAATATTTCTAACCCAACAAATTATATAATCAGCCCTGTGTGTGATGATTTCACATGTCTCCAGTGCAAATTAACTCGTCATTCTAGGGAAAAAAGAAAGCAGTCAAACAAGATGAAAGATCCAGTGGTACTGTTGTTGCCACACATGTTAGGCTCATGAGCATGTGCATTGTGTACAGTACATGTTTTAGGTATTTGCTTTTGTGGTAGTGTTCACCAATTATTAGCAATATTTTCATTGCACACAGGAAGTCAAAGCTGCTACATGGGTGAAAGATGGATCTTTTTCACTAGTGGTGCTGGAGGAAATGTCATGTTCAAACATCAAAAATAGCTTTCTCTGTATCAACAGATTTGGCTAAACTTGTTACTTTACAACCTCAGTTGTACTTCTGTCATCACCATGTTATGGTGTTACACCTAAGCTGAGTGGGATAAAAAATGCTGTTAAAGCTATGATATCTCCTGTGGAACAACTGTGGCTGTGGCTCAGGAGGGAGCTGGTCATCATCCACTAATCGACAGGTTGGTTGTTCAATTCCCAGCTCCTCCAGTCCATTTGTCAAAGCGTCCTTGGGCACGAATGACATAAAAAATACACACAGAATAGACAGTCATACACAATAATTCACCATGCATAGGGAATCGTATTACTTGACAATTTCATATAGTCTAATCACTTTGTTTTACATATGTTTGTGAACTGAAATATAGTTATGCATCAGTTTAAATCATTCTGTACAAATTTCCACAAGTTGGCTCAAAAACCATCGTTGTAAGGACATGTTGGCTGGACCATACAACTTCAGGGTTAAGACTTGGCTTAAAGGTTTGGGTCAGAGGTTCAGATAAACAGGGAAAAAAGAAGAAGAAAAAAGTTGTGTTTGGGTTATGTGTTCATTTGCGATAGTTAGGATTCATTATGTCAATGAGTGTCCTCACAGCTATAGACAGACCAACGTGTGTGTGTGTGTGTGTGTGTGTGTGTGCAGACATGATTTATTTAGCAACTGATGAGACTCACCTGGCCTGCGAATTATTGATAAGTGTAAAGATGAACCTAATTTCTCCATAGGAGTTGCACTTAAATATTCATCTCCATATGAATATTCATGGTGGTGATGATGCATGCATGAATTTTAGATGAACTCTGGAATGGCTGGGCATTCTTCTTCTTCTTCTTCTCTCCTCTCTCTCTCTCTATCTTTTTTTTTGATGTGTCAAATCTCCTGTTAAAATATTGATGTGGAGCTCAACAGCATCTCCTTGCCCATTCCAAGGTCGCTTTCTTGCACTGTTTCTCTCCCTCTCTAGGACTCTGTGCAGTGAGCTGCTCAATTTTGGCTATTTTAATCCATAACATGTACTAATATATATATATGTACTATGTATGTATCACTCCATTTTTTCCCGGTTGGTCTGTTTTTTATTTTAAATGATGGCTGATAAAGGCTTCCATCTTTAACTTAAGCCAAAAGATAACAAAGCCCACTATAAAATTGCTGCAATAACAGTAAAAAGTCATGCATTCAGTCTCAGCAGTAAATGTGCGTAAAGGCTCAGTAGTTTTATGGCCATATAAATTCAGATTATATTTAATAGTTTGTCTGTCAATGTGTTTTCCATTTAAAGACATTACTGGTGTAAAGAAAGGGGTTAGTCATTCAGTGATTAACTGGTGGTCATTTAACAAGCAAAAACAACGTTATCCTCTCGATTTGTTATCTTTTATTTTTTGGTGTCATACATACATTAAGCCTGTCGGTCAGTCAAAACAAACATTTAGAGACGTGGGCTTCTGGGAAATTCTGATTGACACTCGCACAGCACTGACATTCAACAGACTTTCAAAGGTAACTGATCAATCAAAAATATTGGCTTGTGGGTTTGTTCATTTGGTTTACAAGGAAAAGATCCTTTTTTGAAAACAGCTTTATTGTTGCTTGGCACAGAAATAAACTGAAACCAGTGGCTGCCTGGAAGGCAAAGGCATCCAAAAATATCAGTATGAAAGTTCATTCTTGACCTTAGGAACAATTCTTTTAATCTTGTACCCTGTTGTCTTGCATTTCAATCCAGAGCTTCAGCCTGAACCTGCACAATCCCTAAATGTTTACACCTTTGAAAGATGAGCAAACATACTGTCACAAAACCAGTCATATATGATCACGCAGGATACATTAAAATCACAACAAAACACTTTTACATTTACATTTCTTTCACATGTGTTGTTAACTCTGCACATTTAATGTTAACATTAAGGCCACAACATTATAGTCATATCAGGTCATTTGAACATGGGTCCACTACTGCAGGATGCATGCTGGGAGATTTCACCCTTGCCTGCCTGCCTGCATCTATGTGTGTGTGTGTGTGTGTGTGTGTGTGTGTGTGTGTTCAGAAAAGCTTAAAAAACCCTGTTTTTTTCAATGTTTCTTGCCTCCATGTGAACGTTAAAGAACCTCGCTGTGCTCCCCTTAAAATGCTGGGGGAACTCGACCCTGTAACCATAGCAACGCCAGGGCCCAACAAAAGTTGTTCTTTTTGGAGGTGTGTGTGTGTGTGTGTTTTTTGTGTCCGTCTGTGTGTGGCATGCAACCGAGGAAAAAGCGAAAAGGGAGAGAGAGTGTGTGTGTTTGTGTGTGTGTCCTCCGGAACAGCAAAGCCGGGCTGACAGTTGTTTCTGCAGAGCGGCTTTGGCAGGCCGAACCTCTACTGTTTATTGTGATGTTAGATGGAGGCACTTATCAACCTTGGAAAGGAGGGAGGGCGGAAGGAGGAGAGGAGTGTTTGTGTGTGTGCGTGCAGGTCCTGTGTTACTAGGACTCCCACACACAACACTGAATCTAGACCAAAGTCTTTTTAATTTGTGATTAACAACTGGAAAGTATTTAATAACTTAAAGAGTCACGCCATCTGCCCTGAGACCTTCATCTGCTTCCAATTTTTAAAAAAAAGGTTGTATCTCCGAGGATATGTGCAGGATTGTTCAGTTTGTGGGACTGATATAATTATCTGAATCAGCTTCAGTCATGGGACTGTTAACATTTTCAGCGTTTTCCATACAATATCTTGTGTGAACTAGTGTAGCATGTTAAGGCTGCTGTGGTCATGCAGCTACAATAGTTAAAGGTCAGGCTGTGGCCACACTATGTCTCCAAAGTGGTCGAGGGGAACATGTTAGACTTCACGTTTGACAGCTGAGATTGAATCGTGATTGGTCAGGAAAGGTGTATCATTACTGGGCAAACTCAGATGACATCACCGCCTCAACATGGTGGCGCCTGTACCAGTGATATTTTATTTTCATTGCTGTACAGTGGGAGGAAGTGGAGACGTGTTGTCTATCTTTGTATAGAGTTATTGACAGTGACAGAAAATGTCTGATGTGGATTAGTGGAGGGATACTCAGCTCATGGCTTCTCTGGGACAAATCAAAAAATTTCATTCAGGATTTCATTTGAAAACATTTCATTGCATTAAGTCATCACAGATGTCTTGCTCTCTCTCTCTCTCTCTCTCTCTCTCTCTCTCACCCTGTGGCAAGTTCCAGTGGAGTCCAACTAATTACAGTGGCTATCACGAGTGTGTGTGTGTGTGTGTGTGTGCGTGCATCTCTGCTGCTAAATTCTCATTTCAAATAGCCCATGGTGCTCTGGTGAAATGCACACACACACACACACAAACACACACCTGCTCATTAACTGGGTTCCAAAACCAATCAGTGTTGGTGCGACAGAGGAGCTCTGTCTGAGGCCGTACAAACACACACACACACACACACACACACACACACACACACACACACACACACAGACACACAGCGTGGTTTCAGTGGTTGTCTGGTTATCTCTGGTCCAAACCAGAAGGAGGGACACTGAACTGATTAACACTCAGACACACACAGAAAGATATATGGAGAGAAAACAATGCAAGTTTATTTCTCCAAATGAAGCAGTTTAACCCTTTTGAACCTGATAAATTATGCTGCTGTACAACTCGTCTGCAGCAGCAAAAGTGTTTCAAAGTAAACATAATTGCAACCAGATTATGTTTTCATATTAACATAATGGGGATATGTTGTTAATTTATGTATTTGGCAAAGTTAAAAATACACCAATAATGAATTTATCAGTGAAATGTTTATCCTGAGCCATGCCATAAAACAATTACAGCAGTCAAATCACATCCATACAGAGTAAGTCGTACACAGCTGTTAGCACATGTTTAGAACACAATGGTGTTTCATCAGTATCCTCTATTGTCCCATACAGGAAGGTCCAGGAAGGAAGAAATGGGATCAGATCCTCTCTGCAAACCACTTCCTGGTGACTCTACTGCAGTTAATGAATTTAGAGCTTTATTCAAAGTAAAAACAACACAACAACCAAAATATACTTCTCAGTCCATCTCATGATTACGTTACCACTCAACGTGAAAAACATTAGTGTATGAAACTCATTTTTAAGAGACAGGTTCAGTGAGTTTGTTGTAACAAGTAAAAGTAAATTAAAAGAGTGAATGGAGATTTGCTGTTACTTTTCTGAAGCAACTAAATCTACGTTTCAGTTAATGTGGCAGATAATATAAACCCACGTTGATTCTTTCTTATGAAACAGGAAAAGGCTTCTAGTCTTCAGCGTCAGCATTTTCTCCAAGTCCTCATGAAATGCAAACACACTTAATGAACTTGGAGTGTTTGAAAAAAATGACCGATGAGCTGGCTCCTCTGGAGAAGATATCTGTCCATAGAGACATGAGTCTGCGTGATGGAGACGCAAACAGAGGAAGAGGGAAATGAAACGAAAATACAGTAGCTCCACAGCCTGTGGTTCTGTCCTGTGTGTGTGTGTGTGTGTGTGTGCGCCTCTCTCTCACTCCAGCTTAAACCCTGAGGGCAACAGTGAGAGTACACAACCTCAACAGGAGGCTGAACACACACACACACACACACACACACACACTGTCTGGTTTATATGCTGGCACAGAGTCATGCCTGAGAAAGACACAGTCGGCTTAAGTCCTATATCCTCTGAGCTCTCGCAGAAAAGCTCTCTCTGCTTTTCTGTCCTTTCTTTCTTTCTTCATCGAACCTTTATTGTAACTATCAAATATGTTCTACTGCACAATATGGAATCACATACATTTAGAAACAGTATGTGAAAAAAAAAGTCTCCACTAAAAACCAAACAGAAAATAACACAATGAAATGACAATTATTTACATCCAAGCATGAGTTTCTTTATTAACTTCATTCTTCTTATTTATAATATAGTAATATAAAGGTCAAAAGTCAGAGTTCATAGTGTTCATAGCATTGAAAGGAGTAACTGGTGTATATGGTGTATATATCTGTGGCCTGTTTGGAAAAAGTTCATTCAGGACCACCTGTAATGTGATTTAAAGCTTATTTTGTAGTTTCAGTTATTTTACATGGATTCATGGGTAAAATAAAATGAAGTAAAATAATACAAAGCTGCTCCACTGTAGCAAGAAAAGAACAGTTTTTTGTAAATACTGTATGTGAGAATGAAGAAATAATTAACAAGGGAATGATAGAGGGAACGAAAAACAAAAGCAGAAGAAGAATTAAAATGGAAATAAAAAAGGACATAATTAGTTTTACCTGCTGAGAACCATGACCATTAGGATTTTGATACTTACCTTCTCAGAGAAGGGGAGAGAGAGAGAGAGAAGGGGAGAAAGGAATGAGGATGAATGTTAACCCCAGAGAGGAAGCCAAGAGAAGGAAACGGGAGAGAGAGAATCTTTAATTAGAGACAGATGACTTTGCCACGCCTCAGAAGGCTGGAATTACACTGCAGGCTATGAGGCGAGGCTAATTTCACATGTAATTGTTGCTGCAATCCTCGCTGTGCTGTTAACACTCCCAACCTCCCTCCCGCCATCCAGGAAGAGAGGGGGTGAGGAAGAAGAAGAGAGGGAGAGGGGGTGAGGAGGAACAGCAAGAGAAATGAATAAACGATTGGTAGAGAGAAGAAAAGTAATTTGTTGCTGTGAACATCAGTGTGCTGAAAACACCTTCAGCCCTCCTACTGTAGCTCCTAGGAGGGAGAGATGGAGGAAATGAAGGAGGAGAGAAAGAGGAAATGAAAAATAAAAAGGCAGAAGGAGTGGTAGATGACAAAAGGGAGGTGAGAAGGAAGGAAAGAAGGGAGAAAGAGGATAGAAGGAAGGAATGAAGGATTAAAAAAGACTGAGCAAAAGAAGAAATGACAGAAGAAAATATAGATGTGAGGAATTAAAGAAGAAATGAAAGAGGAAAATGAAAGCGGAAAGGAAGGAAATTCCTAGTCTTGATTTCTCTACTTCCATGGAGATAAATTGAATGAATGGAGGAATAATAAAGGAAAACTAATGGAGAAACAAAGGAAGGAAGGAAGGAAGGAAGGAAGGATGCAAAGAGGAAACAAATGAGCGACTCATATGATCTCCAATACAGAAACAGCTGGACCTTCAAAGTGAGAGATGGAGCAAAAAGAGGAATAGAAAGGAGGAAACGAGCTAAAGAAGAGGATGAAAAATCTCTCTTCCACCATTTAAAAAAACACTCTCTCCTATCCTACACTAGAAACTTCCTGCAGCCCAGGAAAATTTCTCCAACACACACACAGGCATGCACATACACACACACACACACACACACACACACACCTCTTTCATTCTTTATAGATTGATGTTCCCATTTCTATTCTCCAGAGACATGCAGAGCTCTACCTTGCTGTGTGTCTGTGTGTTTGTGTGTCGAGTCGAAAGCTTCCTGGGTCAGACATCATGATGTGGCATTTTGTCGTTTGTCGCTGCTTGTTATACGAGCGGAGAGCTGGAGTTCTTTGTGACTGTTTTTGGTGTCTGTGTGTGTGTGTGTGTATGTGATTACATATTTCCAGTACCTCGCTCTATTTCTCCTCTGTTTCTGTGTGTTCACGTTTGCATGAGTCCACATTAACTTTTCCGAATCCTATTTTTGTCCCTGTGACGGTTTCTGCTGTTGTGTTGTCGTGCTGGTGCACCTGACTGATCTCAAAGGAGATTTCATCGATTACAGTTTCTGTCATTTTCATTTGAAGAGATCCACAACTGGAGCAAACGTTAAACACACAGAAACACACAAAAACCCGCACAAGTCAGTGTGGGACAGACCACCAGTTTCTTCAGATTCAGATTTGATGCATTCAGGTGTAATAATCAAATAACCAGAGAACTATCAGTGATATCATACAGGGATATTTCCTACTTCCTATTTGTCCTTTATGTAAGGACTGCACTGAGGTTTTTTGTGTTGGCAGAGTGGAACACAAATTAAGAGATGAATTATAAATTGACTTTACCACAGCATTCAGCTCACCACCACAATAGAGCTGCAATGCAACAACCTGTGATGTCTCACATGATTTGTTTCCCGCTGCTTCACTGTCCTTACTGTCTCCAATCCAGTGTCATATGACTAAAGCTGCCTATTTGGAATATTTTCATTCTCAGGTTCAAAACAAAACAATGTCACTGCAAGGAGTATAAAAAGACACTGCACTAGCAAAGTGTTAAAAAACCTTTAAAGAGACATTCTGTCAAACCACAGATGATCATGTATATATGGTGATGCCGGTGGTTTACTATATATTCTAGATAAAGCTGGCAGAGTTTCAGAAAAATATTATGTCCTCTTCTGAGACTTTTCAAGAGGAAAACAACTGTTAATTTCCTAAGCCCATTAATCAATGAGGAGAGGGGATTCAGATTTCCATGTCACAGAGAGGAGTTTCCTGGCCACACGTTAAAGCAATATCCATACATCTCATTTGGGAATGAGAAAGATTTGCTGACACATGTGAGACTCCCCAGCAGGAAAAGCTTGGGATGTAATGGGACTGTAACTCCTGTGGTCATGTTGAAGGTATCACATAGGTTATAGCAAAACGGTCTCACCTTTGCACAGAGACAGGTGCAGTGCAAGAAAGCACTGGCAGTTTCTCCGCATTATCTCAACTGAAGATCACAGAAGAAAATTTTACTGGACTGGCCACATTTCAGCAGCCAGTCAGACTTATTCTATCAGATGTTAAGGCTTTACTGCTGTTTTTATGATCTGTTTACAGAACAGCTCTGCTTTCCAGATTTTAAAAGATTTACTAAAGCTCATTCAGTCACAGATCTTTTTTGTTGAACATTTCTGCCTTTTTCTGAAGGATGATCATACTCCTTCAATTTAACTTCAGCAGCAGAGAACATTTTGTCTTTTTGTGCTTCCGCTTTTCACCACTTGCTTTAGCAACAGCCTAGTGTTAAATCTTATTCACTTACAGCTGTAGTTGTAGTAAAAATATGTGTTAGACCTGCTAAGTAAAGATGACCACACAAACATTTGGAGAGCAACACAGTCACCTAAGAATTATAATGATCAGGTTCATCAAAATGAGTCTGCACAGGTTGATGTGAATGAATAGAGAGAAATACAGGGGGTAGCATTATTTTTTTATATTTTCTGTCTTTCTTTTCTCACACATACGTGCAGTCGTGCTCCCTGCACAAATTAATTCTCACACTTCACCTCTGTGCCATAAATGTGTTTGCTGTTTTTGTCCACGTGTGTGTGTTTGTGTATTACTATGTGCTTAAGTGTTTGCACATACAGTAAGCATGTGTGTGTGGGTGTGTCCTCTAAAAGTCCATACACATACAAATTGCATGTGTCTGTGTCATATCTGTAATATCTTTTAGTGTGTGTGTTGATGTAGGCATAGTCAACCTTGTTGTGTTCACTTTCTCACCTCTGTGTGTGTGTGTGTGTGTGTGTGTGGATTCACTGTGCCTTTGTGTGTTCACTGCTTCTCTCATCTGTGTGTGTGTGGATTATGTGTCCTATGGGAGGCTGTTTCCTGTGCGTTTGTTCTGTCAGTCTTGATAAAGTCGGGGATATATCTGCTTTAGAACAAAGAGACACGACTCAGCAGCATCTCGCCAACTTTCCCTCTCTCCCTCGCTCTCTCTCTCTCTCTCTCTCTCTGTCTCTCTCTCTCTCTCTCCCTCTCTCTCTCACTCTGTATCTTGTCTCTCTAGAGACTCCCTCAGCTTCCCAGGAACGCCATCTGACTGAAACCTGACGTTAACACACACACACACTCACAGAAATGAGCAGGAATCTCATAGAGAAATAAAGGCAGTTTGACGTTGAGGCGCCGAGCCAATGTCAGGCCAAGGTTGGCTGTAAACATGTTTGCCAGAGTTTCCCAAAACTATAAGTGACGACTGAAACAAAAATTCAAACCAGACTTTTATTTTGAAAGGTTTTTTCTAACAAAAGAAGGCAGGGATCATTCTTTTAAAAATGAAGCGTTTCAGGTGAGTGAGATCCGTTTTTCTCAGTGCTCCCATTTGCACTGGTCCACACAGGCAAACTGTGTGTGATGACCTCTAGACACACACACACACACACACACACTGCACAGGCTGTGCATAGTTACGCTTCAATCTATAGCTGAGTACAATATTATAATTAAACACAACAAGTGATTAATGATCATTTACAGCATCAAGACAAAGGAGAACACAATAACAACAAACAACAAACATAAGCCCAATTTCTTGATCATGATCTTTTTTGTGATTTAAAGGCTGCTGACCTCAAAGGAACTCCCACACACACTGTGCAGTTTTTGTTTCACCTGCAAATAGATTTTATTTTGAGTGATGGTTTGTTTTAAGTGTGTGTTGTGACAATGATGTTTAATGTTACCTCAATGGGAAAATACCAACCTCCTGTTGTGTGTCTGTGTGCACGTGAGAGAGCGAGAGAGAGAGGGAGGCAGTATGTATGTGAACATGAAATCACACAATATTGGGAAGGTATGTAATGTGTGAGCCGCATGCTGTGTGTGTCTGTGTGTGTTCTCCATTCATCACCCTGCTCTCCATTTGACCTTGGCACCTTCTTCATTAGAATAAAGATTGTCTGTCATTTAGGCTACATGGTCGGTCTGCCAGACACACACACACACACACACACACATCGAGCCATGCTATTACATTTCTGTCATTGTAGTGGAATGGAGAGAGGTGAAGAGGAGGGGTAGAAGTGTGGAGAGGAGGAGGAGGTGGGAAAGTGGAGAGAACCGACATATGAGGGAGCAGTGACGATGTTACTTTGGTTCTTGTCCTTTAAAAATGCAGGTTATTGGTTGTGTCTCAACCAAATCATATTCATTCTGACACGCCGTTTAACAACAAGTCCTCCAAACCTGAATAACCACACCGCTACCTGGCAGCAGGTGTACTGGACTTGGAACGGACATGGTTCAAAGAAACAGTGTGCACCATCAGCTGGAGATGGGACAGTGGTCTACTAAATAACACTGTCGCCCTGTCGCACTGTTGGTCACCCAAACAGTAAAATGTTATTATATTATGGGTCTTAAAAAGCTACTGACACACACAACACAGCCGGTCTCAGGTTTTAAGCAGAAACATGTGGGAGGGTATCTGACATTAAATTTTAATACTCTGCAAGAATATTGTTCATATGAATATTATATTGTGCCATAGAAAGTATTTCAATATTGAGGCAGATTTATTGTTTTCCTGTTCCTATCACATCTTCAAACTGAGAAAAAAATCCAGTAGACTAACACTGAAGTTCCAATTTGTAGTTGAAGAAGATTTGACAATGAACCATGCTTTTGATATTTTGATTCCAGTTATTTTAAGTGAACTTAAGTGTGTTCAAAGGCCTAATAATCTGTCGGTACAATGAAAGTTTTTTTTTTAATTGAGTTTAGTTATTTTTCACTATAGTGCAGGAGCATGTGTTACAGTTCATTGATTCAGGAATACGAACCCTCAGAAAAAATGTTTTTTGAAACAAGTTGTTTTCGGATTTACAGTAGAGGTAAATAAAGACTAAAGATTAAACACTACATCTCATCTACTGCATTACACACACACACACACACACACACGCACGCACACACGCACACATGCACACACACACACACACACACACACACACACACACACACACACACACACACACAGAGTGGCGGAAGCCAACAACAGAGGCAGTGTTGTTGGCCAGCACCTGCTCACTTCAGTCAGACTGTAAGTCAATGGTCGACCTTCAACTCTACGAGTTCTCAGATTCTTACATCAGTTTCAATTCAGCAAAGCTTTATGTACAGTACATTTAATTGCATCAATGACATGATCTTTAATACCAATAATAATTGTTTACACTCTGGTCTGCTTGAGGGGAATAAAAGTAATTATTACCAAAAAACACACTCAGCAAAGACACTGCCATGCTTTACAAACACTTGCTCGCTCTCTCTTTCTATATATATAAATACAATCTTTGTTAAATACTGAATGATGATCCATCCAGACAACTGAAAAAAGGAAGCACAGAGATGCAAACACATACCACATGAAGTGACACACATATACTGTATATAACTGACAGTGTGTAAGAGAGACATATTCATTGTGTTAATACCTTCTGCTATGTGTCAGTGAATCCCAAAATCTGCCTATAATCTTTTCTTTCTCTGTTTCTTTCTCTCTTTTTTCTTGTCATGAGAGAATTCTCAGGATCCTTATAGGGTCAAAGGTCACCAATCATCAACAGTAAATGGCACAGCTTGTATGACTCCATCTCCTTACTGCCATCACCCTCTCTCCCTCTGTCTGTCACAAGCAATATTTAGCTAAATTAGAATATACGATCTTTTAATGCTGATACAAGCCACTAAAAGACTGAAAGATGCTAAGAGTAAAACAAAGTAGCTTTCACTTAAAAAATCACCAGGTTTAGGCTTTTGCTTTAGCCAGGACATGCAGACTGATGAAAGACTGACAACACTACAGTGCCATATGTCACAGAAGCATTCAGGTGTCATAATGATCAGGTCGATGGGCAGAAAACCCTTAAAACACAAGTTAAAAGTTTTCATTAGATTATTATATCATGTGACTAAGGTGCATGTGCTATTTCAGAATTTTTCATTAGTTTTTTCCTTTTGTTTTAATGGTCTCTTATTAGTATATTCATTCATTCAAATGTCTGTTTTCTACTCTGTTCTCCTTCTCTTTTTCCTCTAAAGCCCCTCTACTCTTTTTTTCTGTTTCTGTGACCGACTGGTAGAAATTTCACCCTTCTGCCTTTGTACTAATGACCTCCCAGCTATACACACACACACGCACACACACACGTGACTCACGGGGAGGCTGAATGGCAAGCCATCTCTACCGACCAGTCAAACAGCTCATTCATCTGGTTTCCACGACGACAATTAAAACGTGTTGCCAGGCCTTTTGTTGCCGCCTCGTTGGGAAAAAGAGAGAAAGTCTCTTTGGGGTTTTTTATTTTTTTTTTTTTTTGCATCTTTTTGTCCAAACAGAGGGGGTTTTAATTTGGTGAAGGAAAAACTTCCAGAAAGTCTCAGCAACACAGAAAGCCAACTTTAAACATCCTAAATATAAAAGAGAATTGAAACTATTTCATCAAAAATATTTTTATTATACTCCTATATAAATGTGTCTGTTAAATTATTAAAAACCAGTGAAAATGTGTTTAACATCTTAAAGGAGATTAGAAACTGGTTTGGCAAAGGTGAAATACAACAGCAAACATTTGAAAAAGGTTGTCGAACGTTGACAAAGAAATGTAGGAATGTAACAATAACAAAGGTCACTGACTATTATGTGGTGGAAAAGTAAAATATACTATAGTGATCATTACAGTTATTTTAAAGTGGAGATGTTTTTTTTGTGTGGCTGCACCATCACACACAAACACACAGGTTGAAGTATCTGGCGGTATAAATAGGGTATCAGAGAGCCACTTCCTGCTCTTTCACAGCCACTGAAACATCCATCTCAGCCGGAGACGCCGCGTCAAAAACACACAAACACAGACTTTGTTAAGAAGGAATACAGAGGGGATTAAGTGGATGTAGAGGAGGAGCTAAATGTGGAAAGCTACACGGGCGTTATTATTATGGGTTGTAGTCATACTAGTCTGCAAAGTGGTGGTAGTAGTACTAACAGTAGTATTTTTTACTTTTTTTAACTCCCCCCTACCCCACCCTTTAATCAGTTTCCTCAACCTTCCCGTGGACTGCAATTATAAAAACCATTTCTATATAACAAAGGCATCATTAATTTAAAATATAATTCAAATGATAAACAAGCTGTGGTGGACTTAGGGCTCACAGTAGTAAACCACAGATTTGCGCATGGCAGCCAAACTCTTGTTAAAGTCTGTGCAACATTTTTTTCAGATTCTTGGTGTAGCTGTGTATCAATGATCAATTTCCATTGATACATTAATTTATTGGTTTATTGGTTATAAACATATTTAGTATCTACAAATACTGGAGAATGAAAAAATGGCATGCAATATAATCCATGGTTTCACAGAATATAATATGTACATAAGAAGATTATTTTGCGCTGCTAAAAATCTGAAAAGGATTTAACAGTGCCGCTTAATACAGAAGAGGGAGGTCGGCATAAAGCAGAAGAGGAGAAGAAGTAGAGGCTGACAACAGAAAACAAGAGGATTTGAAGACGCAATAGAAAAGTGACTAAGACAGAGGAGGAGAAGAGGAAAGATGATACAGAGGAGGAGGAGGTTGAAGATGCTTCCTTATCACCCCCGAACTTTAGTTGCCGCGACGACAAAATCGTTCCGTTAGGCAGCCTCCGACAAACTTCTCTCATTTGGCGGATAAGATGAATCTGTGAGAAGAGAGATGGAGAGAAAAAAAACTAATGTTCAAAATGCATTAAATGTTTTTCATGTATGACTGCATTTTTGCTGACATTTCAGCTCTGTGCTCATTAATATGGAGACCAAATTAAACTTATGATTGCTTGTTGATTTTCTCCCCCTTCTCTCTTCTCCTCCCCCTCTTTCGCTCTCATCTGTTTTGTCAAGCGTTTACCCCCTCCCCTTCTTTCTGTGTTTTTGGAAAGCACTGGCATTTTTCTGTGCTTATGTGATTACAGATATTATGTAGAAGTACTGTGTATTTATTTCTGTTGAATATGTTGACATTGCAGGTGTGTGGAATAAACACTATTCTCACAATATTCTCAGCCTGTAGTAACACTTAAGTTTAAAGATGCTGTTGTTTCTTTGTTCTGTGAAACAAGCTATCGAATAAGAAATCTGCAGTATTTTCAGGCTGCGGATTGAAAGTGACTGATTTACAGTCATGTTTTTGCTCTATTCCCAAAGTAAAATTTAAGATATTATAGTTTCATTTACATCTTAGCTAGGGCAGATTTGTATTTTTTACTTGAATGTTTTACAGCTGCAACCGTTATTTCCATTATCAATCAATCTTTTAAATATGTTCTCCATTTATTGATTCCTCTTACTTCTCCCCTCTTGAAAATTAAGTGGAAAATTCTGAAGTTCAACAAGTTTTAGTTGTTGCATTTCTCTACATTTATTGCCATGAATAACTAACATATATTATTTTCATTTATATTTTTATTAAGTACAAATGTTAAAAATATTCTCATTGAGAATATTTGCTATTCACTTTACATCATAGTTAAAGTCACAGCACTGAAACAAGCAAAGACGTGCATTTCCAACATATGGGACTGAAGCAACAGCTAATTCATTCAAATTAGACGAAAATGATGTTTTAAGTTTCCTGCTCAATCACTGAGCTGGTGTTCTAATATGCAGAAACTTTGAATGACTTCACTGACAGATTTTTTAAAATTACTACTGTGGGTTGGGGTGGGGGCAAGGTCAGAGGTCATGCTGCCTTTGAACACTGAGAGTGATAAGAGGTGGAAGGGGAGAAAAGCTAAAATAAATGATTGGAAAGGTGGCTTGTTAAAGATTTTTGTAAAAAAAAAAAAAAAAAAAAAAAGAAAAGAAAAAGCTTGACCCACCACTGCCCCGCTCTCTTTCATACATACACTACATGGAAATCTACCGTAACTTTTCTCTGTGTATCAGAGCCCTTGCAGTTAAAAGGTTAAAAAGATTAGTTTAGAAGTTAGAAATGGTAAATTTAATTTAAAACTCACAAATTCATCACAAATTAAGATATTCTCTCTCAGCTCCAGCTCCAGCTGTTCCAGCTGTTTTCTCATCTTGGCACTACAGTGGATGTACAATCTAGTAGTTCATTTCCCAGACAAAGTGTTTCCGTGCGTGTTTTTTGGAAATAAATAACAGAGAACTCAGAAGTCATTGACCTCGACAATCTGCTTTTCCTCCACTTTGTTTCAAGTACTTTTACACTTAAAAAAAAAAAAGACGACTGTGTGTGCTTCGGTTTCAGACTGACTGACTGTCAGTGGGCTGTCGTCCCCTTGCATCATGGGATATTCTTATAAAGCCTTCTCTCTACTTCCACATGTCACGCTGCTGGGTGACTTCTCAGACTTTCAGAGTTGTGATGGGTGTGGTGCCGGCGTGTTTGTCGAGGTTCATTTCACAATGTATGGCTTTCCTGTCACTGTGCGAGTCTGTTAGTGTGGCTGTGGTGTCATCGAAGTAGCTCTCCCTCTCTCCTTCACTCCGTTCATCTGCTACTGTATTTTTCCCCCCTCCTCCTTTGAATCTCTTCTCTTTCCTCTCTCTCGCTCTCTGTCCTCAGGCTTGTGTATCTCAGTCCATCCTTGCATGGAGATTGACTTGAGGCATGAATACATCACAACTAGCCATCCATGCATCCCCCCTCTCTCTTTCACACCCCTAATCCCCCCCCCCCAACCTCCCGCCCTCCCATTTCTCCAAGATCCCTCTCTCAGCACTTATCTCAAAGTTCGGATCTCATGCATTTTAATCGGCGTGTCTATCTTCTGTTCTCCCCCTCTCCCTCTTTTCTTTGACTTTGGATCAGTGGCATCCTTCATACAAACAACAACAACAACAAAACACACGTCCCCGCTTCTACTCCTCCCCACCAGCCCCCCCCTTAAATCAATATTTGCCATCAGCGAATAAATCGTATAATTTCCTGACTGTTAGATGAGTGCGACGCCGACATATTTACCTTCCACTCGTCTCTTTTTTGTGCTGTCGATCCCTCGTTCTCGCGGCGTGGCTATTAGCTAAGTGAAGGGGATGGATGGCTGTGAAGCGCCGAGAGATAGCATCTCCATCAGAATCGGCGACATTGAAAAATGGCAGCCGCCTCTCTGATGACAGCACAGCAAAAACACACACACACACACACACACACACACACAGGCATGCATATGTCCACAGACACACACACACACACAGAGTCAGAGAAGAGACATTTAAATATTCAAATGGGGCCAGGCTGTAATGATAAACGACAAGGGAAAAGTAGAATCAAGTACCTATCGATGCAGAAAATGAAAAGAGGAGAAAAGAGAGGAGGAGGAGGAGGAGGGAAATTAAGCAAAAAAAGATGGAGGCATCGAAGGAGAGTTGCGCTAACAACTGAAAAGAGGGGGAAAAAAGATAGGAGATAGATGGAAAGTGATGTAGAGGAAGATGGATGAATTAAGCAAATACAAGGGGATGGCTGCTGAGGGGGGTGTTACAGTAAAGAAACTAAAAATGGAGAAGTGTTGGGCCACAAATTAGAAAAATGGCGGGAGTGCTGTTGTTGAACAGACAAGGACAAAAGGAGACAGACCAACAAAAAACGATGAAGAGATTCTCAAAACAGAAAAGGAGAGGCGAAAGGGAAGGACCATGTAGGGAGGAATGAAATTGATATGAGAGAAAAAGTTAAGATGGGATCTGTATTAAAAAATAAAAGAAAAATATGATTGAGGAGAGAGGTGGAAAGCGAGAAGGTAAAAGCAGAGAAAAAAAAACCCAAATTAATATACAGAAACAGTTTGGATGCACTATTTAATCCTGAAGGTCAAGGAGCAAAAACTATGTACCGTTAAATAGGAAAACTAAACAAGGTTCCAAGGATATAAAATTAAATAGAAATTATAGAATCAAACAATCTGCATCTGTTGATTGTGTTCATTAAATCTGATTAGTATAGACTATTATTAACATGTTTGCTCCCTCATGTAGATCTGCTTTCATTGCTCTGCTCCTGTCCACTGTATAATCATCTGTGATTAGTGTCAGTGATTCCAACAGGTGTATGGCTGTGCTGCTGGAGACTGGAGGCTAAAGCAACCAATCAGAGCTTTTGTAGGTGGGAATAAGAACAGGGACGTCGTCTTCCCTGCATTCAGTTGCTAGCTAGCTATTTTGGTTTTCACCTGTGAAACTGGCAATGCAGTTGGACGGACGTAGCCATTGGAGAAATGAAAACTATTGAATTTACTGTATGATGATGATGATGGGTCTGTGCAACTTCTACAAATCCATCTTCCTATCACCGCTGTCCTCCACAAAGAAGGAGGCTCAGATGGCATAGCCAGCTAGCTAAAGACAAATTCTTTCCCAGACAGAGTTTGGTAGATGAAGTGGCTATTCATCAGACTGGTGTTTCCCGTGAGCTTATATCAATTGAGTAAAGGAAGGAAAAGAAACTGAAAATCGGGCAGTCGACACTGTTGATCACTGCTAGAGTTTAAAATCCAGCAACTTATGTTTGAGCAGTAAACGGTGATATTTTAAGATGTCAGGACAAACACAGGTGCTGCAACTGAACCATGATTTTAAATGTCAAAATATTTCCCCACAGTTGCTTAAAGAGCAGCTTTTTGATACAGAAATGGAAAACTGCTCGGCAGCTCCTTCCCTCCCCCGACCACAGCACTCAAACAAAACCCAGAAATCAGGAGGGAGGGAAAATATTCAGCACCACTTGGTGGTACAAAATGGAGCATTTCTTGGAAAATCTCTCCTTAAAGGGCTCCGCAGTCTGCCGTCAAGTGCCGCCACTGCCGCTGCGTTTGATTCCTGCGAGTCTGCGGCGCTGCGAAGGTGCGACAGTTTTACCTTTTAATGTGGTCAAAGCAGGCGAGGCAGCCGGCGAGATCTGCTGAAAACTCCCCGCGAATCCCCCGACCATTTCATCATGAGATGAGCTGCAGACAGCAACAATAAAGAGATCTGCTCCTGTTTCAAAGAGTAGTTAAAGGAATACTCCGCTGACGATCTGTCTTTTGAGTATCACATACCCACCATCTGTAGGCTTCGCCGAGCCTCCTTCTTTGTGGAGGACGGCAGCGGTAGGAAGATGGATTCGTAGAAGTTGCACTGAATTCCAGTTGAGACCCAGAGTCCTGTTTAAAAAATCAATCTAAACTTATCAAATTGTCAGTAGAAACTGAAGCCCAGTCATGTATTCCACAAAATATGCAGAGGCACTACCAATGTCTTTTGTCAAATAAGTTTTAGAGACAACATTACTGCCTGAGTTATTATTCCCCGGCAACATTTGTTCGAATCCAGGCAGGTTTTAAGTTCTTGAATAATCAGTGTTTTGATTGTATGTGAATATTTCTAGACCAGTGTTTGAATCATGTGTTTTCTGTCATGAGTCTTTAAATTTGGTATTTCGAAGGAGAAAAAAAGAACTAGTGAAGGGGAGCACCAAGCAGATGCAGTGAGGTGGCTATACTCGGCCAAGTGTAGAGAAGAAAAGCTCAAAGTTTAGACAGGAGGGCAGGCAAGCAGGTACAACAACCAGTTGCACAAACACAAGAACACACGTCTGAGTGATACAAAATGATTAAAGACAGGGGAAAGCCACTGTGAGCTGATAAGGGAATGGGAAACAGGTGAAGTGGATGTGGGGAGTCAGGTGGCTGAGACCAGGAAGGACAAGTCAGAGGACATCTGGTGGGTGGACAGAGAGTGGCAGGAGTTTACTGGTGTGAACGATGCTTTAGGTTCATGTATCCCTGTCTGTGTGATGGACATCTGTCCTGACCTGTCCTGTCCTGTCCTGTCGTCCGTCTCCAGAGCAGTCACGCTGAGTTGTTGATGATGGAGAGCAGAAAGACCAGCCTGCTGGGCCGAGCCGAGTCTCTGAAGAGGAGTGGCACCGAACTGCCCAGCAACTTCCACTGCAGACTGCAAAACCTGACGCACACCTGGAGACAGCTGGAGGTAACACACACACGGATACACAAAGTCAAGTTGTAGAAATCCAGGAGTGAGATGCATTGGCATCTTGGAGCCAAGCCAACCACAGAGATTGTATCTGGAGGATTATACTTATATTTTTGAGGAGAAAAGGTGGTGTGTGTGTGTGTGTGTGTGTGTGTGTGTGTGTGTGTCTAATTTTAGGCTAATCAGTACTGATCTAATCAGAACATGAAGATGATAATTAGTGCCGTCTCAATTAGGGAGCCCTGCTGCCATCATGGCCTTTAGCTGCGTGGTGGAATGTACAACGATAGATAGAAAGATGATTTCTTACCTCACCATTTCAAAAACGTATTTTATTACTGGAAACATATAATTGTTGTATCTTTGTTTTTGGGTTATCCATCCATCCATCCATCCCATTCTTTTGAAGGGAATTTCGAAATTTGGACCTGAGGGTGACCTGACCTGGGGTGAACCTTTTATTAATTGGGTCTGGAAAGACATGGGTGTAAGCTGCAACCTGACTGGTTGGCGGAGCAGTAATGATCAAAGAACCAGGTGTGTTCGAGCACAGGTGTTGGTCTTGTGTCACTGGTGTGTCACTCAGCAGTTTCCTGTCCAGCCTAGAGGAGCTGTCAGTCACTTCCCTTGTATTTGGAGCACTTCAGAGACCGTGGGACACATCATTTGCCTTGCTGATGGGCACATCGGCAGCCATTGTTTGTCTTTACCCAGGCATGGAGATTAATTCCAGGTCTGCAGCGGGAGGTGGGGGGGTGCGACAGCTGGCGGCGGCAGCGGGCTCGTGGGGCGGCTGAAACGCGACAACGTGACTTTGTTCTTCCGAAAAGAAACCAACTCCTCCCTCTCCCGTCGACCGAGCAGCACGTCGATGTGTCGTGCTCATTCACACAAACGCCATCTGTGTGTGTGTTCTCTTTGTAGTCCCAGACGACGCACACTCACACACACATTTTCAAAGTTATTGGAAGTGTGTGCGTGCATGCATTAACATATGTATCGCCCACGCTGAAACAGATTCTGTTTTTGAAATTAAACATAAGCAACAGATGAGTCTCTTTCTCCGTCACTGTGTGTGTTTCCGCCACAGTAACCAGACTGTGATTAAACTTCTACTGCTGACAAAGAGACATTTGGAGTCTGAATGCTGTTTCACACACACACATCAAAGTGCGTGTGTGTGTCACCAGGGAACAGAGGAATTCTGGGTAGTTACACAAGAAGATGGTAAAGCAATCACTTCTAACTCTCTGTGTGTCTCTGTCTTTATACTGGTTTTCCTTCATCATCTATCTCTCTTTTACATTATATGACGAAAGGTATGTGGATACCCATCTGTGCATTTTTGACCTGAGCCCATCTTCCCTTTGTCCCCGTCCCGCAACTGTGGAGATCTCCAGTCTAACTCTGAACTTGACAACAATGACAACAGCATCAGATTTCATCGTCAAAATTCAGGATCATTTTTGAAACATGGCTCCTTTATGTCAGAGCGAAATAGACGAAAGCAGCTTCTTGCTTTTAGTCACTGACTGCTGTTTTTGTCAATTTCATTTTCTCTGAAACAACACCTGTAGCTTTACTCACACTAAATGATTTCAAAGCTGGTGATAAATTTGAAGCTGGTTATAAAGTTGTAAATTCCCCTAATACAGCTGAACTGAAGATGGATGATGAGTTCAATGTCTTCTCTAGTTATGAAAATATAAAACAAGCATTGTTTATTTGTCACATCACAATGACACATTCATTTGCATTTTGTCAGGTTAAAGTTCTGGATTCTTTGTTTGGCTTTAGAGCACCTGCACTATTTTCATCCATACGAAACAACCATCACTTATAGGATTAGGGATGGGAGTCATACCTCAATCTTTACACCAAATATCTTGATGACAATATGAGATAAGATATGACTGTGTGTTCACATTTATTTGAATGTGAAAATTACAGATGGATGGATGCATGGATGGCAGCTGCCCTGTGTGACTTTGACTGTGTTTCTTTAAAAACTCTTAGCACGTGACTTATCATTTCAGAGCAGCTGTTAAACCTCATGTATCCAGGTTAAGTTTGGTTTGATGAGTTGGTCTGTGAGCTGCTTTGAAACTTTGCATGTAGCTGACAGCACTATATACTCACTGTTGATGAGAAGACAGAAATAGAAATCAAGGAACTGCATTGTTGCTAGCAGCAGCACTTGTTCTATATTACACAGTCAAATATGTACATCACTCAAAGCTTAGACTTAAACTTCGTATATTTCATATTTTTCATTCTCTGATGAGGACTACTTCTTTCTTTCTCACTCCTCCCTCTTCCACCTCTCTTCTGCTCTTCTCTTTCCTTCACATCCACATACATTTCTTGATCACAGTTTTCCTCCCCAGACCTCTCTCTCTCCATCATCCACTTTGACATTTTTTTTCTATTAATTCTAATAATTAATAACTTCCTCTCCTTTCTCTTTGCATCATCCTCTCTTCTTGTTCTTCTTTCATCTCCTACATCCCTCGATTTGTAATCAGAAATGTTTAGGTGATTTTTTTTCACAAGTTTTCACTAAAGGGCTTTCCTCTTGCTTTCACTCAGTCTTCTCCACACTCCCTCCCTCTCCCTCCTCCCCTCCTCCCTCCCCCTTCCAACATGGCGTCTGAGTAGCATATTAACGGGCCTATCATTGCTGGCGTCGGCATCTGCTGCTCTGACACAAATTGGGAATTAACTGGAATTGATGTCCCGTGCCTCGCCTCTGAACTGTCCTGGCCTTATGAAGAATTTATGACGAAGCGTGCTCTTGCACACACACACACACACACACACACACAAGCCTAACAACGAAGAAAATAAAGAGGCTGTAAATTAGCTTTCATCTATTCTGTTGTGGATTTTGGCATCAGCTTGTCGTTCTTTTCCAGTTGCTCAAGGTCAGACAGATATCATATCATGTCATATCATAATGATATAATAAATAGAGAGATAGTGAGCGAAACAATTGGAAATCAGACAAAGGTGTTTATTTCTTTCTTATCGGGAAAATTAACTCTTTGAACGATGTTCTGCATATTCATCCTTTTTTGCATCCCCACTGTCAAACACATGAGTCAGGACCTGGTCTTCACTTCAACCTGCAAGGAGTAGAGGAGGAGCAGGAGAGAGCGAATACAGATTGGTTAATTGAGTCCCCCTAAACACAACACATCATCTCTCTTTCTCTCTGTTTCATATGCTCCCCTCCTCCTCTCTTTATCTCTCTTATTTGCTAATTTTCTTTTTCATTTTTGGTTGTCCCACTGGATCTCTTCTCATTTGCTCCCTCTGTCGCCATTTTTTTCTATTTTACCTTCCATTTCCACTCTGCTCAGTGTTCCCTTTCTCCTTCTCTCTCTTCTTAGTTTTCTTCACAGTTATTTTCCCCTCTGTCTCTTTTTCATACCTGACCTTGTTGTGGTTGTTTTGTTGTCCTATGGTCTTTCACTGTTTTACACTCATATTGTCACTGTGTGTTAAAGGCAGAACATGGCTCCGGCTCTGTGTTTGACATGTGTTCAGAGTTTCACTTGAGGAATCGATGGCAGCTGATGAGGAGCAGACTCATGGTTGTTATGCTTTTAATTTTCCAGAGGAAAAAAATGAAGGAGGCGTCTTTCATGATCCTGCGTGGCTGATCAATAACACTGATTAAATCCTGTATTGACACAGATTGTCATGCAGTCTGCAGCTAATATGAGTCTCTGCATCGATGCAGCACATCTGGCAGATACCCAGCATTCCAGTATATTCTGAGGAGGATCAGGATTTTCAGACGTGCTGATGCACCACTGCTCTTATCATGTGCAGCAACAAACAGTAGGACAATGTTTTTAGTGTAACCTGCCCCGTCGGCTTATGTTTATGTCTGCACACGGAACTATCTTTGTTTAAAGCCTCTTTCAGCATTATTACTGGTTTCCAACAGCTGCTTTATTTCTAAATTGCGAAAATGTCTGTATATAAGCTGTTATGATGAAAGGTACAAGACACACAAGCAGATGCAGAAATGGCGCAAGACACACAGAACCCAGCAGAACACAAAGAAAGTTTCCAATGGACTATGAAGACCATATTAAAGAGGCCATCAATCTGTGATGGTGTGAACCTTCAGTGTCATGCTGCTCAGCTCTGTCGGAAAACAACACACTGTTTATCACGTTGTCTTGCAATGGGAACAACCACCTGTAGAGAAAAGTAAATGTATCGTAGCCTATTTTCAGAAAAAAATAGTGCTTTGTGTTTTTTGGTTTGAAAAATTTACTTTATGTTTTTTAAATTACATCCCTGACTGAAGGTAGTTTACATCCATTCATGTACACTCTACATTTCTCTCTCCTCCCTCTTTCTCCCTCTGTCTCTATTTCTCTCTGACAAACTATTCACAGACTCATAATCGTTGGCGCTTCTTCGGAGAACAAAGCTAACTGCACATTTCACTGATCGGGGGGTCCTATTATCACCCCTCACCGTCATCTAATGTGCTGGTTTCTACCTGCCAGAGTTCAGCTGAAAGTAGTGTTTCTGCTCAGGAGTGAGAGTCACTGCTGCGCCAACAACTCAATGCCTTTTGTAAAAACACATACATATGCAAATGAAGCCACAGGGACCCACGCGGGGGCTCATTTTAGAGCAGCTCTCTGCTCAAACTTTCTCTCGTTGTGACCGCCTGTTCAAGTTTCAGCGAGAGCTGCAAGATAACATGTTATCTGATCCTTTAAATTTTACAATATGAACGTGCAGTAAGACAGTGCAAAGGCTGTGCTGCAGAAACGCTTCTAAAGCAGACACTTTACTGCTGTCAAACCAAGTGTAATGTTATATCTCAGTCAGAATTTATAAAAACAATGATAAAAGCTCAGCTTTCAATGGAAGATGCAAATGGACAGATACCAAAACAAAAGGAAGTTGTGATGAAAAGAGGAAGCTATAATTATGGAGAGGCTGGACGGAGTGGAGGAAAAAGAGATGTCACCTCAGTCATTCCATCAAATACAAACAAGATTGTGCTGTTAGAAATCTCATATCCTGCTTTTCCCAGAAGTCAGTATTACATATTTTTTTTCAAACATTCATGCTTCAGCAGTCTTAGTTAGCCAAATCAAATTAATACCTTTCACATTTCCATTCATTTTTAGGATGAAATTGCCTCTTTATGTTTCCCTGGACAGTATTTTCTTGCTAAAAGGATGGAAGAATCCCACTTGATTTGACTCACTCAGACTACTGAAGCATCATATTAGACCACTACAGTAAATCCCAATATTGCTAAATAGATTGCGAGTCAAAATTTAAAGAGAGATGCAGCACCCCACATGTTACAGCGTCGTTAATGAGTGGCACTGCCTCATCAACAACATCAGCAGAGAGCATCGCAAGTTTGTTTGTCTGTATTGATGAACACTTTTCAGAAAGAAAAAACAAAAACTGAGCGTGCACAAAAACACCACAAACACACACTTATCTAAACTCAAGTGGGGAATAGTCTCTCAGCTGCTCCCTGTGTCTTACTGTGTGATCAACAGGGGTTGGAAAATTACTCTGCAGAGCTTATTATGCCCACACGCACACAGATACACACACCCACACACACACTCAAAATTTGGAGTCAGGCCGTTGTTGTTCTCAGTGGTTCCTATTTGAGGCAGTGATTGCTCCTCACTAAACACTCTTTTCAGTTTGTATTGTGTCTTAATGATGTTTTGCCTCAGGTGTGAATGTCAGCTCTCTGGGTGAAGCTGCTCCAAGCTCTGAATTAGCACCTGGAGAAGAAAACAAAAAAAACCAAAGCAGTGCACTTGAGGTTTTGTTCATCAACAGCAGCAGCAACCTCATTAACAGGAATAATAGCAGACTGGTGATGACAATAGCATTAGCAACATTAAGCTAATTCAGAGTTACATGAATATAATAGCAGTATGAGCTGGGGCTAATCAGATGAGAAAGTTTCATATTGATTTGGTAAAAAATTTGACCCTATTCTCCTGTAGTAGTGTCTCACCTTAAATCCTGCCCCCATCCCCATCCCCACCCCAAACAATAGATCTGACCGTCACATGTAAAAATGTTTCTTCTGATATTAAAAAAGAATAAGAATGACAGGGGCCCAAATATTCCACAGTCTCAATAAAACTGTTAATCATACAGGAAAGTGACATCACCTCCATACAAGAAAAGATTGTTATAATATCAGAAAATACAAGTTCATATTTTTCAGAAAGGAAGGAACTTTCACTTGACTCATGTCAACAGCAACACTGTCATCCTTGTTACATCTTTCGCAGCAGTGACAGAGATGTAAGCTCACTCATGCTCACACTGTCCTCCAGCAGTTTAGGAATGAATACATGACATCCCTTTTATTGATCTGCACATTTCTCAGGGTAAATGATTAATGGCCATGTATGTATTGATTGATGTGTTACTTTGCATGATGGGATATTGACACAACAACGAGTCCTCATGGAAGCTCACTGGCTTTTTCTCCTCCATTCCCTCATCTTTCAGAAAATCCTCTCGGAGCATTCGGGACCTGGTTCTTCCCAACATGGCCGGTCAGCCAAAGCGAACGCTCTGCCGGCCGGCAGTCGAGGCAGTGGCACGGACAACCCTCGCTCTGCTCTCTCCCCGCTGACCAACTCGCTCCTGGAGCAGCTGGAGGCTCGCATCAAAGAGCTGAAGGCATGGCTACGAGACACCGAGCTGCTCATCTTCAACTCTTGCCTCAGACAGGACAAAGATGCCTCAGAGCAGCTACACAGCTTCAAGGTAGGAAGAGCAGGGGTTTTCTTGTTTTTTCTTTTTATGATGTCAGCCATGTCAGATGTTTGTCTGCTTTCATATTAGGCAGGAGTTGCAAAGATCCTTAATACACACAGTTCATAGAATAGGTTTAGTAGATGCTTAGCAGAAAACTGTATATGAGGAGGAATGTTTATATTTATATTACTAACTGTCATCAGATTTATTGAAGAATATCAGTTTTTTCACTAACTCTAACAAACTTTTCAAAGTATCTGCAGAATGTTAACTGTTAGTGTTTTTCATTTGGATGAGGACCCTACTTTTAGTGAACCCCTTAAATGAAGTTAGTCGTGACACACAACACTGCTCTGCTTTTTAATTTTATCACTGATTTGAAGATACACTCAGCATAAACTTTTCATAACCCCCCCACAAACAAACAAACAAACAAACAAAACAAAACCCCAATGTGAACAAACAGTAGCTGCATAGTTTTGATGTATTTCAAAATCAATTTCCAGTATGAAATCTGATTAACCCTCTCATAAAGCTTTGAAGCAAACTAAGTGAATTAAACCCATGACCTTCATTTAATTCTTTTCAATAAAAGTTTGTGGAAGCTGAAGTCCTGTTATTGTGAGACTGCAGAGATAATGATTGGACCACAAGGTAACACTCAGCAAGTTTTTCCTCTTTGGAACCTGTGGACTTGATTACCAAATCCAAGCACAGAAACAGAAACCTCCACACTGTCAGTCAGTTATGACTTTTCAGTCAGTGGAACTTCATCATGTTTAGATTTTACTAATGTGTGAGATTATAGAAACAGATGCATTATATAGCTCAGTAACATTTAAATATATATATATATATATATATATACACATATGTTACATATAACAAGGTTCTACTGAGGTAGTAAATACATTATACACTGTACACAGACAGTTTAAAGTGAGAACATGAGGAAGTTTGCTTCAGGTGTCACTTCACTTTACTTACTTTTGTTAGTGTCAAATATGTGACAAAGCTTTTGCCAATCAACAATGAGCTTAAAAAAAACATGTTCACTGTCATTGTCTTAATGAGGCCAGACAAAAGCAGGGCTGTTTTGATGGGATGGATGTATAGAGGAAACAGCAGTTAGCCTTAAAAGCCACGGGACGCTAACAGGATATTAATCAGCCCGCATCACACAGCGAACAGCTAGCTGCGCTGATTAGCCTAGCCCCACCGTGTGACTGACATCCAGACACACACACACACACACACACACACACACACACACACACACACACACATAAGTATACATGCAAGCATACATGCATACACACTGAGGTGCATTGATTCATGTGTGCCCTCCCACACTTACACTTACAATGAAAAAAGACACACACAGATTCAAAGAGATAATGCAAATGAGGTGCACATGCTCACACACACACACACTTATACTTACACAATAGAAAGATGACTTTAGTAACACACAAATAAAAACACAAACTTTGACAGACTAGACTTAAAGTAAGCTAATGAAGAAGACAAACAACAAAAATGTATATGACTAACTAATAAAGAGAACAAACTTATAAGTGAACATCCAGCGTCTTTGTTGAAAATCTGTCACTGAATACTACAACATCAAAACCACAGCCGTCTCTGCCCTCGTTTTACACACCTCCAAGGCTTTGTGATTGTATGTTGCATGGTTTTGGCACTATGAGTGACAAAATGTGTCCACAGACAGACACCTGCAAAGCGCTAAAAACTACCTCTGTTTTGGTTTCTGCTACAGTGTATTTCTCCAGCATCACATTTTCCTTTAATGACACATACACACACAGACAGACTCACAAGGTTAAAACAATATTTACCAGCCCAAGCTGTTGTGGCTGGTAAATATTGTTTTGTGACATGACCCGACACCCCTGATATGTAGATGTGATTTACAGTCAGTATGGACCTAAGATAAGATAGTAATAAGTAATAATAAGATCTGGATGTGCTTCAGCTCCACATCGCCCACTAAAAACATGCTCCCACAGCCACTGTATGTGTTGTCGGTCGGGCAAGGCTCAGAGCTGGGGGCTGGGTCATATTCTGCATTGTTCTTTATTTGCAGCCATCTTCCTCTTTGAGTCCCTCATTCATAAAAAAGTTGCTCAAGGTTTGTGTTTGGTGTCAGGGAGTGAAGGGGGATGTGGGGGTTGAATGCAGAATGCAGAGGGCAACAGAAGCTGGCTACACCTCAGGGCTGAACTTGGGGGTGGAGGCAGGGTGGCAAGAAGAAAGATGAGGGAGTCAGAACTGGTTTTGGTTGTAGGCAGCAGAGAGACATGAGCAGGCAGGTATGCACTGATCCCAACATACAAGAGGACAAGGATTAGGTCTAAGATTACATAAGAGATGATCAACAATCAGGGAGACAGACAGAAAGCGGGAGGACAGAAGACAGGGGGGAAAGGGAAAACTCTGAAGATGTGAGGAAGAAAGAAACTGCTCGTGTTTGACAAAATGTTACCAGAAGCACAAAAACTCCTTCAGTTTCAACAGATATCATGGTCATCATATAGGGAAGAAGGCGAGTCATAATTTGATCAATATTAACAGCGCACACACGTCAGTGTACAAACACACACACACACACAAACACATCGAGGCTGTCTGAATGATGAAACTGTACAGAAACGAGCCTTTATTTGAAGAAAGTGAGGCGGGCTGCTCCCACTTTTGATCCTTGTCACAGCTCTCAGTGGGAAGCCATTGATTTCTGGCAGAAAGAGGCCGTGAGCTTCTGGAGAAATGAAGATTGGAAATATTGATAGCAGTCATTTGTATGGGAGAGAGAGAGAGAGAGAGAGAGAGAGAGAGAGAGAGAGGAGAGCGAGGCTAAATGGAGAAAAGGGACTCCATTTTAAGAGAAGTCAACTCCAGCTCTGTGATCATTTGTCTGTTTTTGGTGTTTGGACTCGTAAATGGGTTCGATTTCTGCACAGTAGCTTATTACTGTATGGCCGTATGAGAAAGCAGTGGGGGTCGGACCGCATGGCACGACACACACTCGCACACAAATGCAATTAGAAAATGTGCACGTACACACATATATGTACATGAGACACAGTGCTACATTAAGACCAGTGCTCACTTAATCTTACACAAACATCTGTACAAAAATGTCACTCGCTGTCATCTGGACGTGTCTGCAGCCACAAAAAAACCTTGGACTGACTTTTCCAGGTGTTGACCTGTATGATTTTTTCTCCACCCAAACACTATGAATTTGGATGGAGCTTTACAAAGTAGCTACATGTAAACTTTGAAGAGTTCACTGGCTACATTTGCTGATGCAGACCATGTGATAGAAGTCCTGAAAGCTCTGGAGAAACCTAAGAAGTAGAATTGGGGTTTGTTTCTGTTTTTTTGTTCTAGGCTGGTTCAATGTCCTATTAAAGAGAACCTGTAACCACACCTCACAGTGATATGACTAGTGCATCACTGCACTCAGGTGAGAATTTCAGCAGACGTTAGTGTTTCAGTATGAGGGGATTAAATTACCATTCACAGACAAATGCTGCTGTGTCAAGTGAAAAAGACTTCACTGTACAAATTACCAGCTCTGCTCCACGTCGAACCTGGTAAAATGAGTCTGAAAGTCAATGTTTTGTAGATGGATTTCATACTAAAAACAAACCACATACCCAGGAAAAGTAGACATCTCTTTCATGAGTTAGACCCCCACCCCCACCACCCCCCGACCACCACCTGTCTGTCTGTCTGCAGCCTGGCTCTTAATTGAATTAGCGCTCGTGAATGATACAGTGGTCAGCCGTTCCTCCGGCAGTCCCCAGGTCTCCGATGACTCTCTATTGTAGTGGAGGCGCTCTGGGGGCCGGACACACCAAGAATTAATGGAATGAGCCTCACACACACGCAGTAGAAAAAGGTACACACACCTGCTCCTGTGTGTGTACGGACACATACTGAATCCTTCACTCAGTCGGACACACACACAGATGTTGGTGAAGATTGTGGATATCAGTGTGAGCGTTTAGCTTGCGCTTCTGACGCTCACCAAACTGCCCCTTTCTGTCTCTTTATCTCTCTCTCTCTCTCAGTTCTTCTCTTTTTTTCTTTCCCTTCTCTCCCTCATATGTCTGCTCTTTCTTTTTCTGCTCTCTGTGTTGTGGTTGCTGTGCCTCTCTCTTCCTCTCTGTCTTGTTATCAGTTCTCCTGCTCCCTCTCTCCCCTGCTGTTGACAGTAGATGAACCCACCCTCCCCTACTGTTCGTTACCCACGGCCCCCACCCCTCACACCCCTCCAATCATGCTCTTTGCCCTCCGGTCCTGCTCATCGTTTCTAACACATGACCCCCCCCCCCAATCGTTTCTATTTTCAGCCCTCCTTCATCCTGCCATTTGAGAGATTTACACCCCCCCAACACACACACACACACACACACACATTTCATAGCATGCCCTTCTTCTCCTGCTCATGACTCATGACCCCACCTGCCTCCTGTTTTTCATGTAGCCAACCACCTCTCCCTCCATCCTAAAACACAGCCCAGCCCAGTGTTTGACATGAGCGCATGAAACGGAGGTTTATTAAAATTGAGGACTTTTTTGGGGGTGGGGGGTGGTGGTGGGGTGTTTGATGAAAATGACAAAATGTAGGAACTGACAAGGACTTCCTGATAATGAGTCAGAAGTCTTCAATACCGAGGCCTGGATTTTTTTTTACTGAATCCATTTTTTCTTTGGATTGTGTGAATTTACCTGCGGAATGTTTCTTTGTATATGGGCCACTCTGGATGGGCGGAGTGACCGGTCCACAGACCACAAACTGCCCCCCCCCAAGACCCTCAGCATCTCTCAGGCAGCTAATAGATGATGACAGTAAGGCTCTGATATCGATAGCTGCTGCATGATGAGGATTAAAGTTTCACTGACTCCCTGCCAAGAACACAGGCTCTGTGTGTATGTGTGTGAGTATGGTGGTTGGTGTTTTTTCTGAAGGTGTTTTTCTCGTTAGGAGTTGCTCGTTAGGGGTTGGAGGCGAGTAAACAGGTGAGGCGTTGCCGCGGCGACGGCATCAACAAACAGATCACACTTTCATCTTCATCTGCTCTGGAGGAAAAGAAAAACACTCAGCTCTTTCATCTGCTGAAGGAGCGGAGGCAGAGAGTGAATAAGAAGTGCACAGAAAGTGAAGAAACAGAAGAAAAGAGTGGTCAGAAGAGATGATGGGAGAGGATGGGAGAAAAGGAGACATGACAACAGAAAATGAGAAGACGACACTTACTCCAGCGGTGACAGAGGTCAGGAGTTGGAACACGTACTGGGATTCTGATTTTCCTAACCAAAGAACACTTGATGATATCTTAGTTTTATTCAGTGTAATTCGTCTCTGTGCCATAGAGTGGACATCAGTGGACAGGAGTTCAGATGCAGGTTTCAACCAGCAGGTGAACCTGCAGGATGGTGCAGAGATAGGCTCGAAAGAACACAATGCAGTCTGCATCGCTCATTCACGAATGGTGTGCAGCAACCTGCACTTTCACTTAATGCGGCAAGCTTAACATAATGTACCAATGAAACGTGTGCACTGAAAACCACGAGGACAGACTTTTTAAAGTATCTGATATTTTCTGCTGTTTTCTGATGAACTTTGAGGCTCCTGAGATGATTAAAGCAAGAAGAAAGAAAAAGGAAAAATCAAGTTCATTTGTAACTTTTCTCTAATGTCGATGCAAGCTCATCTGCTTAACATTGTTAATACAAAATAGCGCCAGAGAGAAAAATCAATATCATAATCACAAATCAATAGCTTTTTGGCCTACCATCACCTTCAAAACAACTTTTGTGACAGCACACTTTTGAGATAATCCATTGAGTTTTTTTAAAGGGTATATCTTATTTATGTAAGAACTAGAGGAATTTTCTGAACCCAAAAAGAAAATTTAGTTTTAATTGCACTATCATGGCTACAGACAATATCAGTTTTCACAGAGCAGGTGGGGGGGGATAAGAAAGGTCTCACCTGCATGATAATATCCAGATGTTTGACTGACTTAGAGCTGAACCTTTTATTTCAGTGGTTATGCCCCTGATCGAAAGCTAAAGATGACTCCAGAGACATCAGTAAGGAGAGAGAGACAAATAGAGACACAGAGAAAGAAGAAAGAGAAACTCTTTCATCTGCAATACCAGCAGGGCAAAACAGAGAGACAAAACAAGAGTTAGAGACAGGCTGAAAAATGGAGATGAAGGAGATAGATGTAAAGTAAGAGAAAAGAGGAGGAAGAAACCGTGGAAGGGATAGAGACAAAAAGAGAGGAAAGAGAGCGCTCTTTCCTCTCTTTTCCTTTCTCTCACCCTGTAAAATGAGATGCAGAAAAGAATGGAGGAAGAAGACGGATGAGTGAAAGAGTTGAAAAGACAAATATGTGTAGAAGTGTGGGCTGACAGAAGGAGATGGAGTTTTATTGATGGCGGCATTTTTAACTCACCTCGGCATGTTTGGCTCGGCTGCATTAGCGAGAACAGTAAATGCTTTCACTCACAATAACTTCATATATCCTCCATTTGTTTACCACTGCTGAATATTTTAAGAGTCAGGCTTTCATCCCAGCCTTGTCGGGTGAGCAAAAAAAGGACTCAAGCTAATAACTTACAATAATCAATATGAGCCGATGATGTCAGTGGTGATCTGTTTTTTCCTTTCACATGAATGCCACTGAGCTTCTTTAATAAAACAACAACGGATCATGTTAAAGGTTTACCTTTGTTAACCCTTTAAATCCTAAAAGCTGACTCATTCTTCACAACATGTCTTAGCCAGGTTTATTTTCACCATTAGTCTCCTCAGAAGAAACATCAGCTGACTTGTCAGTGGAATTATGGCCTGTGTCCAAGCTCCACCTTCTCGCTTTTCCTTGGGCTTTCAAAAGTCAAAGTCAAAGTCAGCTTTATTGTCCATTATGCTACACATACAGGACATACAGCACAATTGAAATTACAGTCCTCTCAGACCCACGGTGTAAGTTGTAATGATGTTTGGACATGACGAGTATGGTTTTTCGTCATCCTGGTTTTGATGAGTTATAATGAGAAGGAGGGATTGAAATTTTCTTTTTCAAGAAGGTATCCCTTACTTTAAATGAACAAAAAACCTTGACCGTATCATCTCTTTCCTTACATGAGCACTGCAGGATCACAGGGCTGTGTGATCGCCAACCTTTTCATGAGTCACTCATGAAAAATTTGAAACTTAAATGCCTCAATTTGGAGTCCAGCTCTCTGGCACTTTGCTTGAGCACTAAATCAATACTTTTATTGAAGTTACATGGGTTATCAGGTTTTTTGCTATAAATGTGTGAGATGCAGTGGTAAAGTGGGCTGGAGAGGCGCACCTGACTTTACTTAGATTTTTAGTGACTGGCTCTAAAAGCCTCTAACGAATCCCGCTGACTTTCAAAACCCTGTTTTATATGTGATGTTAAAAACCAGAGAGCAGGAAACAGATGGATTCTGGGTTAATGGAGGCACGGCACAGAGTTTCCAATAATGTGGTCTCTGAAAATAATATAGGTATTTACAGTACAGCACATTAAAAAAGTTTGAAAAAAAAACCTTTGAAGTGTGGATCCCTTAAACTTTAAACATATTTAGCTCAGTTCAAGTTAAGAATTTAACCAGAAAGAAAATCTATTTGTACAGAAAGAATTTTTATTTGTCATAACAACATCACCCACTGCAACAGTATAGCTTTTTTTTATTATTAAAAGGCAACATACGCTGGTGACATGCTGACATGTGCCCGCAGCCTTTCACCAATTTGGTGAGGACCAGTGCAGAGAGACAGGAGATATGGGAGAGAGTACTGGAATGACATGCAGTTAACTATCTCCAGCCAGGAGTCAAAGCACCTGCTGCTCAGGGTCTTACTCCCCCTAAACTGTTGGCTATTGTGTGCGTGTGTGTGTGTGTGTGTGTGTGTTTGAGAAACCTGACGGATTGAAAAACCTGAACTGAACCTCAGCTCACTCACTCTCACTCTCTCTCTCTCAACACACACACACACACACACACACACACACACACACACACAAGCACCCACCTCTCTCTGTCCCCGCCCCTTGAAACACCCACTTGTCCTCTGTCTTTTTGTCCTTTAGGCGTCTAATTGGGTGCCTGTTTAGAAAAGGAAAAGGTGTTGTGGGGGAAGTGGGGGAATTCCCATAATGCTCTTTTACTGGGAGAGGGGACAATGAGGACTAATTGGTTCTTCTAAGTAGAAGAGAGGCATTATGGGTAGGTGGTGTAGGACATGGGCTGTGTTGTAGGAATGACTCAACAAGATGTGAGTGTTTTTGTATTGTACTATTTTCTTGTGGGAATGACTGAACAAGCTGTGTGTGTGTGTGTGTGTGTGTGTGTGTGTGTGTGTGTGTGTGTGTGTGTGTGTGTGTGTGTGTATCATCGGAATAACAGACAACTCTAAATGTGTGTGTGTGTGGGCACACTGTTACTTACAACCTTTGTATGTGTTTGTGTGTATGTGATTGATTGTGTATTCATTATTTTGTGCGAACAACAATCTGTAAACACAATTGCGTTGGGGACTTTCTCCCTCAAGGTTACTTGACTTGCCTTGATTTTTGAGAGTTAAGGTTTGAATATGGACTGGGATATGGTCAGGATAATGTTCCAGGGGACGAATCTAAGTCATTGTCCTCACAAATACTTGGAAGAGCCAGTTTGTGTGTGTGTGTGTGTGTGTGTGTGTGGTCGTCTGTCCACTGATTCTCAGTATTATAAAATGAGAATGACAAAAAGAGCAGGATATGAAAAAAATGAGTCAGTTTTTTAAAATGTTTCCAGTAATATGAATATTTCCCTGTGAATGAAATCTGTGAGACAAGAGAAGCAAGATGGAGGCTGATGCTTAATGAAGCATGACCCTCCATGTAGCAGACTCACCAAATGTACAGTGAAGACACACAGGCAAAATAAACAGCCGGCAGCCAAATTCACTGCATTTGTGGCTACATTATAATTCCTGTTCGCTTTGTTCACCCAAAGCATGATGGGAGCTGCAGTGCTAAAACTTAGGACATCTCAAACAGAAATAAATACTGCAGGAAATAAATATTTTTTATTTTTCCCAGTACTTTTTCTGACAGCAGTAAAGCTCAGGATGTCCCATCCACATGGTATCTCATATTGTTGATATACTGTTGTTCTTCTCTGTTCATATACAGACAACAGTGGTGTTTAAAAAAACCCATATTAGTAAGTTAGTAAGTAAGCTAATTAGTAATGAGTAAGTATTGAAATAAAGGCAAAAAAATTCGTCTAAAATAATCAGTTTACTCATTTTACAAGAAAACATCAGAATGAGTGCAACAAACAGACTGACATTTCTGATTAGTTCCGCACATCCTGGAAAAACAATATAGAGCACAATGGATTAAAAGGCTACACATGCTTGCATAATTGCTTAATCACAAATATAGTGAAAATATCCCTTTTTGTTGCCCCTAGCTGGTATTTTTCAGGTAGCCTGTAAAGGTTTGTTCCAAAACAAGACCTGAAGCCTGAAGAGGGAGGTTGAGGGTTTGTGGTTGTTCTGTAACTTCAGCTTTTCTCTTCTTCTACATTCTGCTGGGCGGACAGAAAATAAAAGAAAGCAATGAAGACGCAAGCAGGAGATAGCGAGTGAAGGAACGGAGGCAGAGAAGAGGATGAAATGGAGGTGGGAAGGAAGAAAATAAATGTCAGGCGGGTGGGGAGAGAAGAGAGAGAGAGAGATGGGGGAGAGTGTGCAGACGACAAAGTTTGGGTAGCTGTAGGCGGTATTAGCAGAGGGGAATGTGTGTGTGTGGGTGCAAATTGTCGACAGGAATTCATTAGGCTCGTTGTGCGATAACGAGTGCTTGTGGTTTTAATTGACTTAATCAACAAATAGAATTAATCAGAGATTTCTAATTAATGGTAATTGATTGAAATATCCACTGGGTCACCGTGCAAGCAGCCCAAATCCTCCTTCTCCTCTCTCTCCCTGTCTCTTTTCATTTCTGTCTCTCCTCACTTTACAGTTTGTCCTTGTCTTCCTTCCTCATTGTCCTTTCTCTCATTTGTTTTCTCTTTCATTTCTCTCAAGGTGTTTTGTTTGATATTCTTTCCTTTTTGGTCACTCCATCACTTTTTCCATCTTTGATTCTCTCCAATGGCCTTTTTCAGCACTCTATTCTTTCTCTTCTTTTTTTCCCTTCTTTTTTCTGTTTTTCACTTTCTCAGTCCTTCACGCTTGCAGAAGATTGCATTACCTGTGTCACAACAACAGAATGGGCTGCATTTGTTTTGGGATATGTTGTTTCAAGTAATGTGTACACTAACTGGTCACTTCATTGGGTCCACTTGTACAGTGTAATGTGATCCAAGATGTATTCTGCCTTTAAAAAAACAACATTGTCCGGCTTGATTGACAGTGTCAGAGACAACATCAGCAGACACTGTGAGCTCATAATGATGAGCTTTGTAGAGATGTTGTGTTGGATTGTAGAACACTGGACAGGTGGACCTCATGAAGTGGCCAGTAAATGTCCATCATATCCAGGTAGAATGTTCCATGGCTTTTGATTCTTGACTGACCATTCAACATTGGTTTCTCTCAACCATAAACCATGTGCCTACACCAAACTGAACCTCAACCAAAAGGTGGCAAATACTTTTCTGGTATTTTAGAAATATTTTTTATGTGTCTTTGTTACAAAGTGAAACCAGACACACTGTGTGTATTAGTATCAGTATTAGTGGCCATTTTGCCACTGGTTTGTTCGCACCTTTTACTCTTTTGGGACAAATCATCATTAAATGGTCCAAATCATACGACATCAGTTTGAAAAATAGTCGCTATCGCTGTTGATATCAATGTCCTTATGAGGACTTAAGCTTCTTTTGTAAAATGACAAAAAGAGTTTTGCAGTTGAAATGGTGTTTCAGCATCACTGAATCGTTTTGATTGCAGCACCTGAGCTCAGGTATCGGATCCACATTAATATAAAACAAGTCTTGTGTCGCTCTCATTTCAAAGTGTCAAGGAAAACACTGGCGTAGCAACCACACTGACACCCTCCGCTCTCCTCCACCTTGTCTTTCCCTACCTCCCTGCCTCCCTCCTCTCTCTATATATATCTCTTTCTTTCTCTCTCTCCATCACTCCCTCTCTTCACGGCAGGTCTCGGTAATTAGATTGTGGAGATGAGGAGGTGAAGGAGCGTTAAGAGGATTTTGTTTTTAGGAGAGGGAGATTTAAGAATGAGAGAGATAGAGGGGGTGTGAGTCTGAGAGGCAAAGAGAGATCAAGCTTGAGAAAGACAAAGAGGAGAAAGAGAGAGAGAGCCGGAGTGAAGGGGGAATTAGAGAAGCAGATCCTCTTCATTTTGTTTATCCCAATTTGATCACCCTTACTGAAAGAGGGTTGAGTGACAGACATAGAAATACATGAAGAGAGATAGAGAGAGAAAACAAATGAGGAGATATAGACATCACTTGTTCTTTTTTTTTGTTTTCCCTGCTGGTCGACCTTGAACAGGTGAAGGGATGTACACACAAGACAGGAAATACATTACTGTTGGAGAGAAGTCAGGGTTCTTGGAATTTCTTTGGTTCTTGTGAAGTGCCTACACAGAGCTGTAATCATTACTCAAACAAACCCTGGTTCATTCAACTAAGAAACAATGAATCCTTTCGGCTGCACATAATGCAGCTGCCCGGCTAAACAAGGTAGTTCATACGGCCTCCTTTATAGCCACATTCTCCAGGGGGATCCCAGGTCTTCTCAGGCTGGATGGGATGTGTAATTCTACCAGGTTGTTCTTAGTATGACACAGCTGGAGGTGACTTGAAGAAGGAAGTGTTTCCAATCAGAGCTCCTTCGGAATGTCTGAAGTCCTCTCTTTGTCCTCAAGAACAAGATGAAATCTTTGTCAGGAAAGTTCAGCTCCAATTTTAGCACAACAGTCTGGCACAACACTGGAATTATGGTTAACTGTCTCAAATGTGGACTAAATTGACTTGGGAAACTGGGAAGTGATGCCATAAGTGATCTGTACAAGCTACATAGAGTAATGTGCAAACATTTTAGGCACTTGTGATTTTTATATTCTCATGCAAAACCATCAATGAGTCATCTGATTGGAGGTCTGAAGGTGTCCTGCAACAGATAGTCTGGCACCAAAGGAGCTTGGAAGAACCTACCTGCCAAGTACCTGAAAAACACAGGTGTGATGAGTTGAACTGGTGCTGGTTTAAAGTCAAAAGGGGGAGCATCCTTTCTGCTTGCAACTCTCTGTCATACTAGAGAACAGTAACATACATATAAGAAGCAGTAAACTATGGGTGTCTTTGTAGTCGGTCATCAGAAGTAGGTTTCCTCCACCTGTATCCAATGTAGCCTGCTGATGCTGGATGACATCAACAAAAGTGCCCAATCAGTGATGTCAGCCACATTATTTCATATTCACACCTCTTGGTTTGCTTGTCAATGTGAACATGAAGCAGCTTTTTGTCAAAGCTCGGTCCCGGCCTGGAATGAGTCATCCACTGTGGGCTCACTGTGATGGAAATCTGGTGGAGGAAGTGTCAGGAGACCAGAACTTCTCGAGCAGAAGAGCTTTTTATTTTTATTGACGCAGGATGCATGGAGGAGAGGAGGGATGAGCAATACAAACACTGCCTAATGAAGGAGTTATTCCTTACTACATACCTACTACTTGTTTGACTTAGGTCAATCCTAGACCTCAGTTACCTCTGCCCTACTAAGGGACACTGACTGACCATGAGATGCAGAGACACAGGCTGTTTGTTTTGGCTTTCCACCTTATCAGCCTTCACAGCTATCTTAGAAACAGACAGTGAACTACTGTTTATCCTGAGTGACATGTGACCTGTGTGCAGACAGAATACAGACTCAGTGAGAGAAAACAGAAGGAAATCCCCTCATCAGTGCGATAGTCTCTCCTCCCAACAACTTCACACTCAGCTGCAAAACCAGCTCAACATTATTTATATAATACTGTTCATGCAAACATCGCTCAGAATTAGAAGACATGCACACACAAAAAGATTAAAATTTGCAACAATAAAATGGCAACATGATAGCTAAAAGTCAATTATATGAAATATATACATACATATACAATAAAATAAAATAAACACCAGTGAATCAATTATTTATTGTTGAAACACCAGAGCAAAACCTGTAACATTGCTCCAAAAAGTTGTGTTTTTAATCTCTTTTAGAAAAACCATTCTGACATCCAGAGGCATCCCCAGTTAAGGGGAATAAAAGCAAAAAAGGTCGTCTCCGTTACTTTTATGGCACACATGAGGAACCTTTAAAAGAAAAGCAGCAGATTTATCTTAGTGATCTGGTTGAAATTTACAGGGTCAATGATGCAATAATTGGTGGTTTTCAAGATTGGCAACATTAAACATTTTATTTTTTCAGAATCATAGTCAGGTCTTTACTCTGATTTCCCAGTTTCACATGTGACTAAATCAGCAGCTTCCCTTTTGATGATTTTTTTTCATTTCCTGTCTCTCTTTTTCATCATCTGTTTCCTTTTCTTTCTTCTCAGTGTCATCTCAACTGTTTCTTCTTAAGTCACTTTAATCTTCCCGTCTTTCTCACTACCACTCCCTGTTCCCCTCCTTCAACCCATCTGACACTCTTTTTTTGGTGGGGATTTTCTGTCCTTCTCATCCCTCCCTCTACATTCTCCCTCTCTTTTTCTTTCTCTGTGAGCCACTCCATGGCTTTCCATGTATTTTTTGGAGGAAAGCTTTTTAGCAAATATTTGTCCGACTGTGTCTGTAGAGCCCTCTGAGTCAATACAGGCCCAGCCAGGCTCGACCGGCCAGAGAGAGAGAGAGGGAAAGAGAGAGGAGGGAAATAAGGAGCGGGGGATCAGTGCATAAAAACCAGCAGTGCAGAAACAATAGAGACTTAGGATTCTCTATTTCTCCTCTCTGTCTAAAAATAAACACTGAGGGACAGGATTTTTGCCATCTGAAGCCGAAACACCAATTGGACAACAATCATAATACTGATAATGATGGCATGGGTGATATTTCTCAGTATTTATGCTGAAAAATTCGTTTTTAAAATACTTTTCTCAAAACTACTGTCTCGTGGTATTCCCATGAACTTTTCTTGTGAACATTTCACTATTTCTCAGGCAGGTTACTGTGTGTATACTCATGGTCTTACCCATGTTCAGTCCTTCATAAAAAATTTGCAAAGCTGAATTTTGTGCACATTAGTGGAATAATACAAAACTGTGTTTGTGCCTGTCTGTGTTGTGTCGCCAGCGTGCATGAGATACACACAAATCACAAGCTCCTCATGAGAAAAAACATGTCCCCATTCTAGTGGTCAAGTGACATATCTATCGTGGTGACATAATTTCCTGTTGACATGGAGGCTGTGTCAGTTGAAGAGGTGCATTTTGTTCATAGCTTTATATTTATATAAATGGACTTAAAACAATCTGCAGCTGCATTATTGGTGTCCACACTTATTTTTGTATTACCAGTTTTTCTAGCTCTTCGTGAACAGGGTGGGGTTTATGACCTGCACTGCAGCCAGCTACCAGGGGGCAATCCAGATGCTTTGTGAGTGCTTCTGCAACGCTTAAACCACGACTCAAATGAAATGTAGTTGTGCATTCAATTCAATCGGACGAAAACCAACTTGTCAAACACTGCACTTTGGGTTACAGTTACACATGGAGTGAATCAGGCAGTGTGGGACAACAGGAAAATCCCAGACCAAACGTGGCCCACATCTGATTTGTCTTCAACACTCGAATGCTGATGTGATGAGCTGTTTGCAGGTTGGCAGCAGCGTATTCATTGGAGAGCTGATAAAACACAGATATAAAAAGACTTCTCAGTCAATGTGTTTGTGACTCGGCCTTTGTAGAGATACGGCCGTCGTTCATGTGACTCTTAACACACTGAATTATTGTTCTGGCTTCAGTCTAGTTAAATTCATCTTCCTGTGCTTCCACCACGCTGTCTGCTGCAGTTATTTGGCGCAGAGAGAGTATCATTCAGTCGTTTTGTTGTTGTTTAGAGCCTCCTCCTTCAATGTAATACACACCTCCTGTTTGGAATAAATTTATCTGCACACACACACACACACACACACACACACACACACACACACCAAGCTTGTCCTCTTGATCCTGTCTGCTGTATTCTGCATCCCCATCTCCTGTTTAGACAACAAGGCGAGCCGCAAATATGCTAAACTAAAGAGAGCGGGAAAGAGGAGATGAAAGACGAGTAGACGAGAAGAAGAGTTGAGTGAGGTAGAGAGAGAGTGGGTGTGTGTGCCCAACACAGAGAGAGAGAGAGAGAGAGAGAATCCCATTTCATTGTAATAGTGTTTAATATTTATTGGAAAAATGTAAAGAAAATGTAAAGGAAGTGCTTTTCAGCAAGCGGGCAGGATTAGCATAAATAGTTTGGGGCTTGGACGTGTTTGGTCCCTGCCGCAGAAGAGTAAGGCTGTCCCCTCACTTCTCTGTGGCACACACACAAACACACACAATTGCATGTTTGCACACACACACACACACACACACACACACATTTCTACACTTATGCACATGCATGCATATGTAAGCATTGGAACATGCACACACACACACACACGGACACACACTGACCTTTGCGTGTGGAAACTCATCAGCATATAGTGATTTATAATAGGCACTGCCAATCCTTGTGTTTCTCTTCTTTTTTGCATTTATTAGACAGGAGCAGAGTGGGAAGCAGACGGGGGAATATTGGCTGTTGTCATTTATTTTATGCACTGTTACTGCTGATGAAGGATCCGTGTGCTGAATTTGACTTCATGCTAATAAAGTGCTTTGAATGACCAGAATTTAACTACTGCTGAGCTGCCGGAAATTGAATAAAAAATAAAAACAAAATTGGCTCTTTTTTTTTTACTATGGTTTCAAAGATATTTTGGCTCATTACAATCTTTCATTTTCATAATTTTTTCTGTAATTTGTATCACTAATTAAGACAATGTACTCAACAAAGTGGCTCAGTGGCTTTTCGTCACAAACAAGCGTCAAAAGTAAAAACATAACAGGAACATCAAATGTTTCATCAATTCAAAATAAGCAGGATTGTTGTTGTGTTTATGATTCAATAATTCTAATAATATTTGCTGCATTTTGCTGATGTGGTCTTTTCTTTGTGACCCCCAGTCTCTGTGCTCGGAGGTACGATCCCGACGCCGGGGGGTCTCCTCCGTCTTGAAACTCTGCCAGAAGCTGCTGCAGCAGAGTCAGGTGGGTAAAAACAAGCTGCGAATCTGACAACGACACGACTCACCCAAAATCATTATAAGTGACTTGTTTGTGAATTCATTTGGATTTGACCTCCCATAATTCAAAGAGAAACATTTAACATGTTAGAGTTTAAGAAAAAGTTTAAGTTAATGATTTTTAAGTTAGTTTCTTTGAGAGAGCAATTATACTGAAGTGGGGTCTTGAAATTATGAATTAAATCAAAGGACTAAAATGATAATCAGCATCATAATTCTGATAACACTGACTCTCTGATTCCCACCTCTGGGACAGTCGGGCCCCATGGCGGAGGTGGGCCCAGAGGCAGAGCAGCACCGGGAGGCCCTGCAGCTGCTGTCAATCAACCTGGAGCGGAGGTGGGAGGCGATCGTGATGCAGGCGCTGCAGTGGCAGAACCGACTGAAGAGAGAGCTGGGCGAGCGGCAGGTTAGAGCGATCTGACATTTACGCTGCGCATCCTTCACTCTGCCACCGCAGGCAGCTGGCTGACGCGCCGTTACACTCACTGAGCATGTCAGCAGTTTGATTTGATGCTAAAAATCCAGCGTGAAAGACAGATGGTGCTGTAATTGGAGCTGCAGTGTGTTTTAGCAGTGGAACAATCTTTACAACCCCGAGACGGTGTGAAATAAGCATCGACTCTTGAACAAAACACAACAGGCATTTTTTTATGAAGTCAGTTTTCATCATGGGGGGATTAGTCTCCTTAAAAAAGGTTGTATTATCTGATGGTTTGCTTTGTCTTGTATCATTGCTGTGCCAATGACACTGATGTTTATGTGTTTACAAAACCCAGTTAATAATCTTTTCTTTCACTAAAGTGTATCTTATGAAAAGAAAAATTGAGGGTTTATCCTCTGGGGATTCTGAAGTTGCTCAGTAAACTTCATTTCATCGCGCATGTTACTTTGTAATAAAAGGGGAAATTTCATCCGCGGAGGAAAGATCAGAGTGTTTCTGAAAACACTGGTAATCTGTCTCTGGAGACAGTGATTATTTGCAGACACTCTCATAACGATCTTGTGGCTATAGCTGCCAGTTGTTGCCAACGATTGCAGGCACAGTTACTGTCGTCACCGTCCTGATGCTGTGCTCCTGAAGAGCAGAAATCAAGTTTTGACTTTTAACTGTCGACACACAACAACAAAACTAATATTACTTCTCCAATGCAATTACTACGTTTCCTCTGCCACCCAAAGTTTACACAGTTTGTGGATCACAATAGCATGTTGTATGTCTTGCTGCCTAGACGGCACTTCTCCAAAAGGTTTGTCTCATTAGAAACCTGCAGCTGATGAGCCTCACCTGGTGGCACGGCCCGCTCACAGATCACAGCGTTGGTTTAAGGTTGCAGGATGATTGCTTGGCACACGTGCAGCCTTGTCCACTGTGGGTGTAAAGAGAAATATTACTCACAGGGGAGCCGTCCGGAGCCGAGCTGCTCAGGGCAAACGAGGCAGAGAGACCTATATATATATATATAGAGAGAGAGAGAGACAGACAGAGAGAGAGCTGAGTGCTTTATTCAGCTGATGTAACATGAAGGCAGAGAGCTGCAGCAGAATGGAACCATTATGGATTTCTAATAGTGATGAATATGGTTCTATGGAGACAGAAGGATGGGTGCATTTGGATACAAGGTGAAGGGTTTCACACAAGCACACACACAAATACTAACACTTATATAAGCATAAAATGCTGTTAAGTCTCAAGCAGAAACAGAGCAACACACAAACACACATAAATGTTTGTACTTAGAAGAACACAATGTCATACGCATGTGAGACAATAAACTGAAGGAGAGTGATGTATTTAGCACTCGTGCGGGGGGGGGGGTGGCTAAATACCATGTACATGGAAATTTTCTTTAATACAAACTTAAAGCTAACAGTGCTCAGCCAGACAACATAGCACAAGCTCAGTTTTTGGTTTGAGATGCAAATAATGTAATGTGACGTTTTTTGATCCTTTCCACATTGAGGGTCTTGCTGAGAAGTTTGTTGAGCTACTAGCTGTTGCTAGCTACGGATGAATGTGCATCTCAAACTGCCCTTGACTCACCATTGTGAGATGACTTATGATACTGAGTGAATGAAACTTTGCTCACGTATTACAATATGACCTCAGCAGTCTTTTATTCTTTGCTTCTGGCTGCTTGCCTATCAGTCGAGCTCTGTCATGTTCAGGTCAACCGTTACCTTTTTCTGTTTAAGTGCATTGTTAACAAATTTTGGCAAAATAAAACAGAAATCAGTGCATGCTTCCATGAGATACTAGACAATTTGGCATAGTACAGTACAGTAGAACAGTGCATCCCTGATGTTTTATGGTATTTAACTGGTGCTCCCACCTCAGATGGGTTTCGTGTGTCCTGTCAGGACTGAATTTGTCACTCTTGATCCTCGTCTGGTTTATCAGCCATTACGGCTGAGGTTATCAACCCTTTATGGTTTAGGATCCTAATTTTAGGTATCTCTTTAATTACAGACAATGCTTTAATTTATGGGTCCATATATTCCTAATGGCTTCCTAATTATTCCCTAGAAGGTCTGCAAAACAGCCACCTGAACTCAAACTAAAACAACAGCCTCGGAGCATGTTCTTTCCTTCCAGGAAACTCAAGAAATGTATTAGACACTATTACGAGTTAAAGGACTCATAAAATAAATTGTCACTGACCGTTGTTTCCCAGCTTATGTGTGTGTGAATGTGTGTCTACAAGATCAAACTGAACTGAATGAAAAAAGCTTTGACGGGCCTCTGAGTAGTCGGGAATCTGACAACTTATTCATGAATTAGAAAATCAGTAGAAATCTTGGAGGTTGCAGCCCCCCACCCCCCCACCCCACCCCATCCTCTTCTGCCTGGTTTGTACATTTACACACAAATTCACACACACACATTATAGAGGAGGAGAAGACAAATAACAGAGGCCAGATACTCTGACCTCGCTGCCTGGCTGGAGAGTAATTTCACTTCTCCTGGAGATGGGAGAGGAATAAAGAGAGGGGGGTTGTGGAGAGAGAAAGAACCAGAGAGGCATATATCTGGGTGGTTTAGTTTATAGAAAAACACTTCTGCTGAGTGATAAAACGATTGTCCTCTCCTGCTCTGTATGTGCGTTTATGAGTCTGCTTGCTTGCACATAAATGGCTGCTGGACTTCAGTGGCCTGATGTTTGTGTGGAACTGGATTCTGCAGGTATGAAAGCAACTTGAGCAACTGTGCAAATGTGCATGTGTGTGTGTATTCAGAAAGATTATGGCGCATAATCAGAACAAAAGCATCAGTTTGATTCTGGTGTTGACATGGGACACATAGAGGCTTTCTTTCTGGAGAACTGCAGTGTAAAACCCAGAGCAGAAACGACCAGTTGATTCATCCATGAGCATGGGATGAAGGAAAATGTAGAACATTCTCTGGTCTCATGTGGTGTGGTTTACTTTCATTGTGGGATTTTTGTATCAGAGGTGTTATTTCAGTATGAAACACATTTTCTTTTCCTTGTCCTCAATGAGCATGTGTTTCTGTTCAGAAACCAGACGAAGGATCCTGTCCTATCTTTGATTCAATGTAAATGAGTCTAAATTAAAGCAACATTGGGTGAGGTTTGCACAAAGTACCTGTAAGTTGAATGAAATGTATGGAAATTATATTTTAGAACACTTTCCTCGTGATTATGAAATACATTTTAGAAAGGAGTTATGAGCAACATATGGAGGTTTTCATTCAGCGTTTTGCAATTACATTCAAAGCAGCCTGTCTGCTCCTCCACTCTGCATGGAGAGGTGATTTATCTGTGAGCTCCTATTCATTTTGAATCAGACCGGTGATGCCGGGCCCCCTCAGCACTTTGACAACTGGTACAGCAGAGAGCCAGCAGAGACTGGAGCAGCAGCAGCAGCAGCAGCAGCAGCAGAAACTCCAGGAGGATTGTAGGCACATGAATAATCACCCAGATGCTGCTAGATAGCTCCCCTCTCCTTGGGCCTTCAGATGCTATACTAACAAATGGGAGCAGTCAAACCAGAGCAAATGGGAAAAAAGTTTTTCACTCCCCCCCAAAAAACTGCACAGGTCCCTCTGTTGCACATACACACACTAACCCAGGCTGCGATTACAGCAGTAAAAGAGTGAGGAGGATCTGCTGTAAACACTGCTGTTCATGTGAACATGCTCCTAGTTTCAATAGAATCAGAGTGAAACCTTTCTTGTGCAGGCTGGAAATGTACTGATCCCGTTCCTGGTTTCCAGATAAGGAACATTTTTTACTATAATCACCCTTGGACCTTTTTTGTAGGGGTAAGGCTGTGTGGAAGAAGGAGGACGCCTGAGGAAGCCAAATCAACACAATGCTGTTCTGTCTACATTTTGGTGCACTGAACATTGAAGCTTTCAATGTGATCTCAGACTGTATGCTAACAAGTCCCTGCCGACATTTCTGATTTTGCAATATGTCTTAGTTAAGCATGAAAACATTCAACCTACAGCTAGTGTATTTTTTTCCCTGTATATTGGTTTATAAATTGGAGTCAATCCTTTTGGGAATATATATATAAATAACATTTTTTTCTTCAAAGATCTGATTCATCGATTGTTGCTGCAGGCAGCAGCCATGAACAGCAATGAGTGAAAATGAGGCCCGGGTGTAATCACTGAACCCCAGAAGACAGCTCTCCTTGCACGCTGTGCACATGTGGATGGATATCAGCTAGATGCATCAGTTACAGGTGTATAACGAGAATCAAATGCCACTATAAGCTGCAAGAAGCTCTGTTGTCTCCAAAGTCAGCTTCAGGAACATCTGGAGGATATTTGCACAAGGAACACTCTGGCATGTTGCTGGAGTCTGGGTGGGGAAATTATCACCAACGTTTGACTGGTAAATTTGTCTACTCTGCTGCCTTGCCAGCTCTTCCTCCTTGGCAGCTTCCCAGCGACGCCTTAAAGTTTTTTCCCCACCTCCAGCTTTAAAAAAAAGTGTTTTTGAAGCAGTCACCTCCCTCCTCCTGCCTGCGCGGGGGTCTTTAATGAATACCCACACAGTTCAGCTACAAACTGTAACGAAATCATAGAAACAAGATAAATTACAGATATAAATTATATACAAGGTTTTTGTGGGTCATCAAATACTCAATTTGATTGGATTAGGCTGATTGATAGCCTCTCCCCTCAGCCACTGAATGTGTTTTTGAATGCGTCGGCAGTGGCAAAACCCAGTTCAGTCATTACCCCCATCTCCCTTATCAGCACAAGGGGAATAAACACAAATCTAATAGAAATTCATTACACAGACCCATATACACACATACACACACACACACTCTCACACATACAGAGCCAACTAGTTTATTAGATTAATAGGCTATGAATGGCTAATACGAATTACCCCCCTCTCTTGTTAATGAGACGCAGAGCAATTTGTATAATTATGTCTGTGGAAGGGAAGAATTCCTGTGTCTAAGCATATTTTTAGACAGCCGAGCTTTCTGAAGGATTTTGATTACGTATTTACTTTGGGGTTTTCAGCTCCGTGCTCTTTCTCTCAGAAGTCGTTTTTGAATAATTCATCGCTTTGTTCCAGAGCGGAATAATTTGTGTTGAGATTTATGAGCAATTGCTTTGGGGTGGGCTGATTTTACTCTTTTTTTCTTTTTTAAATGATCACAGAACGTGTTTCTATCAGAGTCGGGTGTCAGCGTGTCTCTCTCAAGCGGAGGCCTGAGCCGAGGCGGCGCTCTCAGAGAGGACACGGGATTTGCAACATGTCTTTTTTTATTAAAGCCTTTGGTGCCAAAACAAGATGCACATCTGAAAGAACAAAAACCTCTGCTCCCTCGGTGTTTGATAGCACAAAATAAAACATTTGGTGCTCTTTAAATGATAATAGAAAACTTTCTTTCTTTAACAGCAGCACACTTATGAACTGCAACCTCTGGATTTTAACTTAAGCTGCATTGGCTTCCATCTGAACAGGCCATTCAGCCTCCTGTTGGGCTTTAAGAAAAAGAAATGTTCAGTCATTAAGCTCTGTGTCAGGACTTTCCTAGAAATTAGTATCAGTAACATGTGACAAGGCCTAATTAGACAGATTGCTCCACCAGTATTGAGAAAATGACACAAGCCTCGAGGAATAGTTTTGATTGATTTAGGACTCAATAATTGGCAAAATGACTTGCTAAGATGGTATTTTCACAAGTAAATTAAGTGGTGAACTCTCTCTCACACACACACAGCATTTATTCTGAAGGAATAGAATTGTGGGGGAAATTTGTTAATGTTTTTGTCATGTTAATTGTGTTGTACTTGGAGCATTTAGTCACAATCCTTGACTTGCTGATTTTCTTATCTGGTGGGACATCATTTTTAAACCATTTTCAAGACTAAAGTCCTGCATCTGGAAATTTTCATTTTCATTTGTCATTCCTTCCTGGTGTGTGCTTCAGCTTGGAATTCATTTTATTAGTGATGAATGATTTCAAACATGTCTTTTCTTTCTTTGCATTTGTCCTCAGGTTCCTGGGAACTTTCTTGAACCAAGTCTGGTTGACCTCCGCCAGATCAGCCCGGTCCCAGCTGGTCCTGTGGCACCGGCACCAGATGACTCCTGGGAATGGGATGAAACAGACATGACAATCACAGAACTGGAGCCACAAGATGCACCAGAACCTGACCTTATGCACAACCTCCCCACAGAACCAAATCTGCCTTCGGACAGCCCTCCGTCCAATGGGAATCAACTCAACAGGATTCAAACCAGTGTCCCAACCAGTCCTTTACCAGAGAACATGTCCAATGTAATGGAAGGATTGTCATCAGAGGTTCTGCCCAGAGTGAACTCCCCCATGGTCCCCTCTAACAACAACTCCAACTCCGACAACATCTACCAGGTGTACAGTCTCCATAATGTTGAGTTATACAGACAGCCTCAGTTTCCTCTTAAATCTTCCTCTGTGCACAAAACCAAATCAGGAAAACAAAAGCAACAGCTCCTGCTGAAGAGCCTGAGTAAGGACTCCTCTTTCTCCTCCATTGAATCTCTTCCAGACCTCCTGGGGGGTTTGATGTTTTACAGTCGAGGAAGAGATAAGATCATCGGATACCGGGATGGTGAGAGCGAGAGAGGGGGTGGCAGAGGTAGTGGCCAGTCACCAAACAGTCGTCGGTCAGAGTGCGAGAGTGGGATCGTGAGCGATACGGGAGACACAGAGACGACAACAAACTCTGAAATCCAGGCAGAGGAAGAGGAGGAAGAGGTGGAGGGAAATGAGCAGAGAAAGGGTGAAACTGATCTGACTCTGCAAAACAACAGCATCACCAAATCCAACCAAAGAAAGAAGACAGAGGATAACAAGAAGGATAAAGGATGGAGGAGGGATGAAAGCAGGGGTGAGAGCAGAAGAAACAGAGAGGAGGACAAAAGGAAGAGGCACAGGAAAGGAGGAGGTGAGGCGGTCGAGATCCTAATCAATGGGCGTGGGATCCTGACGCCCGCAGACTCTGACACTGACTCTGAGGTTGGAGGACTTGGTGTGGATTCTTCCAAGCCCCTTGTGTTGTGCAGTGACATCACAGAGTTTAAAGTTGAGCAGTTTAACCATTTGGAGACTCCTCCTGTTGTCAGTCACCGGGCATCAAGTCCAGTCTTGTCTCAGGGCTCCTCCCTGGAGTCTCTGCTGGCTTTGGGTGTGGAGTTGTTTCCCTCCAAAGACCTGATGCATCGTAGCGCCTCACTGGAGAGCTGCCTGGCCCCGTGTCGCAGTGCTGAGCAGGAGACTGGAGGTAGCCTGGCCAGCCTCAGGGAGCTGGACCTGGGGCAGAGCATAGAGGTGGATGGAGGTGAACCAGGAGAAGAGAAGAATGTTGAAAATGTGCAAGGAGAACCGTCCTCTGGGGAGCTAAGCAGAAGAACCCTTGATCTCCTGAAACGTCTGGAGAACATCCAGAGTCCTCTGACAGCAAAGATGACCCGCAGCGTTTCTGACATGACTCTTCTGAGCAGCTCACCGCAGCGGAACCGCCTCCCCGCCTCCCCTTCTTTTGGGGGTCGACACACCCCCCTCTCTGGGATGTCACACTCTGCACGGAGAGGACCGCCATCCCTGATCAACGAGAGTTCGGCAACAGCATCGCTAACTGAGCTCAGCAGCACTGAGGACTCCTCTTTGGGATCTGAAGATTTTGCTACGCTCAGAAATCGGCACCACGTCTTCCTGGATCCCACAATGGCAGCAAATGCCAACTCTGGCTCTTATAGGAAACACTGCCATGGAAATGGCCGAGGAGGGCAAGGGGTGGATGAAGCGGATGCTGCAAGCCTGAGCATGGTGGTGAATGTGTCATCTGCATGTACGGATGAGGACGAGGATGACAGTGACCTCCTGTCTTCCTCCACGCTCACGCTCACTGAGGAGGAGCTCGGTGTGCGGGATGGAGAGGATGAAGATGACGGGAGGTTGAGCGGTGGCTCCTCTGACAATGAGGATGATGATGAAGAGGAGATGGAGGGCTCTTATGTGCTCGGGCTGGAGTACATGAAGAGGGAGCTGCAGAGTTGGATCCGATCTCCTCGCACCTCATCTTCCTCCTCCTCCAAAACAGAGGTGGGCCTCAGGGACGAGCTGCAGTGTGGAGCCCAACTGTCCTCCACCTATGCCACCTCCTCTCAGAACAAGGAGCAGCACTGTTTTCTCAACCACCCTGCTGCAAATTTAATAGAAACTAGCAGCAAGGGCGGCGGCAACAAAACAAGACAAAGTATGAAAGAAGAGAAGGAAGAGGAAGAGAACCGAAGGAATGCAACGAGAAGCTACATCAGCCAGTTTGTAGACGATGTTGAAAATGGAAACGTGGACCAGAGCTGTTTAAAAGGAAAAGATGAAGATGATGAGCTCCTTAGAGAGGAGTCGAGTGTGTTCACTAAGAAAGGAGAGTCACTGAGGGAATCGTATGTGTTTGCCATAAACGGAGAATCAGTTCAGGATGTTGACAGTTTGATCGTGAAAACAGAATCAGAATCAGTGAAGCAGCATTCCTCATCACCACCCCATGAACTCCTCCCCTTTATGTCCAAACGGGCTTCCTCCTTGGTGGGACAGCTGCGGGGGGAGTTGCCCTGCCACAGCTCCTCCCTCCCCTCACCTCCTTCCCTCTCACCAGTCGAGGACTGCCGATCCCAAGCTGACACCTTGCACAACAGCAGACCGAGAACTGGCGGAAGGAAGGCCATCACTATTCAGGAGAAGTTCAAATTCTCGTCCTTTGTAACGGAGGAGACAAGGAGGGAGGTCAGGGACAAAGAGTCGTCCCTGCCACCAAAGAAACGCCACAGTTCACACTCATCCTGCTGCAACCACCTCCCCTCTCCCTCTTCCCTCCTTCCATGCAGTGTAGACGAGGGCAAGAAAGAGAATGTGCACAACTTTGTGATGGAGATTATTGACTTGACCTCACTGGCTCTGAAGAGCAAAGAGAGTCAGCCTGAAGAGCTGAACCAGGCTGAGATCAGCGGTTCAAATCAAGACTCAGGTCCTGCATCACTAGCACAGATCAGAGACAAGGTAAAGTATTCATGCAAAAAAATCCAAAACTCTAATTGGGGTGCATGGAAAAAGAATCCACTTGTTATGGAAATAAATCGCGTGCAAACAGTTTTATTATGAATGCAGAAAACTAATCAAACAGAAATTAAAGTAACGTTCAGTAAGGCTGCAGATGTTGATAATGAACCAATGAAATTGCTGGATATATTTGGATATGCAGCATTTGAAGTCCTGTTTGACCTCGTGTGTTGTGTACATTCTCAGGAAATGTGAATCCAGCAGTAGCAAAAGTTATCTCCACTGATTTGTTCATTGAGTTGAGTAATTCAATAAATCGCATCACAGATCATAACTTTTTAGGATGTGATGACTAATTTCTTCAGTATCTATTGCAAGTGAAGTGATCTGAAAGCTAATCAGTTTTCAGTCATTCTTTTATTTCTGAATAGGGAAAAGAAATCAGGCAGAAAACTTTACTCCTTCTGTAAAATGTGTCTGGGTGTAAAATATTATTAAACAAAACGAGGCTGGATGGTTTGGTTATAGTTTGCATGTTTAATTGTATTTTTATATTTGTTTTGGTTGACTGTTTTTTTCTTTTATTTTGTATCCTTTAATATTTGAGGGTCCTCAATGTTGAATATAAATAATACAAAAATATATAAATATACATAATACAAAACTTTAATAATTTACTAGAATTTGTTACATGTCTGTTGATGTTTTTGTTTGTTCATGTTTTGTTTTTTATGTTTTTTATTTTGTTTTTAACATATTCAGTATAAATTGCATCAATCAAACAAGATCAATCAAATGATCACTGGTCAGAGAGATAATGAGGTTCTGCTTAGGTCATGTCAAACATAAATAAACTAAATGAATAGAACAGCAAATCACACAAAGAACAAATAGTATCAGTATTAAAAGATGTTGAATAAAAGTGAACTATAACAGATCATAAATCACAGATTTGTCTGAGCGAGCCCTATAAACTTGAAATACATAAAACCTACCACAGTCCCTCTTTTCAGACCCTTAGGTCAGATAAGAGAAAAACCCAGAAATATACTGACAAACTTTCCCCTTCCTTTTCCTTCAGGTGCTTGAACACTCCCACCGGCCTCTCCACCTCCGTAAGGGAGACTTCTACTCCTACCTGTCTCTCTCCTCCCACGACAGCGACTGCGGCGAGGTCAGCCAGTGCTCTGAGGACAAGAGCTCCACACCAGCGCCCTACAGCATCCCATCTTACATCAACCCAACACAAGGCCTCCACAGCCCAAGCCCAGAGCTGTTTACCAGCACCACGCGGCAGACGGCGACCTCGAACTCGGCTCAGACCCCCAAATGCTCCTCTACCGGCCTTGACGCCAAGAACAGCCTCTGTGCTTTGGATTTGAAGTCAGCTGAAACTAACGTTGCTGCTGACGTTGGCCGTTCCGACGAGCCGACCAGCCCCTCTCTATCCCTTCCCCCAAGCCCCGACATCAGGGACGAGGAGACCCTGTTCGCAGCCTGTACAGAGGAGGTTTACCTGGGCCCACCTCTCTGCTACAGTATGGTGCTCACCAGGAAACCACGGAGGCTGAAGGAGAGTTTTGAGTGTTCCCCGGACCCTGGCTACAAACTGAATGACAGTCTATTAGACTTGCCTTGTTCGAAACCAAATGACAATTGTGAGTATTTGCCTCAAGAGGGGCCTGGTTCCAAAGCAGGTGATAGTCTGAGCCACGTGCCTCCCACAAAGGAGTCTGTGTTGGACCAGGATCACCTGTATTTTCAAGGGGCCTGTCCCACAATGACAACAGAGGAAACCCAGGGCTCCTTCTCTGCTTTCCCGGAGCCTCGCTACACCTCACTCTCCAGCTCCTCGCCCTCAGTGATCATAGCAGCACCCCTCCAGGGGCCCAGCTCCAATTCAGAGAATGACAACCCCCCTCCTCCTGCTGTGTCCTCTGGTGCAGAGGAAGAGAAGCACGGTGAGGACCTGTACCTCCTCTGTGATGTCGCAAGAAGAGAAGTTGCGGTGGCTGCGAGTGTCAGTGTGCCGCAGGAGGAGAGGAGTCGTAATGAGGGGCCTCCTTATCTTAATCCCTGGGCACGTGTCGCCCCGATAGACTCCTCCGCAGCTGAATGTTTGGCAGATACTAAAACGCTTGAATCCAATATGGGCACCGTAATGACCAAGATAAGTGTCTGCAGCTCCGCTACAAATCCCTCAAAAGAGCCAGCCGCCACGCGTATTAATCCCAAAATTAACTGCGCGGCGATGAGAGAGGCAGATAGGGAGGAGGAGGGGAGGCTAGGAGAGGTGGATGCTCAGCGGGCGAAGCAGGAGGAGAAGGGGAGGAGAGGGCGGAGCGGGTCGCAGCAGGAAGCAAAGACGGTGGCGGCGAAGCAGGTAAGTGTTCCACGTATTAGCCTGATTTGCTATCTCAGGACATTATACAGGGCCTTGATACTGCACTTCACCTCTCTACTCCAGGTATTAGTCCAAGCCGAGCCCCTCAGTGGGTATGAATGTAATGAGGCCGGTGAGCATTTCTCTCATTTCCATTTCTGAGGCCAGACAGACGTGAGAGGTGCTGATATGCGTAACCTGCCCTCTCCTCCTCTTCCTCCTCCTTACCCTCCCTCCTTCTCCTCTCCATTTCACACCTATACTCTCATCTTCTTTTTTAAAGCAGTACTTCTCCTTATTTTCTCATTTTGTTTCTCTTCTCATCTCATCCACCTCTACTCTTTTCCCTCCTTACATTTTCTCATCTCTGCACTCCTCCCATCTTCCATTCCCACTCCTCATCTTTTCCTCATCCTCCCCTTTTCTCATGCATCTTCTCCCCTCTTCCTTCATCCTCCTTTTCCCAAGTATCATTTCCTGCCCTCAACTCCCTATTCTCCTGTTTCTTATATATCCTCCCTTCCTCTGTTTCTCTTCTCATTCTCCTTTACTCTCCATCCCCTCTTGTCCTGTCTCTCGTCATGTGTTCTCCTCCTCCCTTCCTCCATCTTTCAAGCCTCCCTTTCCTCCTGGAGGTAGATTTCCTTGCTTTTCCCCTTTCCTACTTCATATTTTTCTCTCCCCTCATGCCTCTTCTCCCCACCTCCATCCTCTCTCTGTTCCTCTGCCTCTTCCCTCTCTCCCCCCTCAGGTGTTGATGGAAGGGGGAGATTTGCAGACTTCTCAGTTTTTTTTATTTAAAAGGTTAAGGTCCACAGAACAACATCAGCATAATTACTATCAGTCAGATTTTATTAGGATTCATCAGCTAAGAGCTCTCCCCTTCCCGTGGTGATCGTTCAATTCATTTCATCGCTGAATTAGCGTGTTTGTGCTCTTTTTAAGTTTTCTATTTCCTTATGCAAATGAGTTTTGCTTGTTTTTTATTTTAATTTTTTTTACCATCTCTGCAACCTTGCTACCTTCTCTGTTTAACCACCTTTACGCCCCTGAAGAGGAACACAGCTCAGCTGAAGAGGTGGTTTTGGTTCTGATCTCATGCTTAGCAGCCTGTGTTTCACAAAGTGCACATTAATGTGGACTACATTGCTGTATTTACACTGCAAAAGGTCCCGTTCTAGACTGCCCCAAATGGGTGAGGGGGGGGGTTGGGGCAGTTGTTGGCAGTACAACTTAATGCCCCCATGTCTGCTTTAAAAAAAAGACTCAAATGTGTATGAATATGTACCAGTATAATTCATATTTATGTATGTAGTGCAATTCATGTTAACTTACACAAACACACAGCCAGCTAAACCACACATCGGTACAGGCACACAGGCTCTGTACAGTAACTGCACTGACACCTTTCTCTACTGGTCATCACTTAGCCAGACAATCTCTGGAGAGAGCGAGGTGTGGGAGGTCAGGGAAGGACAGAGCTGCAGGACTGATTGATGCATTCCTCAGCAAATCATTGTGTGACAGAGTCAAATGTTTACTGCTGGTAATTACTCAATAATTATTTCGTTTCACCGCTCTTGCCAATGTGCCACCCATGGTAGTTGTCCAGTTCGCTATATGGACATGGTGGTGGTGGGTCAAGGGCGGATGTTTTGCATTAGTATGGCAGGCAGGGCATTTGGGGCCCAGAACTTGCCTTGCACTGCAATAACAAAAACACTTTTGTTATTCATATGCTGGCTGATTACATACAATGACAGATTCTGGTTTTAAAAAATGTCCACTAATAGGCAGCGTAACAGTTTCCACAAGGCCAAGAATATATCATCATGACTTGGAGTTCCCACTGGTAACACTGAGATGCTGCAACATTGATTACATCCTACAGCAAATAAAGTGAAGAGTAGAATATGCAATTCTGATGACAAAGAGAAGGTCAAAACAACATTGATAGGAGTGAAATTATTAACAAAATCAAGGGACTTTATACTGGAATCTCTGCAGTAAATGCTGTTGGATGACAATTCAGGACAATTCGGACAGTTTGGTAAGGTTGAGCACGAAAATTATACTGTTGGTTGGAGGTGGTTGGTTGAGGAAATGTGGGCAGCCAGTCCACAATGTAGGAAACTCACACAAAACACAGGTGGATAGTATAGACACAGTTAGCCAACAATTTTTTTTTACATTGTTTCCTCAGATTTACCTTTGTAATATATATTGAAAGCTTTATTTTTATGATTTTGGAGATTTCATTTATGTATTTTCCCCAATATTTATCCCCCAAGAGTTTATGTTGTAAAGTTTTCCTGGAAACTTAATTTTTATATTTTTAAGGATCTTTTGTGAGATTTGTGAGATTTTGATCATTTCTTTTTGTTTTCAGGTTTTATTTTTGCATTTTTTTTTCAATTTTGTTTAGGTTTTTGAATATCTATTTTTCTGTTATTGACATTTTATGAGTAATAGTATTAGTATTTTTTTATTTCTTATGACAACAAATTCATTAAAATGACATCAAACAAAAGTTGAGAAGAGGAAAAGGTGAAGACAGGGGTAGATGTGTCAACATGAATGCAACCATGCTGGCATGTTTGTGTGCATGTAAGCGTGACTACATATGCATATGTGTGTCTATGTGTGTGTGTGTGTGTGTGAACTGGTAACACTTGTAGCTGCATTGGGCGGGATAGTAGCTACACAAGCCTTTACTAAGTGATTAGTTGTGAACCAATTAAAAGAGCGTGGTGGAGTGGGGGAGAGAATTGTTTTCGGCCTGATGCTCATTGTTTTAATTTGCAACTTTTCATCAGTTTGGGCTCAAAGAAAGAACAAGCCGATTAGAAAACAAAGAAAAACAACATTTCAGCCCGATAATGCCGTTTTGATTTATTCTTCTCCCTCTCCTTTTGTTTGTCTCTCCTTAGCTTGTTCTGTCACCATACATCCCCACCTCTGCCCCTCCCTCTCTATTCCACTGTTGAAGCAAATAAGGAATAAAGTGGAACCTTGTTTCTGGTTCTTTGCAGTATCATGTATTAGACTCTTTTCTTCTCCTTTCTCTGACTGTGTTTTTCCCTCTTCTGTTTCTCTCTCCCACTCTCAGGTGAGCTCTCAGTCAACTGTCAATCATGCCACAAGAGCAGCACAGGGACGGAGCCAGGCCTCAGTGAGATACCCTGCCTCAAGGACGGGCACAGTTAGTGTAAGTTAACCCGCACATGTGCAAAAACAAAAACATTTAAGTCCTTTCAGTGTCACTTACCTTTCATTGTAGGCTTAAAGATGTTGTGCGGTGACTGTGTGAGATTATGTGCTGATCTTAACTGACAAACCAGTCACAGAGACTCAAAACAAAGGCAACTTGTGGTCCATTTCATCTCATTTTCAAGCTGAGATATGCAATGTGACCTCAGTTACTTTCATTTAAAGCATTCAAAGCAAATTCAGACCTTCTAGTTGAAAATTAAGTCCCCGAAGTGTCAGTGTCAGATTGGAGAGGAGTTGCTTGGAGTTGCTTGGTACACACTTAGCATCGCCCGCTTCAGTATCCTAAATCTGTCAGTGCAACACAGTATTGTGTGCAGAACTGATAACATCTTACCGCACACCACTACGTCATCAGTACTGGCAACTTGACTGCAGGCACATTATAAACTGAAATAGAAATACTGTGTTCCCAGCATTGACTGTGGATGTAGCAGGTGACTATATTAAGTTACTGATATTTTAGTGTAGTCGTATACAGACATAGTTTCCAGAAGGCAGGGTTGCACTGACACAATCTGTGTGTGTATGTGATGTGGCCGCCCTATGGGCGCCTCCAGGGCTAAGCAAAACCTACTGCCCCCATACTCCAAACACACACACACACTCACACCCCTGAGGGCAGGGCATAAAAGTCCAGGCAGAAACTCTGACAGCCCAACAGCTGCAGGTTAGACAGACATGTTGTTCACACACACACGCACTTTCACACAATCACACACACCAGAGGACAAACCTGCATACACACTCACATGCAAAGAAATACACACTTGAAAGACACTTGCAAAATCAAACTCATTGTACACGCACACACACACACACACACAAAACGCATGTAAACCCATGACAAAGGACACACACACGCCCTGCACACAGATCATATCAGTGATGCATACAGCTGGTCCTGACCCCCATGGCGTGCCCCAGTCTAGCCCACCTGTTCACACACACACACACACACACAGGTGCAATTAAAGCAATCGTGAATGCGGCTCATGATGTGCTCTGTGACCCAGACAGTAGAAGGTCTGCAGCAAAACACACGAGAGAGAGAGAGAGAGAGAGAGGGTCTTTGTGTGCATGTGGAAAGTTTCATAAAAAAGCTGAACAGAAAATGAAGCTAAATATCTGATACACGCAGGAGGAAACTGTGAGCACAGTGAATGGATTTAGTTGGATGTATTAAACCTAAATTAATTCAATTTAATAAAATACATTTTTAAGAACAGAACAAAAAGGATAAGTCAAGTAATTAAATTAAATAAAATATTAGAATTTTTACAAATACAAAGTTGAATCAGGATTTAACAGAGAATACCAAATCGCAGACATAACAAGAAGAAAACATAATACCCATAATCGAATTGATAGAAAATAAAACAGGAGAAATAGCTTAATTTATACAGCACATTACAAACCCAGCTGGTTAAAAGCATTAGAATAACATTGAGAAACATTAAGCAATATAAGCAAAAATAAAAAACGTAGTTAAGCTAGAATGAAATGATTTTTAAAAATATTCCGAACAAAATAAAATAATTCAAATGTCAGAAAATATGAATAATGGTAAAGAAATACACCTAATGAAAAAAAACAACAACTCTGTTATATTAACTCCTGTCTTCTCTTTCATCCATCCATCCAGAGACTTCCTGTGTTGGGAGCTGGAACCCCCAGAATCCAGCTGTAAGAGAGGTCTCTCCCCATCTCCTCCCCGCTGAATTGATCTCTCCTCTGGGCTTCATCTCTCTCCAGCTGCCCTCCTCTCTGCTCCTGGAGCTTTTCTACACATCCCTTTTCCCAAATCTCATTGCTGCTAACAGAGCTGATCTCAGATGACCAGACTGAAGACTCACCGAGTCAACCTTCAGACTCATCCCTAGCTGAGGACGATAACAATACATATTCTGACTTCAGAGCCTGCTTTCAGGAACAGCTTTCTGACTGATTATAGACTTTGGCTGAACATATTTTGGGGTAGACTGAGGACAATATATAGAATTTGCATCAAACTACTGTTTAATTAGAAGATTTAAGAGTTAACAAAACAATTATGTAGTGAAATTATATCCAATAATTTAAGTCTGATTATTGAATTGATTATTAGTATAAAAAGGGTGGATTATTGAGTTTACAATCATATTGAATTTCAGGTAGATGAAGGAGAGAGATGTTTCCTTGAGTCACTCACTGTTTCTCATTGACTTTGCTTTGTTGGTTTGGTCAATAACACACTTGAAACAAATAAAGCACCTGTTAGTCTGAGGAGGATGTGAGCGATATGAAGACATGATGTTGACCTGGAATCAGCAGGATGCTAGACCTTGTCTTCCTCCTTACGTTTCCTCATTTGGGCTATTTTCTGTTGCTGTTACTGGAGGCTGGTTCCACAAAGATACTGTTCAATGGACTGGTCTAAATGACTTAGTCTGGCTCTACTTTTGCTCATAACGACAACAATGAGAGGTAAATTTTAAGCCACTCCAGGCCAATGAGAGTTCTTTTGGGGGATGATCAAGAATGATGACATTATCCTCCAACACCAATGAAAGCGCAGGTGAGATCAGTACAGGTGCTCAGGTTGCTGTAATATTACCTGAAATCTGATGAGCTATAGATGAGGATTTGTCTTTGAGCAACCAACCAACTCTTTTCTTTTTCATCCCTTGTTTCCACCATTTTCTGGAGCTACCTCAGTATTGTTCTGCCACCACTGGACACACACATCTTCGTCCAGTTTGCATGACTTTATACTGTATCTCACTCTTTTTGCTCTGCAGTTGTGAACACCCTGTTATCGTTCGAAACATACTGTTAAACTGTATGCTGCGCTGTCGTAGCACAAGTAGCAAGTTACGTCCTAAATACTAAGACTCGGCCTGTGTCTATAGATGATGTCAGTATTCATATTATTGTGCCGTGACGTGGTCCAACAGTAGGTCTATTCACAGTTGTAGCTGTGGTAGAAGCTTGTTGTATCAGCACCATGCTGTACCAAATGGCAATATCTGCATCACACAGCCAGAGCCTCTATAGTCTGAAGAAAGCAAACCACATTTCTTAAAGCCATCGTGCAGGGTGGTAAAAACTTTGTGTCATCAGATGTAAAGAAATCTGGGCATGATGTCATTGTTGAGAAATATGAAAGGAATAAGTTAGTGTTAATAAAAGCTACAAATACTGAAAAGATCCACGTTTGCATCAGCGTTTTTGATGGCGATCAAACACAAATCTTTACAAGGTATGGAGAAGTCGATAAGTCCTATTATAGAAGCTAGAACGTCAAAACTGAAACTGAATTATTGTGACTGAAACACTAGTTGAAGATTTGAAAACTTGACAGTTGGTAGAGGATCTTTATTTTGATTGTGCCCATGGCTTCAACACTCAGTCCAGTTGTTGTTTAACAGTCTGTCTACCAATTAAGGGGGGTATGTGAATCCTCGGTGGAACATCTCATTTGGGGTTGGGCAGGGTTAGTATACCACTTTGTCAACTTTGTCAACTTCTCCGTGGTACCTTCAAAACTACCGGAACTTTATAGAGGTGGGGAGTGGTGAACCCTCTGTTGACCATCTCATTAGGGGAAGGGCATCTTCGTCCTGTGTCCTTTGAAGGAATGTGTCACTCTGAAATGATGACCTCTCCTCATTTTGACCGTGATTGATCCTAAAAAAATTGACAGATTGTTTCGCATACCTGCTTCTGTGGTTGTGGAAGAGGTCCACACCAATCATAATGGGAAATATTAGCCACAAAAATTTGGTCATGCTAGTCTTGCAGTGGCTGAGAATGTTCTGAGTGAGACCCTCCCCAGGTTGAGGGTTGAACCAGGTGTCCAACAATAAAAAATATAGTACAAACAAAATGGTATTTTATCTATGCAACACAACCAAAGTTGGCATAAAGCTGAAGTGGTGTTGTGTAGGCGTTGTTTGATGACTGTTGACAAGAACGTGTGTTGTTATTAATACTGCTGTATGTACACCACCACTACTGTACCATGTATTTTTTTTTGTTTTTCTATGATTTTGTAGACAACTCCTGAGATGATGATTAGCAGTGACACTGGGTTTCTGGGAATGGCGTCGAGACGGGTGTGTGTGTATGTGTGTGTGTGTGTGTCTGCCTAGGACAAAATAGGGTTTGAAATCTTTAAAATTATAATTGTGTGCCTTGCTCTACTGTTACTTCTTCTACCTTTTTTGTTAATTCAAACCACTGCTTTCCAAGTTAGGTGACGAAAACATGCAAAAAAAAAAAAGTTTCATGCAAGGTTCATGTTGAGCTTGTGTATATATGTAAAGGTGTAAAACCTTGGTGTAAAATGCAGAGGGAGGAATGCTTGGTGTTTGTGTTTCTTCATGTATGTGATCTGTAATGTGAAGTATCTTTATTAGTAGTACTGGCCATAAAGAGCTTGACTGCATGGTTCCTGCTAACAACAATGTAAAACCACCTGTTGACAAGTAAACTTAATTTATTGGGAAAAACAAAAGCTGGACAAATGTGATTTGTGCCCTAACTTCTTGTTGTTGTGCCAGTTGTTTTGATTTTCTTCAGTTAAATTGAACTAGTTGGTGCTCATCATGCTCATAGGCAAGACTCATAATGTTGATATACAGTAATTAATGATTTAATGATTCTGATGATTAATGAATTAATGATTCTATAACATATTATGTACTATAATTGAAATTTTTGGTAAATAATAGTTGTATGTAGATATATTAAAATTCACAAAAACTTTTTAAAAATTACATTTAAAAATGCTGATGATCATGTGATATCACTGAAAGGTGAATAGCTGCTAAATTAAGGAATAATATGTGAGGGCAAGACACATATGAGCATGTTAATGTAAGAGAGTGTTGTATTGTGAGCTGTTTGTAGCCTTAATTTAGCTCAGCTCACCTTCTACCTGATCGTAGTGCTGTGCGTGAAGCCCAAATTTGACCTATGGGAGCTGGGGCTTTTTACTTCTTTTGCCTCCAAAGAGTAAAAAACTGAGTGTATGCCAAGTGGAAAATGTTGCCCGGTAACTTTACCACAGGAATGGACTGGATATGTATCAAGCTGTCAAGAAATATGTAAGTAGCGGAATGTCAAGTTTAACGACATTGAGCCCAAACAGTTAAGGTAAAAAATATGAAAACGTATGTGACTCCAGCAAAAAAGGTTTATTAGCTTATTACACTATGGTTATTGCTGCTTGGGTATTTTTTTCATCATAAAAATAGGCCTTACAGTTGTACTGCCTGCCATGCCTCAGCCTGCCTGTGCCATGGCCGCGTGTATTTGCGCCATGAGTGAACCTCCTGGGGATGGATGTAATTCTCCAGCACAGAGAAGCAGCTCTCTTTCTATACTTGTAATTCAGTATTCATGTACATGTTAGTTTACTTAAGTTGCACTGTCTTTGCCTGCATGACTGCTTTGTCTTTTCCGTTACAGGTGCACTGTTAAGAGGTGTGTGTTTGTGTGTGTGTGTGTGTGCGCGTGTGCATGTGTGAAATGTTAGTCATTCATCATTAGTAAATTGGCCAATATTACCAAAACATCAACGAACACTAAAATCAGAGCTGGAGTTCTGAAATATTCTTCAGACAACAGCGATGTGTCGAGGCCCCAATCATCAGAAATGCATCATTAATTTTTATTTTGATTTTCCAAAAATGTATTTTTGCCCTTTAATCAGACCTCTGCTTTCCTCAGCTGTCTTAACTCCTGAAGACTCAAAGCACAATTTAAGCTTGACCAAGGTGATTAGATGTGATGTTAACCAGACACACATTTTGGGGGATATTACTGCAACATTAAATAGCCTTACTTCATCAGAGGAAGGTCAGTTTGTGAAACTGGAAAAATGCTAACTGATGACACGGAGAAGATAGATGGATGATGAGGAGGATGGGCAGAGGGATGGTCGTGATGTGGTGGTGTTTACCGCCGCTGAATGCAAAAGCCTGTGTGCATCTCCCCCTCTCTCACACACTGCAAAATCAATTTGTGCCTGATTGCAGAGGCCGTCCTTGATAACATCCTTTAGAGCTGAACTCAGTCAGTTGCCATCGGTTTTGGTGATGAAAAGTCTCTTTTCACATCAAGATGAATGAAAATGTTTGTCCCCCGCAGCTCCTGGAAAATATTCTTACTGGGCCCAAAATTATTGTTGTTAAGGAATCAGCTCTCAAAATGAATAACTAAGATTACTGTACACAAGGCAGGAAGACTGACTGTGATGCCCCGCTAGTGGCCCCTACAGGCTGCAGAGAACAGTTGTATATACTGTTGTACTTAAGTCTCACTGCCTGTTACAATAATAGCGATACTTACACATGTAATGGTGCTAATGGTGGCATATATCATGGTTGAACCTGCAGAAAGTCATGCAATCAAAACTGTACCTGCTTGCTCTTGCTTGTCATAATGTATGTTTTTAGTTCAGTGTTGTGGACAGCCATGGAGCCGCCCAGGTCAGAAATCCAGGAGCAGCTTGTTTAGTGCCCAGCCCAACAGTCCACGGGTAGTATTTGAATGAATGATCAGTGAATGCGTCTTCGCCAGCCATTGCTCTGTACTGTGCTGTGTATTTAAGTCTGTCATAATGCTGCGTGGTGACACTTCCGTCTGTCTTTTAGAGAGCATTGGAGGAGAGCTGTCAGAGGATTAAAAAAATAGCAGTTAGCTGCAACAAAACACACTCCACATTAAAGCAAATTGCTTCTTGCAATTGTTGATAGTTTCTCATTGTTGCGTCCCTCTCAGTCGGCGCTGTGATGTTGATTGTGGCTGAAGGGGCCTTCAGATGACTGATAAGCGTTGATGAATGAAAATGGAAATGCTTTTCAGCGTTTTGCCTTCAAAAGGGAAATCAAATACGGGGGAAGGAGCGTCGGGGAGCAGGGGAGGGAGAATATTTGCCTTTTTGCAATTAACAAGATATGTTCTTTTTTGTGGTCAGAAAAATGGAAATGGCTTTTAAGGTCGTAAAGGTCGAGCGCATCGAAGCATGGTGGCTCCGCAATTACTCTTCAGGCAGGGGCCTGATTGGGGAGAAGGATGGGAGGGGGGTCCGGCCGCGCACCGACGGTCAAATTAACGAGACGGCCGGCTCCCTGTTGAAAAGATCACATGTGATTACCGTACATCAAACGGACAGAGCCCTCAAATTATCTCCTCTCTCACTGTGAAGTCAAAGAAAAAGGGATAAAACGCAGACGGACTGATTAGTTAAAGGCTTTAAATGTCAAAACTTTCACTGTCTACAGCTTGAATGAATCTTCTCCACTAAGCGGGCAGGAGGTGGTGGGGGTGGGGGGTCGCGCTCGACACCGATCAAACAAATGGCTTCCCTCATGACATAATCGAGGACATACCGGATATCATTGGCCTCCTCTGTGAATCGTATATCCCCAGTGAGTCCTTTCATTCATTTTTTTGTGTTATGTGCTTTGCAAATATCTTTTCAGTTCAAACATTCATACTGGGAGCCAGGCACTACAAGCCCAGTTTATGCTGCTGAGGAACTCAGTTGTTGTTGTGCTTTGCTCGAGAGCACGCTGGAGAGCTGGAGGTCACCATTTATTCACTGTGATGACCAAGATTTTCCAGTTGTATGAGAATTCAAATCTTGCAACCTTGGTTACGTCTGATTTGTTCATTGTGTGATGAATATTATATAAACCTGTTTTTTTTTCTATTTACAAAGACTTCAGCAATAACTTCAAGTTTTACAAGTCTGAGTTATTGCTCAAGGTTTCTTCTTCCTTTGACAAAATAATAGACAAGGTGACAGCTCATGTGAATTTCTCCAGCATCTCAATGAACCCAACTGAGAAATATCTTAGTGTGCTCTAAATCTTCAACAAGAGTTAGCCTTTTTCCACACCCACCATTTTACTCCAAAGTTCACGTGTCACTGAGAGGAGACTGAGACTTTAACTGTAACTGTGGGTATGAGGAGCAGCTCAACATCCTGACATGATTTCATACGATGTTGAGAGATTATTTTTTTTGGTTTGGAAATGTAACTTTAATAATAAAAATATATACTCTTAATAAATGGATCATAGATTTCAAACATTTTCTTTCTTTCTGGCTACAGAAAATTGAAGTTTAGTTAAGTTTAAGGAAAGATTGTGGGTTTTAGTTGCTGAGAGACATCTTGTCTCTCCTTTGACATTTTAAGTATCTAATCAAGGTGACTGATGACACTACTGTTTGAAACCGATAAAAATCTTTACTGTATTTTTTTTTTTTTTGTTTTCACTGAAAACATCTTGTCATTATCACAGTTTTTGTTTAAAATATATTTTCTGTTGCACTTTTTAGGAAACATGGATGGGGAAATTATAGATTCAAGGAATATAAGATTAAAATTATATTAAAATAAATTCACAAAGGTTTGAGAGGAAAAGGCCAAGACTCAAGGACACAAAGTGTTGCATGCTTCCTCCAGACGGTCTTGTCTTCTTGTATTCAGACAGGTGAGGAAAACACTCTGCAGTACCTGCAGCACTTGGAGAGATGTGACACTTCCCCCTCCCCCCACAGGATGCAATCACCGTGCACCGAAACACGGAGCGAAAGTTCAATTTAAAAGTATTTGTCTTATTAGAATGCTTCGAGGTTGGGATGTGTTTTAAACCATTTGCTGAATGAAAATGAGACAACGCGTGTGTTCAAACACACAGAAAGCAAAGCACCTTTTCAAGTCTCCTCTCTTTCCCCACGCCGTAATGATCTTTCCTTGTAGCGCCACGGCAGGGCCTCCGCAATCCCGTCCTTCATTTCCCCCCTCCTCTTCTCCCTGATGAGCAGAGCCCATCCCCTCATCATCAGCCGCACCATAATGTACTTTAGTCAGGGGACGAGAGAAGAAAATGGAAGGAGAGATTGAAAACAGATCTGCTTATAAGCTGATCCCACATTAGGAGATGTATATAATACGCAAAAGTCATCAAGGGTTCTTGTTCGCTGTGATCCATCCATCGACGTGATTCGACACGCCGCAGATGAACAGACAGAACAGCTTCACTCTGGCTGCAGGTTGGAGGGAGGGATTTATCCTCAGCACCAGACAGAGTTCAGTTTTCCTGTGAACTGTCGGGGCCCTGTCTCCTCCTGGTCTATGTTAACCTGCTTGTCTTCAGAACCAGGACAACCCTGGATTAGGAGGACACTAAAGTCATGTTAACTGGTCTGTATTTTTTAGACTGTACACAATTTTTTAAAACCTGAAAATATTTTGTTTCTTTTAGGTAAGTAATTTAATATAAAACAAAAAATAAAGACCATATTCCCCCATCAGAATTTATTTTCTGGTGGACAGTATAATGATAGTATACATATAAAAATTCCGAATACCTATGGAGAAGTGAAGAAGTAGATTGGACACACTTTGCACCACCACTGCCAATTTTCCAAATGATGTCAGTTTTTTTTTAAATGGATTTCTTTCATTCAAGGTGACAGCTGGTTTTAATTCATTTGTAAGAAAATCTTCACTTCAAATTCAGATCATCCATCACAGTCGGCAACAAGTTCTTTTTTGAAATGAGGATAATTCAATTTTCTTGCAGATTGTTGTTGTGTGTCAGATTAATTCTCGTGCAACATCACACAAGGTGATGTGAGAGGGACCTTCAAGACTCAGTGCTGCATTCAAGGACATGTCTACATATAACAAATAGTAGACAGCTGCCAGAGTTCAACAAAGGATGCTGTCTACACTATGGAAGCTCAGATATCTAAGTGTACTTGAATGAACCCTGTCTTCAATAGCAGCAACATACTGCAGCTTGACCTTTAATAAACATCCATGATAACTGTCAGATTTTTGTTTGATGTTCTTCTTGAGCTACAGTACAATAAAAATAGTTTTCAATACCTGGTAACATAAAATGCAATCTAACATGTCTTGCAGATGTAATTCAACCTCTTTATATAAAGCAGTACACCTGTTATCTTTCCTCTAAGGTATGACATGTTTCATGTAAAGGTTGATCAAATTATGAACATACAATGACTTACTTTGGACTTTTGTCTGAGTACATTGTACTGCAAGTAATTTTTATTCTTCTTACACTCTTACTTTTTATGTGTGTTTGTGGAAGAATCATCTCATTTCACTCTGAAGTATTTTTTAATTCAAGTACTTTTACTTTGCCACATTTCAAGTCTGAAAAGAAACAACTCACATGATGAAGTTATGAACTGTGTGTGAACGCAACAAATGCATCAGGGAGGAAGCTGCTGACTCGAATGCAGTGCCTGACATCCACAGCTGTGTCCCAAATTAAGTTTCTTTTATAACTGTCTTTTGTCCCAGTCCAGTTTTATAGAAGTAATCTTACTGCTGAATTTTCCAGTACACACTGAAAATGGCAAAAATATAAATTCAGAGGTTTGTTTGTCTTTTGGATAAACCTAAGGATTAACAAACTACTATGTACACATCTATAAACATCTATATACAAACAAATCTACTATGCCTATTTAATAAAAACATAAAACTCCACTGTAGGAGTTCCTCTTGATTCCAAAAGAAACATTTTTTCCTCTGGAAAAAAAATTACATTTTTGGCATTGAATTCTCCAGATCTCGGACTGAAGGAGATGATGTGAGTGTAGAGGATTGATGCGGGGACAGATTTCATCTTCCGCCTGAATTGAGTCACTAGATTTCTGGGGAGCAGCATTGGACTGCTCATCGCACCTGAGCAGGTAAAACCCATCTTTTTGTGATACAGCGGTGTATGGTGTTTAAAAAGGGAGGGACATATAGTTATTTTTTTCCATCTTTAGTCAGTGGTTATGTTAGTGATGTATGGGTCCACAGTGAAGGTCTGGTCGCTGCTGCTTGGTTGGAGTTTCATTTTTTTATAATGACTGAAAAAATAATTAGATTAGATAATTAGATAGAAGAGTTGCTATTTCTCCAAGAAAAACTTGCACAGCTGCAATTTTGTGCCTGTTCTCTGATGATTCTGTGTTTCATGGACGTAGCCTCAGCTGGTTATCATCATTGTGATGAAGGAACATGGTCAGGTCAACAATGTGGCTCACCAATGTGTTTTAAATACATTTGGAAGCAATGGAACTCTGTGGAGCAGCACGGTGGGGAAGTGGTTAGCACTGATGCAAGATGGTCCTTTTTTGTGTTGTGTGTCTGCGTGGGTTTTCTCCAGGTACTATGGCTTCCTCCTACTCCACCAAACACGTGCAGGTTAAGGTTGATTGGTAACTGTGAGTGTGAAGGGTTGTTTGTGTCTATGTGTCAGCTCTGAGATAGACCCTGCCCTCTCCTTGTGTCAGCTGGGATTAGTGTAAATGAGATAATGGAAATGAGCAAAAAGTTTCAAAGGAATGATTGTAATCTGAAACCAACTCTATTAGAGCATCATAGGAATCTGATGATCATGTGTGTGTGTGTGTGTGTGTGTGTGTGCATGTTTGTGAGTTGGTGTATTTAATATGGTATAAAGAGGTTGAGCCAGATTGTGTTTTCACATCAATCGTCAAAATGCATTTAAAAAACAATTTGATACAAGATGGGGAGAGGCCAAGAGCCGCACCAACCGGCCGAATAAATAAAAGCAATGATGGTACCAGCATCAACTGGAAACCATGATCATTAGCATACATAAGGAAGTGTGTGTGTGAGAGAGAGAGCGAGAGAGAAAGAGAGAGAGAGAGAAATGGAGAAAAGGAAGATAGAAAGTTGATGTCCATGATGTTTATTATCAATCATTTGCATATAGAGGTGTGTAGATGAGTGTGTGTGTGTGTGTGTGTGTGTGTGTGTGTGTGTGTGTGTGTGTGTGTGTGTGTGTGTGTGTGTGTGTGTGTGTGTGTGTGTGAGACTGGAAACTGTGTGTGTGTGTGTGTGTGTGTGTGTGTGTGTGTGCGTCTTCAAAATGCTCCATCTGTAATTCCTCATAGCAGTTAATTCATCATCTGTGCCAAGGCGTCGGGGCGTCCGCAGGCGTTTAGGACTAATATTTCAGCTCCCATTACAGTGGCAGATCAGAGAGCCGAGGCTCTGCTTTGACCTTTGACCTAAGCTGGGGGAATGGCAGCCTGACCCCATCCATCAATGCGGGGGAGAGGGGGAAATATTAAGAAGCTAACATTATTAGTTAGATTCCAGGGGCAGAGAGCTCTAGCTGTCATTTTCAGCTGTCGGCCTGAGCAGCTGTGATTGTCCATCTGTCCCTCTGATTGGCTGGCCCAGCACCCTGACTGTCTCACAGACTTGTACTCTATAAAGGACGAAGAAAAGATGCTGAAATCATAGAGAAGACCCGGTTTAATCTCTGTAGTTTGAAGCTGCTGCATGAAGCATTTCACAATCAAAACTGTATTAAATCTGAGATGTCAGTGTAATTATACTGAGCACACAAACACATCACTGATGTTGTTTGTTCTCGCAGACTCCATGCTGGACTTCCTGCTGTGGTCCACTGCATCAAAACTAGAGGGAAATCTGCTGGATTTCTTCATGGCACCAAACAGTATTGATAAATAAATGAGCCCAAAAAGTATTTTTTGGAGTTGTTTTCCACAATGAAAACAAAACAAAAGCTAAATTAAAAAGTTAACTAGTAAAACCTATAACAAAATATATTACTTATTAAGTATTGTGCAATCAAACAATAATGTGATGAACGGATAAATGGACAAACTGCTCTATTACTTAAATATACTATATGTACTGTATATCTGTGTGTATCTGCAGCATCACGTACCCCACACACTCTGCACTTTAATGAACAGCATCTTGTTTCAGGTGATGTTTTGTTTCTGCCACTGATGATAGTTAAAGCAGCAGGTGTATGAGCTGTGACCAGCAACCGTGTCAGGTTTCCACCGCAGCCGAATCTCGCTGTGTTTAAATGTCATCTGACGTTTGAGCTGCTCTTCTCCAGCTCAACCCCGACAGTATGTTAGTGAGCGATTCCTACACTGAGGGAACCACAGTGATGGCGAGCGAGTGGATGACAGCTGGATTCACTCATGTTATTATAGCAGACCAGGGTAACAAGAACACTGTGGGTGAATGTGTGTGACAACTGCTTTTAGGGGTTTTGGGGGCTCCTACAAATGATGGTGGTGATAGAGAAAGGACAGGTAAATCAATAAAAAGCAATAAGTTGATGATTACTTGGGTCAGTTTTGAAGTGAAGGGGTCAGTCATTTTAAGCCTGTTGTTTTAGGAGTGAGGTGAAGTCATTTAAACGTGAGAAAAGTGGCAGCAAAGGGCTTTCAAAAACATGAGAATAAAAGTTGCTGACACTTGTTTTTTTTGCTAACCAGCTTTTTGTTAGCAAATGTGTTAGTTTTTTGTGTCTTCAACAGGATCTTTAGAACAAAAAAGGATGATGATCTTGCTGTCTTTGACAGAAGATGGGAAAAAAAATCAAATGAGGAAACAGAGACATGTGGTCTTTGACGGACTGATGGTCAGCTCAATGGAAAGACACGAGCGTCTGCAGAGATGACAGGCTGCCTCCAAAATGGATTTAGAGAGACGTGATGGGGGAATTATTGACTTCTGTTGTGTTTTACTGCAAGTCAGAAAAAGTGATGACAGCTGATGTGTGTGTGTGTGTGTGTGTGTGTGTGTGTGTGTGTGTGTGCATGAGTGTGAGAGAGAGACAGACAGAGAAAGAGTTGGAGAAGGAATGTGAATGAGGAAGCTGACTGAAAAGTATGTCAACAAGTAGAATGAGACAGATAAGTTTTGTGTTGCATGAGTGTGAAAATAATTTCCTGAGATTACAACCCAAAAATTAAGTAAATTCTGAGAGAAAAGTTTGACTTTTTGAGAATTCCAACTTTATTTTTGAGTAATATTCATCACATGTTTGTGACTGTGATTTTCTTTCACATTAATTTCAAATGTGACCATTTCTAACTCAAGGGGGATATGTCATGTACCATTATGTCACCTTGCTTCATGCTGCCTGCATTTATGTCCAACTTTGAATAAGTCTCCTGTAAATGTATTTTTTGCATCTTTTCTTGAACTTTTTTACCTAATACTACTGCCACTACAAAACCTCAATTTCAGTATGTGTTATTAAGATTATGGACATTTTACCTAAGAACGACGGTTGAGATAGAGGGCTGTTGCAGTAACATGGTACCTTCACCACTGTGCCACCAGCACAAACCAGAGATGTTAAGACATATTTGTTTTGACTAAACAGTCTTATCTCCATGCTCACTTACAGATTTATTCTGGAGATTTCAAAAATGCAGTCAGACCATATAGTGAGTATATGAAGTGTAGTGTAGATAGTATAGTGAAGATACACCACAACATACTGGTACTAAAGAAGTATTTAAAGTAGGTAGAAGAAGCAGAAGCTATACCTGAAGGCACCATTACAGATGGAGAAAGTACAGTGTGAGAAGGTGTTTGTGAGGGCCCACTGTTTGTTCTTTGGCTACGAGAGCACTAGAGTCTGTGCATGTGGGTGTGGGCATGTTTGTGTGTGTGTGTGTGTGTGTGTGTGTGTGTGTGTGTTATCCTAAGGGATAACAGCAGGTTGACTGTCCTGATTCTGTCTGCTGTACTTTACCTGGTCACAGCTCACTAATACAGTCAGTACACTCAGGCTGTTTTGTGCATTCACACCCACACACACACACACACACACAGACACACACACGCTAGGACACACTAAGACACATGCACGCACACATGAAATTCAAACACAAACTCTGTACAGCTTAATGCATATTATGTCAAATGTATAATGCATGCACACATCATGAGTCGGTGGTCATGTGGTCATACTTACAAATACCACATCCTTACACACATACATGTTCATGCACATGCACACACAGACACACACACACACACACACACGCACATGCACACACACTGTTCAGTCCTAATTCCATAAGGGGGTCCAGCATGTCTCCCTTGAAACCTCCAGTCCAATTCATTTGATTTCATTACGCAGAGAAAGGGAGAGAGAGGTAAACTGTACTGTGGATGAGCGAGGCTGGGTTGTGGCGGTGGTTTTCATTAGGAGCTGCTGGTTAGAGCTGCGATCCAATTTAGACTGCAGGCAGGCAGGGTGGCGAGCTCTGTGTTTTTATTGGTATTTAATCAGCTCAATTGGGACGTTTTATTAGTGCAACGCTTTGTTTCGGAGGACAGACGAGAACTGTAGGTTATTAGGGGCTCTCAAAGTGAGGCTCGGAGTCCCTGCGGGGGTCCTGGAAGGGGGTTTCGGCGGGTCCGGAGGAGGATGAAATATTGAAAATGTGTCCTGTGTGGCTCAATAAGGAGGAGAAGTGCAGCAAAAAAAACCTGCCGGAGTCGGGGGTTCGAGTCCCTGGACTGAAAATGTCAGGATGCAAATTAAGAGTTTTTTGTTTTGCAAACATGTCTCAGAGAGACTGAGCTCTGAGTTCATCCTCAGAGGAAGGCGCTAGAAAATGAAAACTACCTAGGCAAACTTCAATAGTGCAGAAGAACCAGGAGGAGGAAGATAAATGTCAGTGATTTGTTTCATCCATTTATTGGAAGTTCATCAGGTTAGCTAATCAGCTAACTTTGCAATAGTCAAGCATGGCACACAAAGGCCAACTTTGAGCAACTAGTAAACAGAACTGGTGACCTAGTTCACCTTTATCCCCCACAAAATTACTGATATGCAACTACTTTGTTTTACTGAAATGTGCTGGACACAAAGTAGCCAACTCTTAAGATGTTTCAATTCTTCTCCATCACACAGTCCCTTGAGGGAGGGGTCTGACCTGCCCCTGACTGGATGAACCACAGACTGAGAACCCTGAGTCACCTAAACCGCTTCAAAACTACCCTTTGACAAAATAATCTTTTCTTGGCACTTTAAACAACATCTTGCTGTCGTCATGAGTTGATGGAGTTTGCTGATTGTCAGTAGTGCAGTATATACTAAGGAAACTGTGAGAAATAGCTCTGGACAAAACTAGCAAGTGGAGTGCATGTGAAGATTATATTGTGAGCATTTGTGGAATTTGTCAGTAAAACATGGACGAGTGCGACAACTACTATCAAGATCATAACAATCCTTATTTGTGGCGTCATTAGACTGATTGCAAAATGTGACATGGACAGTTCACAGGGCTGAGCTGTGAGGGAAGTAGATGGGAGGGGAGAGGGAGACAATGGGGGAGAGAGCGTGTATTATAGACTCAAACGGAGAGAGAGAGAGAGAGAGAGAGAGAGAGAGAGAGAGAGAGAGAGAGAGAAAGCGAAAGGGGAGGAGACAGTATGAGAGAGGGAGAGAGAGGCAGTATGACTTTATTCGGGAGTCTGATCACACACGGAGCTCCAGTGAGCAGACAGCAGAGCGGAGCGGAGCGGCTCCAGCTGTACTCAGATCAGATGAGAGGGGAGAGACTTCAAACATATATGATGCTAACGATGGTGACGATGATAAAGACGCACTTTGCCGAATCTATGACTCCTCTGCCACAGCTCCGGGGAGAGTAGAATCCCGACATCCACTTTTAAGACCATAACAAACAGTGTGGGTTTGTTGCGCCTGACAGGAAAGTGTGCAGTAAGAGGAGCGAGCGGTGAGCAGACACTTTCTAAAGACAGGTGAAAGTGTGTTCAGCTTTACTCGCGTCCTGTGGGTACAGCGGGGAAAGTTTTTTTTATGAGGTGAAATGCGCCTCAGAAACACACAGGAGTGAAATGGGCTCCTTCTAGAAAATGGACTCTTTATTATCCATCCGCACTGCCTTTAGAATAAAAGTCCGGTTTACAGCCGCTGCGTTATTCCGCACAATAAAGCCCGAGGAAATGTCCCCCTGCTGAACAAACAGCACTATCAGTCAATCTCGCTCTCTCTCCCCCCTCTCTCGCTCTCTTTCTCTGCGTGTGTGGAGCACGGAGGGGCAGCGCACACGCACATACGCGCGCACACACGCGGGCGCTCGCCGACATACCGACACACACTTTGGCTGCGCCGCTGCTGCTGTATCACTGTATCACACCAATGTCACTGCCGAGCTCGTGCTGATGAGAGCGGCGCGCTCACTCGCTCACTGACCGACCCACCGACCGACAGCTATCCTCCAAGTCCGCTCCTACACACACACACGCGCACACACACACACACACACACACACACACACACACACACCCTTACCGACCCACCGGCGAACACCAGGCGGAGGACAGCCGGGGACGGGATGCCTTTCTCCGAGACAGAGCCGGCGGCGGTGCCCGCGTGAGAGAGGGGACTCCGTCCGGATGGTCCTGCACTGGGAAGGCAGCGACAAAGACACGGCTGCTCGTCTGTCTTTTAATCGGTGAAATAATCACCTCTTAGATCCACTGGTCCATCGATCCCATTGATTGCTGAGTGGGACGAGAGGAGAAGAAGCAGAATGAGCGCACAGGAGACTCCGGGACCATGATCCGGAACTGCGCAGGGGTTATCTGTGAAGGAGAGAATCGAGAGGAAGAAAAGAAGAATAAAGAGTAAAGGAGAAGGTTCATGATCTTATAGTGCAATATTACTACGCTCACTAATGCAATTTATCTATTGATCCATTGATTGGTTACTGCTTTCCGCACCGGGACCATGATCCGGATTTGCCCGAGAGTTACATCTGAAGCTTGGAGAAGGAAAGAAGAATAAAAAAAAACAGAAAAAGAAGATTGTTGTTGTCTTCTCTTACGGAATCTCAGTAGTCTGTGACTGCTCTGCGGGTTGAAGGAGGGTGGGAGGAAAAGCGGAGGAGCTTGTTAAACTAAACCGGGAGCGCATCGGCGGAGAGAGGACCATGATCAGGATCTTCCCGGATTTCAGTGTCCAGGTGACGGCATCGGCGGCCGGAGGAGCCGGAGCTGGAGGTGGCGGAGGAGGCGGCGGTGGAGGCGGTGGAATGGTGACCGGATCTCCTGTGGGTCGGGTCCCCGGAGCCACGAACGGGACCCCGCAGAGCGTGCAGGGAATCGCCGCCTATCAGCAAAGGTATGTCGGGAGCTGCAGAAAAAACCGACCTCTGTCGTTTTTAGTGTGGGAAGGGGGAAAAAGAAGATGGATCTAAAATTTAAGAAAAGTGCGTAAATCAGATCCATGCCTGAGAAAATACTCCATTAATCCTTTTGATGCGTAAAAGTGAGTTTGCAATGAGATGTCTCACTGGCTATGAGACAATATTATTTCATCCCAAAAATTCTTCATAGAATGAACACACAGCTTCTGTTTAATGTTCCGGTTGGGCATCTCTAACTCAGTGGACATTATGTGATATGTTTGTTTTTCAACAGAACTGAACAGATTTCATGAAGTGAACCTCACGTTTGTTGATATATCAGTTGGTATTTTACATCAAAACTTATTTGAAAAAACCGATTACCTGCAGAAATCATCGCTCCATCATTCTGCTCCGCGTGCAAAAACTGGATGGCGATGGGTTTTTATAGGTGAGGGTCTATGTTAGGATAAAATGTGTAAAAATGTGACCTTTTCCCTCACTCATTTGCTTTTCTCTTTACGTTTTTTTCTCTGTTAAAACTGAAAAGAAAATGAGGATTGACACCACATGAGAGAATTAAATTGAACATCTGCAGTTTGTTTTGGAAGGATTTTTGTCTTTTCTAAGCAAGCGTTTACACGCACGTGTTTGTGAGAAACGCTCAAATCTGTGTATTCAGCAGAGACAGAGGGGTGAGGTGGCAGAGGATAAGTAGAGGAATCAGGTTGCGGTGATTTAAGTGGGAAATAGAGGACTGAGGTTCAACTGTTTAAGCAGAACGGGAGAGTGGAGTCCAGGTAATTTAGTGGGGAAAAAACTGCATGGGGTTCTGCTAATTCAATGTCAACAAAGCAGGTAATTTCTTGGAAATAGAAGGTTGAATTATTTTCAGTTGAAAAAGAGAAGCTGCCTGTGAAGCCGCATCCAACCTATTTTCTGGTGACAATTCACTTCATTTACCCCCCACCCTTTTATTTCCGTATTTCCCCCTCCACTCTGAATCTAAACGATTACCTCCCTGTCCAGCCACTGAGTAGTGTTGTTTTTTGTAATCATCTGGAGCTGTTGGGGGACACAACACACCCCGAACGCGCACATACACACTTTTTTCTTATTACCCCAAAAAACTCTCCATATTATGGTGTGTGTGTAAAGTCTAAAAGCTACGGGGAGCAAAACACAACGTAAATCACAGCCAGGGGGCCCACTCTGAGTGCACACAGAGAGCATCTCAGGGCCTATAAAGCAACAAATACAAGGAGAATAAGGGCTGTATTGTTATTTAAAGCAGGGAGCTTCTTGGCACACACACACACACACACACAGACCCCAGATCCCCATAAGGGAGGATTTTTGGGTGATGGACTGTATATTGTGTCCATACGTGGGAGGGGAGGAGTTGAGTATATGTGGTTGGACACTTTCTCAGAACATTTCTGCTGGAATTTAACTATAGTGTCACCTGGCAGCTGGGGACCAGTCAGGACTCACCGAGGGCCCCAAAACAGTCCCACACAGTTTCCTTTGAAAGTGAAATTTATCAGGATGGATTTGTTAGCTTGTAGGTATTGTCTTCTTCAAACGGGATGTTTTTTCCTTCCAAAAAAATCTCCCTGTCATCAGATCATGCATCTTCATTGCCCTGTCGTGTAGCTTCCCTTTCTCTATACATAACGTACCCCCCCCCCCCAGCAAACAGCTGGGAGCTAATATGTTTAGACATCACGCTCCATTATCCACGTCACCTCCGTTTGACTGCTCTCAGTAAGCAGAGCTGAGATGGAGAGAAGCAGCAGCTACAAACCTCATTCGGGAAGAATGGAGCGAACTCTGATGTTTCGCTAACACCGGGCCAGGTTAAAGCCACAAAAATTTGACTTGAGCCTGTGTCACAGTTGGAGCATGAATAATTCTGGTGTTTTGACTTCACCCCCCAAAAAAAAAAAATAAAATAAAATCTGCGAAAATTCTCAATTTTTCATTGCAGTTTTGGGCAGAGTGAGGCTGCTGGAGGTCAAACCTGTGACCTTTATAGTTTTTTTTTAAAAATGTCACATGACCAAAAAGCTGCCAGTCTTTGCTTTTGAGTCACCCTTACTGTATTTATTATGATGGATAAATTGCCAACACGGTACACAACTTAAAGTCCACTTCAGTGTACGGAAGCTCAGTTTGGATTCCAGAATTTGTATCGATCTTGGTTTCTTTCACAGTGAAACAAATTTAAATCTCTGTAAATCACTGCATCTGCTGCTGATCATGATGAGGCAAAAAGCACACGCTGATGCCTTTCCTGAATACATAACTGCAAGTGTTGATCAGCGTGTGCTCAGTTTGTGACGATCGACAGCTGGAGGTCAAGCCCCCCCCTTTCCCGCCAGTCTTTATTTTCCACCACAGTGCTGCCTGTAACCCCCGTGTTTGTGTGGAGAATACCCAGTATGCCTTTGACCTTGACAGGTCATTGGTATAGAGAGGGAGGCTTTTTCAGCTTCCAGAGCTGCAGCCTGGGGGTTAATAACACAGCACACCGATTAGGTTACAATGAATTATACATTTAAGAAAAAGTGAGGAATTTAAATAAATGTAGGGGGGTGAGGAGGGCAAATGTAGGGGGGCAGACAGTATAGTTTCTGGTGGAGGATAATGAGCCGTCACCAACGTACAAACATCAAAGCCTGAAGAAAATATGTCAGCACCCTAAAATCTCAAAAACGAGCAGGATAATTAGATGTTCGGAGTTTTGTTGAAATTTAGAGGCTAATAAGAAAGCCAAGCATCTGTTCATGCAAACATTAAAACATGAAAGATGCAGAAAAAATGCAGCATCAAAAAAGTTAGCTTTCCAATTTGAAGTGAGACATTTGCTCTGATGTGTTTATTATGACACTGAATGGTGGAGGTGTGTGTGTGTGTGTGTGTGTGTGTGTGTGTGCGCGTGTGCGTTTGAGTGGTGGCGCTCACATCTGATTTACAGGACAACCATCCAAATAAATCAACCACCACCCCCCTTGTCTGTGCACGTTGGGTGGTGGAGGTGGTGTTTTTGTGATGGGTAAAAATTGGATAATAACCTCGCGGTGCAACCTGTAATACAGGAAGAGAGGGAGAATTAAATTTAAAAAACGCACACACACACACACACACACACACACACACACACACACGCATGCACACAAACTGACTCCAACTGCAACTGAGTGGCGTTGTTGCGCCGGGGCTGGAGAAAATACTGGAGATGTGTGGTGTCTTTTTTCCCTGTCAGCAGCCAGAGGAGGGAAAATGCTCCGAAAAAGCAGAGAGACTGTGACCGCCGAGCGACGCTCCGTCGCAGGGATTTTTAACGTGGATAGAGGCACTGCAGCGGCGGTGGGAATGTAAAGATCTGACGCGCCTGTTTTGGCTTTTTTCCCTTCTTCCTCCGGAGCACATGCAGGAAATTCCTCTGTAGTGCCAGAACCGAAAAACTGTGCAAGTGTGGAGAGACACAGCGAGGAAGAGAGGGGATCTGAGAGGCATCCACCCCGGGTTCCCCCTCCTCACTCCGCTCGGCATGCCTCAGCTGCTGCAGCCCGGTCCCTGCCTTCTCCACCGCCCGTTGTTTCCACGCTCCTGAGCGGCGGCGGCGGAGGAGAGAGAGGAGCAAGAGACGCACGCAGCACGCACACACACACACACACACACACACACACACACACACACACACACACACACACACACACACACACACACACACACACGGACATGGCTTTGTCTTAACACACCGACCATGACGCATTGCTGTCAGGGCGCAGCGCACCGCCGCGGCTCCGCGTCCAAATAAACCCGAGGAGGGGAAAAGGGAGAAGAGAAGAGAAAGTAAGAAATCAAATAATTGTTGCAGGAAGATGGCGCCCACCAAACCGAGCATCCAGCAGGACCCGACGCGGAGAGAACGGTAACGGAGCTTGGATTTGTGTTCCTGCACACTCCTCCTCCTCCTCCTCCTCCTCCTCCTCCTCCTTCAATGCATGTTTACAGCTGCACACAAGGCGGGTTTTAGACGAACCGGCAGCCCGGCGGGTAACCGGCTGTTCTGCGTCGCTTTGCCTTTTAGTCTGAGCCTGGAGGTGTCAGGAGGAACGCTGGTACCCTTTCCAAAGGAGAGTGGAGGCTTGCGTGCCCGCGTGCACGCACGCGCCCTTGTGTTTGTGTGTGTGAGAGACGGAGAGGCTGGTGGCTGGGTAACAGGTCGCTTGGCTGACTGTACGGGGAGACGAAGGACTGTCTCGCCTGTCCTCCCCGCGCAAGTGCGGGTGCGTGTGTACCTCTTCACGTGCGTGTCTGCGCGTGCAGATTAGGAAGCCATGCAGTGTGTTGACGCTCCGAGCGAGCAAGGTGTGTGAGCGTTGAGGAAAACATGTGCATCCATCGATGACAAACCTGAGTGTGTGAGAGACTGAGTGTGTGTTTGGTGTGACTCAGATGAATTAACAGGACATTTTAATGTGGAAGGACATGTATTGGTTTACCTTGTCAGACTGAGGAGACCGGGACATGACCTTAGAACTGGTTCAGTGGGTCTGATTGTTAAAGTGGAATTAAGGTGGAAATGAGAAGACTGACTGTTATCACACCTGATCACCCACTGGATTTATGTATATCCAGTGAGTTGATCTATTCTATGGGGCACAGTTTTTCCCATGTTGATTTAGAGAGAAAAAAACAGTCTCAGAACTTTGATGGATTCTGTTCTGTTCACTGATTTGCTGGAAACATATTGTTGTTTTTGTTTTGACCAGGGTTTTTTGTTCTATTCTACATATAGACACACACACTGGACACGACTGACTGCTAATACACACTGTCTCACCTGTCAATTTGGAGATTGATTGATGTTATTATGTCTTGCAAGTTTTCTCAGCATTTATCTGAATCAGTGGGGTGGAAACACACTGAACAACATGATTTTATTTTTATATGTACTTTAATTAATTTTCTGCATTCTCTTCTATTGTAACAACTTGACATGTGGTGGAATAATTGGCAGGCATGCAGTCTTTACAGCATTGATTTAGGGATGAAAGACATACCACACTTATTCTATTCTATTGTTTATTTTCTGTAAAAGAGTACGCAGTTGTTTCCCCTGTCTATTTGATGACAGCCAACATATTGGCGTATATTATTCTATTCTCCTACATTCACGCTACTAATGCTGACCACAGTTCCACTATATTCTATTATCTTTTTTTATTCACTAGAATCACATTTGAAATGGAAACTTTATTTTTGTTTTAAAAAACCTATTCTCTTCTGCTCTACTGTACATCTTTCATCATCCATGTACATCATTCAGCATAACTGACTTGAAAAAAACTTTATATACCTGTTGTTTCAACAGGGTTTCCTGTAGTCAGTTCAATCCTAGTCTATCCTCATGTTATCCATAATTCTATTCCATTCTATTCTATTCTGTCGTGTTTTACAGCTGTAACAGCAGTGATGTAGTAGTCAGTGTTGCAGAGATGATAAAAGGGAATTGAGTGTAATTTTACTGTATCACGTGACTCTCCGTTCTGCCTTCAAATGTAACGAGACGCATCTAAACCAGGGCTGTGATGAACGTGAAGGGATTTGACTTACGAGGGAACAGGTGATGCTGTGTGTGTGTGTGTGTGTGTGTGTGTGTGTGTGTTTCCTTTTAACCTCGACACTAACATCTGTTGTTATGAAGAAAAAGGTGCAGGAGATAATTTTCATTCCAGCCCGCTGAGGTCTTCTCCCTGCGTGACCGGGCCCCTCGCTGATGTGTGGCGGGGTTTTTTATTTCAGTCAGACGTCCTCCAGTTTAACAACACAACACCTGCTCTGACAAAACTGTATCTGACAGGAATGTAAACCTTCACTCTGAGAAACATAAATATTCAAAACTTCTTCGAAATCTTTCTTTTTTATGCTACATCTTTGCTCCAGTGTTACTGGAGGTCTGTGATTATTGGGAAGTACTTGTGTGTGTGCGTGTGTGTGTGTGTGTGTGTGTGTGTGTGTGTGTGTGTTGCGTGCGTGTGTGAACACCAGTAAATAGTGAAAGCAGATAAACCTGAACGCCGCAGGAACAAAATAGCCCATCAGACATCTGCTGTGATGCTGTTGCAGTGACTTTCAGACTCTGTTGCTGCCACGGCTCCTTTCTCACATCTGATTGAGCGACTCAGATTCAGATGAGTACTTCTAAGTGTGAACACAGCTGCATCATTAAATATAAAATCAAATGCAACCCGTGTCTGGACACTCGGGGGCCCTGAGAGCTGGACGCACTGCAGCTCCTGAAAACACATGCAGATAGACCGACCACAAACCAACACGTTCATCAATCTGAAAATATACAATCTGCAAATATACACAACACAACCAAATAGACAAAGATTTTTTTCTTGATTTGCTTGTGTTGTCTATTTACACGTGTGTGTGTTTTTTTTGAAATTGCAACATGTTGAGTTCTCAGGGCCGCCATAGAGGAGGCAACAGACACAGCAACCTCATCTGCCTCTCCTTCAAACAGCATTCATATGAAACTGTTTTCCATGAGTATAATACTGTTTTGGGTGAATATAGTGTCAGGTGGATAATGTTTTCCTTCAACATGTCACCATAGGAGGCATTGACAACTTTTAGTTTTGCTTACCCATCACAACACATACCCTGAAGATATGCAGTTACTTCAAACACGATTGCTTTGGCTGCCGTAACAGTGACTGTTGACACACAACACCTAAGCAACATGATTTTAGTTGTCTGTTTGATAGGGATCCACTTTCAGATTTTATTCCTGTGGAGTTAGGAGTTTGGAAAGCAACAGCGTTTACCAAATGAATGTACTGTAACACACAGTCTATTCCAGCCTCCAAGATGGCGGTCAAATCCTGCCCTGAGCTGTAAATCACTGCTTCTTTCTGTAACACAGGAAGCTACAACAAGGGTGCAGGGTGCATTACTCAGGCTTCACACAGAGTCTATCATATGGAACACTTCACTTCCAACAAGTACCAAACAAACGCCAGGATAGGTTGTTAAAAAGGGATCTTGCATGGTACACTCAGTGTCTGAAAGTATCTCTTTCTTTAGCATTAAAGTGCAGCCTTGAGGCGTTTTTTCCCTGTTACCTACAAATAATGCCATGTTTAGGAAGACACCAATGTTTCAGACTGCTCTGACTGCAGTGGTCTGTGGTCTTGACTTTCAGCAGATTTGGAAAGTCATCTGGTGAAATGAGAAACTAAGAGATTCAAACCTGAAAGTCAGTTGTGAAATCAACATTGAGTTATTTCTTTTAGCTGGAACTGGTAATCAGAGTAAATGACACTGACACAATGTGTTGCCACATGTATGCATGTGGGTATAGTACACAGCCAAGCATGACTGCAGTCAGACGCATCAGGTCAGTGCAAGCAGCAGATTAACAGCTGGCTATTTGCATACATGTGCTGTTAGAGAGCAGAGAGCAGGCGGAGGGGGTCAGAGGTCAGATGTATAGAGCTGAAATTACACTTCACTGCTGTCCAGCCTTCACTCTCACCCATTCTGCTACAGAGAGCTGTTATCCTTTTTTAATTTGTCCTGAACCAGGGAGGCAGGAATTTTCGACCCGACGGGAGGAAGTTGAATTCATGCTGTCGAGAGTGAGACTTATTATCTGATATTACCTCGGCCTTTCTGTTCACCTGCTGAGGGTGAAACTGTCTGAAAATTTTCTCAGAGGAAAATCAGTGATTTAATTTTTTTTACAGCTCATACAGATGAAAGCCAGCTCCCGTCTCTCCGATTCCTGAAGGAGATGAGGCTCCGATGCTCATGTCGAATTTATTCATAAACTGATTCTGGTGGATAATTTGGATGGTGAGTTGGTGTGGGGCTGGGGGGTTCCACAACAGCTGCTGCCATCTTTTTTCTAGTTTGAAAAGCTAAAAGAAAAATGTGTTTGTAAGAAATGATGTCAATCAGTCAATTGTATTTCTGAAGCACATTTGTCTGACCGCTGAATGCCTCTTGAGCTGATCAGACCACAGTGAGAGATGAAACAAACTGTGTTCTGGTTTGGGGACGTGAAATGCTGTGTCGAGTCTGAGGTGAGAGAGGCTCTCTGAGATGACCAAATAATGACCCATCGATGTTCTGCTGTTTGTCGCAAACCTACACCAGAGTTTTAACTGTCAGGCATCCTGGTTGAGATTGGGCTTTAGGCCCCCGACTGATGGGTTTTTATCAGCTTATCATCAAACTGCCTGCTTGTGCCTGGTTTGAACGTCTGCAAAATGAGGAAATGTTTTAGTCCATTTAATTACAAATCAAATACACAAGCCCTCACATCACAAACCAACTACACTCTTCCAGAGGCTGGTTGTTTTCCAGTCACAGGTTTTGTTGGTTTGCTCCTCAGCTGGAACCCAAAACTGCGCTAGTAGGTTGTTTTTTTTAATAAGATGTGCAGTACATCTCAGTTAAAGTGACTTTTATTTTTTCCTCCATTGTGAGAAGTTTCTTGGCCTTAAAACATCATCGCTGAACCTCAGCATCAAACAGCAGGCGCTTTCTTTCCATCGAGTAACCTATCGTTCGGCGTCCAACTGTTAAATCCCAGACGTGTCCTTGAATGCACCACAAAGTGAGAGTCTTCAGAGTAACCTCCTGTTTGTAACTGCATCATCTGATGACGCTGTAACTATGACGGGGGGGGCAGGTGATTAAATGTTTTATTGTGATGGATTATCTCTCTGCAGCAGGTCTCTCGTCGCTGTGAGCTGATTTTCATAGAAATGAACAGAAACCAACGTCTGCCCAGAAGGAAGGAAATCAATCTAAAAACTGATGGTTTGTTTAGGCAATAAAGTGCACAAATTTGTAGGTAATCCATCTATTAATTTCGGTCCTTATCCATCCATCTTCTTCTCCTCCTACCAGCCTTCCATTCTCTCACAGCTTACTCCCTGCCTGCCTACATCCATTCATCCATCCCTCCATACATTCATCTCTCCATCTGCCTCCCCTCTCCACCCACAGTGTGTGTGTGTGTGTCTGTGTGTGTGTTTCTGCTAAAAGCTGTCAGGCAGGGATGGTGTTTTGGCTGAGCTGCTGTTTTGGATCTATTTCTGGGGGCATTTCAGCGCCGATAGTCATCGGGAGGAGACCAAATTAATTTCCAGAGAGAGAGAGAGAGGGAGGAAGTGTGGGCAGAAGGAAGAGGAGGAGGAGGACAGACTTCATAGCCAGCTGCGCAAGTGCTTCCACTCTCAGTACACTACATAGGCACTGGAGAGGAAGATGATGGAGAGATGATGGAGAGGAGGAGTAGAAGGAGGAGGAGGAGGATGACTGGACAAGAGAGCATGAGAGAGAAATGGTGAGGGAGACTACCCAAGGAAAAAAAGGCCAAGGCCAGGAGAAAGAGGAGGTGACTGAGAGGAGGACAATAACAGTGAGGGAGAGGAACAGGAAGAGGTGATATAATACAGGAGTAAGAAAGCAAAAGGGAAAGAAAAATGAAAAATGCGGATTTTTTATTAGCAGGAAGATGGACACAGAACTGACTTAAATAAAGTTTATAATTTAATCAAAGGAACAAATCAAATCAAAGAGTATGACTTAATAAAAAAAATGAAATTAGATGCTTCAATGTATGAATATGATGTGAATCATTCAGTCACCATATCTCAAGACCAGTTTAAACCACAGACTTCCACTATCTCAGGGAATAGCTGCAGCTAGTGAACTGGTCTGTCTTGGCTTGACTCGAGCCCAGCCGGTGGCTTCACCCACCACTCATTTTGTTGGGGTTGCCACTGGCTGGTTTGGGGGTATAAGGCATCTGTCATCTGTTGCAACAGTCAGTCAGCTTGCAGCAAAATCAGCTGGTCAAGTCAGTTAAAAGCATAGCACAGAGGATCCACAACAGTTGACCCTCTTTTTTTTCTTGTTTTAAGTTTTTGCTGTTTCACCAAGATAATAACTGCAGTAAGTAATTCACTATCACTTTTTCTATTCATATTTTTAGATGCTTAAAGTATCTTGCTATGCTGAAACCTGAGAAGCTGCAGAGTGGAAATACAGAGGCTCATTGATGTAGAAATGAGTGGTTGCAGCAAAGTAATCAGGCAGGTTTCAGGTTTTCACAATTTTATGGCCATAAAACAATAATATGATCAAAATCAATAGTAAAAGTAATCATTATTTGCAGCCCTAATATCTTTTGATTTCAAACAGCAGACCATATGATAACAGCATTTGTCAGCCGGGCCCAGAGATCAGTCTCAGTAACAGCTGGATTATGGAAATGTGAGAAAACAGGAAAAAGGCAGCGGCAGAGAAGCAAAGACACAAAGAGGAAGAATATAAGAAAGGAAAGTGATGGGGAACTAATGTCAAACAAAAAAGAAGAGAGAATGGCAGAGGAAGGAAATGTGACCAGTGAAGAGCTGAAAATGGGAGATCAACTGCGAGGGAGAGAAGTGGAATCATTCATCGAGCTGATTGGCTCTCAGCAGCCGACGACCATTAGAATCAAACTCACCCGCAGGCGGGATGAGAGGCTCTCAGAGTCAGCAGGAGTGCTTGGTTAGCTGTCCCAGAGGAGGCAGGCGGGAACACCTGCCTGATTGCCCAAAGCCTGTAGGTGTGTGTTTGTGATATTAGTTAGAAGCCAGTTTTAAAATGTGCATTATAACAATGCAGTCTTAGACAGTTAAAGAGTAGGGTGACTCAACAAAAGAAGCAGCTGTTTGAAAACTTCACTTTTGCTGACAGTTATTTTTTACTGAAACATTTTCACTGTTCTGAAATGATTACTGCTTTAAGAGTATGTTTGTATGAAGGACACACACAACCTCATGATACCTGGGTTACATTTAAACTCCAAAGTGCACCACACCGCCAAAGAAAAATCTTTTACCAGTTTTATTCTCCATTCCATTTGTAATTAAACATTTTGCCTAAAAAAGAAAGAGGTACTACATTTCAATTTTCTCTTCTCATAAGTTTGAAGGAGCTTAAACATTTCCAGTCTGTTTACCTTGCAGTTTTCTGCAGAGAAAGTACAGTGGACTCAAGTTGCAGCTAAATTTGTGTTGTTTGATGCCTTGTATCTTTTCTCTCAGTTAAGTATGTTGTTGTGTTACTGTCTTGTGCACTGACTCAGAGGAGTCTGCTTCAGTGCAACACAGTGCATTAGGGCTGACACAAATACTCCTTGACAGAAAATTGAAACAAACTCTTCTGGTCTTGTGTACCATTGTCAGTGCCTGATTTTTCCCTTTTTCGTTCTCTCAAAGCAATAAGCATAGTCACATGGTGTAAGAATGACTCACACCCTTATTAAAAACTACAACAGGAAAAGCATTTTTCACTTGTGCTAAACAAAATTCACAGTTGGTAAAGATATTTTTCTACAATTTGTACATAAAATACACATTTTCAAGTAGATATATTCTAAATTAATAAGCAGCATAATCTGAGTTTATTGATGGAGAAAGCCACCAGACTTTCTCGTCTGCGAAAAAGGTGTAGAAATTGGAGAGATGGAGAAAGAGTGGAGGACGGATTAAGAGGAGAAAGAAAAAAAGAGAGTGGAGTGGTAGACTGAGAAAGGGAAACGTCAGAGGGAATGGGAGCCTGTGGTGTTGGTGGTAGTGTTGGCGAACTTTCAGAAACAACAGAAAAACCACAAGGCACAAAGTTGGCTTTGTCTCCAGAACACCCCTCCCCATTTCCTCTCCCCTTTCCTCCCCAGGGATGAAATAACACAATAAAATGTCCCATTACCCTATTCTGATGAGCGAGAGACACAGAAATGGAGGCATGGGGGTGGGGGGGCTCGTCTGAGGTTTTGGCAGCGTGTTGATGGTTTGGTGGTTTTTGTGGAGTTGTGAGTGTTCGAGCTCGGGCCAGATCCTGACACATTGTTAGGAAACGGCTCGAGAAGCTTAAACAGCCAGAAAAAAAGTCCTGATGCTTTAAGTTTTGTTTCAAACATGGAGTTTTTCAGTTTTTTTGGTCCCACTTTCCTCTGTGATTTCACCAGATTGGTTTTGTCCAGACATGCATGTAAACACGGTTATCAGAGAGAAAGAACAGAAAAAAGGAGTTGATGTCTGAGTGAAAATTGCTTTCCTTTTCAAACTGAATTTACATTTTTTCTTTGGGAAGGAAATGCATAGAAAATGTCTCCGACCAGCAATTCAGCCTGGGCGGCGGTGGCAGTTTGTACGTTGTTACCAAATAACAATGTGTAAATTTTCTGCACGCCGCTCCGACACGGACTCTGGTTTTGTCCCAGATGGAGAAATGCATGAAAATGTAAATGATGGCTGCGCACGGCTGAAGCATTTTTCAGGGGCTGGGAAGTAGCACAAACATGTTGTTAGTAATGTTTACTTGGCTTTTACATAAACAAATGCTGCTGTTTCCCCCTGTTGTATAAAAGCGGCGTCACAACCTGTGTGCAGCTTCTGGAAGCTGTTTTTTGTTTTTGTTCTAATCACATGCTGTTTGGGAGCTGTGTCCACATATGTGACTTGCATTTGTGGTTTGTTGTTGGGGGGTTGGGGGCTGGGGGGGTGTCAATTTATAATGAGACAATCACAAAAGTGTCTTTTCTACAACATGAAACACAAACAACCACTGCCCCCCCACAGAGGATGTAATCAGCTCAGACCTGCTGAGTCGGCAGCTTCCCACCTCAGGACCAATATCTACCTGTCCTTGAAAACACACACTTCAATTATACTACACTTTAGATTGGTTAAATGCACACACACACTTTACACACACGTTGCCATAGGTCAATTCTGGGGACATTACATAGACTTGCCTTCATTTCCTGGAGACTTCACCTAACCTTAATCATGACTACTGACCCAAAAGTCAGCTTTTTCTTAACCGGGAACACAGCTTTTGTCCCCACTTGGACAAGCTGTCCCTGATTAACTGCTCTTTAGTCTGTCCCCACAGGTAGCCTCTGACAGACACACACACTTTGCTACTCTTTTGGGGGTTTTTTTCTCTCTCCTGCACACATTCACTGTTTCTGCCTCATTCCGTCTCTTTCTTTAGTCCTCTTCAGTCTTGTCTGCCCCTCACCCCAACCCTTCCCCTTTCTCTCTCTCTCTCTCTCGTGACCCCCTCCGTCCTTCCGCACTAGTCCGTGTTCTAGTACTGATGTTAATGGCCTGGGAGGGATGGAGGAATGATGGAGGGGATGGTTTGATGGGAGGAGTGCAGGTTGAATAACAGGGTGCTGCACACCCATCGGAGTTCAAAACGCTGACCTCTGTTGCTGAAAATGCTTTGTCTGAGTGTTGTGGGTCCCAGGAAAAAATGGTGCTGAGCCTCCTGAAGAGCTGAATATTCTTTTGTATAGAAAGTGTCACTTTTGATTTGGGATTTAGTCCATAAATGTGTTTCTGAACTGGTTATGTTGCTTAACATCACAACCATTAAAATACATTACATACTGGTTCTTACTGGTGCTAAAATGTGAGCACAGTGGAGGGAAATACAACTTTTGGGGGAAAATCATCTTAATATTGTAAATACTGTTGGTTACAGTACTGGGAAACAGAAGTGTTAAGCTCCTTATTATTTTGGAAACAAGTTGGAGAATGGATATTTACAATTCTCGTAGACAAAATGAACACTTGGGGGTCACTGAAATATGTGGCAAAGATCAGCACTGTCAAGGCACTTTCAGATTTACAGATCAGACCGACTCCTGCTGTCTGAACCTCTGCTGGTGTGAGCCAGTCTTCTGATACTTACATCATCTGAATTAACTGTCTTATTTATTTATGTATTTATTTACAAGCAGACAAGAATGCATTTAAATAAAACCAACATTTAAAGAATGTTATATCTTATTTTAAACAGTTGAAAATACACAGATAATAAATAAGCGTAATGAAAGTTGTGCTTTTTGTTTTCATAAGTATAAATACAGAGAGTAAACCCTCCCTTGTGCACGTGTGTGTGTGTGGGTCCAGCAGTCATACCAGGTGCTGTAACATGTAGATTAGCCAGCTGCTCACATTGTTGCTTCAACCCCAAGAGGAATTATTTTGAAATTAATTTGTGTGTGTGTGTGTGTGTGTGTGTGTCCAGTTATCAACACAGGTGTTGTCGCACAATGTTAATCTGCTCTTGTTGTTACTCTCTCTCTCTCTCTCTCTCTCTCAAAGCCAAATTATCCTCAACCTTATTAGTGCATATGTGTGTGTTTGTTGTCTTTCAGTTTCTTTCTGCATTATATGAAAGGGCCACCTCCACCTCCTCCTCTCTGTCCGCCTCATCTCCTCTCCTCTGCTCTCATTACCTCCTCTTGTCTCCTCTTTGCCCCTCGTGCAGTCACCTGTTTTGCCCCTGTAGGCAGGAAGGAGACCTGAGGGTGAAATGACTATTGATTATTCTCTGTTACACACAGAGGAGGTGTGTGTGTGTGTGTGTGTGTGTGGGGGGGGTGACACACCTCAGTCAGAGGATAAATGAAGCATTTGAGAAAAGTGAGAATATAGCTGAATAGGATAAACGCTGCAGCTGTCAGGCCCAGCTCCAGACTTTCTGGTGCCTGAGGAGAGGTGAGGATTTGAGGATCTCAATCTCAAGGTCTATTTAGTAGCTGTTCTTGAGCTTTTAATAATATCACATGGTCTTCAGCAGCAGTTAAGGAAGTGTATTTTTGATTTGTGACTTTTTGTCTCTTTTTAGAATTCTTTACTCTATCCGTTAATTTTTGTCTTTATAATTTTTTCTGTTTGATAATGAAATTACATCAGTGCCTTGTATTTTCTTTTTATTGTAATTATTTTCTTTTTCTTTTTTCATGTGTTATCACTCATTTCATATATCCCATCTTTCTCCATGTCATCCCTTCTTCTCTGTATCCTGCTCCCCTCCATTATAAATTAGTGTATGCGAACAGTATAAAGGAAAATGGCAAGCTCCCTCTGTGTGTGTGTGTGTGTGTGTGTTGGTGAATGGAGACCCGCTGAGAGTACATGGTGACATTTGGGAAAGGACTCGACCTCATGCTGATCAGAGATGAGCACTCTTCAAAGAGCTGTCAGACACACACACACACACACACACACACACACACAGAGGTATTACTCTCACTCACACAGCCTGGGTTAGATTTGCCTGGTTGAGAAGTCGTGGATGAATGACATCATAGATATTAACCATTTACACCCCCGACCACTGACTTTGATCTGTGCATATCTGACAACTAATGACCATATTTTCCCCAATAATTCTATGAGTTTAAAATCGAAACAAAAGTAATGTTATGGTTATATATATATATTTGGAGGTTGAAAGTATTATGATACCATAATTTGACTTACTTCCAGAACCCAGCTCATGATCTTCTCTCACCCATTCCATTGTCTTGTCTAAAGTGTCATTGTCTAAAGTGGAGGAAAATGTTAGTCTGGATAACCTTTGCTTGGTCTGAACTGACAATTACTGTGGACACGAATGTCTCCGTCACCTTCAGCCGGTCCGTGCCACCCCCCACCCCCCACCCCCACCTTGTCATCGTCATTGTCGATGCTGTTGTTGCTGTTCTACCATGATGGATCTGTTGCGTGTAATTTCATGCAAGTGTCCTCTCGTTATTGATGTCTGCACTTACTCACCCACTTGACTTCTGCCCTCACACAAACACACACACACACACACACACACACACTTGCTGCCTTGCCATTAAATGATTTCAGCCATTAAGACCTGCACACACATAAGGGCATTCACTTGTATATTGAAACACACACAAACACACACATACCTACACATGTTAAGAGAGGAACACACACACACTGGGCTGTTTTGTGTGCATGTGCAGAGGCCAGAGATGGTGTTGTGAATCCTTATTTTGTCTTTGTGACCTTATTTCAGACATTATTCCTTCCTCTTCACTCTGTGAATTCCAATAAAGTTGGAATTTATTCAAACTCAGACATTTGAACTCTGTCAGCATTTGAACGACAACATGTGCAGTTTATGTTCTTTAACTGGAGAGCTGTTATATGAGTGAGAAACAAAAGGGCTACCACAGTAATCAATCCCACATTACAAGACAGGTAGCCACAATCCTAGCCAACCAAGCAGTCTTCATTGCCCAAACCAAGCCACAAAGGTGGACTATCAGATCAGGTAATCGTCTCATGCACTGTCTGGTCGGAGTTGGGGGTGGTGGGGGACTCAGCCCCCAACTTACTTAGTAGGGGATTCAGACACAAAACAACCCCGGTGTGATATTTAGCATTGTAGAAATGCAGCGTTTACATTAAAAAAAACAGCAAGTATAGTTTTTTCTTATTGATATGGTACCACAGAAGACTGAGAGACATCCCATCATACTGAGAGAAATTAAAAAATAACTGGAGAAAAAGTGCTTTTAAATGATAAATGAACTGATTCCCGTACAAAATCTGGTGCAGCTGTGATCACCAGACTGATCATCTGATCAGTCAAATAAAGACGGAGTCTGTCGTCCAACACTGTGTAAGAGAAATGTTTAGTCTGGAATGAAGCTCCAACACATTAACAAACTCTCTGTTCTGTGTTTGTGTCAGTATCTCTGCGGAGAACGTCTGATGATCCAAACTTGTCTCATGAATAAAATATTGAATGTTTTGAGCTCAAACAGAAGCTCCCTTAATTTACAGCTGATGTTTCCATTTTCTGTTATAAGAAACTGCTTTCCCGTGCAAGATTAAGATTCAGGATCCGATGGTGTAGCAATCCTTTTCATGTTAAAAAAAAAAATGTAAATTTGTCTTTTGGCTGTGTGCCGCGGCTCTTAACATATGTACAGTATCGCCGTCGCTGCTGGGTGAAAACCTTTTATCTCCCAAAGTTAATCTTCTCGGGGAATGAAAAGAAGCAGACTTGTTTTGTTGGCTAGCTTTTGTAACTGAATTGATCATTTAAACCCCAGTAACGAATGAGTAAAAAGATTCAATTGAATTACAAATATATTTAACAACAAAGCTTATGTCCATTTTTTGTACCAATGCATTTTGTGCAGTGTGGCAGGGGGGCTGGTGGTGGTGGTGGTTGTGGTGGGGTGCCCTGAGCTCTGTAGTGGAACAAATTGAAAGCCAAGCCTAGTATCAATCACTGTGAAGCCATACTTAATTGTCCTGGACACACACACACACACACACACACACACACACAGCAAAAAAATGTTCCCAGTAAACACTGTTGATGAGTGGATCAGGAGAAGAGCAGAAGGAACAGATGAGCTCTGCTTATAGGTTTTGTACGTACAGTATAACAGCGGATGCAGGTCCTGCACAAATTTATTTGATGACGTTATCCGATGGGTTCTATGAGTTGTTTCATGTCAACTTAAATCCAGCGTTGGTGTGAAGTCCATACTCAGCACTAAGTTCACAGATGCCTTGATATGCCTGGAATCAAAGAGAAAGGCAGGGAAGGAAGGACGAACTGGGAAACATTAAGCAGGAAGGAAGTGATGAGAAAATGAATAAAGAGGAATAGCGGCAAAGAAATGACAAAATAACAATATTCCATCTTACTAACTTGCTGTAGTAGAAACAATTAGGAGTAAATCACTGTCCCAATACTGTCACACTGTATTTCATGTTCAAAATTGAAACTGGAGTCAGTTGAGACTGTGCTAATGCAGTCCAAAATCAATCATTGGCTCATTTTGCAAAACATCCACTGCTCAGACCTGAACCAGCTAACTGTTGCTAACAAGCCCAGTGTGTGGATCTTCAGCCTGATGTCTATCTTATTCTTCTGTCAACAAATGAATAAAAAGACATCAGACATCAGTGAGTCACATTCACTGTTGCTCTGGGTGACACACCCACACTCTGGAGCCAAAGACAAATACACTGAAAATAGTCATCCTGTTTGCTTGATAAATAAAAAGTATTGAGGAGCTGTACTGTAGCATATATTCTCTCTCTATATATATATATATTTTTCCCTCTCTCACTCTCTACACCCCCCCACCGTGTTTACCGGCAGCATATTGTTTCCCCCGGTCAGCCAAATTAAAGGGAGATTCCATTAATTTTTCAGCGTGGCTTCTCGGCCCATCGAGGTGAATTTGCATTTCTATCTCACAGCTTAGCGGACGCTCGTTAAAAAAGAAATGCTGAAATTGTAAATTGCAGAAAGTTTTTTTTTTCCTCAGAAAATCAAAGTGCACTCCAGACTCACATTTTTTTTCCAGCCCCCCCCAACACACACTCACACACACACACACACACACATTTGAATTTTCTAATACACATACATGCAAGTGCTGAAACCATATATATATGCATCCATACACACACCTCACACACTGCGTGTGTGTGTCCCTATAGGTGTGTATGCTGTTGTTAATTGGAGTGTGAGGTCCATGACAGCTATCAGCGGCTCATTCACTACATTAATGAGAATGATAGCAGCTTTAAAAAGACTGTTCCACACTCTGACCAAACTCATTAACACCGGCTTGCATTTAAATACACTCTGCTCCTCTTCTTCTTCTTCTTTTCCTCCTTCTCTCTCTCCGTCCGCCTGTCTTTTGCTCTTTTTTACCTGCTTCCACTACTGTTTTTTCTGTCTTCTCTTTGTTTTTATTCACTTCTCCTTTGGTTCTTGTTTCCATCGCTCTCTTTGGGTCTCTTCTCCTTCTTTATATTTGTCTTGCTGTTTGCAACATTTCTTCCACCCTCTTTCATTCATCCCCATTTGATTTTATCATTTCTTTGCCCTCCTTTTCCTCTTCGTTCCTTCTTGTCTTACTTTTTTCTACTTTATAATTCCCAGCGTTCCTTCTTCCTTCCCAGCCTTTCTCTCTGACACAATAGTGTGAGTATGAGTATGAAGTATGGATTTCACACCAATGTTAGATTTCCTCCATATTAATTATATATTGTGTTAAGTAACTGTAATCACTTTTATATGAAATAAAATGGACTGCTGGCTCAAGAAACTTATGAGTTTTCAAATGACATTAACAGTTAAATCATAATTAATTAGTTACGTTAATTAATCATAAAGGTCAATAATTTGCTCATTAAGGTCAGTATCCTGTTTATACCAATCTGATGTATCAGTTTGGTACATCTTTACTCTGAAGTCTGCAAATATGATTTTTAGATTTTGGAGAACTTACAACTGGAGCAGAACCCAGAAGGTCTGGTTTCATGTCAGACTCGTTTACACATGTTTACACTGGCTCCTCCTGACCCCTGTCCACGCGTGCGAACACACACACACACACACACACACACACACACAGATGAGGAGGATATCTAACGAGCTCTGGTTTGTTGATATTTTGACTCAATAATTTTCACACTCTTACTGTGACGATGTTGGAATACGACATCATTAGAAGTGTTGCTATTGAAACGATGAAGATGTTTTCACTTTTGTGAGCCACTACTGAAAAAAGCTAATCAGAGCCCAGGGGTTTCAGCCCCATACTGGAAACACTGCAGCAGTCTGTGTCTGAGCCCAACAGCGTAATTTCTATTAACTCAGTCGGTGTGTGTGCGTGTGTGTATGTGCTCGCGTATTTGTGGCCAGAGGCTGTCGGGGCTGTGGAGTGTGAAGGCTGTGATGGACTGATCCACTTCCTGCAGGACCACAGCACACACACACACACACACACACTGTAATTTGTAATGACACTGATTTAGAACAGCCATAGTGAGGGAGGTGAAAAAACATGTTGCCCGATGACAGTTAAGTATTTCAAGTTCACAAATGATCAATTTAAGGTAATAAAATATTCATACTATACATACAGTGGGTACAACTTAGTATAAAGCAATCAAAATACCAAGCATATGTAATAGTATATTGAGTATATAACTGATGTTTTTGAGATTACTGTGGAAAACTGTAAGTGTGACCCTGATTTCACTTTGCTCCTTGTGTTAAAAAATGTTCATCCTGATAAAAGTCCAGAATATTTCAGAAGAGACTCTGATTCACTGCCAGCTCAAACACAGAGGGGTTAAGACTCTCTCTCTCTCTGTTTGTGTGTGTGTGTGTGTGTGTGTAAATATTTGGACAGTTACCATGCAGCTCAACAGATGAGCCCGGCATCTGCTTCTTGGCAAGACTTGGACAGAGTGACAGTGTGTGTGTGTGTGTGTGTGTGTGTGTGTGTGTGTGTGACTGGTCGTGTACTGTCTGTGTGTGTTTGTTTGCTCTGCAGCTTTGCTTGTTTTCCCTCACATGTGCTCACCATCCAGTTTCATTTCGAAACAAAAAGATGGGTGCTTTAAGTTGGATTTCCTTTCACCCCTTTCTAAATTCTTTTTTCCATTATACCGTAAGGTCTCTCACCCCATCTCTCGAGAGCACTGCCCTCTCTCTGCCCTCGCTCACCTTCCTTTCGTTTCTCCTTCCCTTTCTCTCCTACCTCCTCCCTCCATTTCCTTTCCTCCTCACATACCTCCTAATCTGTCTCTCATTTCTTCCTCTCCTCCTTTTTTGTTGATTAATTTTGAATATTCTCGTATTGTTTTTGTTATTGGAAGTACAAAAACTACAATGTGATTCTTCAAAGGTATATAAAATCCCATTTTTACCATATTTATGTAAAGCCTTGAGTCATGTAACGATGAATGGCAACAGTGACCAACAGTTGTCATCTTCTGTGGTAACCTAATTTACATAGCATCAATAGATCATAAGTCGAGGCCGATTCTCCAGGCACAGAAGAAACATCTGTGTTAGTTGAAAATATCACAACACAGCTCAGCTCACAGCTAATGTCTGCACAGTTAGTGTTTGTCTGCATCTGTCTTGGTCCAATATCGGTCCTCCTCCTGCTCCCATCAGCATTAGTGCTTTTTATCCCCCTCAACTGGCTTCAAGATAAAATAAAACCATCAAATAAAATAAAATTGTAAAAATGAGATGTAAGAGGGTTAAGGCGGATCTTGACTCGGGTGCTCTACTACATTATCTGCTCCTCACATGACTTCAAAAGGAGGCATCGAGGAGCGTCGGGCCTCCTCCTGTTTACCATATCAAGGCTCTACTGGTGCTGCTGCTGCCGAGGAGGAGGAGGAGGAAGAGCTCACAGAGCTAAAGAGGCTGGAATTAAAACACAACGATGAGTTTGTTAACTTGTGACGCTCATTAGGAGGAGGGCAACTGGGAAAGAGGGGGGTTATACTCATTTTCTCCTTCTCCCTTCATCCATCTATCTATCCCTCCTCCTTCTGCTCCTCCTCTCATCTCAGCTCTTCTCCCCAGAGCTGTTTCTCAATGATTCTGCCAAAGTGTCGACCTCCTCCTCCTCTTTCTTCCCTTCATCCCTCTTTTTCTCTACCCCCCCCCCAGTCTCAGTAGTGTCTTTGCTGTAATGATGAATGGTGTTTAGTGTCACTGTGGATGGAATCACTCACTATGTACACACACACAGTCATAGTCTGGACACACACACACTGTATAGCTGGGTGTCTCAGTGTGATGGATTGTTGAGATTGTTGCAGAGATACTGACAGAGGAGACAAGCTGTCCTCTCTCTGTCCTCTTCCTCTCTCTCTCTCTCTCCCTCCCTCTTTTTCCATCCCTCTCTTTTCTTCCTCTATTGTCCCATTTTTTCCCCTCTACAAAATGTGGAGAAGCAAACAAACAGCGCACCTGAGGTTTGGGTTTTCTTGTCAAATCCTTTTGAATCTCTCATCAGATTTGGTTCAACATTTTTAAATGATATGAAAGACAAATTTAAATAATCCTGAGCCCAGAGTCATGTTGTGATGCTTCAGTGTACAGAAAAAAATACCTAAAGTGATATCTTGTGAAGATGACGCTGTTAGTGTTGTGCTGCTATTTGCCACAAGGCTAACAGATTTCACCAGTTTGGCTGCCTGGTCATTAAAGGGACCCTCTGTGGATTTAACTCATTGAGATCAGTAAAAGTAAGACAATGGCAAATGATGCTGTTGACATGCATTGTGGGAAATCTATGATCCTGTGCTTTTAGAGTTTGAGCATGACTTGCAAACTTAAGATACCTCAGCCTCTGCGTCCTCTTTTTTTCTGACGTGAGTTGCCAGACCTCATGGATGTGTGGTACTAAATCACTGAAGTGAGCTGTATTGACTGAGTTGATAATTCATCCTCTTTCTGTATTTCCTCTTCTTTGTTTCTTCAGTACTCTGTTTTTTGCTCACGTAAAACCAGGATTCACTTACAGGAAGTTTCCAGAGTGTGTTTTTATTTAATTTCCTCTCACTCTGTCTTTGTCCTCTTTCCTCTTCATCTCTCTCCCTTCTTCATATTGGATTTCTCCCTCTGCTGTGTGTCTGTGTGTGTTGTGTTTCAGAAACCGACACTTTACATCGGGTGAGACATGTGTAAGGTGTGTGTGAGCATAGTGCTCTGCAGTCATGTGTTCACCTCCTTCTCCAGTTGTTTGTCCTCCATCTCTCATCCCCTTAACACAGATACCAGCATCGCTGATCAGCTGGACCTCATTTGGTGCACATCACCGAAAGAAAAGAGGAGAGAGGAGTGAGAGCAAGGAGAAAAGAGAAGGAGAGGAATTTCAGATGTGCATTGAGAAAGAGAGACACGAGGACAAGAGACAATGCAGGAATATGAAAAAAAAACACAGGAGAGGGAGAGAGCCTCAGATATTTGATCAGCTTCTCTTGTCAATTTTTAATTCTTAATAACTTATTGAAAGAGCCTCTGGTGTCTGCGATCAATACCCCTGCTCACTGTGAAGGCTGAAAGAACAGGACTGTGTGTGTGTGTGTTTGCTGGACTTTCAGACTGATTTTGGCCTTTGTATTAAAAATACGCCTGCATGACAAAGTCTGTGGTTTGTGTGATGATCATTAAGTGGATATGTATTACTTACATTTATACAAAGGTAAATCACTGTTTATGTGGAAAAAAGATGGTTTTGTCTCACTGGTTTATTAGTTTAAGAAACTGTCTTCTGCTTGTGTGTGTTGGCACATGCAAGCACTGTCACATAGTAAGGCGATAACTGTTCACCCCCATACACACACACACACACACACACACACACACACACACACACACACACACACACACACACACACACACACACACACACACACACACACACACACACACACACACACACACACACACACCCCTGTTTCCCTTTTGTCATTCTCTTTCAATTACTCTCTCCCTTTCTCTGTCGTTTCTCTCTCTCTCCTTCCTTCAGGGCTTTCTATATATGGGTCAATGGAACACACACACACACACACACACACACACACACACAAACACACACACATACACACAGAAACACCCCCCCAGCGTGTGATGGTGTCCTGGTAAATTAAATGTAGAGCTATATGTTGCCACCATCCAGATGACAAATGACATGTGGTAATCGTCTTAGCTCTGATAGGAGCTGTAGCCCTTGGCAGCACAACATGCATGCCCATGCCACACACACACACACACACACACACACACATGCCTCTGTCAGTGTGTTTGTTTTGTTTGACTGCATTTGTCCTATATTCTATGAGCACACAATGAACATACATTATGTCTGTCTGAGTCCTTTGTGTGTGTTTTTTTCTCCCTATTGTATACTTTACAGTTTGTCTGTTTTTTCTTTCCTGTGGAAATGTTTGTGTTTTTGAACCCACGTCTGTGTCTTTGTGTGTTTGTCTTCATGTTCTTATTGTGTGTGTATGTAAAATGTACATTTAGAGTGTGTGTTTGTGTATGTGACTGCACGTGAGTATATGAGCTGTTCCTGCAGTATTTTGTGATTTTGTTATGTCAATTGTGATCTTTTTCTGCTGATAAGTATTTTCTCACCGACGTTTGTATACCTGTAGTCCTGTGTGTGTGTGTGTGTGTGTGTGTGTGTGTGTGTGTGTGTGTGCGTGCCCTCTGTTGGAAGGTGTAATAGCCAGCAGGCAGAGCAGCGGCAGCAGCAGCGAAACAGGCCTCTGGCGGCAGATAAGAGCTTCCACCAACTTTCCTCCTTTCCTGATAAAGACGACTCCTGTTTATTTACATTTAAATAACACTCATCCTCTCTCTCATCCTTCTATCTGCTGCCCTTCTTTTTCACTCTCTCTCTTCTCTGACAGCTGCCATCCAACTTCTTCATCTACCTCTTCTCCATCTTTCTCTTCTGACCGTTTTTTTCCTCAACATCCCCCCTTCACATCCCTCACTTTATGTTCTGCAAAGAGTCAGTGAAGTTTCAGTGAATTGCAGCGTCAGTTAAGTCTTCATCAGTAGAAATGTATGGGAATTTAAGTTTAGTGGAAGTGAAAGTCAACAGAAGATTTAAAGGAAGTGTCGGCCAAGTAAAGTTTCAGTGAAATGTCAGTAAACTGAATTGTCAGTCAATGTTTTAGTGAAGTTAAGGGTAAGTGAAGTGATGTGTCAATGAACTGGACTTTCACTGCAGTGACATTACACTGTGAGTAAACTCACGTGTTAGTGAATTGAAGTGTCAGTTAAATATCATAACAGTTCAGGAAATGTGAGTGAGTTGAAGTGTCAGTGAATTAAAGTTTAAATGATGAAACTGAGTGTCCAGCAAAAGTTTACTGGCAGTGGAGGAAGGGAAATGTCAGTTCAGAGTTCGGTCTGTTACGGCAAATGTGAGTAATAATCAGCAAAAACAAAAAAACTCACTGACGTAACCTAAAACCACCAGTTAATGTGAATTAACTGAAAGGGCACTGCAACTATGGGATCTATAAAATTCCAACCAACTGAAGTGTGAGGAAATGAAGAGAAGTACATATTGTAGTAGTTATGAATGGGCTGTAGATGAATACAAATGAATAACTGTAAAATTTGGCAAGAGAGGGATGGATGGAGAGAAGCAAATAGGTGAAGAGAAGAAAATCTGTGTTCACCTAGGCAGTAAGTTAAGCTGGCTAGACTCTGCAGACAAATCTGTAAGAAAGATGGAGGGAAGATGAGTGGGAGCGGTGGAGAAAAGGGAAGAAGTGAGAAAAAATGGATGAAGAGACAGAGTGGTGGAAAGAGGGAGATGGAAAATGCCATACAAAGAGAAACAGGGTGAGGTGGGAAGAGAAAGAAGCATGAAAGGGCTGAGAGGAGAGAAGATAAAGAGACAAATGGACTGAAAAAGAAGAAAGGGGTAAGAAAGAAAAGAAGATTATGGGACGTGAGAGAGAGAGAGAGAGATGAGGTAGAGAGATAGAAAGAAAGAGAGTCTCTCTGTGGTGTCAAATGAAGAGATAAGAAACTAACCCTCCCTCCATCCCCCACCATCCCTTCATCTCTCTGTTTCGCTCCACAGAGAAAATGAGTGGGAATTCCACTGGGAGGCCTTAATCCATACTCTCTCTCTCTCTTTTCTCAGTCTGTCTCTGCCTCGCTCTTCCTCTCTGTAAGAGTAAATCGCTCTGTCTGAGCTCTAGTGGCTGCATGTAATGATGTGCTGTCACTGCTGTCACACCCACTGGTCAGACTGGAGAAATGAACTCTCACTTACTGGTTGAAGTTGCTTACTGGTGCACCTGTAATGATGTTCAGTCAAAAGTCTCTGGTTGCAGTCTTTTGTGGTTGTATGCTGTGCATTGTATTCTGAGTTTGCGCTGTCATATTTTCTTAATGAAGTTCATCTATTTTCTGAAATATTATTTGTTTTAGAAGCTCATACACACTACTCGTCAAATGCTTTAGAACATCTCAATTTTTTCCAGTTAATTTGATGTCTCATTGTTTCGAAAATTAAAGCATAGAAAAAATAAACAATAAGAAACAACAAAATGGAAAAAAGGAATCAAGGAATCGTTTTACTGATAAAATTGGAGCAACTGGTCTCAATCAACCAATTAAGTGAAATTAATATTAACTGACCAACCAGAGTGGCTGAATTCAAAACTGCTGGTTTAACCAAACTGTTAAATTACTACTTAATGGAATTTAATTCAAGAACTGAGTTGCACTTTCCCTTTTTTGTGTCTCGGTGTGGACCTTGTACGTCATCCCACATCATATTCTTTCCTTTCATTATTGGTGATCTTTCGTCATTCTGCTGTTTTTAGATGTATTATAGATGTTTTAAAGAGTCAAAGACAAAGCAGAGCAGGTTTAGACAAACTGGAGAGTTCGGGACTTAGCGGGGACTGGTTCAAATGGGCTGAATGGGTTGAACTGAAGAGACGGCGAGACTTTCCATCTCTCAGCGCCTCTGGCATTTCCTCTGGAGGGCCCGGCTCAGGAGACGAACACAGTGTGTGTGTGTGTGTGTGTGTGTGTTCGTACTGCTGGCAGGGACAGAAGAGCAGAGCTGGGCATGCATCCCCTCTCTGTCACCCAGTTTATAAAGCGGCGCAGAACAGTATAAACCGGTCTGTGTGTTATTAATGGGCTCACTTACTTTTTTACTGTAAATGATGAATAATGGCTCCCGCTGTGGAAGTACAGTGTAGAGGAGGGTGAGCTGCTGGATCAGCTCTGAGCAAGGCACGCCTTTAAAGAAGAAAAATCACTGGAATAAAATTGTTATTTAAATGCTTTTACAAGCTACAGTGCTCGGAAGTCGTATCTGTATTTCTGTGTATATTTATCAACAAAACCAGTTGGTGCTTGGCCTATAAAAATACATAATGATATGGCTTTGGTGATGGCACCACAACATATGTTGCTGTATGCATGTAAGATGGGAAAACTGAGACAGGGTTAGCTGTTGTCTTAGTGTGTCACAACATTGGATAATCAAATTCATTAAATATGCAGTTCTACATCATTTCCTCTCAGTAACCAAAACAAACACCTTCCTATACGTAGTGACCTGATGACCTGATAAAGACAAATGCATGTTCTCTGAAGTGTCTGCAACAAACATTGCCACAATTTGCAACCTGCTCATAAGATCATGAAGTCTTGTACAGGGGAATTTAAAATATCTTGGAATGTTATTGGATGTATTGTCCTGAAGTTTGGTGCAGACATTCATGTTCCATGTCTGACCTTTCATCTCACACCATTATCTGCTTAAATTTCACTTTGTTGTAATTCATTCATCACATGAAATCCCACAAAAATAATTCCAAGTAGCCTCTAATCTGGAATTTGTACCCATGCTAATTAGCAAATGCAAGCATGCTTACACCCTAAATTGAGTTTAAGTGAATGATAAACAAGCACAAGCTCTTGTTTGGTATCAGCATGTAGTGTTATATTCAAATTTTACTTTTAAAATGAATTCAGCATGTTAATCAGTGAGCTTTAGCAGTGTTGGGCCCTGTACATTATGATCTTTGGAATGAGCCAGGCTAGCAGATTCCTCCTGCTTCAACACTTCAGCCAGGCTAACCATGTCTTGTGTCCAGCGCTGTACTGATACACACATACATGAGACTGATGTCTGTCTCAACAGCTTAGTGTCGCAAAGAAAGAAAATAAGGCTATAGCCTGTACAGCACATAACTTTGAATATGTTCTATGTTGTTTCATGTCCCCCAAGACCTGAAGACCTTCACCTGTCAGTAACCTGACATGGTCTGTGAGAAAATGAATATCACATTTACTACCAGAACCATATAGGCCCACATTAACCCATTCACTTCTGTAACATAAGAGCTCTGTAGAGAGTGAATGAATACTGTGGGCATGCAGTGAGAGACAGAGCCAGTACATTCACCCAGGCTAACCTCTCCCTTCCACCTCTCTCACTCTCTGTAGATTTAAAGGAACAAAGCAGACAGCGTCTCTCCAGAGAGACGGGCCACTTCAGGGCCAGCATCCCACCCCCCCTGCTGTTTTAAGACACACACACACACGCGCGCGCGCACAGATTAGCAGTGACTCCTGAGCAGAGGAATTCCCATGCTGTCATGGGAAAAACAGGCACAGCTCTGTTGTGTGTGTGTTTTTTTCTGTGATCCTTTTAATGTGCGTGTCTCTGTGTGTGTATGTGTGTTAGTGTGTGTACTCTTGCACTTGTGGTCTGGTGAGAACGTAGTTGTTGCATTGTCCAACATGTGGTGTCAGCTTGTTTTTTGTTCTTTCGTGATGATTTTCAGAGGGGAGGAGGAGCGGCAGATGTCAGTGTAATGGTTTCTATGGATTCATAGATTTTTTTCGGGTGTGTGAAACATTGTTCTGGTGACTACAATATTCATTATTTTGGTATTTTGCTTCACCATTCTTAGTTGCTGTTATACTTTCTTCTATTAGTTGATTGCTGAGTGTGATTTTTGTGAACAAACCCCTGATTGGTTGATGTGTTCTATTTGTGCAGCCTAGTGGGCACAGCCTGAGGCTCTGACCACATCTGCTGACTGATGTACAGTTGTAAAGATCTGAGCAGCGCAATGACATTTTTAACTCTGCCTTGTCTTAACATAGCTCTCCTGAAAAGTATCAACTTTGTGTATCATGCCTATCCTGGCCTCTGTACCCCTGACAGGTCTCTCAAAACTTCCTGACTTCTCTACTCTGTGTCTCTCAGCTCCAAGCTCATTGGTTTACACAGAAGACAGAAATCTTTAAGAACACCTCACAAATATATCATATTTTCCTTTTTAAATTCTGAAATCAACAGTGTTTTATTCAGCTTTTCTTTGATGGCTTCAAAAAATAGACTGAGCCACACACCTACGTCACCCCACCGTCCCTCTGTCCCCACCTCACAAAGACCCCCAGTTGTCCTCTGTCTTTTTGTCCTTAAAGCATCTAATTGGGTGCCTGTTTAGAAAGGGAAAGGTGTTAAGTGGGCAAATTCCCATAATGCTCTTTTACTGGGAGAGGGGACAATGAGGGCTAATTGGTTCCTATTAGCAGCAGACAGAGAGAGAGAGAGAGAGAGAGAGAGAGAGAGAGAGAGAGAGAGAGACTTAAAGCATATGGTGTAGGACATGGGCTGTGCTGTAGGAATAACTCAATAAGATGTGAGTGTTTTTGTATTCCACTGTTTTGTCGTGGGAATGACTGAAACAAGCTGTGTACATGTGTGTTTGTATGTGTGTGAGTTGTGGGAAAGACAAAAAACTGTAAATGTGTGTGTATTTGAACTAAGTTTCGATTATGCTCAAAGTTGTTTGAATGTGTTTGATTCACTGGTATCCTCCATCTTTGTAGCAAACAAAACATTACTACATTGACAGGTCAAAGGTCATGCCACAGTCCAAGCTGAGAGCGAAGTTTTAGAGCATCCCCTGCTGGATAGCCAACTTGTAAAGTGAGACTAATTTTGAAATCAACATCATAATACAAACAGCCGCGTGCAGAGGCTTTAATTTGTTCAGTTTTCCATCTGTCTCACTATTGTGTATTGTGAACTCCTTGCAATTGTTTCTTCAAATTTGGCACTAACTCAAGGATGACTTGCTAAGAGTTCAGTGTTAAAAGGTCAAAAGTCTAGGTCACTGTGACCTGACAAGTGTGGTCCAGTTGGCAGAGGCGAACACTTACAAGTTTTCAGAACTGCTTCGAAAAGCTGTGTTTGTGTATGAACGTTGTTTATGTTACTAGCCTATCAGAGTGTGTGTTTCAGTCTCTCGTTCACGCCTCCACACACATTTTTGTCGTCGGTGGAGGGATATTTTTCCGCTCCTCTGTTTTCGCTGTCTGGGCCTCCACATTAGGCCAGTTTAATTAGAAGCCTTTCAACAGAACTAATTAGCCAGCTATGCTAGCCCAGCTGAATGAGGGGAGGGGGGGTGATTGAAATTCCGCTACCCAAGGAGAGCATTGTTTAACGGTTTGATTCCCACTTTTCTTACTTTGTTTGATACACAGCAGACTAATGGAATTTGAGGGAGTCGGTTTGCCTCAAAAGACTTGGAGTTTGGGCGGGAGGGTGCGAGTGCTACCATGGAATCATCTCACAAGGCTCCGTTTGAATTCCCTTGTTTTTAATTAAGAAGCTCGAAGGCTCCTACATGACTGATCATCCTCTGTGATAGTCTTATGTGGTGGAGATATTTCATGTGTGTTCACAGCTCATCTGTTTAATTGGCTTCCACTCAGGAAAGAGAGCACGGTGGTGGTGACTAGATGTGAGGGGACTTTCACCAAAACATGTGATGCGGCGCGACTCTGCGCTCGTGCTGCTTTGGACAGGCGCCTAATAGGAAGGTTGGCTCGGATGTTGAGCTGACAGCTGGATGTTTCTGAGCAGGTGTGTCACTGGAATGGCAAAACAGTTTCCTTCTTTACACGCATCTGTTTTTTTGTTTTTTACATGCCACCACAAAGAGGAACTTTTTATCTGTCTGCACAATCAACAACCTTCCAATGAATTCAGGCCTCTGGGTGCTCCAGAAGTGCAATTGTCAGATTGTCGCACTTTGTAAGTCTGGACGGTATGACAAGCTTTTGTTACTCTTTTGTGTAACTTTCAGAGCTTTCCAAATAGAAAACCTGAGAGTCACATCCAACTTGTGCAATGATTGGTTCTCCAGTTAAATTTTTTTTGTTTGTGAAATTAACAGAAGAGTTTGACCATTACTTCAAAGGAAGAACCAATCAACTCCTGCTCAACATAGCACGGCCCTCAGTCGTCATTTCAAAGCTTTTCTTTTGTAACTGACAAGCAAAATAAAAACAGGACTTTTGCTCTTTAGAGCTCATCTGATTTTATCTGTTGGCTGCTCATTTGCCATGCTAAATATTTATTTATGTATGTGTGGAAATAATAGTTTTTGTGCTGAAAGACACCAAAATGTTCCTGCTTGCCACTTCTTAGGCTGAAGATGTGACTGCTACTGCATGTTTGGGAGTGTCTGAGGTGCGTTCATGTGGTTTGCTGGTAATTTGTTGTCATAGTTGTTCAGTCGAGATGTTGCTTTGGTGAAACAGTAAACTGACTGATATATATTCTTCCTCTGACTCCCGGCCTCATGCAGTCTCAGGCATTTCAGAAACATAGCTGAGATTTTCAGAAACACATTCAAACATGTAATGTAACCTGATCACATAATCATTTGGTATGTTTCACACACGCCTACATGTGCGCACACACACAAACACACACACATGCACAGACACACACACACACACAGACACGTTGCTGTGATTAGCTTTGGCAGCACAAGGCCATCCACCGCTCTCAGATATAACTGCTTCTCTTTGATAAACATGAGAGCTCACTCAGACACACCGCTGTCTGCCGCTACCATCTGACTGTGAATCACACACATACACACACACTCTGTAACTGAAGCTATGCACGCGCACACGCACACACACAAGCCTTCGGTCAGCGTACAATATCTCAGAGTTTGTGCAGCCTGGAGAATATTTGATATGTAGATAAGTCTTAAAAAGGGTGAGATTTGCATATTGGGCTCCTGTTGCACACGGCTCCGAGCCGCATGTGGTAGGTACATTTTTAATCAGCAAGCAGAGAAAAAATTAATTTGTTTTTGGTGGGAGGAGGAGGAGGAGGAGGAGAGACGATGCTCCTCTTCATTCCATTAGTAGCATTTTGTCAAAACCGTTGGGCTGGTTTCAGACAGGCTGTGAAACTGAGTGTGTGTGTGGTTGTGCGTGTGAAGCCTTTTGAATATGATCTCTTTGCTGTAAATAAGTGTGTGTGTGTGTGTGTGATTGTGTGCTCTACATGCACATTTTGTGTTTTAGTATCATATTACTTTCCTGCAGCGAGTATTTATTAAACAAAACCTCTTCAATTAAATGTGTGTTTTGTCGCCTCATTAAACCGATACCTTGTTGTTTAAAGAAAAGACAACTTTACATTTTTTCATTTAAGTAAATTGTTTTTACCTACTTTTCCAGCTGTGTTCATATGAGCTTGTTTTCAATTCTTGTCTCGCCTTGTTTATTTTACTGGCATTTTGTATTACTATTTTTTTTCACTTTCTCAAGTTAGATTGTCGATTGTCTCCTTATGCTGCTCTTTGAGTCAACATTTTATAAAATGTGTTTAATATTGTGTATTTTGATTTTGACACAACACAATTTTTTATGGTTGTGGATCTCTGGAGATGTCGCAGGATCTGAAGACTATATATATATATATATAGTTATATAGTTATCGCGGGAATAGAGGTGTTAATGCTTTGCTTCACATGTCTTAGGATATCTTTTTTGAGTTTAATTAGATAGTACTCACAATCTCTCAACATCACACAATAATATTCATGTGCAATTATAGTATACAAAGGCGGTAAATTTACTGAAGCTGCAGCTTTAGAATTTGGCATTTTTGGGCAAAAAAATATATAATTGTAATGTGAGTATGTGAAAACCATGTTTTTCATCTTACTCCAAACACTGTCTTTAGTGACTGCCAGAGGCAAGTATGATCATCATAGATTTCAGACTACCATCCCTCATAAAAAAGCCAAACTAACTTCTGAATGATACCTCATGGTTTCCTCCCTTCTCTTACATCCTGGTTGATTCAGATGTACAAGCCATTGTTGGAGAGCTTCTGTTTCAGTACAAGCTGAAGTGAGCAGTTAGTTAGGTGTTCATCCTGGTTAAATCAATGAAAACTTCCTTAAGCTGAGGTGAAGGTAAACGTCCCTAAAAGCTCATAGTTCTCAGTAAGATAAAACTCTTGCTCTGCCTCCATCTGTCTGTCTCTGAGTGGCTGCAGCTTCCAGCGGCAGCAGCCGCAGCAGCAGAGCAGCTCTCCTCTTTATTACAGCTGACAGTTTGTTTACATCTGGTTTGAAGCGTTTATTTTTACAGCGTTTTACAGCTTTCCCTCGGTCTCCTCGGCTCACTTCTCTGACCTCGAGCTGACTGCTGCTTGTTTAGACATTAAACAGATTCAGACCCTCGGTGCCGTTCCGGCGGCGGCAAACTGCGGAGAGCAGGGCCGCGAATCGTCAGGAAAAATTACCATACAAGCCTCAATACCAGCTCATTTAAAGTGACAATGATTCCAAAGCAGAGCCTCATTTGAATATCACTCATGTAACTGGAGCTACTTTATCATAAGACACATCAGTCTACCAGTCTAAACTAACATCCTCCAGACAACTAATAACAATGATATTTGAATTTATAAATGTTCTTTTTATGACTCTGTATGTCAGACTTTGTAACAGCCGACACAAAGAAGGGCAGAGGAGAGTAAATCAGAACAAATAAAATGCCTGATCTTGACATAACTATAACCTTTATCCAAAAGGAAAGTTTAAAGCCTAACCTTTGAGAGAGGGTGTCTGTCTCCCACACTGCTCTTGCATAACCACAAGTCAGCCTGCATCCTGGGAGAGCAGCACGATAATAGGCAACTATGAGCTCTTTAAGATATGATGGTGCCTGAATGTTAAGAGCTTTGTAGGTGAGGAGGATTTTAAATTTTGCTCTGAATTTTTACGCATGCAGTATAGGAGAAATTATGATCTCCTTTTCCTAGTTCCCGTCAGTTCTCGCGCTGCATTTTGGATCAATCCGAGAGTCTTTAGGGACTTGTGGGGGCAGCCTGATAATGAGGAGTTACAATAATCCGACCTAGAAGTGACAAATGCACAGACCAATTTCTCTGTATCTTTTTGAGACAGGATGTGCCTGATTTTCTTAATAATACTTTGGTGAAAGTAAATGTTTATTTGATATGGGAGTTAACAGACATATTCTGATCAATGTTGAACTCAGAGATTCATAAAAGTGTTTCCTTGGGGCCAGGACCTTGCAGTCAAGAGTAACTGTATCACTGAAGTAGGGATATATTCTATATTTTAACTCACATCATCCCTTTTATAGAATGTGACGGATTGAGGCAGAAGATCTTGAAGGGATGCCGAGTATTGGCTGTGTTCCCCATCTGCTCAAAGGCAAACTCTGCACCTGGTCTGCAGTACCACTTCCAGCATGATATGAGTGTGTGACTTCTGCAGTGTAGATTAATGAGAAGGAGCACTGCTGGACCAATGTCAACTTGTGTATTTCTGTATGTTTGTGTGTGAAAAGCAGTTTTGAGCAGATGTAGAGAGTGACTGTGTGAGAATGAAGAAATGTATGTGGGTGTTTGAAGCCTCTCCAGTGACACAGAATGTCCTAGTTTCAGAGGATGTCTCTTCATTCTGTTTTGACATTTTCTTAGTAAGTGTAGTTTAGTTTGACTCAGAGTCACTCTATGAATTGATGCAGGGATCAGTCTCTAATCTCTCTCATCTTTTGACATATCTCTGTTGAATTTGAACATATTTAAGGAGATAACATGGATACAGAAACAGATATTTCAGGAGTTGATGGTGGAGACCAAAGCGTAATAAAAGGAGAGCTAAAATTGAACTAACATTCTTAAGGTGGACGCAAATCCAACTGCGTGGTAATGTTTCTCTGTGTGGCAACTATGCCTATATGTATATATATATGCTGCCAATATATCACAGTTGTCTGTCCCAGTGAAAGTAATCAATTAATGCAGGTTTCCATCTGTATTTTAGAGCAACAGCACCAGAAGTTCAGATTTCAGAGTTTTTGAGAGCCTTGTTGTTCACTCAGATTTCGAAAATGAGGACTAGGGGCTGGACTTCAAACTTGAGCTCAATGCTTGAAAATAGAAATGTTCAAAACTAAAGTTTTTAGCTGGTATTATTTCGAAAAGACCTGTGACCTGAATGGGACTCACTCAGTTGATCTGGGACTTGCTTTGGGTTTACTGGCTTTCAAGGACAAGAGACTTGACTTGGAGCCTACTTTGACAGGACTTCAGACTTTTAGAATTGGAACCTTCCAGACTAGCATGAGACTTGCCCTCAAAGATATGGGACTTAACTTGTTGGACTTGGACTTCTTTTTTAGATTACTTGAGACTGAAATGCCAAGGACTTGAGCCCTGACTTGAGATTCCCTCTGACTGAACTTAACACTTAGAGACTTGATTTGAGATTAGACAGACCGTAGACTTGATTTGTGCTTGAGTTGTTTTCGGAAGCCATTAAACTGGATGTTTGACTTGTTTTGACAAAACTGCAGGATTGTCATGTCAAACCATCTGGATTTAGACCTGACTTGTCATCAAAGATGTGAAAGTGTCCTGGAAACATAACTTTACAAGTGACTTACCCTTGAGGATTTGAGACTTGATTTGAGTCTTGCTTTGATAATGATTAACTTGAGTTATTCCCAGTGGACTCAAGACTTCAAAGATTTTTGGCACATCCTGTGATAAGACTTGACTTTCGACTTGCCTTTAAGGACAGCAACACCCTAACCCTATTATGGAAATATTCCAAATCAAAATGCCTAAAAGAACCAGCACTGAGTAGGTCAAAAGTCAGAGCACTCCCACAATGCAAACACAAAAATATGAACCTGTCATAATTCAGATGTTAACGAGTGTTGAAGCAGTTGATTTCTCCGTAGTGGAACATGGGTTGAGATGAAGTGAATGTTAACTGGAGGCTTTGGAGTGTAAATGGCCATTTGTTATGCAGTTTAATCTCTCACTGGTCTCTGCGATGCTGCTGAGTTTCCTCCAGCCGAGCCTGTCAGAACGTTTCAGCCTGACAGCCTGGCAGTCTGTTTGAGGGGAAAATACACACACACAATTGCAATTCACATGACTACATTTTTCACTGCAGGGGTCTGAGTAAATGTGTGCGCGTGTGTGTTTAAAGCAAGAGAGGTTTGTGGAGTGTGCAGCAGGCGAATGAGAGGAGGGTGAGCTTGTGTGTGTGCGTGTGTGTGTCTGTGTGTGTGTATGTGTGTTTGACAGCTCGCAGCATTGATCAGAAGATAAACCGGCAGCCTTTCTGCTCCATTGTGGCACGTAATGGTTATAGGAGCACACACACACGCGCACACACACACACACACACACACACACACACACACACACACACAAACACACACAGACATTCACACACAGTTTTGCTCAAAGCCAGACTGATATATCAGTGATGTTCAGTGCTAAACTAACAACAGCGCTTGGGATAAAATCTTTATATGTTGACAGTCTTCAACTTTTTTTTCTTGTCTGAGATCTGCATTTCAATCAATGAGTTTCATCTCCGTCAAGTGTGACAGCTTTTCTTTTAACAATGATTAATGGCAGCCAATAAAAACTAATATTCATACTCTCTCAGTGTACAGGAGGGAAATGGAAGTCCTCTGTGGAGGGCAGCCTGGATTCTCATAATTTAGACACTTTCCCAACCAGATGAATCCTAAGAGTTTTGAACAATCATCAGATAAAAGTATAAGTAGTAAAGTATAAGTATAGTCTTTGTTCTTAGGGGTTTGGCTGTAATGTCATGTAATGAAAGAAAGACAGCATCTTAATTGCATAGCACGTCAGTTTAAAATCAGTATTAAACCAGGGGTAACCAAGAATATAGAGTATACACTGGGCTACTCTGAGACCGCCATTGTCTGCAGGGTGTGATCAAAAAGGTTAAAGACACAAACACAACAAACAAAGACCCTGATTTAAAATTTGACCTCCATCTCCTTCATGGTAGTCACCTTGGACAGTGATGCACCACTTCCCACACTCCCAAGCACCATCTGCGACTTGCCCTCCATCTCCTTTGCTGTGTCAAAACGTCGACCCTTCAGCTTTAAATTTAATTTTGCTGAAGAGGAAGCAGTTGCAGGGAGCTGTATCTGACCAGAAGGGTGGGTGGGGAGGGGCTACGTTGTCTGCATGGCCAAAAACCAATTGCCTGTTATGTCATGATGGAACACCCGCTTGTCTTCACGCCACAGTTCAGGTTGTTTGTGGCAAATGTCCTTCCTCAGAACAGTGCAGCAGAACGTGGCATTGACAGGTGGACCCTGGGGGATGTATTCATGGTGTATAACCCTGTGATACATTCTTCTGTTGGCTCTTCCACTGCACAGACCATTGTTGGGTCTCTGGGTCATAACACAAAGGTTGGGCCATCCCAGGCCCGGTGACAGAGATCCTTGCAGATTTCTACACAGTGCTGCTGGAGAAATTTCAGATGTGTACCTGCAAATGGTCATAAAAATGGAACACAGGTCCCAATGTTTATGGCGTGGAGTAACGCTGAATACAGTCTCAGGTTTTCTGCTCACACCAGCTACATGCACATTACCGTCTCACACTCATACTCATTCACAACAGGAAGAGTCTCTCTGCTTTTATAACCTACCAGTTTCCCAGAGAACACTGTGTCATCTGCTACAATTACGTACTCACGTTCACTTACACCTCAGCTGGTTAAAGAGCATCACCACATGTGTTTGTACAAACACACTACAACTTGGTGGTTTTCTTTAGTGCTACTCATTCAGTCATTTGTGAGAGTGGACCCTGGTAATAACTTCACTGAGGAAGAGTCCCTCCACAGTAGAGACCCCACACACACACACACACTCACACCCACATGCACACTCAACTTCTCTGCTCACAGCCACAAAGCAGCCGTGACAGAAATTGGGCAGCAGGTTAATAACTACTGCCCATCCTCACAGCGCCCAGGGCCACACTCACACACGCACACACACATTCACAGACAGCATGTCCAGGTACTGCAGATGATAAAGTGTTAGGTCTTGGTATTGAGTCAGTGTGTGTCAAGGATGTCCAGCTCTGCTCTATTTCCTCTGCATGCTATTAGATTAAGAAACTGCCACACACACACACACACACAAGCGCGCGCGCACACACACACACACACACACAAACACAATGAGAACTGCCTTACTTCTGGTTTTCTTGTCGACTTTGCTTTCCTCATCTTTCCACCTGTTAGTGTTCATAATATGTGATATGGAATTCCGCAAACCTTAATTCAACATAGTTTTACCAAATGTCTTTGTTTCCTCTTCAATCTGTATGAAGATATTTCAAAATACATCTTCACATTTCCCTTTACTCCCAGAATGCTTCAGGCTTTTACTTAAATCCCTCCCCGCTCATTCATATGATTTCAACCCCTGGACTGATTGATCATGGAGGGAGCAGCAGCATCAGTGCTGTGGGGAAACAGGTGAACACAGAGACTGTGTCATAAGAGTGGCGTAAGGATTAATGATGCCCATTAGAAAGAAGAAACTACTGCACTCCGGTCCATTTGATGCAGTCTTGATCCAGGATTGAACCAACAGTTGAAGTATTGTCTACTCTACTGTCCATACAGGAGCACATTTCCATTTCCTCTTTTTACAACAGTAACAAATAACAAACAGCAGAAAAATACAGCTTTGTCTTAAAGGGTAAACTTGGTGGTATTCAACATCTACATTATCATCTATAAATTCCAAAAATGACCAAAACCCATATTTTTAGACTAATATGGTTCAGTCTATTGAGGGTGAAAAGAGTTCTGTGCTAATGTGCAACAAAGGCAGTGTGAAAGCAGCAGGCATTAGAATGTATGTTTCAGAGGGGAGAGTTAGACGAATCATGTTCTGTTTAAGGTGGAATCAAGACTTATCTTAAGGTGGAATTACCCTGAAAACACTCAGCCAAAATTCTGTGAGAGGGAAAAGAACACAGAAAGGAGCTAAACTCACACATTTGTTGAATCTGGAGGTTTTTATTTGTCCTCTTTTATGGTGTGAAGGCATTTTTGGACACAGAGAGACTAATTGTGAATGTAGAGAAAAAAGAGGAGAGATGGATGGAGAGTCTGAGGGAGGGATAGAAAGAGGGGGAAGTTGTGTGTGTGGGCGATGGATGGGGAAAGATAAACGGCTCTTCTTTGATGGTGTGAGGCGTCGATTGAAACGGCGAATAAAGGCCGGCTTTCATCAGCCAATGGGCTGTTAGTGACACAGGGGGATTGAGCCAAACCGATTGGCCGGGAGCCTGAGAACACTTCCTGGGCCAGCAAAACTGCACGCTCTGTCACCCCACCATTCTTCCCCCTCCATCCCTCTCTCTCTCTCCCTCCGTCTCTCTCACTTTCATTCTTTGTTTTGCTCCATTAATTACTCTTCCTCTCTCTCTTTCTCTTTCTCTCTCACTTTTTCCTCAACATCTCTGTGTCTTCTTCTCTCTGTCTTTTTATGCCTCAGCACCAGCAACAGCCTCAGTCGGGGGCATTATGTCCATCCATCTGTCCCTCCATTCTCATCAATGTGATAACCCACACAACATCTTTTAAGGACTTTCTTCAAATTTGGCACAAACTTTTTCAAAAGAAAATTGAGGTTGAAGGTCAAAGGTTAAAGGTCAAGGTCACTGTGACCTCAGGTTCTTATGAGAAGAAAGCCTGGAGGGAGATTCATCACATGTGGCGCAAGAGTTGGATTCAGGGATGAACAGACTAGAATTTAGCGTTCAGAGGTCAAAGGTCACTGTCACCTCATAAAAAACACATATTTGGTCATAACTCAAGAATTCATTTTGACCATATTTCCTTTATTTTCATTGGTTTGTGGAGGAATACAACTGCAGGCACTTTACTTCTTCCCTGTCCTTCTTTTCTCATGTTCCTCTGTCCGTTCTCACCTGTCCTCTGTCCTCAATGCTTTCTTTCTCTCCTTTTTTCCCCCTCCAGTCTGTTTCTCCTCCCATCCTTTAATCTCCTGTCTGCGTTCCTTCTTTCCTCTTGTTACCTCTTCTCGTTTTCATCACCTTTATCTTTACTGCTTCTCTCATGTCTTTCTTCCCTGTACCTACTCTATAGTATATCTATATCTTAAACTCCCACCTTTCTCACCCATGTCTTCTCTCAGTTATTCTTTCCTTTCCCCACTCCTCTTTCATTTCTTCTTTTTATGTTCCTTTCTCTCCATATTTCCATGTTTTTTTTGTATTCCTTCATCTTGTCCTTGATCCCTTCATCTTTTTCCTCCTCCTTTTTTGTTTTCACTCCACCAGAGAGTGAAAAGTAAAATGTCATCTTGTCACGTATCAAAAAAACATTTTTCTTTGTAAATTGCTTAAGAAGAGTGCGCACCAGAGAGGGAGAGAATGAAGGAAAAAGATGGAAAGAGAAAGAGAAAGATGAACGGAGGGCCAAGGAGGAAAATAAGAGAATCATTTTGCTATGAAGTAGAAAGAGAGAGGGAGCGTCGCTCGGCTGCCTCAGAGATCGATTGCTTTGCGGAGCTCCTGACAGGTGTAATTGTAAGGGCGTCATCTGTTCTTGTTTGCACAAAATACATTTTTTTCCCTCTCTCTTTTCTTTTTCAGTGTTTTTTTCCCTCTGAACCCACGACTGTAGAGACGTGGCATGCCGCGTCGCCGTCACCGTTGCCTAATCTTCCCGCCATCATCCCATTCTTGCGCTTGCCACTGGACAAATCCCCTGTTATTTGAACAGATGGTCGGAAATCCATTCTGGTGATAAGTTGCCTCTAGTTAGCATTTAGATTACCTGCAAAAATGGAACAATTTACTACTCTGCCTCCCAGCATAACTGCATAACTTCCTCCTCCCCCTTTACCTCCCTCGTTTTTTTCACCCCCACACACACACACACACACACACACCTGCCACCTTTGGGTACCCCCCCCCCTCAGCTCCCTGTCATCTTTTGTAGTCGCTTTGACTCATTTTGTAACATATTACATTGAACTTTGACGATTGTGTTAAAGAGTTAGAGGAGGAAGGTGGTGGTGAAGGAGTAGGGGTTCAGGAAGGAGGCAGGCCAGAGGAAAGAGGAAGAGTTACTGGAGAGGAAGGAAGTCAGGTTTGAGGAGAAAAGGGAATGCAAAAGGAAGGAGGGACAGAAAGAGAGAGGGGGTTTCAAGAATAGAGGGAGAGGAGGCTGAAGAGACAGAGAGATGGAGAAGGAAAGAGATGTCAAGGAGGGGATGGCAGGGAAAATAAAGACGTGAACAGGAGGGGGCACAGAAGGAAAGATTTAGGAAAAGAGAAGATGGTGGAGGGAGGCAAAGAGAAAGCGAGAGGGAGGGAGGGAAAGGAGATACTGAAGACAAATAATGAGAAAGAAAGAGGGAAAGGCAGGAGAAAAAAGAAGAAATGAAGCAAGGTTTGGGTGTCTAGCAAGGAGTATGCTGGAGGAAGTACGGAGGAAGGAGGGGTAAGGACAGAAATAAGAAAAGGAATTCAGGAAAGAGAGACATGGGGGGATAAAGAGGGGAGGATGGAGGAAATGGGAAAGAAAAATGATTAGAGGGAGGAAAGGAAAGGCAATGTGGGGAAGAAAGGCAGAGAGAGGAGAGGAAGAGGAGGGATTCACACAGGAGAGGAGCACTTGCCCTCTCTGAACCTGTCATTCATCCTCTTTTTGTTCTTTTATATGTATAATTATTCACATTTCCCTCTTTCTTCTGTATTCCATCCTTCTCCCCATCTTTATAATCAATTTGTAATCATTTTTGCCATTTTGTCCTCTCTCCTCTGACTCCACTCTCGTTTCCTCCGTTTTCTTCATTTTACCATTTTCCTTGTTCCCTTTCCCACTTCATTTTTTCCAGGTTCAGGTTCTGCTTTCTCTATACTTTCTATACTATGAAACTATATTGGGTTGGGTCAAGCTGAATTTTAAACACACACACACACGCAGACAGATCCAGGTGTATGGCTGAATATGACAGATAGCTGTGTGTGTATGGGCATGTGTTTTTCCCTGCATGCATTTGTGTGTGCGTGCATGTCAGGCACGCCTGTATGCATGTATGCCTGTATGTGCTCTTTTCCAACTTGGTCTTCTTCTCCTTCTTTGCTGGTATAAATTATGTGTCACTCGTCTCCCCAGAGCTGTGATGAGCGTGTGATTTGCATAATCCAGTTAGAGGAGTCAAATGGCGCTGTCTACTAGCAGATTTGGCATGCTAGCCCCGACGCTAGCTTCATTAGCATGGACTGTTACAGCCTGGATTCGGCCTGACACACACACATACACACACAATGAGGTGTGAAAAGATTCAACCAATGTCAACATGTCACTAGCACCTACTTAAGATGTCCAAGATCTGACCAAACCTTGGAACACACAATTTACCTTGCAGTGTAACGTATGCTGCACCCGATTTTGTTTACACACGTCACACCTGCCTGTACCATGAGATCTGTGCACATGTATGAGACATCACGTCTCGTGCTGTCTGTCTCTTCCCTCCTCTGCACACCTCTGTGGTGATGAAACAGCTTTAGCAGGCAGGAGCAACTACTTTTCATATCTTTCCTTATGATTCATATTCTCATTGATAGGAATAATGAGATTTAGACGGACGACCAAGTGCTTATAAATGTTGTATCTTTAGTTTCTGAACACAAACAAGTGAAAGGGAAACAGAGAGCTTAAAGTTGGCATTTTGTGGGTCGGTTTTGGGTGGCAGATTAAGGCATATTTTTGCAGATCTGGGGCATGCAGGTGCTAAAAAGCTTGACCTGAAAGTTTGAGATTCCTTGATGTACAGTAAATTCTAGGTTAGGCATAATGGCCTACTGTTGAAGCACACCTAACATCACATGTGCTCCAATTACACACGCACCTATACACAGGATTAGACACCTATCAAACTGTAGGTGTTGATAATACGCACTGAACGTAACCGTCTGTTAGTCAGCATGCCACATCTGGCCCCGCTCACAGTGTGTGAATATTTGCATGTGGATATGTTTTTAGGTATATTTTACCGACAGTTTCTATATTTACAGCGTGTGTGTGTGTGTGTGTGTTTAATGGATTTTACATGCTGATACAACCACCTCCTGCATGGGTTACATCTGCCTCCTCTGCATGGTCCCAGTGGGGAGTATGTTTGTGCGTGTGTGTATGTGTACTCCACATGGTTCAATCTTTACTCTCATATATTTATATATTGATTGAAATGAAACCAAACTGAATTGGATAAACGTGATTTTTTTTATGGCTTTTCTCGGTGGACCCGCTGTTTGTGTGTGTGTCTGTTTCTGTGTCACAAACGACAGGCGCTGTCTTACTAAAGTGGAGTTTTAGCTCACGCTGGTTCTTTTTGCTCTTGCTAGCAGCGTGGCCTGGGGATGATGTTGGTTGATTGGCCCAACATTTGAGTGTGGAGTAAGACATATCAACTCACTGTCCCTGTTGTAATTAAGTTACCCCATGATCTTTCCTTTAGCACCCCCCTCAGGGCAAACTTTTGTTTTTAGCTCTATTTCTGTGCCGAATAGCTAAATAATCATCCTATTGTGGCTGTAACACGGCAGCCAGTAGTTTTGTGCCAGTCTGTTCACAAAGCTTTTAATCAATCCTTTTAGTCTTGAGAGGGTCAGCTCACTGTCGACCTGCCATTGACCCATGACCAGTCTCAGCTGTTCATCATTCAGTTCACCGTTCTCATAATGCATAAAGTGCTGCTGTGAATGGCTTTTTTCCCTTCATTTTGTAACAAATTTCACATCCCCTCCTAACTTTCAGCCCATGGTGCAAATAGTGCTGGAGCACACAGTGCTTATTCACTCCTCCTCTGTTATAGCTTTTGTTTATTTTATGTACAGGGTTGGTCATCATTCAAAATTGCTCTACTTTTCTGATGAGACAAAATACACTACAGTAGCAAAAGCATGCAAATGTTGTAACCACATTGTTGTCATCGAAAAAAAATGTCTGTCCATAAATGGTATCAAAAATGGGGTTTGAAATAATACATCTTGGTGACCTGATACCTAAAAGAATGTAGAAAGTTAATTTACTGTATAATCAGTGAAGTCTGATTTTAAGCAAATGTATCAGTCTCACTTCTGTTGTGACTTTTGCTGCTCAAATTTCAGAACCTTTAACATTGGAATGGGGCAAAGACATAGGATTAAAATTCCTCATGTGAGCTGATACAACTACTTTATTAATGTGAACTCACACTACTACTCCCCCTCCTCCTGAGATACGAGGGACAAGAGAAAACAAGAATATGCAGAAAGAAGGAAGGGAGGGAGACATGCTAAGAGAATGACAGGGACAATGGGTGAAATGTTGTCTGAACCTGCAGCTGTGTGTTGGATAATGGGAGGTTGTGGAGAGGTGTGAAAGAAAGCCTCATCTCTGGCAGCACATGAGTCAGGTTTACGACTCCCGTTCATTCAAGTGTATGTGAGTCTTTGAAAGTGTGTGCGTGTGATGTCTGTGGCCCCAAATCATCGCTAAAACCTTATAATCCCCAAAACTCAACAAGTATGAAATCATTTAATGTGAATGAGACCAAATGCAATAAAAAATCATCTGAAATTAAAAATGCAGCAGAGAAACTGGTTTGATGTGACTTTGAGTTGTCTCACATGCACCGTTCCGGCCTGTTAACCTGTGTGTTGCTGCGAGCGGAGCTGCTGCACGAGCACAATAATCCTCTGGAGGCATTTAATGAAAATCTGCCAGGGCTAAAGGAGATTTTTTTTCTCTATGAGGATCGATACAGTTTCACATTATTAATACATTAATCTGCCGTTTCAGAGATGCCTGATGATAATTCACAGAAAGACCCCCCCAACCGCCATCCACTTTCTAATCATGCGTAGCACGGTTGCCATGGCAACGTAGCGCAGCAAGCAGTACGTATGGAAGCCTGGTTGTCGGGGGCGACTGCAGAGGTAAACGCCTCATACAGCGGCGGGTCAGAGATCCATCATGGCTGCACGGGCTCTCTTATGAAGCATGACAAGGAAAAAAGAAATGGACGACTTAGTGTGACCTCTGATGTCACGCGATCACCGTCTTTCACACACACACACACAACCTCACAAAGTAATTCACTTTACAAACACACACCTCCACAAACACAACCAATGCACACATCCTCCTCCACCTCCAAAGGTGACCACGTGTGGTGGCTTTATCGTGCTTCCTGTTTCCCACCGCTGCCCCCACAATCCTTCAGTCTCCCACAACAGGAAATTAAAGGAGCATGGCGCAGCCCCCCCCACCCCCACAGCGCCTCGACTCTCTGATTTTTTGTGAGCCGCTATCGCTAATGAAAATCAGCGCGGTGCACCGGACAACGGGGGCCGCTGATAGAGGAGCGGAGTTGTTCACCACACAACAGCCAGCGTCTCCTAACAAGTGAGCGCTGTAATCGCCCTCCGGGGGAGGGGAGGGGATGGGGGGACAGAGGCCCGGGAGCGTGCGTGACTCCCAGTTGATGGAGGCAGGATACGCACAAACACACAAACACTTAAATACAACCTGAAATTTTTAATAAAGACTTCCACAGTTTTACAGCTAAAAACTACAAATTAAGAAACTGTTTGAATGGGGTGGACAAAATAATAGGAACACCTGTTAAGCAGCACTTCATCTTTCGTTCTATCTGATCAACCCGTCCTTTTTTTTTCACAGTTTTTTTTCTCTGTTTCATCATTATTTTGTCCTCATTTTCATTTTTAGTTGTCTGTCTCTCCATTCTTTTCTCTTTTCACCTGCCATCCTCTTAGTCTGTCTTTTATCCATTTCCTTTCATCCATTCTGATCATTTCCTCTCTTGTCTCTTATCTTCTTCCCTCTTCCCTGTCTCATCTTATTTAATTTCTAATGTCCTCTGTCTTTCCTCTTTGCTCTCTTTCCCCCACATTGTCCTTTAACCCCTCTTTCTTCCCTTCATTCCTTTGCACCCTCTTTTTATACTATGATTCGTCTCTTCTCTAGACTCTTCCACTTTTACTGTCTTTTTCCCTTCCCTTGTCTTCTTCTCTTGTCCCTCCTGTCCTCCTCCTCTCTTATTATTTCTACTGGTATTTAGCGTGCTACGCTCAGACAAGGTCACGGAGCAATTTGTAAGTCTGTGCATTTGGCTGCCTCTCCGCCTCGTCTCATCCAGGCACTCAGCCAAGAGAGAACGTCTTGATCCCGCACTCAGGACATTGTGTGTGTTTGTGTGTGAAGCATTTGTTTGGTTGTACAGAGAAAAATGTAATATGTGTAATTCTTTAATGGCTGACAAAGGGAGAGGTACAGTGACTTTCACTGCTGCAGATCTTAAGACCTGCAGAGAGTTTCCCTGTTTGATCAGCTGCTCTCAAAAATTCCACTTACAGAAAAGAGGCTGGTGCCATATGTGGTCACACGTTTCTATAGAGGTGTATGATAAAACAATAATAAAATATACAGTTCTTCAATAGCATATAACAAAAGTTTAATATATACTGTTGCATGGATTTTGTGAGTATGAGAGGTGATGTTCTACCAGATATGTGAAGTGTGAGTGAATTTTCTGCCCCCAAAGAGGAGAGAAACCACAATTAACCATCACTCAGGAGCTAAGATCAGTCTTGGTGACAGGTTCTGCCAGGTTCATCATGTTTTGAGTGTAAAAAAGGTTGACATGTTGAATCTTTAAGCACCCAGTCTGTTGTCTATCCAGTAAGATTCTATTGGTGAACAATAGGTGTAGTGAGCTATCTGTGAGGTTGCCAGATTTGGTGCCACATTGATGTCGGACAGAAAAACCTTCGCTCATCCAGTGTCTCTGACAATGTGTGCTACAGCAAAGGAGATGCTTCTCAAAACTACTGGTTGGATGAATGCCCTGTTGTTCATTAGGAAAGGGCACAAACAGCAAAAGTAGCTGTCTGGTCGTTATGCTAAACTAGGCTAACAACCTGATAATCTTCTCGTTTCACTCTCAGAGAAAAAAACAATTAGTTTTAATGTTGATCTGCTCCTTGTTTGGAAAGAAATCCTTTATACTTCCTCTTTAACTATAACTTCTCTCTCTTGCTTCCAGTATATGGAGCTCACCCGCTTAACACACAGTACTATTTCTCGACCTCCCACTCTGTCTCTCTCTTTCTCTAATTTGACCAGAATATTTTGCTTTAATGCATTTTTTTGCTTCTTAAATAAAGTCAGCGTTAATATTCAAAACTGCAGCTTATCAATGTTTCTCTCTTTGCTGAGCAGCCCATAAATATTAATGTCGATCGGCCACGCTTCCTTGACGCGCCGCCGCATCGCCGTCTTCCTGCACAGTCGTGTGTGTGTGTGTCTCAGTTTGGCTGTGATTCTCGGTGTGAGTTTGCATGAGTTGTATACATGGTCTGTGTGTGGTTGTGTATGCAGGCCTTCCACAGTTTGTCTGGAAGTTTGTGTTTGTATCTTCATTTTTGAGTGTGTGTGTGTTGCAGTTTGTTTCTTTGCCAGTGTCTGTATGTGCGTGTTGAAGAGAAAGAGAAGCTAAATGCCCCTGCAGTAATTCTATTCAGAAATAATTGCCCTGCATGTGGTAAATGGTTTATTTTCTCTCTGACGCACACACACAGGCTGGACACACACACACACAGCCCATGTCCATGCTGTGATGCAGATACATTTGAAAAGGCATTCTTTTCTCTCCATTCTGGCCTTTAATCATCCCCCCACCACACAAATCTATGTCTCTGAAAACCCTCCGTGGAGAGGAAACATCTGAAAACTTCATCAAAACAAAGTTATCAACCTTTCACACATGTGATCCAGGTGGAGAGCTGTTTGATTTTGTTCATCACATCTTAATTTCATTAATTTCATTATCATTAAAGCAGATAAACTCAATGTTTAAGAGGTAAACATCAGTACAATTATTCTTACATACATTATTTGGGCCTTGGTGAGTTTCTTCTGTTAAAGATAACATGATGCTTTTGATAAAAATTCAGTGACCTATTAAGCCTTCATTTTGAGCCACGTTTTTCCACATGGAATGAATGGAAGTCCATCAGTCACCTTTTCTTTTAAAGCTCTAGTTTGGTCTCCATCAACTCCTGAGGCAAACATTTGGCTCCTTACATTCTATATGTTCAACTTTCAGCAGCCACTAAAGAGCAGGTGGTGCACAGTGGGATCATTGGAGTAAGAACAGGGTTGAGGCTAACACTGAAGGCATACAGTCAAGTTGATGTATCCCTGAGTGACTCTTTTAAATCGGTTAATATTAAATATTGATGAGTCCTTTTTGCGTTTATTGAAACTTTCTCTACCTTAGCCAAGCGAGAGAAAACTTTTCTTTGGCACTATATCAAAAAATGTTTTTTGTAAATTCTCTAAGGTTTTATAATCATCAACACACTCAATTGTTGTGAAAGTAATTAAACCAAAGCCATCGCCATTGGTCTTGTATAACCTTTTCTTAAAGTGCTCAGTGTTTTCCTCTTCTTATCGTGATCATCCTATGCTCAATTTTGCTAGATTTAGAAATTTCTGGCAAAAAGAGAAGATAATGAACCTTTGAAGAGAAGTGAGAATTTTGGTCATGACAGGCAGAGAGAAAAAGTGAAGAGGAGACAGAGAGAGAGGGAACGGGAAGAAGAAGTATAGAAGGCAGACAGTGATGTAGTGAGCTGTTGAACTCCTGAAAGCTGATGGGAATGTGCATACATAAACATACACACACCTACACACACACTGACAGTTCATGGCTGCAAGCTGTCTTGCCGGACACACACATACACACACACAAACAGAGCTCCACTGGAAACCATACATATGAATTAGCTGACTGTTTATGCTGTGTATCCATACTGTGGCTCCCTGTGTGTGTGTGAGCCTGTGCATGTTGTAGAATATGCATACATGGCAGTCTGCACGTGGGGTTTCAGCCTATGTGCACGTGGAACGTGGAGCGCCAGTCAGCTGCCAGCGTGTACGAACTGTTGATTCCCCGGCTTTTTTGTTATACCTGAACACACAAAGCAAGAGAAAATGTGTGTTCATTCAGCAGGAAAATGTGGATCACAGAACAAGAGTCAACGAGAAACAGGAAGTAGTGGACTGTCAACTCTGAATTAAAGACAGAACCACGTTTATCTGTTGAATAAAACAGTTATGCAACCTGAACCAAACTGTTTTAATTTAGTTAACCTTGTTTAGCTGCCCCCCCATTGCTATAGTATATAGTACTATTAAGAATATTCTGTGTCATTACAGGCATCTGCATCAAAGCTATACCAAACAAGTTCCAACAAAGACACATAATGTTTTTTAAAATAAAATTGGATATATCACTGGATTCTGAAGCATATCTAATACTACTACTACTAGTACTACCACTACTACTACTTATAATAACTTCATTTCTTTTGCACAACAAAGTACTTTTGTGGAAAAGAAAAGAAAAATCGAAGACCACAAATCAAATACCACCGAATCAGTTCAAAGGACACTGTAATTGTGTGCAGTCAGCATGATTAACTACATTAAGTCTAATAAATAAATACAGGCTTGTGTCATTAAACTCGTTGTTCAATGCCAGCTGGTTTATCTTTGTTTTTTTCTTCTCCTCCTGTGGCGTTTACGTCTGAGTTTCTGACTCCTGCTCTGCTGTAAACGACCTTGACAGTCATTGGTTTTTTAGGACTGCACGCTGTTTTTCTTAGAAACTGTATTAGTCCTTTATGTGTAATGAAATTCACACATATACTAAAGGCATGATTAGCATATATATTGTATTGACACAGTGGCAATATGTTCTCTCTCTCTCTTTATCTGTGTCCTTTCCTCTCTCTATACCTTTCTCCCTTTCATTTTTCCTCTTTATTTCCCCGTCAGACACCCCCTCCCCCCGTGTTTGCGTGGCACTTTGAAGTTGGATCCGTGCTGTTTTCTGTAATTTTTATCTGCAGAACATGCAGTCGCCACATTGCTGCGATTATTAACAGTAAGGGGGGAGAAAAAAAATTGCCTCAGACAGCTGTTTTTTTCTTTCCTGTTTCATTTTACATTTTTGCAGCTCAGCTGGGCCTGTTGTTTATGTTGTTTACTGATGGACAGTGAAGAGACCCAACATGACAGAGGTCAAAGGTCAGAAGAATGGCACATAGGTTTTCTGGCATATTGATCATCTTTCCCTGCTTCTCCTCTCCTTTGCTCTCCTCCTTTTATCTATTCTTTTTTCATCCACCATGTCTCCACATGTCTTTTCTTCACCCTACTCTATACTTTTGTATAGTCAGTTTCTCTGTCCTTTTGTTTCACTTTCCTTTAGTTAGCTTTGTCTGTAGTAAACTTTCTGAATAAAGGTAGTTCCAGATATTTTTTTCACAAATTACAGCAGCACTAAAATAAAGAATATTGGTCCAGTAGAAATGTGGATCGATGTCCTGTTCATGTCATCGTCATTCATTGGTAATATAATTCAAACACTGCAGCTCTGTCCGTCTTGACAGGTTTTCTGGAAATGTGGGGATGATATAAAGGTGTGGAACCAGTAGTTTTGTTACTGAACAAAACTTATTTTCTTCTTCTTCTTTTTTAAATACAAATGTTGTCTTTCATTTTAAATGGTAAAAGCTGTCTTAACATAAGCCGGCTGCTGTGAATACTAATACACTAAGCGTAGGGTCAGAAAGCCTTGATTTTAATCAGGAACTTGCATCTAAACAGGATTATGAATCAGACCAGACATTCCATGAAAGCCACCACTTCATATTTGGTACAACACTGTGATGCATTTTGCACATGTAGAACACATTTTTCTACATTACTTTTTTTCCTTATTAGGAGCAGAATAGAGGTGAATAAGCAGACTTACAGTGTGTATCTTTAGGTTTGGTCTCGTCTGGGTTTAGCTTCAGAAGGCTGCTCTCTCCCTCTCTCTCTTCCTTTCTTTCGTTCATGGCGTCCATTAGCGCTCCTCTGTCTCTTGCCAGCCATTCACATTTCCCATGGAGACACAATGCACACACAGACACACACACACACAGACTGTGTTAAGTTTCCTTGGTTACTGAATGCCTTTTTCATTGACTGTCCGTTACCATGGAAGTGAAAAGAGGACAAGAGGAGGTGAGAGACGGTGATTAGAAGAGGAGAGAGGCGAGATGTGGGAGATGATGAAAAGAGTGAAAGAGCCCAAAAGATAGGGTAACAGGAAGAACATGGGAGGGAAAGAGAGTGACAATGGAGAGGACAAGAAAAAAATGAGGAGGAGAGGAATGAGAGAAATGGAAAAGAGAGGAGTGAGAAAAGAGGTGAGAAGATGAAATTTGATGAGAGAAGCGGAGAAAGAGAAGTGGGTAATAAGAGAAAAAGCAGAAGAAGAGATTAGAGGGTGATTAGATAAGAGGATAGTATGAAGGAGAAAGGGGGATGAGGAAATGATTCGAAAAGAGAGTAGGAGGAAGGAGATGAAGGAGAGAAGGAAAGAACTGAAGCGGTGGGGTGAGAGTTGCAAATTTTTTCCATTTTACTTTCCTGATGTTGGTGCTTCTCCTCTGACAGTTTTAAAACAACAATTTATTTGACATCTAACAGATTGTACAGCAAAATATGGTTTCACACACACACGAACACACCTCTGCTCTTGGATCAGAATGATTCCTGTCTGAGAGAAGTTGATTTGTGGATCAGATAACATGATCAGTCCGACGCAGACCCACGCACAGGTTCAATTCAATTGACATGCATGAATCCAACTCTGCATAAATACATACAAAATCTATGGAGAAGAGCATTCCTACAGCCCTGTTGGCCTTCTGTGTATGTGTGTGTGTGTGTGTGTGTGAGAGAGAGAGAGAGAGAGAGAGAGAGAGAGAGAGACAGTATAGAGTATCTTTTTCTGTATGTGTGTGTGTGTGTAATGTAACTTTCTAATTGCTGGGAAATATCTTGGACCTGAACCATGACATCAGTGTTTTCCTCTCTTTTTGTTTGTTTTCTGTGATTGGGTAAAACTCATGCCCCCCCCCCCCCAAACACACACACACACACACACACACACACACACACACACTCACACAGAGTCAGTAATTATATGCTGACACCTCCTTGAGCTCACTGGTAAACTCAGATTGGCGTATCAGAGGACAACAACACTGATCCTTTCTTTCTTTCCCTTTGTTCTCGTATCCCTCCTTCCTTCCATTAAACATATACAGTAACAAGGCAGTGTTTACCAGTAATCCCATTCTCATTGTTCATGTTTCTGAAATTAAATAAATGTCCTCATATGGTCCAAGAAACATGCAGCTTTGTTTAACTGGAATATCTAAATTGCCCGTAGGTGTCTGTCTTTGTGAGTCACTGCCAGACTGGACAGCTGTCCGGGTCCTTGTGGATTTAGCCTTTCACACATTCCCACCCCAACTTGACTTTGGCACCAAAAAAGCAGGTGTAGATTACAGAGAGATGATAGATGATGGGTGATCCGGTTGATTTTGGAACAGCAGCATTTTGGGTAACTGTGAGTGTGTGTTTGAATAAATCCACAGGGGCAGCTGAGGGCAGCAAACACTACTTGAGCTGCTATGTTGTCAGAAATAGAAGTATCTGTTTACAGAACAGCCAAACAAGACAGTCACCTCAAGCTGAAATGATTCACTGATCAATCAGACTACTGACCAACAATGGCTAACAGTTTTGATAGTTTAAATTATTTTTGTAGCTGTTTCCGGTTTCTGTTTTCTGAAATGTAGAGATTAGCTGAATTATTGTGATTGCTGCCACTGAAAATAGAATTAATATCCATAGGGTTCATTCCCTCAGATTCTGGTATTACAGACCAAACAATTAATCAATTGATGATGAAATGAATCTGTACTTTCTGGCATTAGCAATGTTGTTCCAATAGCAGGGTATTCACAATCAAATTATTTTCCTTTGTAGACATTTTTCCTTCACGTTGTGTCCATTATGTGCAGACATCATGTGTTGTGATTCTTCCTTGTGCACGGAGACACTGTTTAACTCATGCCAGGGAAAAGGTGAACTCAAGCAGTAACATTTAACTACAGTATAAATAGACGGACAGTTATTGAATGCAAATACAATGAATGGATATCGCTGAAGGTTGCCAGCCATAAATAAAACCAAAAATTGGGTTTGAAATAATGACAATGTTTGGGATTTTAACTAATATACAGTATTTGAAGCTTTGTCAAAGTGTCCCGCTGTATTGCTATTGAATTTTTTTCTCTGCATCAGTGTGGTGTGTGCCACTGCTCCTTCACAGCCCTCCCCTCCTCCTCTTCTTCCTCTCCATGCTGCAAATCAGATATGACAGGAAATATTGTCCTTGTAATGGAGACTCAGGGCACTCTGCCTCTGTGTCTCTGAGACACACACACGCAGCTAAATACACAGATATACATCAACACAAAATGAAGTGCACCCACACCTCAATACTGCACACACACACAAAAATTGAACCTGTACAAGGCTTGAAGTGAGTCGTGTCAAATTATTTTCCTTTTGTTTCCTTTCTTCGGGTCCCGTCTTCTGGCTGTTTTCGTACATCTGATCATTATCTGCAGTTTAACGGTTGTTGTCGTCAGTGTTGCCCCGCTGGTTTGCCCAGTGAACTGACTGCAGTGTGGTGGACAATCAGTTACAATACTAAATGGACCTAAATGGACCAGTAGTGTTATACTGGTATTATAAGAATATTGCATGACTATATATTTGTTCTTATCAGGTAAAGGGGTTTAAATAAAGCTTGTTTAAGGCTTAAAACATCTGATAATATCAGCAGCATTTTCTTCCAGCAGTCATATATAATATATAAATTCCCAACTTGCCTCATCTTCAGTCGGGACTCGTGTTCTCGGGTCCTCTACCAGACGCCTGGGAGTCTGAGGGTTCCGCGCCGTATTTTAGCTCTTCCTAGGACTGAGATCTCGGATGTTGTTCCTTGAATCTGCTGAAGCCTTTTATCAGTTTGGGGGTTACAGGCCCAAGTGCTCCAGTCACCACCATCACCACTGTTGCTTTCACCTTCCACATCTTCTCCAGCACCTCTTTCAGCTCTTAGTATTTTCTGAGCTTCTCATGTTCTTTCTTCTTGATGTTATTGTCACTCGGCATTGCTACATACATTTATCACAACTGCATTCTTCTGTTGTTTGTCAACCACCAGGATGTCTGCTTTTTAAGCCATCACCAGTTCATCAGTCTGGATTTGGATCAGGATCTTAGCTTGGTCACTCACACCACCATTGCAGGCGTCTCCCACTTTGACCTCAGCACTTCCAGCCCAGATGTTGCAGATATTCCTGTACACTGTTCCAGCCACTTTGTTCTGGTGTTCCATGTACACCATACCTGCCTGCATCCTACTCCCTGCTGTTATGTGCTTGACTGTCTCAGGGGCCTCTTTGCACAGCTTGCACCTGAAACCAGTATGGTGTGGTTGATCCCAGCTCTGTTGACCTTTTCTTGTGTTCAGATTTCATATGTACAATTGGGTGAGGAGCAAAAGTTGTAAACCTCAGCTGATAGGCTTTTAAGGATTAAAATGCAGAGGGAGGCTTTTGATACCACCTCCTCCTCTGGAGGCCTTTACACATTTAATCCCAATAAATCCCAGTAAAGATGATTTCTATTTGAATAAATGAACCATCTGTCAACCTACCAACCATCACCTGACAGAAACAAAGGACATGCAACCGTGCACCCATCTCTCCCCCCATCTCTCTCTGGATCTCTGTGCTTCTAAAACATCTCCATCCTACCATAAAAAAATCACTGTTTTAAAAAGTCAACTCAACAAAGAAAAATCACCCCCACCACCACCTCCTCCCAAAATAACACACACTGTGTGACTTTCTTTGTGTCTTTTAACCACGTTTTAGTTTTTGCCCTTCAACTGGCACTTCACTCCCACACTCAGATGTCGGCTTCCTCGACGTTTGCCCCCGAAACTTCAGTCCAAGATTTATTCCCTTTTTCAACAAGTTGGCGTCTGGATGGAGATGAAGTTTTCACTTCTCCTTGACTCAGAAGGATGAGGAGAGATGGAGGGTGAGAAAAAGAGAGACGGGGACCAAAAGAGAGGGAAAAGAGACGGTGGAAAGGATAAAAAAATGCAAAATAACAATGGTATGAGGAAAATTTAAAAAAAATCTCTTAAAGATTCACTCAGAAACCACAAACAGAAAGGGATGAAAAAGAGAAGGAGTAACAAAATTTTCGAACTGGAGTTTCCTCCAATCAGAGGTTTGGGTAAAAGCTACTGATTGGCTGAGACGTGAAGGGCATAGCGACCACAGGCGACGCGTCAGTGAATTATTAACGAGGATCATCGCCCTATCCATCATTTTAAACACACACACACACACACACACACACACACACACACACACACGCACACACACACACATACCCACACACTCCCCCAGATAACTACATTAACACAGATATGAATAGAGACAGAGCGAGAGGGGAAAGACAAATCTGTCCTTCTTCTTTATCAGCGTGGTTTTAAAACGAGCAGCAGTGAACTGGGTGGTTTCACATTAAGCCAAACGATGTTATCAGCCAGACGTCTCTTTTAAAGTGTATTTAAATGGGCTCTTAGCAAGGTTAAAGCAGCTGCAGTCTGACGCTGTGGGAAGGGAGAACGTGAGGCGACGCGCTGGGAGTTCTGCACGTTTCCTCCCAATAAACACAAACTAAATATTTCACGTCTCTACAGGTCATCCTGTCAGGTTTTAGATTAGTTTACCTGCAGTTGTTTTCACTGAATCCATATGAAAATTTGCTGCAGATGGATAATTCACCTCAGTCAGTGTTTATTGACCTTAATGTTCTGAAGAAACATTACTCCTGAGTGATCTCCACACAATTGTTTTAACCTGAAATCTTAAAAGACATGAATACAGACACAAGGCTCTGTTTTGTCTCAATGGTTTTTCTTCCACCTCTAACCTGCTCTGCTCTAGGTCCACCAAACCCATGTCCAGACCAGAATTTGTATGACTGCGAGTTGTCTTGAGCGTTGCCCAGTGAAGCGACTCTAATCACAGCATACCTGTTATCCTCAGCATTTACTGAATATGTGTTTGATCTCTGTCAAAGCTGTAGGACAATCTTCAGCCATCGAAGGAAACGTTTTTTTTTATTCAGACTGACTCGGGCCTGATACCTGGATTTGATTGAGGCATGAACAGTTTTATGAATGAATTCAGCTCATTTGACCTTTTTCAGTAGCTTTGTGGATTCTTACATCATAGAATTAAGAATATATAGATCACTCTTCTTTTTGACATTTACTTGAGAGACAGAGTCTCACTAGAATATGTTTTCCTTGTAAGAACTCCATAACGGTCGAAGAAATCAGTCTGCTGAATGATCAGTTGCTCAACTTTACCCTGTGAAAGCAACACACACATTTGTAAACAGGGCAACTTCCTCTCTAATAACTTTAGCGACATTCAGCGGCCAGTCTCATTGGTTCGGTTTTTTTCCACAGATGAGTCTCTTCAAATGTAAAGTATGATGCCGTCAATGAACAGCCGCTGAAATGCAAATATAAACTGTGGCAGTGGTTTGTGCAGAATTGTCAGCAGACTGGATGGTTGTGTGTGTGTGTGTGTGCGCAAGCATGTGTGTGAGGGGTTAAAGCAGCCCTATTCTCCAACTGAAGCCTCTCATCCTCTGTGTTTTCATACCGACACACTGTGAATGTCAAAGAGCCACATGAAGCCAGGGCCTGTCAGTCAAGGGCCGTGTGTGTATGTTTGTGTGTGTGAGTGCATTAGAAGCGTGTGTCCATGTGGACGAGTACTTATGTGTGTGTGTCTGTGTTTGAGGAGTGGTGTGTACTTGGTGGTGTGTGTGGGAGTGTATTGTGAGTTGCCAGAGGATCTGTGTGAACAGTGATGTGTGACAGCAAGAGTGAGAGAGAGATTTGGAGCTCAGAGAAAGAGAATGAGCGATCCAGCTATCGAAAGAGAAAGGGAGAGAGAGACTGGAAACAAAAGAGAAGAAAAGAGAGAGAGGAGAGTGATGGCCAGAGAAAAAGAGAATGAGTGGTAGATAGAGGATGAGAGTGCTGTGATCTGTGTCTGACTGCTGGATTTACTGGATCAGACACACAAAACATTAAACTTTCTTTCTTTCTCTCTTTCTTTAAAGGCTCTAAAAAGATAACCTAATAACCTTGCTCGAGTGTGTCACACTCTCATGTTATCAGACTCACTAAACACTGTTAGTAAAAAACTAACAATCATAGAGGAATAACATATGTTAGGTATTGGATACTCAGTAGTTGTTAATTCCACAGGATGTTGGTTTGGTCCTTTACTCTAAGTGGGATTTGTTGATGATAATAGTTAGAAGATTACTAGCTCTGTCCTTATCATCAACATCCCACATATTCTTGTAGACTTCACAGGGCAGATAAAATGTTAGTTACACTTCACGTTAACAGGACGACTGATTCCACAAAGCGTGTCACCTGGACGAACACTGCTGCCTAACACACCTGCACTATGTTGTTTGTGTCTTTGCAGCCTTCTGATTGGTCCTGACACATGCAGTGTGTGTTAGTGCATGTCATCAGCAGGGATTCAGACTGATCCCGTCTACCTCTGAACCACTGTTGTGAAACTTGCTGGAAACTCTCTCTCTCTCTCTCTCTCTCACACACACACACAGTTTTGTTTACTGTGTCCTGCTGGGTTGTCTGGCGATACAGAGGTGAGGCGCAGAGAGAAAATAGAGATTCTCTTGTTTTCTTTTGCCACCTGCCTCTCCCTCTCCCCTTTTCTCTCCCTCTCCCCCTCTCTCGTCTTCTTTATGTTTCATCGAATCACCACAAGCAGCTCACAAAACCAACAAAAGCACTGTGATGTGAACAGTTTGGTTCAGTGAGAAGTAGCCAACATCTCTATATATAGTTAAACACCTCTAAAATGCTTATATAATGTTTACAACATCAGGTTTGAAACTCAACACTTTTTGAAGACTGACTGAAAAGTATATTGAAAGAAAAAAATGACGAACATGCAACATCTTTAACTAACACTACTACATGGATGGAGTTTTCTCTTTAGAAAATAACATTTTGAATTAGTCCAAGTGATACTGAAACAAATTTGCACAAACATGTAAAATTTAAATACAAAGTTTTTGTTTTTTTTTAGCTTTTACATTTCTATTTTGTTTGCATTGCTGTTACTGCTGTTGCACTCATGGTTGGTTGTTCAAAAATGAGCTAATTGTCCCGTTCAGTTCAAGCATCCGATGCCATGTTTCAAAGTGAAGTGATAATAACACTTTGGTCAGCGCTAGGTGTGTGAAAGTTAAGTGCACATTTTCACAAGTGTGTTTCTGGAACTATCTGCAGGTTTAATGTAGTTACTTGGTTTGAAGCTGATACTTTTCACTCACACTACTTTATTCTTGTCCCTTGTCAGATTTCCTTTCCTTTACCTCTTTTCTTTCTCCACTTTCTGTTTTCCTCTCCTCCTCTTCTCTCCTGCCGAATGTCAGAATATAACCTTTTGCCCAGACATGAGGAGCTTGATTCCTCTTATCTCGCAGGTGACATGCCCACTCACGGGGCTGCTTAAGCGCATGGCGAGACGCCTCGAACATCAAACGCACCGCAAGCGGTTCAAACACGGGGCTCCCTTCCAAAAAAAACTTCCTCTGTAATTCTTCAGATATGAAAAGGGATGGTGAGGGAAGAAAAAAAAGTCAGACTATCTTTGCTGATGTCACAGCTTTAACATGGAGGCCTGCGAGAAGACAGAATCTGAAGCTCGCTCTCTTTACATGCATCTTCTGTGAAATCTGCCTCCTTTTGTTATAGCCAAGGTGAGACATGCTTTACTTTTACTCTGTTACAGACAAATCAGACGTGTTATTAAATTCGATTAAGTCATCAAACATGTCAGGCTCAGTTTTAGTTGTTTGTCGACAAGGAGACATGTCAACTGTAACTTTATAGACATCATTTCTCCTCCTCAGTGAGCTCTGTCAAATCAAGACAACAAAAGAGACACAGTCTGAAGCCCCTGATTTATTTTTCCAGGGGAAGGAGGATGATTTTAACACAATATATATTTATTTTCTTATTTTTTGAAAACTTTGAAAGGAAATTACCTTTAGTCTTGAGGCTGCATTTCTGACCACAGGAGTGTGCAGTTACATTGCAGAAAAGTCCACATTTTTCCCACAATTTTTTATTATGTTTGGTTGACATGAGAACCAAACATGAAAACACATTTTTGTAAATAAGATAATCCTTTATTTATCCTATATTAGTTTATTATTCTTTTATTGGTCCCACATTGGGGAAAATTACAAATTTAAAAATGTATTAATCAGAAAATAAAGAGTACAGTGGTGTGGGTCAAAGACAGTTGTTTCCCATCATGCATGGATCAGGCTTGGTGGTCATCAGTAGTGTGGCATCACAGTAAGTTGAAGCTGACTCAGTGTGTAGGTTCATCTGCGCAGGTCTAAATTTTTGTGTATGAGTCAAATTTTTATTGAGTTATTAATGCGAATATGGTAGGGTCTAGGTTTACAAGCAGAGGATTATGGTTAGTTGTAAGGTGGTGAAGTGAAATTCTGTAAAGCTCCTATATGAGTGACATTTAGGTGCGTGTGTGTCTGTAGACAAAGAACTAACAGAAAGAAAATCTAACAGAAAGGTGTCTGTGTGAATATATATGCTTCTTCATGCTTTCATGCAGAGATTTATTGCACTTGAGTGTGTGTGTGCATAATTTGTACACATGCAGAGCCACCTGAGCTCATGCTTTTATGTTTGTGTGCGTAAGGGTGTTTGTGTGTGTGAAGGAGGTTGCATAGCGCAGAGTGGTTCTACCTGTAAATGTCAGGCAGCTGTCCTCTGTGGCTGACAGCGAGAGAAATCAGCAGTAAATCAGGCTGCTGGTTCGGCTAAAGAGGTGATTAATAAACATGTCATCTATGTGTGTGTGCGTGTTTGTGTGCGTGCCCCTGCAGACCTTGTTCGCTTTAAGACAGAAAGGGGCTGAGGGATGGGGACAGCGATGGAGAGTAATGTGCCAATGCATAGAAAAAAGTGAGAAGAAAAGAAAAAAGGAGGAGCTTCCTTTTCAAAAGAGTAAAACATGTTGTCTCTGCTATGAAATGACAGCCTGTCGTTTTCCTTTACATTCCTTTATTTTAGCTTATTTGTCTGCTGGTTGATTCAGTTCGGATGAGGGCGAGTGAGAGTTTTTGCATCTGCCTGTCGTCACTGAGAGAAAGGAGGGGATGGGGGGCAAAAAAGCTCTCATGTTGATCTGAATTGCAGCTGAGGACTCAGGTCACAGCTTTTTTTTTTCCTGCTTCGTCTTCCTTAAAACAAAAAGAGAGATGCTGGAGCTTCGCCCCGTCATCACACTTAGCGCTGCGACCGTGTGCTGCTGCTCCCTAATGGAACTTCATCCATTTCAAATGACAGAATCCATTACCCCCGCTTGCACCGCTCTGCACTGCAAGTGTTGCACACACTGGATTTATTCTTGTTATTTGCTGATAATGTGTGCAAACTAAACTGAGCCACAATTTTCCCCTCCTCACGCTCATGCTGATGATTAACTTGAGAAGGGGTCATTGATGTTGGAGGTTTAAAAGAGAAAAAAAATAAATACAAAGAACCGTGGTCAAAGGAATAATTATTACAGTTAGTACAGTTATGTACAAGAATTAGATCTACGAAACCCCCGGGTTGTGTTTTCTAATCTAAAAACAGCTGTTAGCTGATCATGACCAACTACAGACTTACAGTATATTTTTGGTGAAGCTGGTTCTATCATAGGGCACAACCTGTCCTGAGCTTATGCAGGATAACGCTTAAAGCTCACAAAACCTTACTTTAACATCTTGACCCGAGTCTTCTTTGAACAAATGCATTATGTGATTAAAAAAATAAAAAAAAAATACCTGAAACAACAAATCTAAAACTATACATAATACAGTTGGATGCTGTACACCAGGTTTAAGTATATTTTAATGTGTTGAAATATTTTGCACCACACTGTTTTGTTAAGGTAAATAGTGTTAAAATAAAACAATTACATAACAATCTAGTGATGTGTGTATGCAATATGAATATGAATATTTTTGGATGATTGATATTATTGGCTCATTTTTCTGGTAAAAACTCATCTGTTAGTGTCATGTATTGGTACTAGCCAATAATATGACAACAGAGAAACCCTGCATGTGTTTACTTTAGTAAGATGTTATGATGTAGTGATACGGTGTCAGACTGGTTGTGTTGGAAATGAATTTTGGGAGATAACTTGCTCCACTTGCTCCATTTGGCTGCTTAATCAGGAGATGGTAAAAACTGCTGTGGTTGTTTTAGAGATAAACTGTACTGATCAGCTGTTTCTTGATGGTTTAGCTCCTGCTGATCAATAAAGTTCTATTGAAAGCTGCTTTGATTGTGCAGTCAACAGACTTACTGGTTTGGTAAAGCTGCTTTGTTCAGACACCAAATTCAGTAGTTTGTTGGTTTAAGTGAGCTGTCGCTGTGTGTGTGTGTGTGTGTGTGTGTGTGTGTGTGTGTGTGAATGGCAGCTGTGGACCTGTTTGGCTCTCCACTGTGGGGGGTCGACATGTGAAGAAGCACAGATAGAGATGTGGGTGTGTGTGTGTGTTGTTAGTGGTTTGAACAGGGTGCAGGTGTATGTGTGTGTAAGTCTGTCACCATGAGTTCAATTCACACACTGCGTGTGCATGTAATCTTGTGCTTCTATCTTTGTGAGGACAGATGCGTCTTGAGTGAGGACATTTTGCCCAGTGGACATTTCTTCAACAGACTGCGTCCATGTCTGTCTGTATTAAGGGTTGATGTGTGTTTGTGTGTGTTTGTGCTGTGCTTCTGTCTTTGTGAAGACTGATTACTTCTCAAGCGTGAGAGTGAGGACATTTTGTCCAGCTGTCTCTCCTTCATGGGCTGTAACACTGTCTGCACATGGGTATCTATGTGTGTGTGTGTCCCATCCTGCAGACTCACACTTGACGGGAATGTTATGTCTGAGCATTTCAGTAATGTTTGGTTTGATTCTGCCTGAACATTTAATTTTAGAGATGCAACCCAAACCTCAGATCCCTGATCTTTTATTTAGGCAGGTAACCAGAGAGGGTTCATCAGGTCGAAACAAGAGAAGAAAGCTTTTTAATGATGATCGCACAGGACGAGAATTTTTCAGCTTCACTTTGTTTTATTTACAAGAAACGTCAGGCTAATTTAACACAGACAATGAAGTTAGAAAAAAAGAATATGCTAATGGATGTTTTGTTATGTTTATGTTCCTCATACAGTGTGACTGCAGCTCCAATAATGGTCATCATCCCACATGAATCGTGTTTATTTAGAAATAGAAATATACAGAAGTAGAAGAAACTACATTCCCTGCACCTGTCCTGTCCTCACCATCCCACAATGTCTCAGCCTTTTCCAAAACATCCTCACTTCTTAAAAATGTTCTCACTCTCAAGATCTAAAGCTCGGACTGGTCCTCACAGAGATAGAAGTGCGCTCTCTCCCTCCCACTTTAAACACCGTTGTGTTTCTGAAGGGATTTAGTTTGGGAGTAAAACCCTCCTCTAGCTTTACTGCTGCACTGGAGCAAGACTGACTGGCTAAACCTGGACAACAACATCCTGACCGGCTGGGGACACAGTGTGCACACACGTGTATTGTGTCTTGTGTGTGTATATGTGTCATTAGGTGTGTGTGTGTATATATTGCAGGGGTGTGGATTTGACCCTGCCCTGGAAGTGTTTGAACATTCTCATAACAAAAACAGGGGGTTACAGCCAGTAAACACAGGAGAACAGGAGTGTGGGTATTTCTTGTTTATGTGTGTGTGTGTGTGTGTGTGGTGCCAGTGCTGCTAAACTGACACATTTTCAATCACATGGTTTATTCCGGGGAAATTGTCGAAAAAGAGGGAAAAGGGCAGATTTCTGCGGCTCTGTGGGCTACAATAGGACAAGCCAGGATTAGTTTTTCACTTTGTGCGTGTGTGTGTGTGTATTCTCAGACAATGCCCTGGTAGCCAATTTGTAATATATAGTCAGCCTTGAAAAATGGCCCAGATCTCCCCTTCGCTGTCTGCAATTTAGCTCTGCCGGCGCCCGGCAATACCCATTGTACTGCCTCCCACCACTGCCATTTTGGCCTGATGGAGTGTGCATCTGTGCCTCGTGTGTGTGCTTGTGTGTGTTTGTTTGTTTACTTGCTTATGTGCATCTCAGTGTGCATTTACCCATGAGTCCGTCTTTGTGTGTGGATGTGTGTGTCGGCGTATGAGCACGAGTCAGGGACTGTGTTTATTCTCAGGTTATTGAATTTCTGTTCGTGAGCCCAGAGTGTGCATGTGCGATTATGCAAGTGTGTGTGTAGTTACATTGTTGGTGTGTGTCTACAGTTGTAATGTATGTATAGTTGATTTCCTGCGTGCGGGTGTGCTGTATTTGATGCAGTGCAGTTACTCGTCCACTTTCCAAAATGACAGCAAGACACCTGAAGGCATCACTCTGGAACTAGTGAACAGATGGGAGGGAGAGAAATTTACGGATGTAAGAAAGAGGGTAATTTAAAGAAGAAAGGCGGGGAGTGATTGGTCAAAATAAAAAAGAGGCTGGACAGTGACGTGAGAGAAATATATATATATATAGATAGATAGAGGTAAAGAAATCACAACGAGAATGAGTAGTAGAGAAAACAAAAAGAGAAGGGTAAATGAAAGATGATGAGAGATGAGATGACAATTTAATGATGGAAGTGAGAGGATAACGTGGAGAAAGGAAAACTGAGTAATAAAGGTGGGAGCCTGATAAGGATGGTGGGAAAGATGGAAGGGAGAGATGAAGAAAGATTTAAGCTCATTAGAAAGGGCGGGAGGGAATCATATGTAAAGAGAGACAAAAGGAGAAGCAGAGGTAGATGGAAGGAGGACAAGAAAGAGGATAGATGAAGGGACAGGGGGATGATTTACAGATGTGAGACATAAGTGTGGGAGGACAGAGAAGGAGTAAAATGTGAAGAAGGGTGAAAGGAGAAAGCAGGGGGCATAGAGAAGGAGTGAGTGATGGATAAATAGGAAAAGGGAATATGGAGAAAGAATGTTGAGTGGGTGGAAAGAAAAATGAAGGTAAAGCAAAATAAGAAGGGATGGAGGAGGGGTTGAAGAAGTGAGGAAGGGAGAAAGAGTAGTAAGGGTGTTTGGAGGGTTGGAGGAAATGAAATGAATGGAAGAAAGGAGAGCGAGAATATAGAAAGCAATAAGAAGGAAGATGGAGAGAAACCAAGCAACATCTGGAGTAAAAAGCGAGAGAGAAAGGAGCAGCATGACTCTCTCTCTCTCTGCAGATAGAGATCATTTCAGCAAAGGTCTCTGTTCTGTTAATGGGAGACACAGCACAGTGGAGAGGTCAGCTCAGTGTGTGTGAGAGAGACTGACCAATCACAAGCTCCCTTGGAGATTATGTGGCAGGAGTTATTTTCTGTTTCACTGGCTCATGTAAATCATTCCTCTTCTATTAACAGAATTGTACACATGATATGTGTGTTCATATTATTAGTTCATTGTCGGCAGAAAGAAAAGACAGTAAGAGGCTCATAAAATGTGTAGTTGGAAAGTTTAACTCAGTCAATCATGATGTCACAGGTTTAACTTCTATTACTTTACTTTAATTTAAGTAAGCAAACAGTTACAGTAATTTTACATTCTCTATGCAAAACACACACATACATAGAGCTAGATTGATAGATAAATAGATAGATAGATGTTGTCCACATCCAGTAGTCACTGAGCAGCATTAACATTCATTTGGAGTCATGTTTGCATCCACTCCATGAATATAAGTCCAATATAAGTCTCTGTTTTTGGTCTCAACCAGCTCCTGAGATAAGTTGCTCTCTTTAGCTGCTAAATGCTCAACTGTGCTCAGCAGCTGCTCTCTACCTGTATATGTAGCTGTAGTAGGTGCAGTAAAAATATGCTGTTGGACCTAACAGAGGTAAAACAACTTTGTAGAGCTTGGGAGTTTGGTGGTAGTTCTCTTTTCTGTTCATATGAAAAATATTGATTGACACCTGAACACCCAAAAGAAAGTGGCAGAGTCAGTGTCACCGCAAGACAAATATATTTCCAAGTATTTCCATGTTTGAGAACTAGTCACAACCTTAAGGACAATTGTGTGAAATGCCACTTTTTTGGCCCAAAAGAGATTTCAGGACAGGCTGGTGTCACATCTCACTTATCTACTTACCCCAGGACTGCAGTTTGTTATTATCAAATAATAGGGAATTCATACTGCTGCACAATACTTCAAAACTGGAATAATCCACTTGTTTCTGTTGTGCACAAAAGCTGAATGATCATTTCTGTGTTGAGTCAGTCTCTCTGTCTCTTGAAAACCTGCTTAAACCTTGTTGTACAATCAGTAAAGTACAACCGACCTCAGCAAGAGAACAAACCTGCTCTATTCTTGCAGATGGCTGCGTTCTTTTCATCTTTTTTTTTTGTCTCCTTCCTCCCCCGACAGCCGCGATATGTTTCCTAGTCATGCATCAAGAGATCAAATCTAAAAGTAATACAATCTCTGGACTTACATCTCAGTGGTTTAATTTGAAAACCAACTCTCTCTCTCTGCCTCTTCTCGGAGCTTTAAAACTGAAATAAGTTATGCTGGCGCTGCCCTCACTTCACCCTCTGACAAGAACAATAGCGGCCAGCTCGCCTCAGAAAACTGTGTTTTACAATAATACTCGTCCACAAAGCAAGACCGACAATGTCAATGGTTTTATGGCGTGCTACACAGTGCAGCTAATGTTCTCCTGCGAGCCGGCACCGCTTCACTGCCTCTCCCTCTCTCTCCCCCGGTGTGTCTCGCCCTCTTTCCGCCTCCCCGTTTTTTTCTTCTTCTCTTTTATTCTCCTCGACTCTCTCTCACTCCCTCTCTCTGTATGAAAAATCCATTCCGGCATGGGTTTTGACAGCCTGTCTTTGGTGGGTGTGTAAAATTCAAATAATTCACTGTGCATAGACAGTCACTTTGGGGCTGCTTTGTATTTCGTATTTGACTCCGTGTCACTTCGCCCTGCCTGTCGAGTCCCAGTCGGCAGCATTTAGCTTAAAAAAAAAAACAACCCTCAAACTGGGGGTTTATTTTTTGTGTGTGTGAAGACAGGAATGACGGCAGGTAGGATCTTGAAATCCACCAGACACAGTTTTTGTGTTTACCTGTAAACGAGAGCTTTTAGTTTGGGCTTACTGATAATTAGAAGACTTTTATTCATGGACAACAGAAATGAACAATCTTGTGTAATTTCCAAATTGGATGTAACTTCCTGGACGTCAGTTTGATTTCGAGATCACACAGAGATCCACATTTTCACATTTTGTTGTTTTCAGATATTTGTCAGCTTCCATTTATCTCCAAATCCTGTGAAAACATACAGTATTAGAAGACTCCTGAAACTTGCTTGAGCTGTGCGATTCGTCAGGTTGAACATCAAGTGTGCGTTTATTTTTGTGACCTTGCCCTTGAAAATTGAGCAACTCTATCTGCTGAGGAAGGCCACGAGGACATCTGCCACCTTTCATGCATGGTAATGTGGTTAAAGTACAGTGTGATAGATGAAACGCCATGCTACCTTTATAACCAATCAAAATTGAATGCAGACTTAGTGTTTGGGGACGGGGCATGCTTGTCCCCTCAGTAGGTTAACTTTCCCTTTTCAAGGACTACATGTTTTTATTGGCTGCAGTTTTCCATAGAAATTCTTGTTCATCAAGAATTCAAACATGCTGGTTACGTGGTAGTTTTGGAAACATTGGGATCTCTATAAGAATTCAAAATAAAGTTTTGTGAATATGAATAACATGAACCTATAATGACGCTGCATGTTGATGGTTCGTTGGAGCTGGGATCAGGCTGTTGGTTTGATTAATCATCAGTTTGTCTTGTCACTCCAGTCTATCTCATAATGTATGAGCTCAGTAGAAAGGTTCACACCTTGTTCTTTTGTTTGCCCACTGAGTGAGAAATGCCCAATTGTTGAGCAGTTTTCCACATGAAGCTGCTTGTGTTGCCAAAATTATCATTTACTGCTTGTCTACATATATTTTGCAATGCTTAATTTCATGTTCTTGAATCGGTTGCGTAGCTCATGACATTTGTATTTTCTTGTTTTTATGTATATATCCTCTCCACTGGCTTTCTTCTCTTTCTCCTCCATGTTTCCTCTTCCTCCTTTTTCTCACTTCCTTCTCCTCACACTTCTTCTGCCCGTCATCTCTTACGGCTGTCGTTAAAGTACCTCTTCACGTTTCTTCTGTGTGTGTTTCACAGTGACCCCTACTGGGAGCGGCCAGCTAATGCAGGCAGCTGCTCCGCCGCTCGGCCCAAGACCCTTCACCTGGCCGGCCAGCAGCATACCTCCTCACCATGGTAACGTTTGTGTGTGCTCTTGGGAGCAGTAGTAGTAGTAGAACCAGTATTGGTAGTAGTGTGTGTTTGTGTGTTTTGTTGGACAGTTTGCGAAACATTTTTTGTTAATTTGAAATAATTCTTCTCATATAATGTTGTTTTTTTTAAGTTACCCGAGGTCAGACCTGAGATGTTTTTGTTACGTCTCTTAATGGAGGCATGTTGGAAATGATGTAAAGCCGAGCTAAGCTTTATCTCACCTTTTCAAATGTAGGGGCTAGAGCTGTCACTCTGACACTTATGGACAACGTTTCATTATAACTTGAAGATCCTTGAGAACGTTTGCAAGTTGAGGACATATTTAACATTAAAATTAACATAAGGACAAGTGATGACTTTTGACTCTTGACTTTGAGTGCAGAAACTTGAAACGTTCTCTTCTCTTAAGTGTCCCTTAGCTTCAGTGGAATTTCCATTGACTTGAAAGTAGCTAAAATCAAATTCAAGTTCCCATTCTGTGCAACCACCTGCTACAGTTGGTTGGTAGCTAAATATTTTTTATCCACGATTTATTGTACACCATTTTCCAGCTCTCTCCAGTTGACTTGAAGACAGCCGAGGCAGTGTAGATAGGATAAACAAAGTCATCCTTCACGACAGTGACTGCGACGCTTCCTGCCTTTTTGTTAGATAGAGAAGAAGAGGTGATGCAGAAGTTTTTGCTGATGTTTAAACACAGCTCCTCCCACATCATTCACCGTCTTTGCAGACATCTGTAAATCTTACCTTCAGTTATATTTTAATTACATAACATAATATATGTATTTAGATGATTGTTGTACTTGTACAGTTGAACCTTTTGTAGTGGTATTCTGTCAGTACTATGGCATTGCTGATGCACACATTGCTGGGGCTGCAACGTAAAAACCTGTCAGGTTCAGTAGCAGGGACAATCAGATTTCATCTTTTTGTTTGGGTGGCTTTCTGGGAGTATGTGTGACTCTTCCAACCCTAATCCTTATATGTGTGTGTATATACAGTATATACTCATTGTTGCAGCTTTTGTAAATCGCTGCTGCAACATTGTATCAGGCCTCTTCAATCTGCCCCCCCCTCCATCCTTTGTCAGTGAACAGAGAGAAGAGATTTAACACTAGGAAGTGAACTGAGGCTAGATGTTGTGCTGTACTCGTGTGTGTGTGTGTGTGTGTGTGTGTGTGTGTGTGTGTGTGTGTGTGGTGGATTATAAAGGGGGGATTTGTGTCAGAGTCAGGCTGAGAGCTGAAAGGAGACGACAGTTAATAGCTCATTATATGACGAGCTTAACACCGTGTAGGTCTGTATGTAAGCGTGTGCACACACACACACAGAGTAAGAGCCTCTTTTTAGACACTATGACAGTTTGCAATAGGTTTGAATTTTAATTTGCTTCTGATCTTGTTCTGTCTAAGCTTATAGCACCCAGTAATCACCCATTTAGTGAACTACAGATCAAAATTCATCTATTGTATAGAACTTGAAATGAGAGTTTATTCATAGTTCAGTACTAAATTTGATTTTATGATCATATTTTTTAGGTTCCATATCAGCAAAACTTAGTAACACTGAGCAAGAGTCATTTGTAAATGTTTTTGAAATGGAAGTTATATATAAACTCCAAAAGCATTCAGTCTTCTTTGGGATGATTTCAGTGACAGTGGCTCTTTTTGTTTTGGTGGAGCCATTTAACAGATATACACATATATAAAGAGAGTTACATGACACTAAAAGGTTTAATAACGAAAAAGACTGTACAGTTCCTGCTCTATTTACAGGTACAAAAGCATTTTCCACTTTTTCTGTTTTAGAATAAGCAGAAAATGTCTGCTGTGCTTAACTCTCTCCTTCATGTTTTAAAGTTTAACTACTGAAGCATCAGTACAGTTGCTATGGTTACATGCCACTAATTCAAACACCGTACTAGGTGTTTAAACTAGACACCTGCCAGCCAATCAGAAACCAAGGTTCTATGCTTCTGTGTAGGCTTGTACTTTTGTCTTGAATTGGTGTATGTGTGTGTGTGTGTGTGTGTGTGGGTGTGTGTGGGTGTGTGTGTGCATCACTATGTGTCTCTCTTACTTTGGCCGGGTGTATTTCCAGTGTTAAGGTGAAATTGAGATAAATGGTGGAGGAGCAGGGTGGCCACAGTGGCCCCCCGATATACACTCCACCTGTCTACTCTGCTTACAACTGTGTGTGTGTGTGTGTGTGTGTGTGTGTGTGTGTGTGTGTGTTTGTGTGTGCATATATGCCACCATATACATACACATTTATGGGTATCTTTGGGTTTCTATTACAGTGTACAGTATATGTGTCTAGTTTAATTACGTCTGTATATTCTCTGTGGAAATGTGTATTTACATGCACATCTCTCCCTGAGCAGGTTTACCTTTTTTCTGTGTTTGTGTGTGTGCGCGCGTGTGTTTTTGTATTTATACTGTGTGTATGTGTGCAAGTATAAGCAGAATGGCTGTAAACTAAAAGAGACAGATGTACCAGGGAGAGCTGCAGCCCTGTTCACTTTCCACACGTGCACGCCCGTGCAAACACACACACACACACACACACATGCACAGAGGGCACACACTGGAGCTGCTGGAGAGCAAGGCTGGAGAGAGTGTGAACGTGTTTGTTAGCAAAGAGAGAGAGAGAGAAAGAGAAGAGGTTTGGTCTGCTGTGAGAAGGAGGTGAGAATGGAGGGAACAGAAAGAAGAGGGATTATTTCTGAGGCCTGTTTACTGGTATTAGAAAGAAAGAAAGAGAGAGAGAGAGAAAGAGAGGGAGAGATGGAGGGAGAGAGCTATCATTATCTGCACAAACAAATAGGACGTCTGTCAACGTCTTCCAGAATTGCCATAGATTACTGTTTTGTTGGTGTTGTGGTGATCAGGAGGATGAGGATGCACCAGGCTGGTCAAATAATACATGTTTACTTTTCAAATGACAACTAGTACCCATAGGAGTTCTAACTCCTGTCTGCTGTGTGACTTTGTTTTAGCGTCACAAAATCAAAGAGTTTGAGGTTACTGTGTGGGTCAAGAAAATGCGTGGACTGTAAGACACGCAATTATGTGACTGTGAATGTTGGGTGAATGGGTCAATAAATGTTTCCGTTACAAGGTATTGTGGGATGCCATTATCTCCTTTTCTTTCATAAAGTAATGTCCAGTGTGTCCTATGCAAAAGGAGGTAAGAAAGGAAGCACTGGAGCTCTCTTTCCTTAGCTTTTACAGATTTAAACGGGCTCTTATCGTGGCTGCAACTCAGTGAGGAATCTTTATAAGCAAAAAAACTCTGAGTCCTGATTGGTCCCTGAATCAGCTAGCTTTGATGAAGAAACGACCAAACTGAGGTAGCAGATCAGGAAATGGTCATGCTTTAACGTTGTCCTCCTGATGGTGGAGTCAGATCAGGCAATGAAGAGAGTGAAACTTGTATTATGAGCAGTGTGGAAGGAGGAGAAGGAGTAGAGGAAAGGATAAGAGGAAGAATAATGGTAAACATATACATGCATGTGAATTTATGAGGGAGACAAAGGCGGATGGAGAGATGGATGGGAGGTGCGGCAGGTGCTGGTTTGTCCTTCAGAGATGACGGCTCTAAAAACACATAAATCCTCCTCCACCTGCTCTTCATTTTCCCCTCCTCAGTTTTATTTTCTTCCTTCAGTTTCCTCCTCCTCCCTTCCTCTCTTCCTTCTTCTGTTCTTTCCTTCTCTTTCTCCTTTCCTTTTCTTTGTTCTCTTCTGCCCCCTGACTTCACTCATTTACTGTATGACAGACTATATGGGGATCTTTGGTGGCAGCAATCGATTCAGGGTGTCGGGTCAGGACACTGTTGTAATGTTTGGGGGTGAATGCATTAATAGGAGACAGAGTCCATTAGTACAGTTCCAGTTCCAGCTGTTTATCTGCATATTTCGTATGTGTGTTTGTGTGAGTATGGTTGCTGCAATATAAGCACAACAATACAGACTAATTGGGAAATAAAATACAACTTAAACATAAAAATATACTGAGCTAGATCTCTAATCAAATAAGTGAAATACAGCTCCAGATTGATTATGAAACTTAAAGTCAGCACTGATCAATTAATACAAAATGTTGTTTAATCTAAGCAACATAAGTAGGACAGACACAGTCACAGATCAATCAATGTTCAGTATGCAATGTATAAACAACAGAGATTAGCAATACAGTAACATAAGCCTATCAGGCTATTGCTAGTTAGCGGCTAGCTCCAAGCTACCCATTAGCGGCTAATTGTTGATCTATGAGTCAAAATAGACTCATGGATGAACACAAACATCAACAGAGAGTAACACATAAGTAAAACAACATAAATCACAGCCGATGTTTGCTCTAAACCGATCTGTACATCTATGGGATGTTCAAGGACCTTGGCAGTGTGGGAATTCACATGGCTAATTATGAACAACCCTTTGAGGGAACCATTCACAGAGGGACAACCTTTTCTACATTTACTCTCCCCTTCCTCCTCTGGTTTCTTCCCCTCTCTTTCTCTCCTCTTCATCCTCATGTTTCTCCTTCCTTGCCTCTGTACTTCTTGCTCTTCATCTTTTCTCCTCCGCAACTCCACTTTATGTCCTGTCATCTCTTCTGTTTTCCTCATTTCCTTTCCTTTCATCCCTTTTCTCCTCCCTCCCTCCCCCTAACCTTCTTCTCTCTCTTCTGTCGGAGCATTGGATGGATGGTGGAGGTGCGAGGTGATCTGGTGTGTGTTTTTTTGTCTCCTGTGTCACAGGAGTGGACTCCTGGCCTATCGCTGACTTTGTTCAACTTTCTCTCTTTGATGCCACACTTTCTCTTTCTCCTCGCCTTTCTCTTCTAACCTACTTTTCCCCCGTCCCAATTTTTTTCACTCCCCCCAAAAAACAATATAGATTCTCCTTCTCTCTGTCTTTTTTATTTTGAAGAGAAAGAGCAGCCCCAAATTCAATAATTTAACCTTTTCTCTTATTTTGTCTTTTATTTTTCTATATTTTATCATCTACCTGTGTCTTTGTCTGGCAGGAAACATGTTAATAATGAATTGTATAGATTTAGACACAGAGAAATAGTGTGTGTGTTGTGTGTGTGTGTGTGAGAGAGAGAGAGAGAGAGAGAGAGAGAGAGAGCGCGAGCAGCAGAGATCTTTTGAAGCCATGAAGTGATGTTTGTAGTCCAGGAGCATTGATCTTGAGCTTCATCTGTCTGATTGCCACTGAAATCACCAGTCAGAATGCTTGATGACGTTTATTTGAAACACATCAGCAGCACGACTCTTAGCTAATTTCATCTGAAACCTCCTTTTAGCTTCAGGAAATCAAACCAGAACCTGTCATCATTCACTAGGGCTGTCATTTACCAGTTGAATCTTTGGACTGAACTTTGGTTGTGTAATTGTGTGTGTGTACCCATGTCCTGTGTCACTGAAACTCAGAAAATGTTTTCTTTGGGTTATACATTGAAAATATAAAACAGTGTTTCCCACGAACGACCAGAGGTGAAGGTGCATACTGGGATTGCATTTGGGAATTTTCACTCTCAACCACAATTTAGCTCTGTGAGTGTGTGTGTGTGTGTGTGGGAAGCAGTGCAGTCAGGGAGATGAATGAAGTGAATGATATGCTGCATCTTAACTTAACCCCCCCCGCCCCCCAAAAAACTAACCCAAAACAAACAAACTAAAACAAAAAGGAACTCAATATCTGGGAGATCTTAAAAAAAATTTATTCTAACCAAAACACTAACAGAAATCACTTTACATTTAGCTTCCCTGTTAACCAGTAACATCATTTTTAAAAAATGATATGATCTGCTTCACATGCAAAATAGACTCATTACTGACCAGAATCAGAGACCCCATGGCCCCAAGGATTCAGGGAGCCCCTGATCCTGAGGATGTGTATGGAGTAATGCTGAGGCTACAGGAAGCCAACAATGTCATTAGAGAGCAGAGTTGCTCTGATTTTAGCATCAAGCCACTGATGTTGCTTTTGAACTGTGTCGTTTAACAGTCAGAGCGGTGTCAGTGTGGGTCTGCTTTATCTTCAGAGGTAAAAAAAAAAAAAAAAATACTGAAAGTTTTTTAACAGCAGCAGCAACTTTACAGTCACACCTAACATCTCATATGTGAAAAAGTGAAAGCCATCTGTTGCTGTCTCACAATCCGTCCACTCCATCCAGCGGGACTTCCTGAAAGGCGCTGCCGTCTTTCTTGCCACTGTCCCTTGGAGAATCACACCACAGACATGATCCAGGTGAATATTTGAGCTCTTCATTCGATCCCATGCAGTCGCCTGTCGGCATACATCATGTTGTATCCGTGAATCCCTCGTCTCCTCAGCGCCAGTCTGAGCCGTCTATAACTCATCTCTGACAGATGACGCACCTGTAAAATGAATCCTGACATGGCGTTGTCCCAAACCACTCTCAGAACTGAAAACATCTTTAAAAAAAAAAAAAACTGCCCCCCGTGTCTCTCTAATAACAACCCCCTCATCTTCTTGTCTATATGTCCTTATAACAGCAAATCTCTCACCTCGTTGGACAGCTACCCACCTGTGGCGCGAGCAAAGAATCACTCAAATCCAAAGCAAACACACGCACGCACATTTTTATTCACACAACATATATTTACCTTCCCTTGTTCCTGGGGTTTTGTTTACAGTGAAGAGATTTGACTTTCACCCCATCTTCCCCTGCCTGAGCTGCTGTGCTGCCGCTCGCTGTTGCCCGCGGCACTTTTTCAGCATCACCTGGGCTTGTTACTGCAATGAGATCACCCCTCCCAACCCCAAAGGAAGACAAAGTGCTGGAGAGAAGGAGCGCACAGGAAATAAACCTACTGTTTTGCTCCATTATGGTGCCTGTAGATGTGTTTCATATGGTCATAACAGGAGAGGAGTTTCCTGTATTTTTTTCATTTTTGGAACACATTTTTGGTCTTTTTAAAACAAAGAACATATTCTGCTGCTTAAAGAATAAATAAATGTTGAGTTTACGTAAGTGTACCTCCTGTTTGGTGTCAATTTGATGCCAACTATACATTTTTTATTTTATCTTTGTGGTTTTACAGTATTTTAAGTACATTTTCTGATCCTAATCCTAATGGATTAGGAATTTGTGTTAAATTAATTTTGCTGCAAGTGAGAAAACTGAATGGTTGTTTTACCTAATTTCTTCTTGTTGTTGCTGTAGTTGACCTGCTGTGTTACCACAGCATTTGATAATTTAGACTTTCATTTCTTTTATCACTTTGTTGTGATGTCTAAAACTGAGACAGTTACATGGCTTTTCTCTCTTTAGTTTTGATTGGTGTCATGCTGCTTTGTAGTGCCATTAGGTTTACATAGAGACATATGAGCAGAAATTGAATGAACATCTAATAATCTGCTGAATTTGGTTCAGATGGATATAGTCTCCATTCTGGCATGACTCAGGGGTTGATTCTCTGGATCTTAAATAGCTTCCTTCTTTCTTTCACCAGCTCAGCTGTTTGACAGTGGAGACAGGCAGGGAACAGTGGGAGATGATGACATTCATGTGATGACATAATGTTTATGTTGAGTGTAGAAAGATCGCTGGATGAATTGAAACTCATCAGAAGTAGTGGTATATTGTTGGAGCTTCAGATCTCTGTCAGTGATAATTCAAATGATTGTGGGAGTTCCTGCATTCCTGCTGACCGTCACCACTGGTTTCTTTGAAAAAAATTGTAGCTATGGTGTCCCTTGTGGGTCAGCTGAGAAAAAAACAAAACAAATTTAATTCAATTTAACTGTAAAACTGTAAATTTTGCTGTAAATCTAAACAAACTCCTGTAGTGTAATACAAAGTTACAGAGGAAAAAACCTCTCACATCCTCTCAAATACCAACTCCACCTGGCAACATTAAAAAATAAAATCACCAACTTCAAACACATGAAAGCTATTATTTCAGTTCATTAAGGGGCTGTGTGTGTCGACGAGCAGACGGACAAAAATCTTTTTTAAGAATTCAGTCTGTTTGTTGAGGAATGACAGATTTTCAATTAATGTAAATATATTGTAAAAAAAAAAAAAAAAAAAAAGAAAAAAGCATGAATAAAGGAGCAGTATCTGCCGTTGAAGCGGTGATTGAGAGAGAGAGCCTACAGCCAGAGCTCAGCCACCGCCCCTAATGTATGCCTTATTAATTTCATTTGCTCTGTTCAGAGAGAGGGAATTTGTAATTCGGTGTTTTTGAAGCAAAAAAAAAGATCAAAGGCAAATTAAGTTGAGCAGGTCCATGTAAATGTGTGATTTAGAAGCCTGGAGCATGTACAGCTCTGTAAGTTACACAGCAATGAAACTGCTTTCCAACTGTGTGTGTGTCTGCGTGTGTAGATTCCAATTTCTTCACTAGCTGTTTAGCTACGTGTGTGTGTGGAAACGCGCGCATGTGTTCAAACAGTGTATATATATAGTGTATATTTACGTATCCAAGTGTGTGTCTTTATTAGTATTAATAGCTCAGTTGTCATGGTAAAAGTGTTGGTAGCAGTGGGACTGGTGGAGGTAATATTGATCAGATTGATCATCACATAGTATCAGAAATATTTGATGTTTTGATTTACTAGGAACACAGTACGGCGTATGATGTGTTAAAGTTTTGTAATCTTATTTAAAAATGGCAGGATATGACCATATCACTATTTTTTAATTGGAGTTTCCTGAATTTTCATTTTATTTTCAATAAATTATTAATTTTTTAAGTAAAAATATCCTTAAGTCCTTGTCTTATTTAATAGCTGTATTTAGAAATGGTCATATCCAGGATTAAAGAAAAAACTGAAGTAACTGACTAACTGCATGGTCCCACGATCCCACCTGATTTTCAGCCACTGATGAAGACCAGTAGAACTGGATGAAAGCTCCTGATAATGCTAGTGAGAGGACCATCTGAGGTCAAAAACTGACTTTGCATGCTCAGTAGTTTATTAGTAGTCTTGTTTCCTATTTAACTGTTGCTGCGTGGCATTGTTGTATTTTATTTTTTTGTTTTGTTTAACTGAGGCAGCATGCTGTAATATTTTATTTCTTCAACTTTAACAAGGTAGTTCACATTAAGGTGACAGCAATCAAAAGGACACAAATGTGTGACACAAAATCAGTGCAAGCAGCAGCACAAACTTTCACAAAGGTCGAGGTAGTTGAAATAGTAGCTGGAGGAACAGGTTGTTTATGTGGCTCTAAATGATGTGTGTGTGTGTGTGTGTGTGTGTGTGTGTGTGTGTGTGTGTGTGTGTGTGTGTGTGAGTGTGAGTGTGAGTGTGTGTGTTTGTCTGTGTCTCTGTGTGTGTGTTTGTGTAATGATCCAGCTGTTGGCTGCTGCAGCCGTCAGATTGACAGGCAGCAGCAGGAGCAGCAGCATCAGCGGTTGCTGTTATTCATGAGCGTCTTTGCTTCACATTCCAGCCAAAATTAATAAACTCACACGTTCCTGTGAGGTTAGAGTGAAATATTAACAAGGACATGCACGCGCACACAAACACAAACACAAACACACACACACTCACAGTGATAGTAAAGCCTGCTTCAGAGAGGTAAAGAAAAAGAGAGAAATCAGAGAATTACCAATTATTTGGATATTTATTTTAATTGGTCAATAGTTTTTTATTTTGAAAATGGTCAAAACAAAAGAAAAATGTCCCTCATGGTTTGCCGGAGTTGAATGAGTTGTCTTCAAACGTGCTGTTTTGTTTGACCAGCAGTTACAAACCATTTCTCGTAGCGTAAGGATACGTTTCAATTCTTCTTCGTCATTAATATGTAACTTTTACAGTAATGTACGGTTAACAGTCGTGATGTCTGTGCGTCTTGAAATGCTGCAGTATGTGACACGGCTTTCATTGATGTTTTAAAACCTCAGACATGAAAGTGTAGTACATGGTGTAATATTCAGACTGAATAAAGCTTTTCAGTTGTTTAATCACATGCGCACACACACACACACACCCTCCTCTATTGCTGATCCAGTGTGATAGACAGGGCAGATGTGTGAGTGTTTGCCTTTCCCTGCACCTGCATACATTTGTGTGTATGTGTGTGTGTGTGTGTGCAGCTCACGGCTGCATGAATAAACATGACTGCCTGTCCATATCCACTCCCAGCTCCACTGTACTCTGTCCTCTACTGTTCTGTTCTGCTCTGTCCTGTATTGTTCGTTGTTGGGATTCATAAAAGCCGCAGTTTGTAGACTGCCATGTTGAGTATATCTCTGCATTTAGATACATTTTTGATATTTCTGTGTTGTAATGGCATGATTGAGATGCAGCCTGTTCATTTAGAGTTAGAACAGAGCCAAACAAAAGACAATTGTCCACATTTCAGGATGTCTGACGTCTTCTGTGTTTCTGAGGTCTGAAGCCTTAAAGAGGATGATGTCCATCCACACTGCCTCTCTTTCATACCAAAGCCGAACATGAACCATTTAGGAGAGAGAGAGAGAGAGAGAGAGAGAGGTGATGATGAATTGGTGCAGGAGGCAGTCAGACATAATTCACCTGGAAGAAGCTTTTATTACAGCTGGTCTGTTTCACCATCTAACGTCTGTCTGTTTTGTGCTTTAACTTCTTTCTTAAGTTGTCTCCTCTTTCCGTCTTCTCTGTTCCTGATAAACAACATGTGACCTCTGTAAAACTTTTTTCAGCAGCTTACATTTGTCTGTCTGCTTTGCTACCTTGAAAATGTTCCAGAAGTTTGTTTTTGGCGTGTGTGTGCATGCACATGAAGTGCATTACGCACACAAACACACTCCATCAACAAACCCCGGCCATCACAGCTCCAGCAGCTCACCTGAGGACATCACACACCTCTGCCTTTGATTTCTTCTTCCAGCCGCCTTTGGATTCGCAAATTGTTTGCGGTTTTGAAGCCAAACTAGATCTCTATGTTTTAATTGGTTTCAGATTCACTGGGATTGGGTGCGGGAGGCCGTCGGCAGCCGGCTGTCAGAGACTTTGGGGAGGAGAAGCGGCTGCAGCACTGCCTGGAGTTAGCTCTAATTAACCAAGTAGCTTGTTTTATTTTTTAAGGGATAATTCATGTGTGTTTGTGCTTTTTTGATCTCTTGCTGGACCAACAGGAAGATTTTCTTATGTTTTTGAACCCTCATGCATGGTTAAGTGAAGGGGATGTATATGTATGATCTGAGGACCTCCAGGAGCCCTTCAGTGTTACATAGATTTGCTGGTCATCACCTGATTAAAGAGTTCCTAAATCCTAGAGATGAGGCACAAGATGAGACAGGGAGACTGTGAAGTGATTCTGTCAAAGACATTTACATGTAAGAGTCAGAATACTGAGAAAAGAAAGTTTGTGTTTTTGACTTTTTATCCGTGTTTTGTTGAGCCCAGTAAGCATAGTTTTGTAATTAGGTTATTTATGGGCTGAAATTGGGCTAATTGTGTATGGAGACATTTAGTCCAGGGCTGCAGCTACTATGGAAGAAATCTGATATTTTTTGCAAAGTCTTTGGAAGTTCCGCATATTTAAAATGTCACTAGGTGCATATTTTATTGACTGATTACAGTACTTTTTTTTGACTGAATAAATTAATCTGACAGGATTTAGACAAAATTTCCCCCCACCACATCTTCACACCATTTTATTCCAGGATGTGTGAAAAGGGCTCTGAAACTAAATCCATATAAATACTTCAAATTTTAATTTCCGGAAATTTTATTTAAAGACAAATTGGGGGAGAGACAGAAAAGCAGGGAAGCACATGATTAAACAGACAGGACAGGACAAGAAGATGGACAGCGTGCTGCTGGGCTGATTACAGTGCTGACTCTGGTTGACCTCTTGGTTGCCAGACCCAAAGACAGACAAAGAGAAAGACAAGCTATTACGTCATGGTCCAGCCTGTGTCCACTCAGTCCTTTGGACATTCAACTGTGAAAAACTCCAGCTCTGTCATCAAAAGTCTATCGGTTCGAGGTTAGTCGGAGAGACATGCTGCATTAAGAAACTGCCCTCTCTCTCTCTCTCTCTGCGTTTCCTCTACCTGTCACATGTGCCTCTCTCACCCGATCTCCTCCTATGATTACCCACTACCCCACCCCTCTGTAGGATCTCAGCCTATTCCTTCCAGTTATGGTCCACTTACTGTGTGGAAAAGATTTAGCTGGCAATCCATCCTCAGATAGGGCGAGAGCAGAGGAGGAATACGGGGCCAGGCCTGGCCGGGTCCAGACAAGATAACGCCTGTTACACCATCAGCTCTTCAACTATTAGTGTCAGTAAATGTTAAAATGTTAAAAGTTCTGCACAATCACAACAGTTTGCTCGCGATTCCACCAAGATACATGCTCTGAAAATGCATTGTACCAAACTCCATCTGAAATTTTGGTGTTAACTTGAAAAGAATTTCAAGTCATTGCAGCTTTACCACTAGTACGGTTTACTGCAGTATCAGCAGTTGTAGGTCTAGTAGTGACAGCAGTGTTTGATATTACCCGCTGGGACAGCATCTGCAGTAATACCAGTGGTGTATTAAGAGGACCAGAAGTTGTGCCATCAATAGTAGTTGTTGTACCAGTAGATAGTTGTAGTACTGCCACTATAATAAGATGTAGTAGTGGTAGTACCACAAGCAGTAGTCACATTAGTTGCTGCTAAAGGGGAAGTATTGTTTCTGTAGAGTAAATACTATAATTACTACAACCATTACTGTACTGTACAAAAATGGCAACAGCAGCAGCTGTACTGCCAGTAGCAGAATAAGCACTATTTGCTGTTATTACTGTTAGTATCATTGTACCAGCATCTATCATAGTTGTGGAAGTATTAAAAAGTAATATTAGTTAGGTTTGTGTCAGAATATTGTGAACACCTTCAGCAGCAGCAGGAGCATCAGCAGTACTAGCATCAGGAGCAGTAATACTTGTGGTAGTAGTTGTATCACCAGTATTGGCAGCTCCAGTGGTAAAACCACTCAAGTAGTGTTTTAGCACCAGTCATGTGAAGGTGAAGACAGTGTGTGTTCTCAGTGGCTTGATATACTGAAACCAGCTTAAAGGGGTTTTAAGGAGAATGGATCCTGTTCACCAGCTGCTCCGCCATGAGTATCAGCAGCAGCAGCAGCAGCAGTGTTTGTCTGTCACGAAACCAGTTCACAGGGTTTGTGAGGTGGACTGACCACAAACACTCCTCTGCAGAGTGAAGCAGACTTTTTTATAGAGTGCTTTTAATTACCAGCTCCACACTTTGTTTTTGTTTTTTTTTTACTGTGGTGGCGTGACTGCATTAGCTGTGATTGAAAACCAAACAGGGCTGAGAAGTATAAAGAGCTGTTTTACTGTCCAGTTAAACAGCGTCTGTGGATTAAAAAAAAAACAGGCTACAGGCTGACGAGCTGATGATTTACACTGCGTTGTTCTCATTGTTGGTAATTTACTAATTGGCTCAGTGTATAAACTCAAATGGAGAATAAAACCTCATTTGTTTGCTGGTGAAGTGCTCTGCAGAAAACATAAGTGGATGAAGTTGATTATCCACCTTAATGTGTGGACTTGTCTTCAGTTTTTGGTTTTATTGTGATAATTTCTGCCTTTCTTGGCATTTCATGTTTGTGATGGCAGGTATTCAATGTTTACGAGTGTGTTTACAGCAACAGCAACAGAGACACCAACACTCAAAAGAAATACATTGGATTTGGATGGACTATCACGTAATTTACAGATTTCAGTTGTCAGTGCCGCATGCTGATGTTTCAGCATGTTAGTTATGTGTGCCCAGCAGCATAAACATTGCTAATTATCTTGTTTTTTGGTGATAAACTTTACTTTTTGAATCCACGAATGTCTGTCCACAGTTCCATAGCAAATCACAGAATTCTCGCTGAGATGTTGTAGTTAGGACCAATATTGCCATACCTATAGATATGTCACCAGCATGGTGTGAAATATTATCAACACTGCAACATCTATTTCACCCAGTTTACTATCGATTCAATAACAGTTTAATCACAAAGTTGTAGTCAAGAAAGAGAAAGAAATTGTATTAAAACCACCTAAACTGAATCAAATTAACATTATTATACTGAATACATCACATGGTCTTTCTGGGTCTTTACATAGATATGTGCATGAGTCACATCGATGGCTAACTGCCTGAACAGTCACTCAGCTGCCCCCCCATGGTGTGTTTGTTTTTCAGTTCCTCATCCGACACACACACAACATTATGAGTGTTAAAAGACAGAAATGGACACTGAACCAGACAGTCAACATCCAAGAATATCCCCTGGGATCAGACTCAGAGTCCTTTATTATCACTAGAGGACATATCACAGGTCCCGACTCTCTCCTTCTTCTTCTTTGTCTTAGATACAAACACACACACACACACACACACACACACACACACACACATACACACAAACACACAATCTGAAATACAAGCTGTAGCTGAAACACATACACTCACAAACTCACACTGTCTGGTTTAAATTCTTAATCATCGCTTGACAAAAGACACTTCCCTCCCTCCTCTTTCAGTTTCTGTCTTTCTCTCTCTCTCGCTCCCTGCTGTTCTGTCTGTAGGTCTCTCGCCCAGTCCAATTGTTCCTCCTGTGGGTATATAAACCTGTCCGGCTGACAGGGAACTCCCTCTGGAGAGCTGAGATCACAGATGCTCTGCTGATGGGATGTCCATTTAGTTAGCGCTCACACACACACTCACTTACACGTCACACGTGGTGGACACACACACGGTTTGACCATCATGTCTTCATTCAAGGACGAGCGTCAGACGCCAGCAGTGCACGCACATGCACACACACTCTCACACCCGCAGACAGGTCCATCTGGCCAGAAGAGGTTGGTAATGTGTCTGTAGGTCAGGCAGGAGGCCGCCTGTGTTTGTTGGAAGCTTCAGCGAGTCCGCCGGGTCCTGCCATGATTAAGAACTCAAACTCAGCCTCATGGACTGTGTGTGTGTGTGTGTGTGTGAAGGAAAAGAGAAAGAAAGAGGGAATGAAAGGGAGAGATAATTAAAATGCCTAAAGATCTTTGCTGCCACTGCAGCCTGAGCCATACAAAGAAATGAGCTTGTTTGTTTATCAAGGGAACTTTTTAGAAACTCTCTGAGTTTTAGTGGAAGTTTTATTGACTTTAAAATGATACATAGGTTAAGGACGTGATTCACACAAATTACAGAATTATTCTCATTTCCTAGCTCAGCTGGCGAGGCTTCCTGCAGATTAACTGCATTTTAAACTCAACTTTTCATGAGCTGAGACAAAGCGGGTCTTTATTTAGGCTTTGTGAGACAGTGCATTTAATCCAATGGTTTTTGTATGTGGCTCATTTATCTTAACAAGTTAGAGAATGTTCTCACACCACAAAGAAATACTTAATCCCACCCTTTATCCCATGTATAGACAAATTCAATGGCCAAGAATTCACTTTTGTACTCGTAGAGATCCACATTATCCTGCATATAGTTTATAGAGGCATCAATCATCATCCCTGGTTTTATCCCTGTAATGTTTAATAGCCTTCACTTAGCCCTGTCTGCCCTTTGCCACTTTGAGGCACATACATTAGCTTTGTTCTGAATGTCCAGGACATCCCAGATGACCCCGTCATGTCTAGCCAGGTATCGTGAATCCTCCGGTGCTCAACTTTCTGGCTGGAATTCCTCTCACTCACTCGTATCATGGCGGGCAGCTCTCTTCACAGAGATTCAGTATGAAAAGCTAAACAGCAGCTCAAGTTAATTGCATGAACAAAAGCACAAGGAGTATTTATGGAAATTGTCCTCTTGCTGTCCCTCTCAACACCTTTCCATTCACTTCCTCCATCCATCACTCATCTCACCATCATTAGTTCTTTCCTCTCTCCTAATTTCTTTCCTGGTTTTCCCTCTTCTGTCTGTCTCACCATGTATCATGTCTTTTCTGTCTTGTTTGCCTTCATGCTCATGTTCTCATACTGACTTTTTCCAGCCTTCTCCTCTTATGTCTCCCCTATTCCTCATCTCCTTTTTATTTTCTGTTGTTGCTGTCTTCATTTCCCCCTCCCAGTTGTCCCCTGTTTTGTGACCTAAACTTACAAGGGATGAAGTACTTGTCAAACCAAACACATAAATGGGCCATTCAGTGTATGGGAATGAGGGTCGCAAAAGCAATGAGGGAAGAACAGGCTGATATGTACCTCACAACTGTTTGGTTTTTGATTTCACTGGATATGTATTATTTTGTTGTTTCTCTTTTTTTTTTTTTTTTGGGGGGGGGGGGCACATCTGAGTCATGTGTACTTCCAGGTTCTCCCATCTGACCTGAAGGCCAACAGTCAGTCAGTCAGTGTGAGGCTATTTCATTTTCTCTTTCCTTTAGTTTGTAGCAGTTCTGTATCGACTGGTCATATCTTTTTATGGGCTGCAATAGACCCACAATGCAGTCGGTAGTCTGTGTGTGTGTGTGAGGGGACAATATGAATAGTGATTAGAAGGTCTGATAAGTGACATTTCCTCTCAGCACAGGCTTTTATCGCCCCACACACACAGAAACAGAATGATATCTAGCTCTGTTCCCGGTTGTAATTTACAAGCTTGTATAGGAATGTGTGTGTGTGTGTGTGTGTGTGTGTGTTTTATCACACGGCTTTGGACCAATCAGTTCTTCCCCTTGCAAAGAGACTCTCTCTCGCTCTCTGTCTGTCCCACACACTTTCATTCCTTTTCTTTCCTGTCTCTTTCTCAGGTCTCATCTGGCTTTTTGTTCTTCATGATTTTAGACATACCGGCAACAACAACAACAGGAAGGAGGGTAGTTGGGGGGTGGGGGGGCAGCAGGAGAAAGAAAGAACGAAAGAAAGATGTGTAGGATGGCAGGAGTGAGAAAGACAAAGAGAAGGAACGTGCTGCGAACTGCACCTAGCATCAATTATTCAGCACTCTGTTGCTTTGTACAAACAAGATCTCTGGCAGAGAGGACCATGCACATGGAGCAGGAGAGCAACTCTGGAAACCAGAGCGGAGTGATATCCGGAGTGCGTCTAGAACAGGCAAATTAAAATGGTGGCTGACACAACGATATCAGGGGAAAATAAACAGAGGTGAGATGTACAAACACAGAGGCTGACAAATGTTCAACACGTAGTGCAGCGGTCAGATACTGCGATGTCAGCATGAAATATGTAAGGACATCGATTGGCCGCCTCTGCCATACAGCTGCATGTCTGAAGCATGAACTGCGTGCCTGCAAATCAAAGTGCTCTTCCCCATGAAGCTGAGTCACATGTTCTATAACCCACAATGTTTGCAACGCTGCATTAGGAATGTATCAGGATGCCAGTCTGGCAGTCCAGGTCTTCAGGTCGGTGGCGCTGCTGCAGCACAGAGCAAGGTTTGGCGGAACAGTCCCAAGTGGCGTTTCATAAAAATGGGAGTGGGGAGTTTCTCCCAGTTGTGTGGTGTAATAAAACAACTGATTGTTGGTGTTGAGTTTTGACTCCAGAGGCAGGGAACAGGCCTGTCCCAGATCTACCTGACACGTGCAGATCACGGTTCATAACAAAGCAGCAGGTCTGACAGGACACTGGTGTATAGATGTGAGAACTCATGAGTGATTGGATTTTTTGGGTCCAAAGACACTGATTTCTAGTTTACCTCTCTTTAAATGGAGCAAACTTTGCACCTGCACACCTTTTTACTAGATGTGAAAAATAAGTGTGAGGGAATGTGAAAGAAGGAAAACAGAGAAAAACCCTTCTTCTTCTTCTTCGTGTTTAGCTCATCTATAATAGATGCTGTTTGTGTGTGTGTGTGTTGCAGTCTGGCCTCAGCACCAGGTTGTTGTAACCCGCTTTGATCAATCACAGCCAGAGAGAGGCTGCCAGCGTGGCACCCAACAGATGTGTTTGTGTATGTCTACACAGGGTGTTGTGTTGCTGTGTTTCAGCAGGTAAATTGAGGGTGGGGTTCAGGTGCGTACATGTGGTTTGAGTTTGAGGTTGTTTGACAAGCAAAATAGTGCTGAATGTTTAAGGATTATTTAACGACAATTTTAATCTCAGATGTTGCTTGAAATTCTGTTTTTGCAGATGTTTATATCGAATGTGACTCTCAGAAAACTGAATTAGGTTTGGACAGTTTGTACACAAATGGATAATATGATACTGACAATAATATCACACCAATATTCAGTATACAAAAAATGACTACTTGAATGGAGCCCATGTGTACAAGCAGAGATGTCAAAATCCATCTGAAACTGATCATCACTGTGTCTTTCATTCACAATGGTTCCACAACCTTTAACTCTGTGTTTCCTATCCTGACCATGGCAACAAAGGTCCTCTAACCATCTTACTTCACCAAAAAAGCAGTGACAAAGTTGTTGTACTTAAAATGAACCAAACTGTAACCTTAAGGTGACCGGGAAGTCCCCGCTCACCACTGCCAGTACTTATGGGCGCCACTTCAGGAGACTCCTTTCCATACCTATCCATCCAGTCTCCATGTGTGGGGCTTGGAACAAATCACCCACCTGTGGTCATTTAGGATGGAGGACTTGTCGGGATTATGTGCCTCATTTTGTCCGTATAAATCCCCCACATCTACAGAATCAGCAGTGTGTGTTTGTTGTCCCACTGTACAGGTGTGTTTGAAGCTGTGTGTACTAGATGTTGGAAGAGGCTCTGTGTGTGTTTGGGGGGGGGGTATTGTAGGCCAAAGGTATGTTGTTCCGACTCCATTGCCAAACTCATTAGCACTGTAGAGCTCAGAGGCCTGTGGAGAGCCTCCACCACACTGTGTGATATTCTGCCAAAACACCTTTTTGCTTCTCATTCACACACACACGCACACAGACATCCCTCTTTCAGGTCCTGACTCTTTCTTGGCCTGCGATACGACTTTCTTGTTATCCGAGCCACAGGTCGGCATTGGACTGGTGTGTGTGTGTGTGTGTGTGTGTGTGTGTGTGTGTGTGTGTGTGGTACAACAACTACCTTGATTAATGATGTTGATTGAAAATCTCTGGATCAAAATGATTTATTTGAATGATAATATTTTTTTCTGCTGAGAACTGTGAAATCCTGCCATGTTCAAAGGAATAGTGCAACATTTTGGGAAGTGTGTTTGTTGACTGTCTCAGCTTGAGCGTTAGAGGAGATGATGGGTACAGCTCTTTTGATTGTGCTTTTAGTACGAAGCCAGAGTCGGGACATGGTTAGTTTAGCTTAGCCTATGTAGCAACTGCATTTAATCCAGTATTAAACTGGGCTAAGTTTTTTGAGTATTTCCATTTTCTGCTACTCTATACTTCCTTTGCACAGTGAAACAACAAAAGCTGAAGCAAATTACTTCACTTTACTTTACTGTGTGATAATTTATTTGTCTACTTCAGATTAAACAACTGTTACAGGTTACTATAAGACTAAGATGATCCCCAGTCAAGAAAACTGAAATCAACTGAAAAAGAGTCCTTCTTCCACTACTGCAGATCAGCAACTGGTCATATAAATAAGTTTTAATAGAATTAAAAATAGAAAAATGGAAGAAAGGAAGGATAGAGAAAGGAAACCGAAGCAGGTGATAAGATGACAATACAACACAAAGACGCAAGAGGAAAGAAAGGAAGAGGGACTTCAAAGTCTCCTCCCCACAAAAATGGTAAGAAATTACGTAGATACAAATAAAGAGGAGGAGGGAGAGATGTGGAAAAAGGGAATGAGCAGGATGGAAGGTAAGAGATGAGAAAGAGGTGTGAGGTGAGGAGGAGAGGGGAGGAAGACTCACTCGCTGTCTGCTGGCCGTCTGCCAGAGAGGAAGAGGAGGAGGAGAAAGAGAGTTGTTGAAGGTTACAGGAGGACGAGGAGAAAGAACGAGAGAAGAAGGACTGAGGGAGGGGGTGATGGAGACAAAAGAGAGAGAGAGAGAGAGAGGAGGAAGAATGCAGTGAGAGAAAAAATAGAAGGAATGATAAAGACATGGCGGGAAAGAGGTTCTCAAGTAATTTTGTGTCTCCAAGGTGGCAGCAGCTTTTATACCATTAACACTGCCCACTGTGTGTGTGTGTGTGTGTGTGTGTGTGGTCCTGCCAACTCTTTAACGAGGGACTGCTGCTAATTTCAGAGCTAATACTGAACTGTTCCACACCACTGAACCCGGGGAGGAGAGGAGAGGAGAGGATGTGAGGACGTAGGTGAAAGGAGGGAGCAGGAAAAGAGAGGACAGCAGCAGAGAGGGGACAAAAGGGAAGGAGAGGAAGCAAGGACACAAGATAAGAAATGAGAGGAAATGAAATAGGGACACAGAAAAGCAAACAGGAGAGAAGAAGGAAGCAGAGAAAAAGTAAAGGGGAGAGAATGGGGGAGACAAAAGGAAAGGAGAGAGTTGATGTGACAGGAGGAGGAAATAAAAGAGAGAGAAAGAGCGGAAAGACTGAAAGATGGGGTTGGGGAGGGGAAGGGGGTGGTGGGTTCAGAGGAGGTGAAGATGATTAAACCTTCCTGTGCAGCTGCCACCTCCTGCTCTTCTTACATCCCTCTTTCATCATCCCTCTTTTCTCCCGCTGCCCTTCAGCATCTGTGATCTGCCTTTCTCCATCTATCAATCGTCATTGTTTTGGATTCTCGTTTTTATTCATCATTATCCTTATTTCGGGTTTGTTTTATTGTTTCTTAGCTGTGACCCCTCATCTCCTTTCTGCTCAGTCAAAAGAATGCACATTCTGGTCTAAAGGATGCTATGCCACTGTTTTATGCAAGTGAAAAACAAATAATTACACAGGAGTCTGGAAGTGTGTGTAAACTCACAAAGACTCACTCCAGGCACCTATTTGTGACTTTATCTGGGCTTTAATTGAAGGAAATGTTACAGACACAGCAAACATCCCATAAAGAACCTCCAACATCAACTTAAACTCTTCTTAGATCATTCATGACTGTTTCAGATGCCATATAAATCTATATATTGGGTCATTTGCCTGGGGTGTAAGATTAAAGTTATAGCATTACAGTCATAGGAATGCCGCGTGGAAAAAAATCTGATAAATATGACAGTTGTTACTTCTGGATTATAGTTTTGTTGTGATGGGGACCTCAGTGGCAGTTACTTAAATGGTGAACAGTAACATTAAAGAAGCTTTTGGTGGAATATATCTTCAGGTTGTTCTCTCTGCTGGCACATTAACATGAAATATAATTTCCCAGCAGCTCCAGATTGATTTTACAGGCAAAGTTACTGATGTTTTTCTCATTAACATATTTAGTTATGTCTATTTGTATTTTATTTTAGTTTTTTTTTCTATGGTTGACAACAAACAATTCATCACTTACAAAATGGCTCCCTGTAATTTGCCACCCTGCGTTTATTCATGTCGGATTTAGTTATTGATTCATGTTACTATTCATCTTTAGTAATTAAAAACCCTCATCTCATATCCATAAAATTCACATTATTACCCCATAATATTCCTTATCATATTAGTCATATGAGCTTTGCTTAATTGTGCTGTGTTGTGCATTAATGAATTTGTGCATTAAAGTTTCCATGCAAAGGAGATAACTGCTGCTGTGAAATTAAATGACAAAATGTCTGGAAGCTCAAAATTACAGTATAAATATTCAATGAATAAATGATGCCACTGTTCAAAAGAAAGGGACATGAACAGGAAAGTTAAATATTATTTGTTTAACTAAATCAGGCACACTGTATCTTCCAAGAAATGGAGCAAAAAACCTTTGGATTTAATTTTTCTTATTTTCATTTTCCAAAGTTTAACTGATATAAAAGGAAAAAAACCCATATCAAATAGTTCTGTGTATCTTTATGTAAGAATTGACAGTAATCACTTATACCTTCAAGTCATTTAAGGATATCAGCACAATAACCAAAATTATTATTTCTGAAGCATGGTGTCAGAAGAATTAAATGGTACAAGGATGAACCAGAAAGACAAACACATAAACGAGTCTGTCAAATGAAATGAAACAAACAAAAAAGATCCTAGCTGTGGAAGCAGGCACACATGAAATATAGTACATCTCCAGAGTTATTTGCGACACACAAAGAATGAAATAAATGAATAAATGAAATAATATAAAAGTAAGTAAATATGTGGCATGGAAATCTATTTTTAACACCAGTAAATGGAATAATACTACACAAATTGAGAAATAGGCCTTTCTCTTTTGGACCTTTTCCAGTATAAATACCTTGTGGGGACCAGTGGTCGTCATTTCTGAGGTCCTATTAGGGTATGGGTCAGTCTGCCCACACCGAATGGATGTCACTGCAGTGCCCTAACAGGGATAGCTGCACAAACAGCTATGTGGTGTGTATGGGTGTGTGTGAGGTGGTGAGGGCAGATAACAGGATTGTAGCCAACACGATGCAGGAAGGTGTAACAGTGCTAAGGCTTGCAACATGGCTTTCCACTCTGTGAATGAGGTGTGTGTCTGAAATCTTCACTTCACCGTTTACTCTGGCCCCACCTCAGTCGGTGATGTCATTGTTTTCCTCGGAAGTATTGTGATGTGACTGCTGACTTTTGCTGAGGGTTGTTTTGTGTGTATGTAACTAGTGTGTGATTATCCTTAATACTAAAACAGAGAATCCATCACTATAATATGAGTAAAATGTCACATCTCAACCTTTCCTAATAAAATTCAAATATACAATAACACACTTAAATACACATGTTTTGGTAAATCTTCTTGGTCTCAGTATTTTCCTGAGTCAGATAAGAAGTATGAATAGTTATCAGTTCACCTCTGTGATCAGCACAAGTTTTCAACAGCTGTTTAGATGTTAAATCATTATTATGTGTCTATAAAACAATGTCTTGTGTGTTTAAGCAGCGGTAAACTGCAGCCTGCTGTCATACTCAGGTTGATGCTAAAGCAGCGTGGCAGGCAGAGACTGGTAAAACAGATAACTGGTGTGACTGCACAAACCAGCAGATCAAACCTGCAGGACATTTTCCAGAATGTCTCAATGACAGAGAGTGTGTACTGTGTATAGAATCTAATACCTCTGAGCCATAGAGCCCCACTGTAACACATCAGTGTTGCACTGGCTCACACGCTCCTTCATCACAACAAACGCACACGCTGTAGTTTAGTTTGGCCCAGTCTCACACACCCTCAATCAACAACTTGTAGATGAAGCTTGACAACTTGAACTTAAAATACTCCCCAATTAAATTCACTGTTTCCTCCTGTTGATTTGATTCAAAATTTTCACCTTGTCCTCTTTTCCTCTTCAGGTCTTTTTCTACCTCCAGTCTCTTCTTTTTACTTCCTCCTTTAATTATAACACTCCCTCCCTCCCTACTCTTTTCTCGTCATACTCATCTGTCTTTTCTTACCTCATGTTTCTCATGTCTCGTTTATTTTTCTCCCACACACACACACCCCAACTCCGTGCACACGCACAAGCACATGCCTCTCTCTCTCTTTTTCAGTTGGTTGGAGGGACTAAGCATTCGCTCTCTGTGGGAGTTCACACTGATCCCTCCATCACTACAATCCTACTGGAGGATGATTAGCCTTGTAATGATGCTGTGTGTGTGTGTTCAGCTGCAGGAGGTGATGCCAGGGTGTCCTGGTAAAGACGGATTACACACACACACACACACACACACATCACAGACACACAAGCACAGAGGGTTTAAATCCTATAATTTGTTGGTCTTATTTCACCAAATTACCAGGTTATTGTGCCTCTGTGATGAATACAAGACCAGACTTTAAACTACAATCAACTCGTTTTCTTTCTTTCCTCCTTTCTTCTACACTTCTCTGCCTATGGGACCAGGCCCAAGTCCTCACTCCTCTCTCTGCCTCATTCTTTCAGATCAATCCCTTCTTCTCTTCTGTGGCACCTCATTTGCTGTTTTCTCTCCTCTCTCTTTTTCATTTCATTACTTTAATTCCCCCTCTCTTTTTTGTCATTTTTATTCTCCCTTTTATTTCCTTATTTCATCATTTTCTTTCTTTCTTTCTTTCTTTTTCTTTCTTAGCCTCCTCTCTCTCCTTAGGTAGATTGGTTTTGGCACTCAGTCCCCTGATCAGTGATCACACACACACACACACACACACACACACACACACACACACACACACACACACACACACACACACACACACACACACACACAGTAAGCAGCAGTGTCATCGCCATGGCGATGTCAGCAGGCGGGGCTTAATCCAAAGTGACACTTGTTCTCTGCCTTCCTTTCCCATTGCCATGGAAGCAATTACCCCCCTCCTCAAGGGCCTTTTGTGTGTGTGTGTGTATGTGTGTGCGTATATGTTTGAGTGCGTGTGTGTGTATGTGTGTGTGTGAGGGTGTGTGAGTAACTATCTGCGTGTTCTCCCCTGGTTCTCATCCTCCCTGAAGTTGACAGGGTGGAACCTTGGCTGCAGGTCATCTGATTGGTTGAATTAAAAGATGGAAAGAGAGAGAGAGAGGGAGACAGAGCGAGAGAGAGAGAGAGAGAGAGAGAAGAAGGGGAAAAGCATCAAAGGAGTACAGATGGAGAGAGAGTTCTCCACCTCCCTCTCTCCATCTATTTTGATCATCCATTCGTCATTGCATTCAAGGAAAATGAAATAAGTGATAAATAATTTCCACCGTACATTAACTTACATGGTGATCCACATGTTGTCATTAGAATGTTATTTCATAACTTCTTGTATGGAAGTTATAAAATTAATAAAATTGGATATGGATACCTTGGATGGTGTAACATATTAATAATGAACAACTTTGTTTTTGTGTTTTTTGAGTGTCTACTTATGCAGGGAGGTGGTCGGGGTGAATAGTGCAGGACTGTGACTGTACAGTCTGACATCCCGAGGTCCTGTCCGATTTGAAGTTGAGACTATGATGTCCTTTTCACTCAGAATAAACAATGCAGTGACTCCATGCTTTTGTACAATTTTGTGTCATTCTGTGTCTCCTGGTGAATCCAGTGAGTCAGTGCTTTGGTTAAGAAAATTGATCAAATACCAGTGACTGTGTCACTGAGGACTGTTGGCCAGATTTCCTTTGTGCAGCTTTGTGATATTAGTTTTAATTTTAAGATTTTAAACTTTCTACATTTTAAGTTTAGAATTTCAAATGAATCCTTACACTCATTTACTTCTTTTTCTCTTCACTTATTTCTTCTTCACTTCTTTCTATGTTTCTTCTCTTCTTTTTTTATCTGGTGCACGGAGAATACCAAACCATTCTTCTCTCCCCATTTTTATGTTCTCTCTTCTTTTTCATGCATGCTCCCTCACTCACTGAACGTCCATCTAAGCACCAGACTCAAATCTGTACACTCTTTGCTTAAGTTAAAACTGTGTGTGTTTATGTAGAGGGAGCGATTTCTATCAGTTGTTAGGGGCCTCAAATGCCACACATTGTAAAGGTGTGTGTGTGTGTGTGCATGATGGCTATCAGTGGTCAGGACCTCAAAACTCCACAGATTTCCCCGTCGGCCACCGAGTCTTATCTCCCGCCTTCATCTCTCTCTTCATATTGCTCGCTGTGTTTTCTCCTTATCTCATCAAAGACGCTCCTGCATTTTATTCTTTTAAATATTCCTCCTCTCCGTTCGGCCTCTCTGCTGATGGATGAGCTGATTGTGTAAACAGATACTCTCATATCTGGATGGTGCAGAAAAAAATTAAACAAGCGAGTTTATTCCAAAAAATATAAATTGAATGAAAAAATTGGATTCTGTTCAAACAAAGTGAAGCAGGCGTGAAAGTAAACACGCCTCAATCTCTGGGAAACGGAACTGCACAATGAAATCTGAACGGATTAGTGAATATTTCAGCATACACAGTGCATGTTGTTACTTGGACAGTATTTTGTTTGCAGCTTTGAAAGCTGCTACATGCTGCTTTGAAAAACCTTTGAAAATGATATTTAGAGGTACAGTATTGTCTGTTTCCATTTAACAGTTGTTCTTAGCCATAACTTTCACATGTACGTCTTAGCAACAGAACATAGAGGTTTTTTTCCCTTTTCCTGTTAAATTGATGGTGTGTGTTCTTTGATTTTTCATTTTTATTTTTGACTTAACTGCTGTTAAAATATTATACTACTGTGAAGTAATGGAGTACTTTTGATCACAGATTCATGTAAAGTAGTTCATACACCTTGTCACCAGGCCCCATGGAAAGGCAAAAGTGATGCCTTTCTCTGAATGTCCACACTCAGTGGACCAGAACAACCTCCTTCAACTTCTGCACATTCATATGATGGTGATGCAGTGGAACCTAACGGCTGTTTGTCCCTGCAGAAAATTCAAAAACAGTTCAGAAAAACAAACTGAACTGAGACCAGCAGAAAGCAGCACCACTGATTTCAACACTGTGGAGGTAGAGTCATACTGTCCCACCATGAACAGCCAAGTCTCGTCTGTTTTCCTAAAGTTCCATCAGTATCTGGTTTTCACACTGGTCTCATGATTTTGGATTTTTCCAAACACAGACTTTGCATGCAAGGAGCTTAGATGGTAAATCTACCTGACGACAGCCCGTCCTGTCACATGACTGATGGTCAGTTTGACTTCCAATTGACCTGGATGTTAAAACCTCGACCTTCTCAGCATGCCTAGAGAAGCAACACACATGCACATGCACGCCCGCACACACACACACACACACACACACACACATATCTCTTCCTTTCAGCTGACAAGCTCTTTAAAAAGCCATCGACCCACCTCGCTGAACTTTACGACATCACACACACACACACACACACACACACACCTCGCCTGGCGTGTGACAAGCTCTTTAAAACACCATCAAGTCGCCCGGCTGAACTTTACGACACAGTTTCATTTCGTGTTTATAAGGACCAAACAGCGACACACACATACATACGCTGATCACAACAAGTGTTGCATTTACCTACTCATTCGCTACATGATAAATATGTCTGTTTGAGTCAAGGTCAAACACACCTCCTTGTCCACACACACACATGCTGCAGACAGACATGAAGACATATTTGTCGTCTGTCAACATCATGCTTTCCAAGTTAGCTGAACAAATAAATTCCATCTGCCCTGCTGCCCCTCGCTCTGCAGGCTACACACATGGATCTATGTGAGCAAACACATAGTGAAAATTGTACTTTTATTCATATCGATATTTATAAATCAGCGGGTGAAGATTTGAAATAAAAGTTTAAAGTGTGTTGCACCTGACTAATGACTCAGGCTGAGAATTGAAGCTCATACTTTTTTGTATGTGGAGTATAAATTTGTGGGACATGATATGTCACTGCATGTTTCATAATGTTGTTATAATGTATAGGACAGATCCTGGCTCAGATTTTGAGTAGTGATTTATATGATTTGATACCATACAGCACAAGTAGGCAGGAATAAATCAGTCTGGTTAAAAGTTTGTTGCTTTATTCCAGCATGACTTATTCAGAGAGTGAAGGCATTCTTTAACATGGTGTTTCAACTAAATTTTGTGCTACTCCCCAAACCACAGCACAAACATGGATAAATGTCTCATACATATGTTCAGCTGAGTTAAGATCAAGGGGTTGTCTTGATTTTTCTGTCCTTAAACCACTTTCAGACATTTGCAGAAACATTTGGTGGTTTTACTAAAAACAACCCAAACCTTATCAGAAATTGTAGAACATCCTCTTTTCTCTCCTCTCCATTCACTTCTGCCTGATAAAATAAATGACAAACAGTATGAAAATGATATTCTTTGCCAGATGACAGCCATTTTTCATCTCCAGCCCTAAACAAGTCCTTCTCCTTCTCCTCTCTAAAGTGTGCATCTGCTATCCCTCCATCTCATCCCTCACCTTCTCTTTACATCCCCCTCTTCCCTTTTTATCCTTCTTTACACTTTTTTCTCCCACATTTTTTTTTTTTTTTGCTCTGGGAAAAAATTAATCACCTGTCTTTACATGTGTGTGTGTGTGTGTGTGTGTGTGTGTGTGTGTGTGTGTGTGTGGCCGGCAGGAAGCCCATAGAGGTTTTTAGCCACTGATTTATTGCAGAGTTAATTCATAACGGCATGCGATGATGATGAGAGGCTGCAGGAAAGTATGGTCGTCAATGTTGTTGTTGTTGAAGGGTGAAAGAGAAGGAGAGGGAGAATAAACAGAGCAGCTCTTTAGTTTCAAGTCATAGAGTGGAAAGTGATAGAGAGGAGGGTGGAGGAAAAGAAGTATGGTCATCTGGAATTAAGGGAAGAAGAGACAGATTGTCAGGATCTTTATGGTTGCACTACTAGGTAATACATAGAAGGAGTTATGTAAGTGAAATGTGAAATTGTCAAGTCAAGTCAGTCCTATTTTATATCGTCTAATATCACATATTTCCTTCAAGAGGCTTTTACCCTCATCATACAACACCATCTGTCCTTAGCCTCTATACAGATAAATAAAAAATGTTCCAGAAACTCTTTGCTGTAAAAGAAATGTAGAAAAATATTTGACAGTGGGTGAAGAGCTTTCAGTGGTTCAGCAGATGGTTTTCACAGCTGTCGCAAACTTGTAGATGCTCAATTTTTGAGAACATTCAAGAATGTATCATCACTGTTGGCTTCAAGCTGGAGAATGAAACTTTACTGTTGCCCTGGTAACAACAGGTCAACAGCACACTTTGACGCCAAGACCAGCTGGGCAAGCATCCATGAGTGTGGTGAAGAACTTTTTATTTGCTGCCTTTGATTTTATTCAGATGTTTTTAGATTTGATTCCTTTCATTTCCCAAACTTTCCTCAATACTAAATCACTAGAGTAGCCCTTTAAGGATGTGTATAATTATTGGTTCACCATGACATGAAGTTTTGTTTTTTGCAGCAAGGCTTCACTACAGTGAATCATTTTCTTTACAATGTGTCTGAATTGTAACGTCCTCCTCATGTCCTCTGCTCTCCTGTCCCAGGCTGCAGGCTCTGAGGAAGGAGAAGTCGCGTGATGCGGCCCGATCGCGGCGGGGGAAAGAGAACTTTGAGTTTTATGAACTGGCCAAGATGCTGCCACTGCCGGGTGCCATCACCAGCCAGCTGGACAAGGCCTCCATCATCCGGCTCACCATCAGTTACCTGAAGATGAGGGACTTTGCCAACCAGGGGGACCCACCGTGGAACCTGCGCATCGAGGGACCGCCGCCCAACACCTCCGTCAAAGGTAGGGTGACTTTAAACCACTGTTTGTGGTTCTGTGTGGTTCTCGAAAAGATTTTTTAGTGCTTTAAGAACCACAAAAGATTCTTTAAGGAACCAGGGCATTGAACAATAAGTATTTCCTCCCCTGAACAAGAAATGGTTAAATTAGAATTGTTCCATCATAGTGATGTCCTACAGGAAACCTCATCTATTTTTTTTTTATTAATTCCACCAACAACCCTTTACAGTGGCAGTTACACTTTTGTTCTTTTCAAGTTGATTCTTGGTTCAACTTATTCTTGCCTTTTACGTTTGTCTTTTTCTATAATCCTATCATTTAAACCAACCAAGGAGGTCACATTTATGAAGCTTCTGTGCTTCGAACAGAACTTTTTTGTTCTCAGAAAAGTACACTGTTACTCACTTTCAGCTGCTTGTATGAAGGTGATTGGAGTTTTTTCTTTTAAATTAAAAATGTAATTCTGAATTTTAATCATAATTTTAATTTAATCACTAAATTGAATCAAATGAAAGGATTTAATCTTCGGGATGTAATTTCTTTTCTATTAAGGCAGATTACTGTGAACATTCTCTCATTGTCAATTATTTATCTATAAATCATAATCATATGAAGTCCCTGAAAAAAAGTTTTGGGCTTTGTGTAATTACTGAAATTGACACAGGCATACTGTAGTAACAGATTATTTGGGGAGATGATGATGTCACTGTCTCACTGATCCATGACAACAGTTTTACTCTCACATTTAGTTTCCTTATATGCTCATCTTTGTGTTTTCACACCGTCCTTTTCATTCCCATGAATCCCACACACAAACAGAGGCGGATCAGGCCCCGACAACCAGCAGTGCTGCACTGACTGCCTAGTCCTGCTATCAAACAACATGGAAAAGCTGCAGAAACACACACACACACACAATCACACATATGGTCACATGCACATGCGCTCACACACACACACACGCAGACAGCCAGCTTTGCGCTAAGTGATTTTCTGTGAAGGGAACATTAAGCTTTGATGAATTTCTGCCTGGAGTACCAGAGTATACACGGCACTTGTGAATCTAAGTGGAATTTGCCTTTGAAATGGGCCCTTTGTGCGACGCACTTAAGAGGAGAAGAGGAGTGCTCGCTTTTAAAAGGGACGTTTGGGCTTGTAGGAATGACCCAAAGATGAAAGCAAATTGCTGGAAATTTCTGGTGTGTGTGTGTGTGAGAACTACAGCCAGGGCGTTTACCTGCGTGCAGAGATTTAATGTGTAGAAGATTGTAGTTCAATATGTGGTAATGTGTGAGTAAAGGGAAATGCTTGTGCACATGTGAAGTTGCAAGTGTGTGTGTGTGTGTGTGTGTGTGTGTGTGCACGCATGTATGGGTATTTTTACACATGACAGTGTGTGTGTGTGTGTGTGTGCACTCATATCCTCGCCACACAACAGCAGATGGCATCATTGTCATCAGCTCTTTGAAGAGGTACATGCATTTTAATGAACAGAACAGAAATGCACACACTGAATTTGTGTGTGTGTGTGTGTGTTGGATTGTTTCAGAGCTTGCAGAATGGTGTGTCTTCTATATTTCCTGTAACACAACCCATACCTTCTGTCAGAGGGAATTGACACCAAGTCAAAAATGTACAAAAACAATACAATTTAACTGACTCGTAAAGGGACAGTTGTGATTATTTGAGGGGGAGCTGTATGAGTGATCAGCACATGGCTACTGCAGGACATCTGTGCTGATACTCCTCTCTGCTTTTGCAACTTCTCGAACCAACTCTAATCTACTGCATCTGATAAAGTGAGACTCCACTTCACTTTGACCTCAACTCTAATTTGCCTGGAAGCCCACTAATGTGTCACCTCGTTATATCAGGACAGCACAAACGCATCTCTGGTCAACAGTTTAAAACTGCAGGTCTGACCATAGCAGGAGTACTGATGCCAAACTAACCAAGGTTAAATTAACAGCAAACCCACAGAGATGTAGGAGGATTTGTTTCTGTGTTAGGAGACACAGAAGCATCAGAGCATCAGTCGACTGTCAGCACTTGGAACCAACTCCATCCGGATCAGCCATAGCGGTCACATCTCTCTGATCAGAAATCTAATTCACCCACAAGGCGTGATGTTGTCTTTTTCCAAAGACCTCTGAGCCAGGGAACGAAGGGTTTGCTCATGCTCAAAAACAAATTGATTGTCCGGTGTTTCATTTGAAGGTGAGCGTGTTAGTAGCTGTTCTGACTGGCCAACTTTAGAGGGTGGGGGTGAAAAACCCTCTATCATAGAGGTGAGATGAGACGCAATCTTCTTCCAGATGAGGGATGATGCTGCACGGTGTGAGACAGCCTTGCTTCTCAGATGCATGTGTGGTGTTCTGCTATGGAGTGTTAGTAAGTTCAAATGCCCCCCTATGTTCATACACCCACCCCTTAGCATCTGAGACTTGAGACTTGAGACTTGAACTTTGACCTAAAACCAAGTCCCGTTGCTCTCAACAAGCCTCGTGGTGAAGACGAGGAGGCGGGGTCAGAACAACTGCAGCGTGAAGGTCTAACACACACAACAGCAACACAAATGCACAAAGGAAGGTGAGGCAGATCTCACCGTCCTCTGTGTGAATATCACGCGCACAAACGAACAAATTCAGAAAATTCAATTTAATGAGATTGTCCCTTCTTACTGTAACAACACACATACCACATGCTGTACATGGTGCACACACTCTGAGTCCTGCAGAGTCGTGTGTTTGTTATTCTCTCTCTCTCGCTCACTCTCTCCTATTGACTGGCTAATGAATGAATATCCTTCTCCAAAAGACTGTGTGTTTGTGTGTGTGTGCGTGCCCATGCCTATGTGACTTTTGTAATCGTGTGTGTTACTGTGAGTAAGTGTGTGTGTGTGTGTGTTGCAGAGTGTTCAGTACAGCAGAGAGTTATTGATTTTGGCCTCTGTCGAGCTGCTCTGCATCAGTTCAGGTAATGAAGATGGCTGTGCGTGTGTGTGCGTGTGTGTGTGTGTTTGTGTGGTACTCCTACTGATGACTCCATACTCCCTTTTTGTTCCACCCAAAGAAAATATCCTCATTTATTGTGTTTTCCTTCTTTTGTTTCCCTCTTTTCATTTTCTTTCCCTCATGACTTCTTCTTCTTATTTTCACCCTCATCCTCCTTTCCTCTCTTGCTCATCCTCTCTACCTAGTAAAGGTGACTTCTTCTCTCCGTCTTTATCTGTACCTGTTTATTTTTCTTTATTTCTCTGTTTCAGTTGTGCATTTAACAACTGTGTTACGGTTCAGTTCACTGTTCTTTTTTTACAATATCAAAAATAGTCCAGGAAAAAAATATTTGCAATGACAGATTTTTGGGGGATTCATGAAGATGAAACTATAATTTTTACTCAATAAATGAATACAACTTTTATTTAAATTTACATACTGTTATCTGCTTGCAACAATAGCTGCGTACTTTCCATAGTATCTAATTTTAATTATTATTATGTATGATGTATAATAGTAACAATTATTATGTAAACACAGGTACAACAGGCTTTACAGCAAACAACATACTGTATGTTTGTGTGATAACATAACAGTTGAAAAACATGGATAAAAATGAAATTGTACAGCTAAAACACAGAATACAGCAGAGAATTGGACATAGTAAAAAAATGCGTGTGTGCATGTGTTTGTATATGTCTATGTTGCTGCTGTTATGATTTTCAGTGAGTTTCCAGCATGAGGGAGGTGCAGATAAATAAATAAAGCATTCCTGCTTTCCTGTATGAGCAGCTATCAGAGCTGAAGCTGTTTGACCTCCAGTTTCTTGATGCATTATCACAAACTGTACTCAGCTCTGCGAGTGTGTGTGTGTGTGTGTGTGTGTGTGTGTGTGTGTCTGTCTGTCTGTCTTCTCTCATCTCCTCCTGTCTCACTTATTTCACTTACTTCCTTTCCTCCTTCTCCTTCTTCTGCCTGTTTATATCTTCAAGTCCCTTTCTTCTTTTTGGACTCTGTTCTCTCATCCACCATCATAATCCTGTTTCCTCCCTTAGATATGTATGCTATCCCTCCTCTCCTCCTCCTCCTCCTCTTCTTCATGTCTTTATACTATTCTCCCTTAAACTTCTAACTGTCCTTTTATTCATCACATTTGCTCTTTCCTCTTTCCTTTTTCCTCTTTATGTCCTTCCCTGCTACCCTCACTGTCTTCTTTTATTTTTATTAATATTCCTCCTCAGTCTCCACCTCCTCCTCCATTTCCCATCCCCCTTGTACATTTTGAAAACATTTCCCCCACTTCTTCTTTTCCTGCCTTCAGTTTCCATTCCTCTCATTTATCTATTTTTATCTCTTCTCTTTTTTCCACTATTGTCCTTTTTCATTTCTCTCATCTTTTTCCTCTCTCCCCCTTTGTTCTTCTTCTTCTCTCTTCTTTTATGTTTACCTACATTCAGCCAGTTTCTTTCAGCTCTTCATCAGCACTGCACCTCTGCTTCTCCTCCACCTCTACCACTTGTCTTTCTCACCTCTCCTCTTTTCAGTGTGTCCATCCCCTTGGTTTCCTCCTCTGAACAAGTTTTTCTAACCTACTTCATCCTTCATCCTCATAATGTTACTCAGCTCCTTATCATGCCTTCTCCACTCCATTGTTGTTTTGTCTTCCTCTCCTCTTCCTTCTTCCTCCTCTACACCTGCCTCCACTTCTAATGCCCCTCTTTTTTAATTTCCTCCCACTCACCTCTACCAGCTCCCTCCATCTTTTCCCTGAATCCTTCTTCTCTGCCTCTTTCTTTCTCCCTCTTGTCTTCCTCTCTTCCTAATTTCTGACCTTCCCTCATCTTCCTGTTTGATTTTTTCTTCTCCTCTTACTTACCATCCTCCTACACCCTCAACTTTTTCACCCCCTCATCCTCCTCCCCTCCTCCCTCCCTCTCTTCCCCCACTGACCTTTGCAGTAATTGACCCATCAGTTGCTCTTCTACAGTTTAGTGTTGGAGGTTTTGACTTCCTGTCAGAGAGTCTCCACATCTGCTGCAGGACGCCACACAAACAACCATGACCTTTGGAGCATCCTGACACCCAGGCTGAGTGTGTGTGTGTGTGTGTGTGTTTGTGAGCATGTGTATTAATGTGTATGACTGACCATTTCACGATGTGACTGAACGTCGGTTGGTGTGTTTATGTGTGAGTTCTACAGCTGCATGTGTGTGGTTGCACGCATGTGCATACGTATGTGTCTTCAACAGTGTGTTGGAGTGTTTTCAGCTTTTGTGTGTCTGTCTGCCAGTCTGTTGAGTGTGTATGCATGTGTGTGTGACCCCCTCCGACACCTGGCTATTCATTATGCATGCAGAGAGCAGCAGACACCAAAATGCCACACTTCATGAACCAGTCTACAATCAAGACGACGCACACACACACACACACACACACACACACACACACACACACACACACACACACACAAACACACAGGCTCACTCTACTCCCCATACAGGCTAACTATTTCAACCCCTGCAACACACACACATTCCCACAAACAAACACACATGCACCGTTTACATATTTTACACCCACAAATACACACGTTCATATTAACAACTCACACGTACTGTATACCTGCATGAATACAAACTGAGTACATGCACACATTCATACACTGTGTCGTTTATATATTTATATTCTGTATAAATATCTTCTCTCAGTTATTAAAATATAAATTATTGCATTTTTTATAAGGCCCACAAACCTATTTACAGCTCAGTACAGGAGTTCATGAGGCGTAAGGTGCAATTTAGCATGGTGCGTGTTTGTGTGACTGTGTGTGTATGTGTGTGTGTGTGTGTGTGTATGCACTGGTGGGGTCATTTCATGTGGTATTTAATGTAAAAATATTTCTTCTGCTTGCCTTCAAGGACCACTTTATGATAATTAATGTACGCAAATGGAGAGGGTGTTCAGACCTAATTATTTAGCTTCAGCTGTTGGAACCAGAAGTTAATGATGAAGAAGTTCAGGGGAAGTTTGGTCACTGATAGCAAGAATTACGCTCGCAAACTTCAACTCGTGAGTCTGTCCAACATCAGTTTGTCAGTGGCATTTCGTTAGTTTGATGGGACAATTCAGTTTGCATGGCCAGAAAATTGAGTTAATTATTTGGAGCTTCGAGACAACATACTGCGATGGATATCTGTTAATTAAAAAAAGGGACATTTTACTAATTGCATATGTCTCTTTCAGAAATAAAAATAATGTTTTGTTTTGGTTTTACTTAGCTATTTATCTATTTATTTAATAAAATGGGCTCTAGACTCTAGGCTCTAGCTGGACGTCAAAGATCCAAGTGGATGGTTTCTTATCAAATATACTTTTATTCTGTATTTGAGGAGTACGTCTCAAATGCTGAAGATTTGAAGCTTTCAGGTTACCAGTTAGGCTTTTACAAACTTTTTAAACTTGTTTCTGCTTCAATTAATCAATAAAGCAAAGTGTACAAGTGACCCCTAACATTACAGGTTTATTATTTTATGTCTGTGTGTGATGGGCAGTTCTCTCTAATGGTTAAATTCAAACCAAAAAGAGGGAAGAGGAAAAGTAATTTCTTCAAGTGCTACAAAATCAACAAAAGTTATTTTTGAAGAACATTGATGTCACTTCGTAAAATTTAAAGTTTAAATAAAAAAAACAAAGAATTTGCTCCTGAGTGAATGGAATCAAATGGAGTTGTACTTGTAGCAGTAAAACCACAGCAATACATAAAGTTTAGTAATGTGATTGGCCTGTAGTGAACAGCAGGAGAAGCTGTCTGAGTGCTCAGGGTTTCAGGTCATGGTAGGGAGATGTTGTCCGTGATGGCCATCAGTTTCCTCTCTCCCACCGCCCCATATGTCCATGTTGCAAATATCTGGGAAAGACAGCTGTATGTCAGAAATCACTTTGTGGAGTATCTTTACAGAGATGCTAGTTGATTCCTCATGCTCTTAAAAGTGTGGATTTATGTGTGTGCGTGCATGTGTTCCTATCCACTTAGCATTATATACAGGCAGACAGCCGCTTTATACAAAATCAACCTCCTGCTTAGTGAGACAGTAAGCACTCAGAGAGAGAGGAGGAGGAAAAAAGCATCAGAGGAGAGAGACTGAATAGAAAAATGAGAGGGATAAAGAGCAGACGGGGGAGAAGGAGAGAAAAATAAACGAGACAGTCAATTAGAGAGACAGAGGCTATCAGTGAGGCTGAGAGAGAGAGGGAGGCAGAGAGACGGAGACGGAGAGCAGCGGGAGTCTCGTCTCGTTATGATCCATCTCGTCTCTTTGTACCGGCTGACGTTTTTATGATGCGGCCTGCTGGCTGGGCTAATGGCTTCCTCCATTATACGGAGGGAACACGGTGACCCCGGCACCCAGATAAACACAGCATTCACATCGACACCCCCCCCCCCAACCCTCAGCTCGCAGTCCCACTACAGAGCTTTCATATCGGTGTGATATTTCACGTGTAAAATCACGTTCAGAATACACACACTGTAAGAAAGCTGATGCCACCGTTTAATCTGAGTGGTCACAAATAGTTTTTTTCCTTAAGCAAAGTGGAAATAAAGGTGACATCAGATTATGGAAGACCAGAGCTGCCAATAAGAAGAAATCATTCTTTTTTTCCCCCACATGTGAACATAATGTAACATCACTGAATTAAAAGTTTTATATCTTCTTTTCATTTTACTGCCAAAATGAAAAGGAAAATCAAAATCCCAAATAACTCATAAATAAGAATAAAAATGCCATAGGGATGATCAAGATAAAATACATAAAATAGACATGAACAGGCTTTTCCTTAAGTAGACACAATCTGAACTTGAAAATTGAATTACACAGTCAACCCTTCCTTTTGAGATGTTATTTTTAAATGTTCCAGTTTTAGCTCATTTCAAATGAAATATTCTAATTAAAATTGAAAGAAAATAGAATTTTTTGAAGTCATTTTCATAATGGTCAGGCATACCAGCATTTTTAACTTTTGCATTTTTTAAAAGATGGGCTTTTTAATGCAGGTTATATGAAATTCTTAATAACTGGGCTTATTACATGGAAATATTAGTATTTTAGCATTATTAGTATTACAATATATTAGTTTAAAAACTCTAAAAAACAAACAAATAGCATCAAGCCAAGTTTAACATCCACTATCTTCCACTGTTAAACCAACCAGTGTGTCCATTTGTCCAGTATTATTGATCAATATTACAGAAATCTATTTTCAGTTCGACGGAAAGTGCAAAGTTTCTCAAAAAAACCCTACAAAAATCAAAACATAAAAAAATACAATGCAAGCATCATAATATAACATGGACAAATATTGTATTTGAGAGTTAAAGTGTGTTTTACTGACTTATTTAGAGGTCATTAGCAGTTCCAATGGTTACGCACAAACATAGGATTCTTTCAAAACTTAAGGACTTTTCAGGTTTTCACCTGACACTAACGGTATTATACTGTTTTAAGATGGGAGTTGTCAACTGATCAAGCGATGCTCTCTGACTGGAAGAGTCTGTCGTTTTCCATCTGTAAGATAACCACCCCAATCCCCCTCCAGCTGTTAAATTCAGGTTCGTCGTCATTTAACAGCGGGATTGTCTTCCCGCCGATGTCTGAACACAACAACAACAACATGACTCCTTTCCCAAACTAACACAGAGTGGGACTGAGCAGAAACCAACGAAAAGCAGAAACTTCAATTATCTGGACGGCATCATGAACACATTGGGTGGTAATTGTTATTTTCCCTCTCAAAGGATACCCATCCCATCTAGCTGTAATCACTCCAGTTTTTACCCACAGATTTAATCTTAAACGTAAAAAGAAAGGAGGCGGCCGCTTTACATAATAAACTTGTCAAGCGCTGCTTCAGCTCCCTCACTACAGAAACACTTGGCGTTGCCGCGTGTCGTGTCCCCACCCCACCCCCACCCCGGGCCAAGTCCTGCTTCGGTTTGTGCAGCAGAGACAAGCGCTTCCGTCCGCTGGCTAAAACTGCTCGCCGTGCATGCTTGCACTTAATAAACAGAGAGTAATTTGGCCAGCTGCGAGTGTGAGATGTTTTGATTCCCTGGTCTCAGTGTAAAGAAAAAATGGAATGACAGAGGGAGAGGGAAACAGCAGTAATTATAAAACTAATTACAAAATGCTGATGATGCCCATAGGCTTTGCATAACTAAATTTAGACGAGGAAATTGCTTTCGGCTCCCGACGTGGCTGCTGGGCGTTTCATCCCCCCCCCCTCCCCTCTCTTATCCTGCATGCTGTCACACACTCACACACCAAAGTGGAAAAAAAAATAATCACCATGGAAACAATTACTCAAACACCCCCCACCCCTATCTGTTTTTCTTTATTTTGTTGGCAAACACAAAACAGCTCCGGGAAGCGTTGTTGTCCAACAATGCGTTGTAATGACACAAAATATAGTTGCTTGTTTCTGTTTCCCCTCTGAAAGACGTTACAATTAACTAGAACACGGGGGAGGCTCGGAGAGAGAGCGAGAGAGGGTGAGAGTCATTCACTTATTGAATCAGGCTGTGTTTTTCTCTCTCTCTGCGGGTTTGCATATGAAATGACATGTTTTTTTGTCTCGCCGAGTGTCTACACAGATTTGTACACACAGCTGAGCTCTGATGCCTGATTTTCCTCTGGAGTGAAGCAGTCGAGTGGCGTGCTGTAGTTTTAGTTAGATGACACTTCGGTCAGCCCTGGCTGGTTCTACCCGTGTTTAATTATGTTCACAATGATGTGGCTGAGCCAGCAGAGTGAAAAAGGTTTGAGAATGTGCAGGGAAGTTTGGTCTGGTTCAGTCGAGATCAGAAACAGTGCATTTCTTGCAAGTGACGGGCTACCTTTGCTGGGACATTGTTGGGGTTCAAGTCTGTGAGTCGCTGAGGAAGCTTGTTCTGTGCATAAGTCACATTGTCTTTGGAGAGTCACAAGTCTTCAATGAAGGACACAGTGTCTGCCGAGTCGATGAGTGAAAAAAGTTCTGTTTTTTTTATTTTTTGTGGGCTAATATCACTTATTATAGTGTATAGAAGTCCTTCTTGATTAACATATATAATTATCTGAGGATGTGCTGATAAAAGCATTGTGGAAAAACTTTGCTTTAAATGGCAAAAATGAAAGGAAAGCAGGAAGGGTGTCAGGATTAAAACCCTTATTAAAAAAACACTTAACCCTGAAACCCATTCTAAACCATGAGTAAACAACACCTGCAGCCCTTCAGAAACACCTAAAATCCCTCTAAACATCCCTAAAGCTCTTTGAAAAACAATTTGAACTATCATATACAACCTTGAAACCCTCAGTAAACCTTTCATATTATGCCTGAAACTCAATGGCACTGTCAAACTCTCTAAAAAGACACATAAAGGCCCAGTCTTTTCCAACAACCTCTTCTAAATCCTGTAAATAAACCTGCTGCCCCTGTGAAACCCTCTTCATTCTGAGAGCTCTTTAACCCCTGTGATCACTCTTAAAGCCCCTTTAAACCACCATCTGCAACTGCAAAATATAAGATGAATTTTATTAATCTGGTGGGTGGAAATAAAAAAAATCACCATGATAATTGGAAAATTTGGGTTGTTGTTTTAAGGAAATTGATGGGTGTTTACAACAACTTGAAGAGAGTTCTCTTCTCCTGTAAGGGGTTGCAGATGTCATTTGATGGGTTTAAATTAGTTTTTAGGGGTTGTGTAAGGCAGTTTCATCTTTTTTCTGGGGATTTCAAGTACTTTTTGGTTGTTTTAAAAAGTTCTGGGTGGTTTGTAAGGGGTTGCAGGTGTTCTGAAGGGACTCTGTTGAATGTAGGTGTCTTTACTGTTGCTGCAGTCTTTGAGGCATTGTGAGTATCGTTGGAGGGTGTAAAATATTGTAAAAGCACCAGGGACTAGAGGCTTGTTTTTTGGGGATGTTTAGATATCATTTTGACCATTAGAAGGGACTGTACAAGATTTTAGGGGTTATACAAGTTTAAAGGCCCATGATTGACTGGAGAATGTTTTATGTGTCCAGATCGTTCAAAGGGGCCAAGGTTAATATCTTTAGTGTCTTAAATTGTGAATCGAGATGAACAATAAAAACACCTCGGCTGTCTCTGATGCACAGATCCCGAGTTAAAATTTGTTTTGTTAACGTAACTTTCTTTCCCATCACTCCTGTCATTTTCTGTTTCTGGGAAGTCCCACAGTCACTGGTATCACTTTGTATTAATCACAGTGAGAACTCTTGTGAAGGACATTTACCCATTAGAGCTGATGTCCTTACTAACCCACTTATACATCTAATGTCCTTTTCTAATCTGTTTATCCCGCTTTCCCCCATACCAGACAAATGGGACATTATTGGCTTATGCACCATACGCTGTACGGCCCTCAGCAGTCAATCATCCACTCTAATATTCAGAAAGGCAAGCTTTGACACTGAATTAAAACCGACATGAAATGCGTGTGTTGAACAAAGTAAAGTATTTCCAATCAGGTGTAATTGGCTTGTCGGAGCCAGTGGTGATATATGTTGGTAATTAGTTAAGCGGCCTGAGTTTGTCTCAAAGGGTGTTTTTTTATTTATTTTTTTTATTTTTTAATTATTTTCCTCCATCCTCCTCCTCCTCACACACAGCTGATCGTGAATCAAAATGTCAGAATAAGCTGGGGAATAAGGAGCTTTTTAAAGCACCGCAGCACCGATTGCCAATACGCATGATTTGTGCTGAACGGGGAGTTGAGGGAGTAGGTAAGGATGTGGGATTTTTACCCGTCAAATTCTCTCAGTGTCTCGAGGATGCCCACCAATAAATATAGAAATATAGTTACCATAGAAACTGTGTATTTGCTGATGGTGTGGAGTGGGCCACAATATACACAATGCTAAATGGGAAAATGTCATGATGGCCTAAAATTGTAACTGTTTTTATCTTTTAACTTGAGTTGAAGGACTAAAATCTGATTTGTATTTTTTGCCACTTATAAAACAAACACCATTAGGCACTCACCAGAAAAATGTTTTGTGTAATTTAATATAAAATCTAAATGAATTCACACACGCTCAGAGTGATGACCTGACTGAAATGTGCTGCAGAGGAAATTAAGGAAATTAACTGCAAACAATCAATCTGAACATTTCATTAATTTGGGAAGTCATCCAGTGTTGCTAAAACAAATGTCTCTCGGCTGCATTAATTGTCCTGGTATCAAAAAAAAAAACTAAAATAAAGAGTGATTCTAATTAGGATTGTAGCATAGTATGTTTGAACATAATGAATAATTCTCTGAGTCCAACCAAGTTCCAGCAGGAGTTTAAGGTATGAGAAATGTAAAAAAAATGTGACCATCAGGATCAGAGCCCTTAATGAGGAATTATTTCTTGAAATAGTTATTTAAAATTCAGTTTGATGTGGGTGAAAAAACAGAGAGCAGAAATTTATTCTAATCTTAAATTGATTTTTTTTCTTTGGCCTTTTAATTTGCTGGGTCTGATGGCAAGAAATAACACAATTAGTGAGTTATAACTGTGACCATTATCTGACATTGTAAGTGATATTTCTTGTACTACTTGAGACATTTGTTATGATATTTCTGCTAAACCTTGCTGTTACACCCAGAACTCATAATTATAAGTTTACAAAACAAGTCAGTTGACCCTCTGCAGCCAGAGAGCTCAATTGTTACACTCAGTGTAGGTTTTGTCTCAATCCTGCTGAATATCCAGTAGACTATAGTTATTTACTTGTGTTTTTATCATAAAAAGAAAAATGCCTGAACATTCAGTTTACTGTCATTATAGCCACAAACTGTGAAGTCTGTCATAGGATGTTTGCCTCAGTCATACTTCTTGATAGTGGCAAATCGTCTGTGGGAGCGTCATTCAGCACTGTTATTACCCTGTTACTGCCTGGACACACATGTGGAATCACCCATACACTCCCAGAGCCATGATGCATAGTTATATAATGTGAACATACACACAGATTGCTGCACTCTGATCGAAACCAAAGGATTTAATGGATTTTTACAATTTAAAATTGTAACAGGGAGAGTTGGAGGACACGGAAAGAGAGACATGAATGAATCAGATCTTGTGTGTATGTGTGGGGAAGAGAGAGAGAGAGAGAGAGAGAGAGAGAGGGCAGCTGAGCTTTAGTGTGGTGGGCCGTGAAGCCACTCTGCCATCTGAACGCTCCGTTAGTAGTCAAGCTATTTCTTAATAACACTCGTAAGCGCTCTGTGAAATGCTCCTCCCCTCCCTCCCTCCCTCCCTCCGTCCATCCATCCCTCTATCTGTCCCTCCATCTCATTCAGATCCCTCATCTCATCTTCCGTCTTCATGCTTTCATTCCTCCACCCTCCCATCATTCTATCATCCATCTTCATTCTTCCATGACTTCCTCTTATCTTAAGTTCAGATCAGCAGCAGCTTGGCATGGATTTCAGGGGTTTTACTTGAGTCTGTACACGTTCAATATGAGGGTCATTAAAAGGGATAGGTCATGGTGTGACAGTGTCTGCAGCTTGTTGCCCTTGTGTTGTTCCATTCATTGTCTTGTTTTCCGAGGTGTTACTTGAGGTGTGTGGCTCTTTATTTTCTTGATAGTACTTCAGCAGTCATTTTCAAGTGAAATGCATCATGACATGGAGCAGAAATTCTTCTCAGCAGCAGATGTTGAAATGATGCAGTGCTTTTGTGGCCAGTTGCAGTACTGGTCTCTCTAGACTAAAATCAGTCAGGTGGATTCTCACCTGGAAGGAGTTTTTTCTTACGTTTCAGTTAGTGCCAGTTAGCACTAAGTCTGATTAGCATGTCTGTGATCTTTCCCAACCACAGCTAAAACTAAATCAACAAGAACACACACACTTATTCTATCTGAAATTACTTCTAAGGTCGCGCTCTCCTCCGAATGAACTGTCTCTGAACTGCCTCTTCAGCTATTTGAATCTGTTCTTTTTTCACTCTTCTTTACCATCATTTTCTTCCTCCTCCTCCTCCCCTTCTCTCACTTAATGCTTCCCCCTTTCTCCACTTCTTTCCTTTCTTTCTCTCTGTTTTTCTTCCTTTGCATGATCCATCCTTGATTGCCTTCTCTGTCCGACACTTCTTACCACTGACTCCACTCCTTTTTTTGCATCCCCCCTTGCTAGCTCTTTCCCTTTTTTCCTTTCCTTGTCCCTCCCTCCTCCCCATACCTCCTTTATGTCCTCGCTTTTAAACCAAAGACAAGCTGCTGTTAAACTAATTGCAGCTGTTGTTTTCTAACTACATCAGCTCTACAAATCTTCTATTGTGTAGTAATATGGTGAAGATGAAAAAATGTTGCTTTGAGGCTAAAAACAAAGAGAGTTCATTTTGAAGCCATCTGTCCCCCAGGACGCTGATTAATTTGTCGCCGACTGCCTGTCACTCAAACTGTTTGATCTGCACACTAACTAATTGATTTAAAAAAAAAAAAATTAAGGAAAAAAAAAAAAACATGAGCAAAATTGACTTTGATGAGGTTGTTGATCAGAGGAACTTTTTCATGTATTTTTTTAAGTAGCAGCATGTTTTGGTCTCAGCTGAATCAAAGAGAAGGGGTAAATATGTTAGAGCTGGTTTCTCTGAGTGAGGTTGTGCTAATATTGTCTCATTTGATCACATTCATTCTTTCAGTTATCAGAAATATTTTGTCTTCCCTGTAGAGTTTTATTTCTCCCAGAGTGGAAAAGTTTCTGGAACAATATTTAGAGCAGGGCATCTTTTAGTTTTATTCATAGTTTACAAGTTTCATTTGGAGTTTGGATCTGATCTGTGCTGGGTGTCATTCAGCTCATAGTGAAGTCAGCTGACATAGACAGTCAAAAACAGTCAGCTGATCAAAAAGGATGGAGGAAAGAGAAGATCGGCATATCAATCCTCTACCTTCTTGAGTTTTTTGTTTGTTTTTTGTCATTCACTGTCACTGAGATTTGTCTTCATGGGAACGATACATTGTTTCTATATCTAGCTGCAGCAGTGGAAACTGCAGACCAGCATATTGCAGGTTTTAACTGGTCTTGCTGTGAATCTTTGGTCTAAACTGGCTTTTACTGACAAGGACCTCCGACCTGATCACGTCTGTGGGGAGCAAACACTGAAGTACTGCGATGTTGTCGTAACACCACAAAGCCTCTGAGGAAGCAGGTCTTGGTGGATTAACTGAGTCGGCAGAGCGTTGACTTTAAAGCAGGACACTGCACATTTCCTACAAAACAGCCAACACTATTTTTTTAATCGTGATGTGATCTTTCCTCACCACAGCCAAGTGGTTGTGTTGAAACCGAAGCTCAACCATAGTGCTATCTGATCAGAAAAAAGGCCACATCAATCATTTTGAGTGTGTGTCTTTTCAGGGGCTGACAAGCAAACAAGTCGTGCTTGTTGTTTAGCTTGGAGGCTGAGTTAACTGGGAAATGGGTGCTTGTAGATAGTGTGTGAACTCAGAACATAATCCAAACCAGGTAGTAGATATATAAGTGATTGTGGGCAGAACAACACAAGATTTGAAACGTTCTGTCCAGTAAACATATTGTTCAGCCTTTTTATGTTTTTGTTTTTATGTGCTGTTGTATCATTAAAGAGCAGATTCTTCAGCTGAAAGCAGAACTATATAAGTGAAATGTGAGACGCATCATTTCATAGTTTTGTCTCACTGTTGCATCACTGCCGTATGTCTCTTCTCTTTCTCTCTCTCTCTGTCTCACACACACACTGACACATTTCAATACATAAAAACAAAGCTGCATGTTTCAGAAAGGAGACCAGGCTGATTACATGCATTTGTGTGTGTGTGTGTGTGTGTGTGTGTGTGTGTGTGTGTGTGTGTGTGCATGAGGTGTAGCAGGTCAGAAGACTCATGTTCTCTTCATTAACAGCTTCCGTTTTATTCTTTTGTTCATCTCCCCCTTTGTGTGTGTTGATTCCTTCGTACAGTCACACACACACACACACACACACACACACACACATGCAAACACATACAAACTGATAGCACTGCTGTTAAGACTAATAAGAGCTTTGTGTGTGTGTCTGTGAGTGTGTGCAGGACCTGATGTTATTAAATGATATCAACATCAAGGCTCTGTTTGAAGTTTAACTTCCTTTTTGTTCTCCTCTCTCTCTAACCACCAGCAAACACACACACACACACACACACACACACACACAGTACTGTACTTTGTTGGTTTCAGTGTGTGAGACAGTTTATTGCAGAGTTATCAACCCTCTGCATCAGTTCTGAATGGTGTGTTTGTGTTTGTGTGTGTGTGTGTGTGTGTGTGTGTGTGTGTGTCTCCTATCAGTGCTGTGTCTCTGTGCAGGGATGAGAACCATACATCATAGTTCTACTGTACCAGATAGCTTATCCCACACAGACACACACACACACACACACACACACACACACACACACACACACACAGACACACACACATGGGTACACACACACACACACATTCAATGATAATGAAAAAAGTACAAAAATAATTTGCAGGGTTTAGATGAATTTCTCTTTTCTTTTAAGGGCAAAGCAATAAAATGAGTTTGTTCTATTCACATCACAAGTTGTGATCTACAACAGTCTGCAAGTCCAAGCTTACAACTAGTACACTATGACACTGGACATAAACAAAGAACCCAAGATGGCTGCACTGTCGACGAGAAAGAAAGGAAAAAAGTCAGATATGGACTGTCAATGACAGTATTTTCATGATACACTGTTGTGAAGGTAGAGAGGAAAGTGTGTTGTCAGAAGGAAAGACAACTGGCAGACGACCACTGTCCATCAGCACAGCCTCAGTCATGACTGAAGTTTGAGCCAGAGCTTCTGACAGCTGTTGTGATGCCAAATCTTGTGAGCTGCTGGAAGAAAGATCTGGAGACCCAGATGCCTTCATGCAGGAGCAGGTTGTTGGTGAGCAACCCAAGTTAACACTGTGTAGTGCCATCAAATTCTGAAGGCTGTCCTTCACAGTGTATTTAAAACCCAATGTCTTCACATGGTACATGCTTACATTGCAGATCCAAGTTACCTCTGTTCCTCTAAGGGAGACTTGGTTTACCATGACCAGGAGACTTGAAGGCGCTGCCTGCTTATCTTACCTGTTTGTTATGGCTGTCTGTCTGTTTATCTACCTATCCATTCGCTATACTGGTTATCCTTTGACTGTCAGGGAGGAGGCTGGAGTCAATCTTAGCTAACATTGTGCAAGGGCGGGTAACACTTAAGGGGAATTAATAGTAACCGATCAACCTGAACTGCATGTGTTACCCATGCAGGCAAAAGGAAAACTTGCAAGCTCCACGCAGAACCTGGTTGAACAAGCCTACATCAAGATTAAAAGACACAAAATAATGCCTTAATGAAAAATTCCTTCACAGCTGCCACAACATGAAAAGTGGAGGAACTGCATCACTAAAAGTGCTTGACCTGTCAGATCAAATCAGATCGTACAGCATCACAATGCTACTGATCCGGAGGCCAAATTCTGAAATTGGATGGGCTTTGACCAGTTTCAGGTTGCTCCATATGCTGTAATGGCCGTGATGGGGTATAAACTACATGAATCAGCATGTGAAAACAATCTTCTCTTCCCGTTTTACTTCTTGTCTGCTGCTACTGAAGACAGAGATGGAGGAAAGAGTCCCTTCATCTCTGGTAAGTTCCACATGACACATGGAGGCCTGTTGAAAGAGTAAAATAGGAGCCTCGTGTGCAGTAGTTCCTGCATTCCTTCCTGAAACCTGACATTCGTTAGTGACATTCAGCTGTGAGTACAGCATTGATGTTAATGAAGCTCCCTCTCATGTAGGGGTTCATCACAGCCATTAGCTGGCTTTTTAATGATGCTCCCTAGTGAGTGACAATCTGTTTAACACACACACACTGTGGATTGTTGCCATATATAGTAATATTTGAACCATTTGAAGGTATGATTGTGCTCGTTTTGCCCTGATGGAAGCCCAGTTATTGAGTGTCTATGTAAAACTATCGTTGGTCCAGTGTGAGATAGTGTGACAGTTTCGTCTTGCGCCACCTTCAGGATAAGATATTCTGAAATGACTGTCGCAAAGTTTCCATAAATTGTGAACCTTTAGTGATTTTATTGGCCAGTGGAGCTACTTATATGATAAAACTTACATTTTTACCTATGTTATGCATGTATTCCCTCACAATAACATATGTAGAAATATATATAATAAATATAAATAAATATATAAGTATGGTGAATAACATCACTATTTGAAGAAATGTTGTAAAACGTTATTACAGCCCTATGACCGTATTAAGTCATTAGCAGTCAGTGTGAGATGTCTCCTGGTTTGGCATCAATCATAATTCTCCTCTGTTTCTCTGATATGAGACAGTGACAACAAGCAGATGCTGAGGTGTTGAAAAATGGTTTTGTGTGTTATTTATTTAGGTTTTATCTCAATGTGATGCAAGCTGCAGATACTAGCTCCATTTACAGCAACACACACACACTGCTACTCTACCTTTTGTCTATACTCTCTACTGCGCTGTATCTAATTCTATCTACAGCTTTACTTTCATGTTTGTCCGTCCATCTCTGTTTTTGTTTTATCTTGCTTTTAAGTCTTTCATTTTCTCTATTTTCTCTTCTTCTTCCAAAGTTCTTCCCGCTCTCTCTCTCTATTTCTCTTTCCATTTCCTTGATTTCATGGCAGTACTATAAATGTGTGAGTGTTTCTGTGTAAATAGGTGTGTGTGTGTGTGTGTGTGTGTGTGTGTGTGTGTGTGTGTGTGTGCGCGCGCTCATGCTGTCGAGCCGTGGCACTAATCGATTAACGCCAACATGTCTGAACCAGCATCGCATTAGTCAACGTCACACACCGCCACCTGCACAACATCGTGTGTGTGTGTGTGTGTGTGTGTGTGTGTGCAGGGAAGTAGTTAAGGATGAGGGCCTGCAGGTGATTATCATATCCTTTGGGATATGAAAGAGAGAGAGGGAGAGAGTGGAAAGATTTCTAAAACAGAGAGATAGAGAGGTACAGGGAAGGACAGGTACCAGGAAGAAAAGAAAAAGGCGAGAATGTGCAGGAAGTTAAAGTGAATGGAAAGTAATGGAAGGAGGGGTGCACAAGTTAATTTTGCACCTCTACAAATTCAATAGTTAATTTGTGAATAATGAATTATCATTCATATCATTTTTTTACACCATTTACACATGTCAGTAGCTGCAGTCACATTATATTTATATGCATTAACATCACTGAGTGAGAACGTGCATAACAGGGATCTTCAATTAAATTCCCACTCAGAGTGCAGACCTCCACCAAGGCTGAACATTTCCCCAAAACCAGAAGAGCATCTGGATCTGGATCAGTTTGTGGTATTTTCTCCAGAGCAGTGAAATACTGTGTCCCAGTTTCTCTTATGTCACATACTTTAACTTATCTCTGCACACAATGAACTATTCCTATCAGTCAGTGGGTTCACTGAGCAGTTTTGCTAGTCATTTATGGATGAATGACAATGAATGCAAAGTGAAACATAAAGGAAATAAAAATGAGCGATGATGACCAGGTATTTTGATGCTGGTTCGTGCCAGACAGATCATGTTAGTGTGAGAAGAACAGAAAACATCAGGGGACTGTGAGGACTTCAACTGCACTGGTCATCCTCCTCATTCTGTGACTTTGCAGTTTCCTGATGAGGAGTCATTGCCTTCGATACAATACTTTTCTTCATTAAGGAAGGTTGGTGTGTGACACAGGGCTTTTCCACAGGAATCACTATGACTTCTAAAAAAACCACAATGTTAGTTTGATGAATATAACAAGCACCAGAAGACTGTGAAGGTTTTCGACATGTGACTAACCAGACTGGATGAGTGTTGTGTCGTTCTCCTTGTCCTCTGGCTTTGCAGAGATGCTTTCTCCAGTTGTTTCCTCATGAGGTGTCATGTCCATGGGTTCAACGCTCTTTTTTTGTGAGGGAGGCTGTTGAGGGACGTTTAACTCTTCCTTGGTAACTGCCTTGCTTTGGATGTGCATAGTGTGGCTGCTGTAACCATGCTGCTACACAGAAAAGAATGGATGCTCCACCTGCAGCATCTTCTTCAAGAGGTCCACAAAGTGTTGCACTGCTTCCCTCTCTGACTTGTTGTGAACATACATCATCTGGAGCAACATTTTTTAAAGTTCAGAACGTGTCTAATACCTAATGGGTAGACAACCAGACAAAAAACAATAAAACATAACCTGCTTGGCAGAGTTAATGATGATCATAATGACACAGCTGAGAGGCAAAGACTCTCCTCTCTCAGTAACATTAGTAACTAAAGGCTGGGCGAGTAAGCAGGACCCAACTTCAGTGTAATGTGCTCTTGAAACAATTGCAATCCTTTATAAATAAATACAGCAATATATTCACAAGAATAAAGATAATAACATAAAGTGCCAGTATGATTTTATATGACTGCAGTGGCTTGTGCGCAATAGGTTCCGAGTGCTGTTTATGTAAACATCACAGTAATGTTAAATTTGAATGCAGTAGCAGCAGTAGTAGTGTTGATAGAATAGTAGAGCAGATTGTTTGAGGGAGGGGCAGGGCTACTGTCAGGGGGTCAGTGGTCAGGTATCATTTGACACTTGGAAAAAAGCTCTTCTTAAGCCTAAAGGTTATGGTTCTGAAATGCCCAAATCTATATTCTGATGGCAAAAGTGAAGAATCTGTTGTATGGCTGGGAGGGGTCTTTGTATTCACTGGAATACATTACAGGTATTTAGTTGGGTTTTTTTGTTTTTTTTTTGTAATAAGCTAACTGTGATCGTTTGCTCAACAGCAGCTGCTGGAGCAACGCTACAAAGTTAATGTGGAAAAGAACAAGGCCTCTCCAGGAATCTGGCAGCAGATTGTAGAAAAAACTGGAATCAAAGGCAACATGTGACGGAGGTTCATCTGTTATGTTGTTTGGATCACAAGATGCTGCGCTTCAAGCTGCAACACCTTTGTCTTTGTGTCTCAGAGCCAAAAACACAGGGGGTGGGCAGAGAAACAGAGGAAGAGAGAGGGGGAGGGAGAGAATGAGTTTACAATCTTCCATAATCAGTGACATTCACCATAAAACCATTTCTCTCTCTCCTCCTCATTATCTCCATTATATACTGTAGTTGTGGATGAGCACCATTTTGTCATCACCCCCACCCCCCTCTCACTCTATCTATCAGTGTTCAACTCTCCTCGACAAAGCGATAATATCAATCTTATTACACCCTGTGCGGCGCTGTCGGAGGCTGGAGTGGGGAGGTTAAACGTCCACTCGGCGTGGCAGTGAAGAGCTGAGCGCTGCTGGCCGATAGACACACTCAGGAAATGACAGTTATTTTGCTTGTTGCGTCTGTGTCAAAAACACACCCCACCAGGGGGTGGTTTAGGGTCAAAGGGCACAAAGCGACAGATGAACCCAGGAGATCTGCGTTTCAACTCAAGGCCGGTTTGAAGACAAGTACTGAAGTTAAGTTCAGCAGAGCCTGGTGCCTTCCTACCCCCAACCACCTGCAGCAGCAGCACAGATATACTGTGCCATGTGACGTGCTGGGACTCCCTGTCCATTTTCCCCTCAGAGGGAAACCAATGATGATATCACTTGTGAGGTGGAAACCACACTGATGATGCAAAATAGGGAAAAAAAAGCAATGTCTTCATCCCTTCTTTGATTCGCTGCTTCATTCCTTGGCTGACTCCTTTTGTCAGATTGCGGTTTTGACCTTCTTGGTGTTTTCCTTCTTCCCGGGAAATGAGCCAACTTTAAAATAAATCTCTGACACTCACTCCCTCCTTTCTTTCCTTCCCCCTATTTAGTATTACCTTCTTCTACTTTGCATTGCTTCCCCATGCCTTCTTCATCTGGAACCTTTTTTGGCTCCCTTTCCTCTCTTTTTGTCCCTCCATATTTGTCCTTATGTCCATCCTTCCCTCCTTGTCTGTGCTCTGTTCTTTTCTTCCCTCCATAAATTCCCCTTCCCTTTCTCCTCATGCTTTCCCCTTTCTTGCATCTTTCTGCTTCCTTCTGAATATCCTTTCCTCTCCTCTCCACCTCTGATCTACCCCTTCAGTTACCCCCCTCCAGTTTTTCCTCCTTCGTCCACCTTTCATTATTTTCTCCTCATCTTTCTATCCTCCCTTGCTTGTTCTCTAAATTGTTTGTCTCCCCTCTGCCCCCTGTCCTTTTCCTCTCTTCACTTATCTCTCCTCCTCTCCTTCCCTCTGATGGTCCTTCCCCCTTGTCTTCCCTCCTCTCTTCATCTCAGTTGTCTTTTCTCTTCCTCTAGTCTTTGTTATCTCCTCTACCTTTCTGACTGCCCCCCCCCTTTTCGTGGCTCCATCCTCCCTCCCCTTAGTTATGTTCCTTTTATTTGCCATCTTCTTTCCTTTCCTTGTCTCCCTCCTTCCAACCTTCTGTCTTACCTCATGTTCTGTCCTTTCCCCAAATCGTCTCTTGTTTTTTTAGGCTTCCCTCATTTTCTATCCCATCCTATTTTCTATTCCTATTTATTTCCTTCCTTCTTTCCTATTTTTTCTCAACCTTTCTCTCTCCCTTTGTCCCTTCTGCTCCTCTTCTGTTCCTTCTTGCTTTATTTTCTTTCCCTTCATTTGTTCATTCATCATGTCACCCCCTCTCTGTCCTTCTATCCATTGCTATCTGTCCCTCCTTATATTCCATCTCCCCACCTCTCTTTCCATCCTTTCTTTGTTGTACTTTCTCCTCTGTGCCTCCTTTTCTTCCTTGTTTCCCACTTGTCCTCCTTCACCTCCTCCTCTCCTCCTTCAGAGTTGAACAGTAAAAGCTGCTCTGGCAGCGACTCCTCTCCACTATAAAAGTTGTGACATTGAGACGTCTGGAACTATTTTAAGCTTCAGTTTTTTTAACTTCCTGGAACTGAATGAAATCACCCAACACCCGCAGCCAAAAACTGCACTCCCTGCCAAAACTATTTATACCTTTTAATTCATTAAATGGACACATAGTGGAAAAGAGCTATAAATAATAAGTTTATACTTGTACTGTTAATAGTCTCCTTGGGGAATGAATGTGACAATTAAACTTAAAGAAAACACAACCTTCTGAATTACAAATGAGCAAAATTCATCCAGTGAGGAAGACCAAGAGAAGCTACTGAAAGCCTCAGGACAAAGTCAGAAAGTGTACCTTAAGTTAAGATATTTTCTTTTTTTTCAGTGTTATGAATGAAGTCTCACGCTGAATCAAATGTGTGATCCTCAGTTCATGTCACTTTTAGATGATCTTTAGTTCTCACTGAGGATTGGATTTCTGATGTTATGACGTGATTAGAAAATTAACTCTTAACAAATTCAGATTGATAATTAAATGTACTTTACCATAATTGAAGCTTGGCATTTATTTAGATTATGTTTTTGCTCATGTTTATTTGTTGGTTTGTTTGTTAGCAGGATACGACTATGAGACAGATTTTCATAAAAATTGGTGAAAAGATGGCATATACCATGGATGAACCCATTCAATTTTGGTGCTGATACCCCCATTATTAAAAAAATGTTTTCTCTCTGTATTCTTCTGCATTGCTTTGTTGGTTTTAGTGGTTGTCTTTTACAGATCCAGTGAGCATAAATTCTAGGTGAACAGTTATATGTGGTTTAAAAATTACAATGTGACTGGGCTATGAGGTACATTTCAGATTAGGCTTCATTGAACAGAAGGGGAAAGTTTCACCTTGGCATAGGTGTGCACTCAAGGGCCATTCTGGATTTTAGTGGGAAAGTTTATTCTTGATTGCAGAAATAATTTTACGCATGTGATGTACTTGAAAGCTCTAGATATGCTAAGATAACGCGTGATAGTATGTGATAAGATTATTAAATCAAAAAGTGTCTTTAGGCCACCGGGTGTAAATGCAATGTAGTGGTATTCCAGTGTATACAGTATATGCAAAAAAACACTGATAGCAACCAATATGTTCCAGTCAGTTGTGGCCTATGCATATAACTACTAATTACAAATTGATTGTCGACATAAACTGTACACTTTATGTATTTTTCATCAGGAGGTTGTATATTTGTTTTGTTTATTCTTCTTGTGTTAGTTTCTGGATAAGTTCTCCTGCAGGACTCTGAGCTTTTAGTCTTGCAATGTGGGTTTTTACCCCTTTTCTTCTCCGTCTGAAAATGAACACACACACACACACACACACACACACACACACACAGTGTTTTACTTCACTTCCAATGAAATAGTTGAGTGTGAACATTTGTTTTCCTGTCTTGCCCTCTTTCTCTCTCAAACACATGCTCCTGCAGGCTTCTATTGTGCTGCAGTTAATAAAGTAAGTGTGTGCGCATGTGTGTGTGTGTGTGTGTGTGTGTGTGTGTGTGGACCAGTCCAACAGATAAGGGCCAGACCTGATAAGGTCTGCAGTAACTCCCGGGTGTTCCAGATGCTGTTAGTTTGATTCTTATTGTTGTGCGAGCCACTGGTTATAGTTCAAATCATCTTGCTTTGTTTTTGCAGCTATTTGGATTTTTCCATGAGATCAGGTTAACATGATGTTGTCAGACTGTAAAAATGTAGAAAACTGTAAAAAAACAGAAATGGCTCTTTAGTCTGATTATTGTCCTGCCATTTCATGTTTCTATCATGTATATTGCTGAAATGAGTTCCTGACGGTTTACCACATTTTTGCAGAATGTCTCCTGCTGTAGTGGTGGTTGCCTGGTAACTTTACTGTTTTTCCACACAAACTAAAAAAAACTATAAAGTGTTGTTTTTCCATTTACGAGCTAACACTTAGTAATTAGCATGAACACAATGTCCTCCTTGGCTGATGGGCTGGTCATTAGTTTAGAAGATATTTTGTGATATACCAGATGACTTGATGTATTAAAATTTAGACCAGATTGAGCTGATCAAAACAAAAAGAGATTGGGTTCTTACAATTCACCCATAAATGACTACACCTGATTTAATGTAAGTCCATCCAATAGTGATGGAGGCAGTTAGACTCATGGTGGTGCAAGACAGAGTCATCAGTATTCATCCTTTGGGAAACATGGAGTCATGGTGATACATCCAAGAGCTACATAAAATAGCAATGGGACAGATATTGCCATATCTTTAGAGGTGCAAGTGAATAAATGCATCTTCCCTCTATACTTAATATACTTGCTATACTTAAACACAATCTCTTGCCCTGGCTGTGAGCTGATGTAGAAATCACTCTGAAAAACCATTGTGACTGCTTGTAATCCAGGATTGTCCCATACAGTACCAGTGTTTTGTCTGGTGAAAGCTCTACCTGACCTCTGACTCTCTACCAGAGGATGTCTCTGTTGTGTGACAGCAGCTGAACCCCAACCCCCACCCACCGCCCCGCAGTGTGTCTGAAAATCCTTTCTGCCCCTAAATCAGTGCTGAAGCATTTAATACGAGTCGCCGTGACTTTCTGCTGCTCCAACGCCACATTTAAAAGGAGACCATTTGGACCCTGACGGCCTACAATTAATTAACATCCAGCTCCCCCTCCTCCTCCTCCCCCTCCTCTTCTCTCCCTGTGCCTCAGTCTCTCCATTTCTCCCTTTCCTCTCAATGATCTTCCTTTCTCTCTCCTCCCATCACTGGTGGCATTCAGCCGTTTCCCATCCGACACATAATGTTCACATTGGAAACTTAATAACACTTAAATTTGAATCGGCAGAGGACGGAAAGATAAAAAAGAAGGATGGAGTGAGGATATGAAACTGGAGGGATGGAGGCAAGTAGAAAACTAGCATTTTATTCTCTGAGGATGAAAATAGCCCTGGATATACTGCTTTTCCCCCTCTTCATCCATGAGAATCCCTCTGTTTATCTCCAGCTCTTTTTCCCCTCCTTCTCTTTCCTCACTCTGTCAATCCTTCTCTTTGCATCACCTATCTCTCTCTCTCTCTCTCTCTCTTGTCAGACAGTTGGTCAGAGTTCATTAATTTTTACTGCTCAGGTAGTTTCCTCCATGGACTGGAAGAGAGGGAGCGAACAGATTCAGGATCGGTTTCTACGGTTACCGGGCTGTAATCAGAGGTGAAACGAGGTGAAAAGATGACTGCGGCTCTCATCGCTAAGTGCTGCTATTTGAGCTGAATTACACACACACACACACACGTTTGCAATCAAATGTTGTATCAGTGTCAGTGCAATCATTTTGAAACGCTTCTGGCTCATTGGGGAAATTTGTCCTGGTCTTGTTTGCTTTAATGGTTAAGAGGAAGACACTTTGTCTGCCAAGATTAGTTAGTGGTTTGACTTCCTGTCTGGAGCGAGGTGTGGGAGCTGAAGTGCGGCTCCGGGGATGACGTTATCAGGTTGGTTGTTTGGTCCACTACTTTGGCCCAGACTGAGCTCCTGCAAACAGCTATTGGATTACCATGAAATCTTGTACAGACACTCATGGTCCCCAGACAATGAATTCTAATGATGTTGCTGATTTTTCCTCCAGTACCACCATGTTGATGATTGGGTGAGAGTTATTAAATTCCCTGTGGGGTGACTTGCACTAACTTTTGTTACCCTCTTTTAACTTTTCAATTTAGTGATATCATCAGGCAAAAGTAATAGAATTCCCATAAGCCTCAGCTGTACTTTGTGTTTAGGGGTAACTGGCTAATGATAGCATGCTAACAGGCTAAGTAAAGATGGTGACAGTGATGAATCTATTTCATCCTATTATTAATATCATTAAAATACAATGGAAAAGGGGACAGTAAGTAACAGGAAGAAACACTTAAAAAGTAATTCATCAACAAAGTCTCTTTCAACATCAGCACATACTGTATATATGATAACGACATAGAAATATATTGAGACACACACACACACAGGCTGAGCCCTGCAGTGTGGTTATTATGTGTGGTGACAGTGTGACAGAGAATAATGGAGACATGTGGCCTCATTCACCCCAGTGTCTGTTGAATTAATGACTAACAGCTTCACGCTAAACTCCTGCAGCTCACTCTGTCTCACGTTACAGTCCAGACAAATTAACAGCAGATTAACAAGGAGGAGAGCCGCGGTCCTGTCGGCTCGCTTCATCTGCTTCACCAGCCACAGTTTCTAAATACCCTCATCTGCCAAATGAAGCTTCTGATAGGTGCAAAGAACGCACCGTAATGCAGCATCTTAAAATGTGAAAATGTTTTCATCATTAAAACAAAATAAAGCACAACATGAATAGGTTAGGAAACAATACTCAGACCATCCTGGGACAGGGGCATGAATAATATCACGCTACAACATAAGACATCACCGAACATTTTTAGAAATAAAAGGACCAACTGAAATTTTAGATTTCAATTACAGATGATGATATAAATGACTTTTTTCCTCACATTCTTCATTTCTTTCTACGTACACCAAATTTTCTACATTCATTTCTATCTATATTGTCAAGGTTTTTACAGCAGGGTTTGTTCATATATCACGCAAAGCCTGATTTATGGAACATTTTATGTCTAAAATCAGGGTGAAAAGGATGATTTTTTTTTTGGCTGTTGGCAGTATTTATGGAGTGATTAAAAAGAGATATCTAAACCCCCTCTCTGTAAAAAAATTTGGCTATAAGATGTAACAAAATGTAATCAGAATTCTCACAGTCTTTTTATCAGGTGTTCCTGTTTTGGAAAAACTATGCAAATGAATGCATATGTAATTAGATAAGGCATTTGCATATTAAAACATAGAATTTCAGAAAACTTGTAGTACAGTTAATGTGTGTTAATGTAAGTAATCCCCTGGAAAGGTTACATGGTGATGGTTAAAATTTGTTTCCTATTCACCTGCAGCTTCTGAAAGACTTGCACACTCCTACTTGTATAACGTGCATGTTTCCGTGGGCTGGGTGTTATGAGGACAAAACAGGAAATGATGAGTGAGACGAAGAAGAAAGGCAGGTGAACAAGTGTGTGGCGGCTGTGGCGCTGGTTCTCCAAGCTGACAGGTCGACTCGTGTTAATCCTGACTGCTGCCGGTCCACGAACACTCCCACTGCGGCCGTCCACCGCCTTGTTCCCCTCATGCACAGTAGGCTGCCAATTAATTAACGTGTGTGTGTGACTGTGTGTGTGCGTTCCCGCCTGTTTCCCACGTATTATGGTGTTCAGCCCTTCTCAGTGTGGGTATTCAGGGGCTTGTTCAGTTCACCACTGGGGCATCAGGGCCCCTACCTAATTACGTTGTGTGTGTGTGTGTGTGTGTGTGTGTGTGTGTGAGAGAGAGAGAGAGAGAGAGAGAGTCCAAGAACATATCAGGCTTGTGTGTGTGTGTGTGTGTGTGTGTGTGTGTGTGAGAAAGAGAGAGAGAGAGAGGGAGAGTCCAAGAACATATCAGGCTTGTGTGTGTGTGTCTGTGTGTATGGTACAGTAGGCTGGTTCCTAATTACTGTCTGCTCCTTGTATTCCCTCAGTGCCAATACCTTCCTGCCTCACTGAACCCTTGCTGTGTGTGTGTGTGTCTGTCTTTGTGTGTGTTTGAAGAAGGGAGGGAAAGTGAGAGAAACCTCAAATCTCACAGGGTTTGGGATTCACACACACACACACACACACACACACACAATGCGGACATGACACAAACAGAAGTGACCGGTCTCACACAGAGTTTTCCACTTTTGCATTTGCATTGCGTTTTTTCATCTGTCTGTCACTGTGTTTTCCATTTTTTCTTTCTCCATCAGTTCCATTTTTCTATCTGACCATCCCTCCATCTGTCCTCTCCTCTCTGTTCTCATTTTTCTTTCTCCATGTTGTCATTGTTTTGCTTTACCCCCCCCCATCTATCTCTTTCTCCGTCCTCTCTTGTCCTTGACTCCAACACACACCAGCTGGCACTCAGCCAAGCGGAGAAACAGCAGAGATGATTATACACTCAGAGAGAGAGAGTTAGCAAAGCAATGAACTTCAGCACAGAAACTAGCAAAAAGAATGGAGAATGAAGACCCACCTGAAGAGAGACAGAGGGATGTGTGTGTTGATGGTGGTGGCACAGAAAGACAGCATAAGTTTTACCAAAACGCTGGTGAAAATCTCCTTTGTTTAGGAGTCGTCTCTTTGCACTCATTTCTCTCTTTGTGGTTTTATATTACCATTATTCGTGACTGAAGTTAGGTCACATGATGCAACCCTGTTTCCGAGAAGTTCCCTTTGTACACCACTCAGCTGTTTTCTCAGGTTTGTCATAGTGGCATTGTGATCACCGGCTCGACTAAAGTTAGTGAAAGATGGTGGTGAGAATCCTAACCCTAATAAGGAAAGTTGTTTCTGTCTCACTTATGTTCCCTTCAATGCATATTTGAGGTTTAGTTGTATATAAATGCAGTTTTGCACAATGGGCTGCACATTGACACCTAATCCTATTTGCTAAGAGGGCCATGGAATATGGCATTTCAGCATGAGTCGGAGCCAGAAGGGAGATCTTTTTTCACAGATTGTCTCTGTTATTTACTCGTGTCAGGGCAAAGTGATTTAGCAACTATGGCAACAAGTTACTGTTATAAAGACTCCCTACTGCAGCTTTAGAACCATTCCAAATAACTGAAAGTGACAATCTGGGATGATGAACTTGGTCCTTTGATCTGCCTGGGCTCGTTACAGAAGAGGGCGAGTCACACCAGTTAAAATTTGATCATGGCAAAGAGAGAGAGAGCAAGTAATTGAGCAGAGGAAAGTGAAAGTGGCTGAAAGTCACCTTTAAAAAAAGATACTAATTAAAACAAATCCTCTGCTGATGATTTGTTAAACAGCCTGACTGAGAGTGAGTGCTGTGCCATCTTGTAAAGAAAAAACCCTCTTTGCCGCTTTCCCCACTACTTCTACTTTTTTCACTTTAACTTTACTCCATCATTCCTTTCCAGGGGCAAATGTATGGAAACATTTTAGTGTGGATGTCTGTCATCAGTGTAAAAAGTAGTAAAAATGTGAAACATGTTCTTGGAGTTTAATATCTATTTTCTAAAATAAATTGTAATTGTAATGAAACCTTTATTCAGTGAAGCTCCAGCCCCTGTTTGCTAATACATCTGATTGTACCTGTCTTTTTGTTCTGTGTTGTGTTGTCTGGACACGTGTGACGTTGCGTGGGCACTTGTTGCAGGGCTAGAAGTGTGATTTTTGTGTCTTACCTCATCAAACATTTGCAGAGATGATTTTTGGAAGACTTTGGAGCCATGTTGTCAGTGATTGAGATCTTCCTCTTTTCCCGCCTTCTGTTGCAGCATTATTGGTTTGTTTCCTGGCACTTGTCCACACCAACTGTTGGATCAGCTGAACACAGTAAAAATATCAGCGGGAGCATGTGAAATGTTGCCCACGTACTTGTGTGTGTGAGCGGGACATGAACAAACTGCCCCACAGAGCTAGTTGTGGTGGAGCACAACCTGTATGTTTCAGTTGCACCCCTGCACTCTTTCTTTCCCCCTTCTCCTCCCATCTTTCCAGTCTGCCGTCTGTTAAACACCTATCTGTGGTTCTTTCCCTCAGCCATCACTCACTTTAGTCCTCCCCCTTCCTTCTCTCTCTCCATCCCTGAAGTCCTTTGTTAGGTCCTGATAAATTGGTTCTGACATACTGCCAAAATGGCTGCCCCCCTCCCTCCCTCCCTCCCTTCTCTCTCTCTCTCTCTCTCCTCTCTCTCTCTCTCTCTCTCTCTCTCTTTCTCTCTCCCTCTCTCTCAAATGCACACATTCTTTCTCTCCCTCCCCAGTGTTCTTACACCTGCCTTTAATCGAATTGGCAAATTTTGTAACAGTATCTGCCCACCCTCCTCTCTCTCTCTCTCTCTCTCTCTCTCACACACACACACACACACACCCCTTTTGTACCACCAGTGAGAAAGTGGCTGTTGCTCTTCTTCGGCCTTCCTCCTTTTTATCCTCCTCATCTTTCACATCCTCGACTTCGTCTGACCCACCTTTTCCTCCCCCATTCTCTCGTCATCCTCAACTCTTCTCAACTCTTGTTCTTCCCCTTTGGTGGAACCCCCCTCCACATACTCTGTCACCTTGTCCTCCTGATCTTCACTTGCCTCCTAGACCACCTTCTTGCCCCCTTCTCCTCCTTCAGTTCCTCTTCCTTTCCCCAGGTCATTTCCTCTTCATCATTTTTTGACTAATTCCCTTATTCTGCTCTACTGTAAAAAGCATCACGTTTCAGTCCACGAGCTTAACTCAACATTATCAGACATAAAACATGACATTTTTATTTTTTCCCCCCACAAGAGCAGGCTGAGCTCAATCATCACCCCCTGTTCTTCCCCCTCCCCTCTTTGGTCTTTGTCTCTCCTCACCCCTTTTTAAAGTCTCTCGTTCACAAGGGCATTTCATTACATCATTAATTGAACCTAATTCAGCTACATTAGCCCCCAAAAAACATGACAGGAGGGGTGTATGTGTGTGTGTGTGTGTGTGTGTGTGTGTGTGTGTGTGTGTGTGTGTGTGTGTGTGTGCATGCGCAAATTTGGTGTAATGAGGTCTGCAGGGAGGCGAGGAATGGAGGTTGTGTAGAGAGGAGAAAATTACCTCAGGGCAGAAAAATCTCTCTTTTAGTGAGCTTTAATGCCCCTCTGTCTGCCTGTCTCACTGTCTGACACTGTCTCTCTGTCTGTCTTCTGTCCCTCCCCTTGTCTTGCTGTTCACCTTCAGTCTTAGTATGGTTCACTTCTCTTTCATTTTGTCTTCATATAGTTTTTCTGTACTCCTTTTCCCGTCTTTACTTAACAACCTGTTTTCTTCAGCTTTACATGAAATGCACACGAGAATAAGCAGCATGAACAGAAGAACTCAAATTCACATGCAAAAAAATAATTCAGTACACAAGCCTACACCTCTACCACCACCACCATTCCCCTGCCCAAAGAGCATTGCATCCACCCCACAGAGAAAGACAGCAGAGACATGTTGTGTAGAAACTTTGCCCTGCAGTAAGTCAGCTCTCAGTTCTTTTTGTGTCTTCTGATATTTCTTTTCTTGAACAATGAACAGTTTGTAACTTGTTTTTGAAAATTGATACAGACTTTTTACCTGAGGAGCCATTGTTATTGCTGTTATGCACGTGTTTATAATGACAGTTTTTCCATACCTTAACCACCACAGACAATAAGTCACAATTTCTTTTTCTGTCTGTCTCTCCCATTTTTTGTCTTTGTCTTTCTCGCTCCCTGTTTTCCTTTAGAAGAGAGAGAGAGAGAGACAGTCTAACCTGAGGGCAGATTTTTCACATAGCCATCCCTCTGTCTCTCTCTCAGATTTTGTCTTTGGAGAGAGTCTTGCCCTTGGGGTGAAATTTTAGAAAGCTATAAACCATTTATAGTAGTGAACACTGAAAGGGACAGAGGGAGACAATGGGACTTTTTGTCACATTATTTCTCATGAAGTTGTTTAGTTTTCCCAATATTTGCAGAGCATCTCAACATGAGAATGGCATGGTGAGCAGGCATCTTTCATATAACTGGACTTGCTGCAATTGTTTCAGAGCCCTGGATCCCACTGTCTCCCCAGTCTTTCGCCCAGATCGCCATGGCTTTTGACATCTCGATGGTTCACATGGTGCCTGCTTTGCTCCCTGTGCACACTTGATCCATCACTTGATGAAGAAGACTGCATATCATAAAATGACCAAGAAAGTCTACTATGTCAAACACACAGGAGCCCAGTAGGCAGTGTGTCTTCATCTCACAAGAAACCAAAACCTTACTTCTTACTTTTTTAATCCTGCATAGTGATGAACATGTGAAGAGACACATTTGTTTAATACTGAACTTAAAATGGAACAAACTTTACTTCACATGTGTAGTGAATATGTTAATGTTTGTTTCTATGAAATGTATTTATTGTATAATCCCTCATCATTTTGAAATGAGAAGTTAGGTTTCCCTCAGATGGCTTTGTCAGTCTCTTCACTGAGTCACTTGTTAGCATCATTAGCTCTTCATTCGGTTCTGGTACCAACTTTCAGTAATGGTTACCATTGCTTTAAATGAAAGGAGCTAACAAACCTAATCTGTTGCATTATTCCACACTGTTCTGCAGAGCTGACCTCACTGGTTCCTCTTGTCCTGTGCCATGTGTGTTTGTCACGCTAGGCTGTATAAAAGTGAGTGTGTGATTGTGAGTATGTACCTTTGTGTGTGTGTGTGTGTGTATGTAGCTTTGCTCGTATCAATGTGTCTGAGTCTCACCAGTCTTCTTCTGTCCTGTCCTGTGCTTTTTCTCTCCTTGTGTATGTATGCATGTGTGTTTGTGTGCGTGTGTGTGTATGCACGTGTGTGTGCCTGTGTTTAGCTATCGGTACCCAGCGGAGGAGGAGTCCCAGTGTCGTCGCCTCAGAAATCTTCGAACCTCACCTGGGCAGCCACATTTTACAGGTAGGATCTGCTACACATAAATAACAATGGCAGTCACACACTTGATGCAGTAAAATTTTCAGTGCCAATACTGATAAATAATTTCCATTTGTTGTTGCACATTTCATCACTCAGCCACACCGAATGATGCTGAATGAATGTACTGTACACACTGTACATATACTTTACACACACACACACACACATACAATACCACTGTTCAGAAATGTGCCCCCAAGTTATTTGTGGTGCAGAAACAGTTTGTCTGTGTATTAACATTAGTGGTGAATTAGAAAAACAAGTTTGTGTCAGTAGAAGTCCAGAGAAGTTCAGGTATGAGAGAGATTACTTCTTTTAATAAGCAAAACTAAATCAGAGGGAACTGACATTAACCTACATGTTGTGTGCACATTGACCTGATAATGCAGGTTGACACATCAATATTCTAGCAGTATCATGGTAGTATGCTGCCACTGAGCATTCAGCTTACTGCACAGCCAATACTGACAGAGTGCAGCTCAGAGCAAAGACCCTTGAACTAAGTTTCAGGGTTAAGAGCTGAGCATGAGATGTCCTAATGTGGCCAACGTACAGAAGCTAAACTGTTTTGATGAAAAGTGGAGGAAAGGAGTAAAAAACACTTTACACTTCTCGGTAGTGGTAGCAAAGCTGTCGGTTAATGTTGTAACAAAACATCACAGGCTTGTGATGCTAGCGATTATTATTAACTCTGGGTTATCCTGGGTTTTCTGTTTTGTTTCCTGAATCTGTGGAATACGATCATCTTAGGTCCAAATCCTATCAGAATGAGGGTTTTACATCACTTTGTTATCCAAATTATTTCTCATTATTTGTCCTTGAGCTTATTCCTCCTAATGTACCTTTACATTATTAGTCCAGTGATTCCTCATAATTCACCCTCTGATTTTGCAGCCACAGCCGGCTTCAATTATTCCTCAACATCCAGCCGCTGCCACGGTTAAGCTGAATTATTAAATGGAATTATGAAAGTATGATAATGACTGGGTTATCGTTCTTCACTCCCTCAGGATTGTGTGTGTGTGTGTGTGTCTATGTGTGTGTAAAATGTGCGTGTGTCTTGTAGTTTAATCCCTAAAATGCTGCACTCCTTATCTGTTTAACATACAGCCCAAAGGCTGAGCTTTTAACATCACAACCAGGCTGACGTGATACCACATCTGATAGAGGCTGGCAATATGTGTGTGTGTGTGTTATATGATTTGCACTATTTGTAAATGTGCACATGCTACTGAGATTATTCTGTAAACCTACAGAGGTGATGCTGTTCTTTTTCCTTGTTTCTGCAATATTTAAACTGGGAATTTAGCGTTAGTGTATTACACCTGATATGCATTATAATCTGTCTAACACTGGTGAGCCACTAATGCTAAGCTTCTTTTTCTTTTTTTAAATCCTTCTTTCATATTGAAGAATCCAGACAGAATAAAATCCTCTCAGATATGATGCAAACATATACATCCAAAAAATCTAAATAAATAGCATTTACTGCATATACTGATGAATTGTATACTGCATTATTTGGAGACAATCATCGTTTGGTTTACAGTCAGGTCATTCTGATGAGATGATGATGAAACCACCGAGTAGCTCTGTGTACAATGATACAGCAGATTGAACAGGTTGGGTATTCTCACCTGATTTTAATTGTCAATCGGTGTGAGCCGGTTCAAGCCATATTTCTACCTTAACTTCACAGCTGTTGTTCAAACCAGCTTCTTGTTTGTTTTTTCCCCTCCTGTCCTCAGAGCATCTGTTGTTTCTCCGCTTCTGTCAGTTCACAAGGCAACAGCTTTTAACTTTTCAGGTTTGTGTCTTGTCAAAGCGTGGATTCAAATGTAACTGGGCTGGGGGAGGTGAGTTGGAGAGAAAGCGCTCTGAACTATAACTGCTGAATGACTGCAACTCCAGCAGCTAGAGGGCGCTGTTCCCAAACAGAGCCAGCTCATTTTGTATCAGTGGAAGACAGAGAGACAGCATTAGTGCTGCGTGCAGCCATAGCTATCACAAGTCCTTGTTTTTGCATTTGTTCTTTATCTGTCACGCTTTAATCCTGCAGACACCGGCGGCAAAGAGAGAAAACGTGTCACCGTGACAACCCGGCTCTCCTCTTCCGCCGCTCTGCACATCGTGTTGTCATGTGTGAGTGTTAACAACAAGGCTGAAACAAGCAGGAGCAGCTGAGCATCCGCTTACGCTGCGCTGAGCATCGCTGCCGCCACCGTGTCAAGCCTGTGTGTGTATTTGTCTGTGTGTGAGTGTTGACACCGTGTTCTGATCCTGCGGCTCTCAAAAGTCGAGACATCCCATAATACCTTGTTATAATCCCTGGAGAGTTGCTATGACAACCATATGAGGCAGATCCTGAGGCAGATTGAGGCAGCTGCCTGATTGGAAGTGACATGAACAATGTGGGCCTCCCCCTCACCTGGCTGAGGGAAGGTGTGTTTGAGTGCTGTTGTGTGAGAGAGGAAATGTGTTTCTGTGCCTGTGTGTGTGTGTGTGTGTGTGTGGAAAGCTTTACCTTTAGAAGTGCATCCTGAAATATTACACTACATTGTAAGTATTATGTGCTTATTGAATAGGGTGTCTGTACAAACATCTTATTTTGACCTGTAGTGACCTCAGAGCTTTCTCTCTGGCAGGGGCGGTGCGCAGAGCGCAAAAGACTGAGAAGGCGCTGTGGCTGAAGGCAGCACTTTTAAAAGTAGTACGATCCCTTGTGGTGAGATATGTTACTTTCGTTTTGTTATGAGTGTGCATTGAAGTGACATTTATGAAACGGAAAGCTTTATATTTTATGCATATTAACTTTGGACCATTCAGCCGAGTGCACCGTGTTCAGCATGATGTTCATGCTGGCTAGATGTCCCAAACATCTCAGTTACGGTGGTCGGTTGCTAACAAAATGCACTGCTATTCTCAGCCATACAAACACATCCAAAATGCACAACATTAGCTGCAATAACTTACCAAATGGTAACTTGAACTTACTACTGATGACTTAAAAGAAAGTGGAACAAGAGACAAATTTGTCTTTTTATTTGTACCTTCTGGATTAAGACACTTGACTAAAAAAGAAAGCGCAGACCTCCACCATGGCTGAACATTTCCACAAAACCAGAAGAGGATCCAGATGTGTCTGTCTTAGAAACCATTCCATTTTGGGAGTGGTCTGGATCAGTATCACCACTGTGAGATAAATTTCTCTCTCCATAAATGCATAAAGATTTTGAATAAGTATGGTGACCCAATATCTTTAGGTTAAGGAGGCATACCACATGGCCTCCAGCTCCTGAGCAGCAGGTCCCCTGTTTGACCCCCAGTTGGTCAGAGCATGTGCTGCATAACATCCCCCCACTACTCTCTACCAAAGTTTCATGTCTCTCTACATTGTATGTATCAAATAAAGCTATAAATCGTGAAAAAAAATTAACATGCTTCAATCAACTCAAGAAAATTTCACAAAGTGATCCAGATCTGGTTCCTCTTCTGGTTTTAGGGGACATGTTCAGCCTTGGTGGAGGTCTGTGTTCTCTGGGTTCTTTCTAGTTTAGAGTGTGTTTGTTTTGTCACCGTGCTGCACTTCTGTGGTTGTCCATGTTGTTGCTTAGCTGCAGTATATACAAGACCATTTCTGCGTCTGTGTGTGTGTATGCATGCACACGTGCACGCTCGGCCTTTTCAGCAAAGAAGGAAGGTCGACATGTTGGCGGCAAATTGGCCTCATTAATCTCCCGCTTAATTGATTGTGAGAAGTTTGAGGATGACATTTTAAGAAAGCATGGCGGACGGGGCGCGGCGTGATTGATTTGGCTAAAATGCAGCGCTAATGAATGCCAGCCAGTCACTTAGGTGGTAGAGACCAGACACTAATTTCAGAGAGATTAGGCCAGAGAGGTTGATAACGCTTAATGAAGAGAGAGAGAGGGGGAACAGTCATTAAACAGGATGTAAAGCTCCATGTGTAGTCTCTTGTCTGTGTGTGTGCGTGTTTGTGTGAGTAAATGTGCAAATCTCGCATTTGTACAAACTTTATTAGTCATCAATCGAGACCTCACTGGGACAAACATAGACCTAGTGTCTCTGAGGCCTGGAGCTTGGTTTTATCTTTATCAGCCAGGAAATGAAGGTTTCAACAAGTGATGTCTGGTTTTTATTTTCAACAACCTTTTATCAAATCGACACCCAGTACCTTATCCTCTAATCACATCTGGATTCTGTCAAACTCATTAACCTGAATCACATATGACAGTGATTTCATCTCGTCTCCTGGAGCCAGTTGCACAAGTTGTTATAAACTTTAGCCTCATAACTAAAGCTTTAATTTCACTCCAGGACAGATACAGATACAAACATGTGAACCTGTGAACACACACTTGATGGCAACCTCCTGAAAGCAAGCTGAAGTGTTGTTTATTTGACTGAATAACAAAAGAGGGTTAAAAAAAAGGAAAGACAAAACCGTTTCTGTAACCACTACGACTTAATAGGACTAAGATCAGGTATGTCCCTGCAAGGGTCCATATGGACCCTATCTTACAATGTTTACTTATCTGGATCACTCCTAAATAGGACTGTGTATTGCCAGGAATCTGAAGATGCAATACATATCATGATACAGGGGTCACAATTCAATATATCACGATATATTGCAATGTTATTTGTTACATGATACATTGCATTTTTTGAAATCTAACTGCAGAACAACTACGATTTTTATAAAGAAAGACACAACAAGGTGCATACAGATTTAAGCAAAGAAATACTTTATACTTTAGGTAAACAAGTTACATATGACACAAAACACTTATTTGTTGAACTAAAAAAAATGAATAACATCTGCATGTCAGTAAAAATCATTACCTATTTCTAAGTAAGACCAAGAGCCACCTTTGGTAAAAAACAAAACAAAACATGAAATAAAATGTGAAAATTCCTTCATTATTTTTGTGTAATTCTGCTAACAAACAAACAGCATTCAGCGTTCAACCAAAAACATGACCTCCTTGGTGGAGGTAATAATGTAGTTAGCTGAATGAACTGTTACCACTGTAGAATGTGAGATCCTAGTCACACACAATTGTGTTAGTGGCTTTAGGTAGAGCAAATAAGCTCAGTTTTTCAACCATCGCTCACTGTTTTGGAAAGGCCAAGCAAAAGAAAGGAGAGAACAATCCATCCACTTTGAATATTGAAGATGTCACTTCAGAAAAGCCCTGGGTGCACTGCTTCCACATGTGAAACATCTAAAGCTTCACAGGATGTTTTTACACGTGTTACTAAACAAGACTCAACATGAACAGTAAATAAGACCACAGAAAATTAAGTTACTTTAATTTAATGAATGTAAATTCTTTAAAAAATATATTAATTTAATTTTATTGTCTTTGTCACAAGCAGATTCTGTGTTTTTTCACTGTTTTGTGCTAAGCTAGGCTAATAGCATCCTGGACCTGTACTGCACACGTAGCAGTGAACTGTCCATCCAACATGCCCTATCCATGTTCTCTGACACAGACAGACAAAGCTGGAGGGTGATATTGTCCCAACAAACCAGCGCACTGCTCCGCTCTGTCGGACGGGTCAAGAAGTTTGGTTGCTGCTGATGAAGTGAAAGTCTTGTTGTGTTTTCAGACTTCACAGAGCAGATTGGTCTTTGGTGTTTTTTAAAGACACCATGTGGTCTTTGAAGATGAAGAGGTGGCGGACAGACGGATACTAATTAAATAGAGGGTGGAGGGCTGGAATAAAGTAAACTGTGTGTGTCTGTGTGTTCATCCAATAAGTGTGAATAATAACAGAGTGATTGATGAAGAGAAAGATTGTGTGTGTGTGTGTGTGTGGAAAGTCAGGAATTTAGGAAAGAAGAAAGTTTGTGATTTTGAGCGTTCTTACCAACAAACAAGAAAGGGAGAGAGGGAACACAGACAGGACATGACAACTGGTCATGACATGAAGAGTGAGGACATTTTTGGACCTTTTGGAAAATTGAGACATTTTAGAAAGTTTGGACAGTTTCGTAAGTGGGAACATTTCCTTAAGAAAGTAAGAGAACTGTAAGAGACACTAAACTAGTGTGAAGTCCAGGTATTGACAGTTTGACTTTGCAGAGCAACCATTTTATTTGTATTCGTGCATAAACCTGTCAATTAGGGGAGAGGTTTGTTGAGGCGTGTGCGTAGCAGGGCTGCTGTGTCATACAGGAGTGTAGCTACAGTTCAACACACACACGCACAGTTAGAGTGACAGCAGCTGATCTGCCCCACCCTGCTTTAATAGATAAGTACAGCGACTGTTGTTCACATTTTATCGTCCATAACAGACACAGACACGTTCCTGCATCACTTTCTCGTGACTCAGATATGATGGAACACAACACAAACATACACATCTTTGATCAAAGTCATGTTTCTAAAACTCCAGGTTAAAATTAGCTGTGTTGTCAGACTGTAAACTGCACTTATCATTTATCAGCTACTCAGTCAACATTTTATTTCAGTCTTGTCTGTCTGTCTTTTTGCTTTGACTGTTGTAATAATAATAATAATAACAATAATAATTATTATTATTATCATCATCATCATCATAATAATGATCATTTTTATTTATAGAGCACTTTTCAAAATCGAAATTACAAAGCACTTGACATGGCTACAAAATAGAACACTGACTTTAAACCAATTAATCGAAACAGTTCCAAAACCAGTTCAGTGTAGGACAATACAAGAAAATACAAAAAAAATCTTTATTATTGCAAAACTACGGCAGCCAGGGTTTACTGGTGACAAGATGAATGAAAAAAACATGGTGTTTGGTATGGAGAGAATTAACAGCAGCAGCTGAATGAAGTGTCCTTCACCTGCAGCTGTTGAAACAAACTCCTCTCCGTAGTGTGTAAAACAGATGTAAGGTGCCCGCTCGTTGTCATGGCGATGAGAGGGGAAATTAAAGACGACAGCGACGCCGCGCAGACACAAACGCTGTTTCCCGTCAGCCCGTCAATCAAGCTGTCAGCTGACGAGTGTCACCGTAGGTAAAAAAAAAAATAGACACGGAGACGTGAGGGGACAGTGGGATGACAGGACGGATCCGCTGCCCCCGGTGGATTATGGGGGAATATTACTGTAGAGGTTTCTAAAGCAGGAAGTGGTAGAAAATGTCTGTGGCACCTGAAGGTGAGACAGGTAGACCGACAGGTTGTCAGGACAGATGAGAAGTGTTACAGTGAAATACAAAGTAATGCAGACAGACAGGGGTGAAGTCACTGAGGTTTAAAGGACCAGTCCTGTAAAAACTTTGTGAATAGGGACTGTGGAAAGAGCCTCTGCAGTGTCTGCTGGAATAACAGCAACAAAAGTTGCATCAGTCTCCCTGGCTCCTGAAAGTGACACTAAGAGTTTCAACGAACACAGTCACACCGGAGGTGATCCCAAGTGCTGGAGCATTGACCTCTGTATGGTCTTCATGTGGGGGTGAGAGAGCAGTGATCTATAAGGGGAAGAGGGGGCGACAGTAAAACATTCCATAGATCATAAATGTATATATGATTCCTTTGTGTTTGTGTTGGCTCATGGAGAGTTGTTAGCTAACAGTTGTTGCTAAACAGCATAAGAGCTCAACTTCAGATTCACAGCCACCATCCTCTGTAACTGGACTCAGTTCAGCCGCCCCGATCTGCTGTCAGGTTTTGTGATGTGACCAAATGGCATGCACATACCATCTCATCTTCACTTTAGTCAAATACAAGACACTTTAAATGAAGTGTAAATGGGAACTGAAATGCCTAAGGGGTGGTTCAAAATTGCCCTTGAATGTACAAATGTGACCTGGGAGAGACGTGCAGAAAGATAAGTCAGATAAGCAGCACGTACAACCTTGTCAATTTATGGAAGAAAAATTATTTAACGTGTGGAAGCACATATGAAATACCTCAGCAAGGCAGGCACATGTCAGAGGCAGTATTTCAGATATGTTTCACTCGATCACTCTCTGTGTCTGAGCATTGAACTGCAGGCCTTGAGATGAATTTTTAAGACCTGAATATTCAAAAGCGAGCGCATTAACTGCACACACACACATACACACCAAGCTGGTGCGGGCTTTTCAGGCGGGTTTCGCCAGCCTGCATGCTCAGATGACTCCAGAGGCCCAGGCATGACCCGGCGGCGGCAAGACTAAAGGTCACGGCAGTGAGTGTCGAGCCTTGCATCTTGATTACCCCCCCCCACACACACACACACTTCCTGTGAGGTCCGGCAGGTTCATTAGCAGTGGGAATAACTGCAGAGAGATGGACGAAGAGAAGGAGAGAGGGAAGAGGTCTGAACCAATAAACGAAGTGTCCAGAGAGTGAAAGATGGAGAAAAAAAGGGAAAGAGGAGTGCAGGGTCTCATTATTTATGCAGTCAATAGGCCGAGGTTTGTCTGCATCTCTAATTGTTTGATTTTATAGGCGGGACGGGCTCTTTAAACAAACACGCTCTTATGCTAATGGTGGCGCGACGGTGCCCTCCTGACAGTGTCTGGTGAGAGGGGTGGACTGGGGGATTATGGGAATTTTTTGAGGGGGGCAGGGGGGGGACAGGCGTCTGAAGCTGAATACCATTTGGATAATTAAAAATGACAGAGGAAATGGTTCACGCACGCACACACACACACACACACAAAATCAGCCACTTTGTCTTGACAGGTGGAGGGGAGATGAGGAAGAGGGGAAGGAGGGGAGGTTACTCCTGATTGCTGTCAATCAGACTGTCCGGTGGGAGGACCGCGGAGGCAGGCAGATCGCCGTGAACTTTGACCCCCTTTTCCTGGCCGACGTGATGCTGGTGTAAAAGAGAGAGAGGGAGGGAGAGAGAGTTAACAACCTTGAGAGACGGTCTGAATTTCAACAGCCTCAGGGTGAGAGAGAGAGGGGGAGAGAGAGAGCGAGTAGGAGAGGACGAGAGGTGGACTGAGGGATGGAAGAACACAGAATGATGGAGGGTGAAAGAGGGTTCGAGAGATCAGAGTAAGCAGCATGTTGTCCTGTCTCAGACGTCCTCACCCTGTGTGACATCATATCAATGTTCTTTTGAAATCGCTGTTACGTGTATGACATGAAATTGTGCACATGTAATGTGCTGATCAATCCATATCTCTGTTCTAACAACGCACTTTATTATATGTTGACTCATTATAACACCATTAATTAAAAGGGCAGATCCAATGAATAAGATACATGGCTGACCCCATAACCCATAGCACACAAATAATTACTCTGGAGCTACCTACTTAGCCTCTTTCAGCTCATTGTTGCAGCATTCACTGGGAGGTTTGTGTTTGCTGACCCAAGAAATGGTCCTTGTCTTTGTGTATCAGTGTGAAATCTGTAAAAACAATGTCTGCGTCCTTTCCACATGGAAACATGTGCTCAGATTTCGTCAGTTTAATATGGACGTGTTTTGATCAAATCCAGTAGTTCAGAGAGGAGGAAATACTTGTAGTGTGTGTGTGTGTGTGTGTGTGTGTGAGAAAGAGAGAGAGAGAGGGAAAGAGACACAGATCAGAGGAGGCAGTGGATCACTAGAGAGCCAAAGTGACAATTGAACAAACGGCAATAATGAAAAGACGATCAGATTATATCTCTGTCCCCCTGTCGCTTTGTTCTGTTTGTGTGTCTGTGTGTGCGTGCATGCGTGCATGTCTTCTTCCTGACTGTGTGTATGTGCATATTGCTTCTGTGTGTTATTGATGTGTGTTCCCTACACACCCACATCTATTTGTTCCTCCTCTAAGGTGTGTGTGTTACTGACGCTGATCTGAACAGGGAGTGTTGAGATGTAAAACTCTCCCTCCTCTCCAGATGCAGGATAGAGCGAATCCTCACCCCCTGCCAAATTAATCTCCTCACACACACGTTCCCCCATACACACACTGTCTCTTTCTCTCTCACACACACACACACGCGCAAGGAGTGAAAGCGGATTCTCAAGAATAATTTCATTATAAGGTTGTGAGCATGTGGATTAATGGTTTTACTGTCACAGAGACGACAGGGGATTTTTCTCTTTTCTTCTCTCGCTTTCTTTCTCTCCGAGATGCGTTTATTTCGTTGTTTCGTCTGCACTTCGTTTTTTTCTGTACTTTTTTCTTTCATCCTTTCATCCCCCTTTGCTGTGTTGTTGAGAAGCTTAGCCTCCTCTGGCTGTGCTGTTGTTTCTATCAGGTAGACAAAAAAAGAAACAGCTCTTGTGTAAAACTCTTATGATCGGAGTTTGCTTCAGTACATGTGTACAATACGAGTGATGATAATACAAGTATTATCAGCAAAATGTTCTTAGTATCAAAAGTACTTGCCCCCTGTTACTGATAGATTGTTACATTTTGCCATTGGAGCTGCTCCAGGTGGGCTGCCTTTTAAATACAGTTAACTAGTTTAGTTGAGCCCAGTGGTTCCAAACTCATGGCTCCATCCTCGCCAAAGGGCCGCCAGAAAAATCAGAGATGTCATGAGATGATTAATGAGAGAAAACAGTGCAGAAAAAGTGCTGCTAAATAAATCTGTTAGCATTTTCCTTTAAATCTAATTTGTTCTTTTGTGAAATACTGGATAGTATTTCACAAAAATGTAAAAAAAAATGTATATGAAAAGTAATAATATCTGTCAGATAAATGTAATAAAATAAAAAGTGCAACAATCCCCTCTGAAATAAAAAAGGATAAAATGAGATGAAAAGTAAAAGTACTTGAGACAGTACTTCCTCCTCTGTAAGACTCTTTGGTCATGGACAGTATTTCCCCTCTGAATTTAAGTGTTTTAGCAACTTGAGTTTAAGTGTAAAGATTTATTAATTCCAGGAATAGTTAGCATATATTTACAGTGCTTTAAAACATAATAATATAATAATACAATACTGATAATAATGATAATGTGGAGTGCTGTGCTTGTTCGTAGTCATTTCAATTTTTTGGTCGTACTATTCTATCTTTGTTCATGTGTTTCCACATCATTTGATTTACATCACGTCTTGTTTTGTCTGCTTTTTTGTTTTCATGTTCTGCGTCATGTTGTAACATAGTTTCACAGCATGTGTGATGTTCTCATGTTGTGTCATGAACCCCACTGAGGATCCCCAATCCGAGGTAGACAGAATGTGAAACATGTGTGCCACGTGTGTTCACTTTAACAAGTCTGCAGATGTGAGTGTGTGTGTGTGTGTGTGTGTGTGTGTGTGTGTGCGGCTGGCATGTCTCAGTCACCTGGCTCTGTCACCCTCCATAATAACTACAATCCAACAGAGAAATCTGTTCTAATCAAACAGGAAACACCTCCATGATTTTCTCTGTCGTTCTCCCTCTCTCGCTCTCTTGCTCACCTCATTCATTCCTAATGTTGTGCTTTCTCTCTCCCTCTCTCTCTCTCATCTCATGAAAATCTCCGTTTCTTTCTCTCTAATTTTCTGTGTGTGTGTGTGTGTGTGTGTGTGTGTGTGTGTGTGTGTGCGTGTGTGTGTGTCTGTGCTGTCAGTCAGGGAGGCGGCAGCAGCAGCTGGCAGGGCAGGCCCCAGAGGGATGGTAGGTAGGGAGGGGAAGGTTATGGCTTCACTCCCATCAATGATCTGTTTCCTGCCAGTGTGTTACTGTATGTGTGTTTCTTTGTGTGTGTGTGTGTGTGTGTGTTGTATGAAGTGAGTATTTTTTCTTTGTTTTTCTTCTTCGTATTTTGATTTGGTTTGCAGGTATGCAGATTCAGTTTATTATTATTATTATAAAAAATAAGCAAATATATTAAATTGTCCACAAAATGTAAAAAAACATGTATATGTACACTGTGCTATACAGTAAAAACAAAAGCAACTCTGTGACAGTTTTTTTAAAAAACATGTGTCATTCATCGAACAGTCTCTTCATTCACCTTACAGTTTGTTTCATCCTGCAAAGAGCCCCAGACGGGTGGGGTTTACTGCACCAGGAGTCGTTTGTGTCTCCTGCTGTCGGACTCTCCGCGGGCTCACAAACAACATAGCTTGTAGACTCCGGGTGCTGGATGCCTGTTGTAAAAACTGAGTCTCTTTAAATTTTTACCCCGAGAGTTAGCGGTGTATCAAACATAACCTCTCACTCCACCACTGCCTCTGCTGCTGCTGGAGCTGTTTGTTTTCCACTCCAGTACGTGCCTCAGCACTAAATCAGCTGGTTAGAGAGGAGAGGAGGGGAAACTGAAGCAGCCTCCATGCAGCTTTTGTGCCCGTGTCTTATTGTGATGTGACACTTGCATGCATACCTGTGATTTTGTATGTGTAGGTGCACTTGTACACGCTTTTACGTTTGTGTGCCTGTGTGCATCAAACTCCATGTATCTCAAGGATTTATTTAGTCCAATGGGAGCTGCATGTCCAAAAATGAGGAATTGAAAGCAATAAAGAGACCCTGAAACAAGAGGAAAAGAATCAAAGTAATGAGATTTAAGAAAAAAAATAATTTTCAATGTGGGAGCACTTTATCTGAAGAAAAATATCCAGAGAAATCATTAATGGGGAGGAAACAGACAGAGCTGCTACTTTCACTGCTGGTTTATGGATTAATACTGCAGCACACACACACACACACACACACACACGCATACACACACAGAGAAAAACACTGCACATCAATGCTAGTCCATTTGTTAAACTGCAAACAGGATATGGATGAAAAGAGAGAGAGAGAAGGTCAAGCAGGACACAGGTTTTAGCTGCTGTCTAAGTGGACAAAGTAAAGATCTCATTGGTTGGTTGAAATATCTTTAAGCAAATCTGTGGTCATCCTCCAGTTTCACAATGGAGGTGGTGGTGATATATCTGTAAGGCCTGCAGTAATGAGGTTGAAAAGGTCGGCTACTTAAAAATATACAATTTTTTCTTTTTCATTTGGGGAGGGAGATGTTCAGATGGACTGCAGTCTCATGTTAGTGTGTTATGTGTGGAGTTGTCTGGACCAATGACTGTAGACATTATGAACTTTCTCCTTTTCACAAAAGTGAAAACTATCCAAAATATCCTGGGTACAGGCACTGTCATATTGAGGTGGTGATGTCATCAGAATCTGTGCTGTACTGATCAGGGTGTGGAGTTAGTCTTAGCTGTCACTCATGACTTCTTACTGCATTTTTATAGCTAAGAATTAAGCAAATGGACAGAAACCATCTTTTGAAAAAAATATATATATATTTGGCATGTACAGTACATTCTGTATGATTTTAAGTTTGGTCAATGCTCCATTTGCTAACATGGAGGGGGTGACATTTATGACCTATACTGCATACAGCCAGCTGGGGCAATCAAGATGTTTTGGGGATCTGCATGCCATCCATCTTTATATGAAGTCATTGATCCGGAAGTGGTTAGCTTAGTTTAGTTTAGCATAAAGACCAGACGCAGGGGCTAACTGTTAACTTTGAGATACAGCACTGGGAACGTGAAAGTTACATCGGATTTATGAGTAACGTATGTCTGGTTTTAAAAAGGTTGCTAGGTGAGGCAATTTTTTCGAGTGTGTTAATGTGTGTGTTTGTGTGAGTCCATTGACCTTCCTTCATCTCCCTGTGAGCAGGACAAATATTTAAAATAGATGTCATGGAACGCCCCAACATATTGTGTGAGTGTGTGTGTTTCGGTCGTTGATTTTCCTCCCACCACCCTCTATTGTTGTTACTCCCTTTCTCTCTTCCTCCAACAGTGGCTAATAATAATGCATGAAGGCGGTCACACCAAATGAAGACAAATGCCGTTCAAGTGCTTTGGAATCATAATCTCTCTCTCTCTCTCTCTCTCTCTCTCTCTCTCGTTCTTTCTCCCCCTTCTTCCCCATCATCATGCTGTCCCTCCCATTGCCTCTGTTCTCACCATCGTCATCTCTGTTCAGCTATGAGGAGAGGGATGTCTTTATATACAGTATAAATATATAATTCACATTGATAGTTTCAACTTATGTGATCATAGTTTTGTCACAAAGGGAAAAAATTAAATTAAATAAAAGAAAATGTGTTGCAGGTTATTGTTGCTCTGCTATTAACTTCATCTTCCGAACCTTGAGCCTCTCAAAATCAAATACTTTTTGAGTATTTTTTTTGCCAGTGTTTAAGGTAGTATAACGATTATATGTTGAACAGTCCTTTTTCCTTTGAAAATAAAATGTAAAAGCTTTTTGAACTCCACCTAATTTGTTATCACTGGTTATGTCCCAATCATATCTTTTATTAGTAGAAGTACTTTTCTTATTACTGAGTATTGTCAGATAGAGTCTGATTTAATGGTTACTTTCACTTCACTAATATAATATAACATATGGTATAGCATGCTGTAACATTTATGTCTGGAGGATCTAGATCACCTGTGACAGGAAAGATTCATATTGCCTAAAACAAATTTTAGATCAGGATATGTTTTATCCAGTAATACACATGCAGAGTTATGGTTAACCTGTCAAATACTACAAAAGCGGCTGTTGTCCTACTCTGTCCAATGGTAGTCAAAGGTTCTCTGGGACAAAATTCTGATTGTAACACATGACTTTTTTGCCCCAAAGTTGATTACGAGACTTCATTCTTGACCTTGGAAATAACAACTGACAAAAAAGGTCCTTTGAGGTCCATTTAGCAGCTGTTTGAGACATTTTGCTTTATACCACATGATCTGCAAATGTTTCCAATTGAATATCATGATGTGAATTATCTTATATGAGGTTTGTCAGATATTTTGAAAAACAACAATGAATTCTGAAGCTGTAATTAGTTCAGGTTTGGAAAAGACTTCGGTCATGGTTTCCACATCCACCATTGGTTGGATATGGAATTGAAGGATCATGTGGTGTGTGTGTGGTCTAGTGTTAAAAAAACAGTGAATGAACCCCCAAGAAATTGTGCAAGATAAAATAGGGATTGACAAAAATCTTCATTAAACTGTAAAGCACTAATGATCATTTGCTTGTATTTTGCAAATGATGAATCATGATTGCAGCGACTTCCAGCCATTAAACGAGAGCTCTCTCTCTCTGCGTGTGCCACCATAATAAAAACCATTTCCCGCCACCACAAATTAACAAATACATGGCTGAATGGTAATGTTCACACCATAACTGCGGGGATAATTGATTAAATGAGCATTGTAATTACATTTTCTCTTCCTAATATTGAAGATGTTATCAGTGTATCTTTTATCATTAAGTTAATCAGGAACTAAGACAACATTAAAGAGAATGAGCAAGCACGTGATTAGCTGGAGAGAGAGAGAGGAACCCGCTGAGTGAATGTTTTATTAAGTCTTTATGGTTCTTGAGCCCTAAAGCATAATTCTTATTTCTTTTAACTCTGTGTGTGTGTGTGTGTGTGTGTGTGTGTGTGTGTGTGTATGTGTGTATCGTAGTTGCGTTTGTTAGCTGCATATGTGTACAGTATGTTCATTCATGCAATGCTAAAGATGTGAAAGGAAGTGTGGCAGTTTCTGTCCATTGACAAGATTCCCCCTAGTGGTGAGATCGAGATATAACAATAAGTCAAAGTCAAAGTCAGCTTTATTGTCAGTTATGCTACACATACAAGACATACAGCACAGTTGAAATTAGAGTCCTCTCGGACCCACGGTGCAAGTAAAAAGTATAAAGAAATGTAAAAATATAAATAAAGTGTCAACAGAGGACTTACAAAGACAGTGTAGTACAAAATACAGTGGTACTTGTAGTGCAATGAATCATGACAGTACATGACAGTTAAGGCAGTAAACAGTAAACAGTGCAAATAGGCAAAAGAGGTCCCTGGTTAGGTCCTTGAGTGGGAGGGGACATAAAGTGGCTGGTGCAGAGGTGGACAGTCCGTATGGTGGGGGTGTGGTGTCAGATATTGAGAGGAAGGCCAGGCAGGGTTATGAGGGGTGGGGGCAGGGAGGGTGTTGAGCCTCCTGACAGCCTGGTGGATGAAGCTGTCCTTCATCCTGCTGGTTCTGGTTCTGGAGACTCATCCTCCTGATGGAAGCAGGCTGAAGAGGCAGTGGGATGGGTGGGGTCACCTGCAATCCTGAGGGCTTTGTGGGTGAGGCGGGTGTTGTAAATGTCCAGAATGGAGGGGAGAGTGGCACCAATGATCTTCTCAGCTGCCGTTTAGACAGAGATTGTTGTCTTTGCACCACATGGCCAATCCGCTCACCTCATTCCTGTAGGTGGTCTCGTCATCATTGTTAAAGAGACCTACTACAGACATATCGTCCGCAAACTTGATAGAGATGTAGGAGCTCTCCTTCGGCATGCAGTTGTGGGTCAGCAGGGTGAAGAGGAGGGGGCTCAGCACACATCCTTGGGGGGGCCCTGTGTCCAAGGTGATTGTGCTGGAGGTGTTGCTGCCAGCCCGTACCGACTGCGGTCTCCCTGTCAGGAAGTCCAGTAGCCAGTTGCACATGGAAGTACTCAGCCCCAACTGGTCCAGTTTCTGTATGAGCTGTTGGGGGAAGATTGTATTGAATGCTGAGCTGAAGTCAATGAACAGTCTTTGGTCTCCAGGTGTGTGAGGGCTGAGTGGAGGGCAGTGGAGATGGCATCATCATTTGAGCGGCTGGACCAATATGCAAAGGCATGTGGGGACAACAGCCTGGCTCAGTGTGGTGTTGAAGATGTCAGTAAAGACATCTGTGATTTCCCCAGCACAGTCCTTAAGGACACGTCCAGGAATGTTGTCAGGACCTTGGGCATGGACATTGGTCCTTCTGAGGGATCTCCTCATGCTGTCTGGGAAAGCATCAACACCTGGCTGCCAGGAGGAGGTGGAATCTTCTGTGCCAGGGTCCTGTTGTCAGCCTCAAAGCGAGCAAAGAAGTCGTTCAGCTGGTTAAGCGGAGAGGTGGAGTTGTCACAGGTCTGTGGTGGGGGGTTGTTACTGCTGTTATCCAGTTGCAGTAGCAGCTGTAGAAGACATCATAGGTTATTATTTCCTTATAGGGACAACAGCACTGCTAGCAGTGGCCTCGTGTGTGTAGTATAGTAGTACATTAACATAGCATTTTCTAATACTGTAGGGGAAGCACTAGAAAAGTTTTGAATTACGTCATGCTCCTTTTCAAGCATCAGCATGGGTTCCCTTATTTTTAATTATTTAATGCATTTTGACATGTCTGCTGATGTGTTCTGTTTTTTGTGTTTGTATAGTTAATCTTGTCTTTGATATGTGTGAAATAAATACAGAGCTCTGCTAAGATCACTTATTTATAACTCCACAGCCGCAGATTATTTTCTGCTTTTGAAACTTGCCGTCTTCAGTCCTACTCCTCATTGACTCATGTGACATCACTTGACATTTGTCCAGACCTCACACACCTTCCTCTACAACCTTTTTACAATCCACACATGTAGTAACCACATTACTGCAAACAGATGTTGACGTGTAAAATCAGTGAAGTTTAATAGAGTAAAAGAGTTAAATAGAGCTGCAGCACAGTGAGTCAGTGTTGTGGCTTGTGTGTCCTGGTGACCAACTGAAGAAATGCCACAAAACAAAAATCCTCCTCCTGCTCCTGTCATTTATGTGGTTCTCTGTTGCAACTACTGTGTGCTAGTTTCGTTAAAATTAATTTCATACTGAAAATACTGCATCAGCTAAAACAATAAAGATCTTAAACACTAGTTTTTGACACAGGACTGCTGCTGAAGATGAGGCCTGATGATCAGGTGCTGAATCACCTTCAGGCCCTTGTCATATGTGATTTAGTAGTGGATAGTCCCAAGCAAAATTACAGTTGATCACATTACTATAAAAAAGAATGGATGGTCCCTTTACCCAGTTGGTAACCCAGCTTTGCCTGTAGCTCACGAAGCACGTCATCATGCACTCTGTTCAAAGAGACATTTGATAAAAATATGCAGAACAAACCTCAAGGTGCAGAGATGTCATTATTTTGGCTTCAAATCTGATCTAAACTTCAAATGAATTGATTCCAATTCATAAATTTATCCAGTGAGTTTTGTAAAGCTCAGCCTCTTTTTTGCCTGACCATTAGCTGCACAGCAAACTGAATCTAAAGCATCTGATACAATAACCTCTGTGATTTTGAGTTAATTTCCATCCTATGTTCCGGATTTTGAAATCTGTGATTTTTTAATTTGTGAGGTCAAACTGCTTCACACCAGTGTCTCATTGTTTGTGCTGATGACTCTACTCAAGAGTCAGAGAGTCCACGTCTACGTGAGAAATAACAGGACTGTTGCTGTAAGCACAGAAAAGAAGTTTATGCTCAGACAAGACAAACCCAGTGCGTGGAAGAGAGGCACCCGGGATCCTGACGTGTGTGCATCTGCTCTGTGTCGTGTGTCTGTATTTTGGAAGGGTACCCTGAGGTTAAACTGCAGAGAAACAGCATCCATCTGGAGAGCATTAAAAGAGATTTATCAACACTCCTGCCCTTGAATCATACAACATATTATGTGTGTGTGTGTGTGTGTGATTGCCCACGCCCAATCGTTTGTCGCCAGGAAGTCACCACATCTCATCTCCATGGCAACAGATCAGCGGTCTGTCATAGAGCAACATACCGCAGGCACATGACCCGTAAAAATAGAATAAAATATCATAGAATGGTAGAGCTTGACTGTTCATTCTCAACCTAGGAAACAGTGGTTGATAAAACAATCTCATGGTCCACTCACTTGACACTTCCAACCATATCCAAAGGTCTTCATCAACAGGTCACGAAACCACAGATGTCTAAACTTTTTTTTAGTTTTTTCTGTGAGCACTTGACAGTTTAATTCCTGGAATGTCGGTTCTTACAGTTGATACAGTTCAAAAACTCCACAACAATCAGCCTTGAGCTGAGATTTCTGTCAGGCTCCAGAACGAACTGTCAAGCACAACTTTTCAGACCTATAGAGATGTGGTTGAAAGCTTCAAAAAGAAAGGATGTTAAACAATACTATAAGGGGACCTCGAGTGGTGACCACTTTGTCAAATCCAACACAAATGTGGAAACTCAACCCCAATGAAAAAGTATAGTGGGGGGACTGTGGGGAAGTTCATGTGCAGAACTTCAGTGAAAGCTATGGCATGAAAGCTGTGCCTTCAGGATTTGTTTTGCAGCCTTTGGATGAGTCTTGATAGTCAGCCGGGAGTTGAGCAAATCAAAGGATTCCTTATTTTCTGACTGCACTTCCACCAGCATCATATTAGACAGATATTATTTTCTCTTTATTGGGGGAATGTTTTTAACATCTGCACTGTACATCTGTGACTGGACAGTGCAATACACACCAATCAGACAGAGAGGGAGAGAGAGAGAGAGAGAGCTGCGGTCAGTACAGGATTCCAAGTCTTTACTGGATTGGGACCTCTCTAACCTACACACACACACCTCTTCAGGGAATTAAAGTGATATTGAGCTCTGAGCAATAACTGGAAGAGTGGAATTATTACTTCAGGGCTGTCACTGTGTGTGTGTGTGTGTGTGTGTGTGTTGGTCACCTGTCCACATGTCGATTGTTGCTTTTGATTAAAAAGGTGAAGTGGCGACAGCTTAGAGTGTCTGCAATATCACACTGATGCTGTTATCTCTACCTCTGTCCAACTGTCTTGCTTTCAAACAAACTGTACCTCCAACATGAATAACAATATCAATGTAGCCCTATCTCTCAATCACAACAATTAAAGTTTCAGTAAAATTGGAACCCTCCTCTTTTTTGAGTGTTGAAATCTAAATTATTAAAACAAATTTCAAGTCCAAAAGAGAATAAAACTTTGTGGAAGCAGCAGGTCCTGAAGACTGATGCATAGAGGTCATGTAGATACAGTGTGCCTTCAAAAACCATCATGCTGTTGGAAAGTGAATCTGTCTTATGATTTTACAGTGCAACGGCTCAGGCTTGGTCAGGTTGAGGTATTGGGAAAAATATCTCAGTCTTTGTTCAAATGACCATTGCTTTTCCATCCATCACTGCAGGCACTCGAGGGCTCTGTCACTCGCATTCCACCCACTCGCGTTTTTTCACCTTATGTTAATCAAATACATGTTTGATAATTCACATTGGTTATAATAATAAAAATGCCAAGTGTACTGAAAAAAAATCTTCCTCTAACCCCCCTATAGCGAGGGGTGGTGTGTGTCATCCTCAAACTCAGGTTCTCTGCCAGAGTTCGATGCAGAATCTTAGCTATTCTTAAGGCTGTGCTGCTGTAATTTAACTGGAATCTGCTGGAGCCACTCTCCCAGTCTGGGGCAGCACCGCCTAATGCTTCCAATACTACAGGAATCACATAGTTAAGTTATACAAAATAAAGCAGAATTAAGTGGAGGATACCTCTATTTTTCACTCCCTTCCTCTCTTTCTTTCTGCTGCTATGTACTGATTTCTCTCTCTCTTTCAAATATTGACATGTGTTGACCTTTCTGAACCCTCCTCCTCCTCCTCTCTCTTCAACTCCTCCGTCCTCCCATCTCTCTCTCTCGCCTCTCAACTCTCTATCCAAACCTCCACCCCCTCTTCCTTTCTTACTCATTCCTATATTGACATGTTGACCTTTCTGCACTTTCCTCTTCCTATTTTCCCCCATCTTTCCATTTGTCTCTCTCTCTTCTTCTTCTCTCCCTACCTCGCTCACCCCTCACCTCTCTGTCCAACCCTGATGTTTTTCCTCCTCCTTCCTCTCCCTCACTCTCTCCATCCTTCCACCTTCTCTCTTCCTCTCCCTTGCTCTCTCCATTCTTCCACCTTCTCTCTTTCTCTTTCTCGCTCTCTCTCTCTCTGTGGTGTGTTGCCATCCCTGATCACTCTCCCTCTCCTCTCTCTCCCTGGAGCCCCCCCTTCTCCTCCACCTCCTGGCTATTGATTGGCTCATTTGATAGTTCTATCACCAATCAGCATGAAGTTGACCTTTTGGACTTGGCAATGATAGCAAGACATTCTGTGTGTGTGTGTGTGTGTATTTGTCCTTATGAGGATGTGTATGCATTTGTGTGTGTGTGTGTGCGTGTGTTGACCTTTGCCTGCATAATGTCAGCCTGACTCTCGATGTTGCTCATCAGTACATTTGTTGGACAGGAAGCAGTTCAGCTCTTTAACAGGAAGTTCGACTGACAGCGAGCGCAACCGTGTGACCTGACTGGACCTTACAAAGTTTACAGCATTCAGACCCTCAGAACATCAGGCCTCATGAAAGAAAACCCAATAGAAATAGACTTGTTGTTTTTTAAAAAATAATTTTTAGATTCAGATTCAGATTTAGAAAACTTTATTTATCCCCCAGGGCAATTGACAGGGCAAAGAGCGGCACATTTCGGGAGCGGGAAATATTATAAGTACAAAGAAGGAAGGAATCAGTAGCAGGGTGAGTCAGAAAGTCATTAGATATAAATTGCTAATTTTCCTCTCTGCTGCTTTGTCAGAAGAAGAACTTCAGGTTCCTCAATACATATTACTTATTTTTATGTTTATGAACATTTCTTGTGAATAAAACTTGCCACAAATTGAGCAGAGAAAGAAGTACTATAAAACAATTTAGAAGTGTTTTTTGGTTTAAGATATGATTATCATGTCCTACATATATATTATACTGGATATATATGTTCTTTATTTATTATATATTTATTTTTGCCGGAGGCCCATTATTTGTTACAAACAGGTAAAGTTAATGTAAAAAAAGTTTACAGTCCATAACCAGTTAAAACTCAGCCCTGAATTATTGGAAAATTAGTTATATTCTGAGCCAAACCTAAATTAGAAGAATATTTATTTTTATAAAAGCTTATCATCACTTGGCAGGAGTCCAGTACACCAGCCTGCTTTCCAAAAAAAGAAGCAGGTGATGAAAATAAAAGTGGACAAATATTGTGTTTACTGGAGCAGGGGGAGGCAGGTTTTATTGTCCCCTTGTGGCTGAGGATCTGCTGCTCCAGTTGTTCCAGTTGTTGTTAATGTGTGGACTGGGAGCAAAGCTGGGAACTAAATGAGTGAACTGTGCCTTTTAAAACCCACAGGGTCAGACTGTAAACAGCCATATGCTGGATAAAAAGCACACACACATACACAACCTCACAAAATACAAATGCATTGAAATACATTATTTAGTTGTGTTTATGATTTAATTCTTACACCTCGGGGCTTGTTTAAAAAACTTGATGTGTTTCCACCATTTTCTCTCATTCAGGCTACTAGGAATTCAAAGATAGTAGATATGTAAATTTTAGAATGAATTCCAAAGCTAATTCATATTTGATTAAAATTATATCAAATCCTTGTGCGAATCCTGAGGTGCCAGTAAAGCACTCCTCCAGTCTTTAGAGGCAATATGTTTTCAACATTTTTATGTATAATGATAACATGGTAACACTTACACATGTCAATACATGCAGGAACACAGCAGAGGTGTGTTGTGTTTCTGTTATACTGTAAAAGCCAGTTATGATGAGGCAACAAAAGTACTTTGGTATGCCAAAAAACTTGCTGCCACAACCGCAAACTTTGATAAAGTAACACTTTCTCTCACACTTGTAGTCACTTTTTAAATCTTCAATGCAGACAACAGAATAAAACAGGTGCTTAAGTTGCAGGATAATCTCTAAGTTTAGTAAAGCTTTTGTTGCCCTGAGCTGATATTATATAGCGAGAGCAGGAAAAAGAAAAAGTAAAACAGTATATATTAGTGCTATGATCAGTAACAACTCTTTGATATTTCCCAGAGCTGCTAAATTATATTTTCCTTATCATGTTGATAAAAAAGCATTATGTTTCCTTCAAAACTGTGGAAAACTGGTATAGCAGCATGTTAATGTTCAGAGGTTTTGATGTTTGTTGTTCCGAAGTCATACTTGAGTATAATGTTCAATTGTTCACATACTTTATACATAGTGTATATATTTTTTCTTTTCTTACAATAGTTTTCTTTGTCTTTTTCTCTGCTACTTTTTAATCACTCTTCCCTCCCTCCCCCCTTTCTGTTTGTTTCATGATTTCTTTATATGTCTATACAAACACACACACACACACACACACACATATATTTCACCCTGTCCCCCATTTTTTGTCCTTTTTACAATTCATTTGTTCTCTTTCTCTCTCTGACACACACACACATGCACACAGTCTGTTTTTTCCATTTGTCATTAAGAGGCAGAGAGCTAGACAGTAACATTTAAACTGCCCGTTCTGAATGGTTAAAAGATGGCCTTTTCTTTGTGTGTGTGTGTGTGTGTGTGTGTGCTTGCGTGCTTGTGCGTGTGTGTGTGAGGGCGATCGATGCAGTAATCTGCAGAAGGTGGAAAGCAGAGGGAGCGAGCCATTCAGCAGCACTCACTAATCAATTGCAATTCTTTCTTTTACTGTCTGATCACCCAGATTTAGACATTTGTGTGTGTGTGTGTGTGTGTGTGTGTGTGTGTGTGTGTGGGGTGTCGTTAATTCTTGCTTTTACTGTCTTCTGTAGTTTAACATTTAGTTCTATCTGTGTGCCTCTCAGTGTGTCTGTGTATGTCTTCTACTCTTCATAGATTTCTTTAAGTGTGGTGTGTGGGTATGTGTGTGTGTGTGTCCACCACAGGAACATGGGGTCATTCAGTCTAGAGGGTGCAGCCTCTGGGGAGCAGGGTGGGATGAGCAGTTGCTGTTGAGATTAAACAACTGGACAACCTTCTTCAGGCTTTGCTGTTAACAAAGCAAAAAATGAATACATCACTTACCATTATGTGAAAACAAGATGAACTTTTTTCTCTCTTAACTTCCACACTTCCCTTTTTACTGCACCTATATATTTTGTGTTCTCCTTGTAGTTTAGTTAGGTCAGAAAATAACAGATTCAGTGTTTCCCACCTTAACCCCCATTTACATACTGACCACATCATATGGAAGACTAGCCAGTCTCCAGCTTCACCTCAAAATTAAGCGTTGGATTTCATTCTCAACTTCAAAAATCATGATTTGGCAAAAGTTTTCCCAGCTCCAGGTCCACATTAACAAGATTCACCCACAGCTTTCGAGTGTATCACAATGTTTTTGATTGGTTGTAAACTTTTCTACCTAATTTGATCAATTATTGGGTAGATTCAGCACAAGCAATTTCATGTCATATCTCTACAACTTTCAGACATCACATTTCAAAGATCATTTCATCAATTACTGATTGAAGAGGAATCCATAACAAGTCTAAAATCCCATTAAGACACCTTAAGCATAACATTTTGAACACACACTTAAATGGATGTTACTTGCAGGTGGAATCTTATTTTTTGGTTGTTTTTGTTCAGCACCTTCAGTTTCTCTGTGCCACAGTCTGAAGCTTTCATACAGTTACATTCTGCTTAACAGAACAAAACATTTCATTATGACAGAGGACTGAGAGACAGGAGGCGCGCACACACACACGTACTGACACACACTAACCTCCCACCTCAGCTGCCAAACACACAAGACACACACACAATAAAATAAATAAATGTACAATCAAAATTGCAATTACCTGCAGAATTTGTGAAGGGTAAACAAATCTGTGCCTCCCAAGCCCCCAACCCCTCTACTTCTCCTCACGCACACACACACACACACACACACACACACACACACAAATGCAGAGAGTGGCGTTAGCGTTCTAGTTAGCATGCTGAAATGAATACAGTTAGATCCAAAGCAATTTCCTTTTATTTATCTTAGCAGCCGCGCATAAATAAAGGCAAGGGCATCCAGGCAATTAGCATAATTACTATGAGGCGGTCAGACCCTCTGTGATTTCATAAAGAGACACACGCACACACACACACACACACACACACACACACACACACACACACACACACACACAAACAGTCTGCCACCACAGGGTGTGTGTGTGAGAGAGAAAGAGAAGAGAAGAAGATATAGAGACAATGACTGAGTGTGTGTGTGTGTGTGTGAGCATGTTTGCGTGCTGTTTTCTTAATGTGTGTGGGTATGTGTGTGTTGCTACGTGACTTTTGTTTTTGCTTATTTTCTGTAATGTCTATTTGTTCCACCTTTTGTGTGTTTTCTACATGTTTGTATTGTTCATTTTTATTTTCTGTGTGTGTGTGTGTGGGAGGGAATTGTCCTTGATCTGTCTGCATTGCACACGCCCACACACACAAAGCAATGCAAGTCACACGTATTAACCACACATGACACACAACACACACCCGACCAACCTAAAGTCCCACTGTGTCTGTGTGTGTTATTAATATGCAAATACAAGTGAAAAACAACAAGGGGAATGAAAAACAATATCCCAGCAAACAGGCTGAGGTCAGCTGGTGCTGGATCTGCTGGTTTCACTGGTGCTTCTTTTGGTTCCAGTGTTTCCATTAGATCTTTCAGGGCCTGTATTCATGCATAATGTGATGAAAAGTTTTGATTTGAAAACATTTTGATCAGAAAACATTGGCTGTTGGTTTCAGGGTGATTGAATGCTCTGTAGAAGCAGGCCTGGTTCAGGCTTGGAACAGCCTCAGATATGGCTCAGGTGTGGTTTGGATAAGACTGAGGTTTGGTCCAGATCAGTCTCAGGGTCTGGACAGGCTTAGACCTGCTCAGATGAGCAGATGAGGCACAGATTGGCTCTTACATCTTTGATCAAGTGTGAACCAGGCTCAGTTGAGCCCACATAGGCCTTGTCTGTCCCTTGATCTGCCTGCCTTTTGTTAACAAGGGTGTTATATCTGAACCCAGATCATAGCCTGATGCAGTCGGATCTTGGTTCAGGTTTGGTTCCGATCTGATCTGAAGTCATCGGGTTTCTACTAGATATTTTGTCCTTTGTTGTAACTGCCTTCTTTACATTAAGAGCTGCACACCTGAATGGAGATCAGTGTCAGTTTTGAATTGGATCTTAGCTTGTGTTTGATTGAGTTCTGCCTTGACTAAGGTTTAGGCTTGAACTTGGCTTGGATTTGGCTCTGGCCTGCCTTCAATGGGGCTTCAATCAGAGCAGACATTTACCTCAGCCAAGGAGGCTGTTTTGATCCATGTCTGTTGGTTTCTTTCTTTATGTGTTTATCAGTAGGATTATGTAGCAATGTACCATATTGCTTAGCGGAGCGGTTGTTACACTTTGGTGCAAGTCCATTAGTTTCTCTGGAAATAATGTTTGGATCTTTATTTTAAAAAATGTGACATACTGATGGTGTTGAGATTTATGAGACTACTTCCCTTTTCGTTTGATTTTCCTATTATGAGAACCAAACACAGGGTAGGATTGTTTGGCCTTGGCAGAGGTGTGTACTTTACTGTTTGCCATTGTATTTTAATTGTGTACTGCAAAATACACACCTTCTCTAACAGATATGCAGTAATCCCAAACCCACTTTGCTGCAAACCAAAGCAGCTGTTCTCTTTCTATCTCCACGTAACCAAATTTAAAGTTGTAGGAATTACAAGTGGAGGTCTCATCTTTTGGCTCATCAGTGATAAACTGGGTGTTTTCCTTTAATGGGAAGGTTTTTATAAAGGCTGTCTCTCCTGCAGAAAGCGTCAGTTTTTGAGTCTTGAATGTTGTTTTGCAAGTGTTACACCAACCTTTGTGCATCTTACAACCTTTCACTGACCTTTCCAGACACTTCCGACAAACAAACATGCAGCAATGAACAACAGTGTGGTGCGAGTCCCGGCCAGAGTCGCTGCTCTAATAATCTGAGGCCTGTTTAACCTCCAGGAGGCAACACGGGACTTAATGAAGCAATCAGCAAGGTTATGTTTGTTTACAGCACAGCCTATGTCTGCGTAGCGTTTGTGTGTGTGAGTGAGTGAGAAAGACAGTGTTTACATCAGCGTCATATCAGCATAATTTACACACATATATTCGCCTCCACCTTTCAACTCGCTTTCCAATTCCAATTAATCCATTTTAATCCCTCTGAAACAGGCAGATTTGCCTCCTTTCACCTGGAGCTTCTTGTCGCTAAACCTGGACCTTAATCAGACAAGATGGTAAAACTGTAAAAAAGAAAACACACACACACACGTGATTATCTCCGCATCTCAGCCTTTTCCACAGTTATGTTGTATTCCTGTGAAATAATCCATGACCTACTGAGGCTGAGTGGTTGTGTCACAGTATTCCAAGAAACCTCAGGAGACTCAATATATGGAAGATTAGCTGGCAAATAGCACATTTACCAAAGTTGTAGAAGACAGTTTATCATCAGCAACGTTTCCCCAGTATCTTCCAAACCTCTTTCACAATGTAGTGACCCAGTATCTCCCTCACAGATGCTTTGCCTCTTCACAGATTCTTATTCATTTAGGTTTGTCCAACTGTCAGGTGTTAGTACTTCTTCACATTTGAAATTTGAAATAAGGATTCCCAGTCTGTTTTACAACAACATTAATGTCCTTTCAAATTGGCCAAGATGTTCTCCTTTTAAGTCTCTGAACACACTGGAATTTAAAGAGCATTTTTCTTTTCAGCGCAGGTCTGACACACATATAACAATCCCATACACTGCTCCAACATGAAAACAGGTGACTGGTGTTAATGTGGTGGCCGAGCCACACACACGCACACAGAATGAGCCAGGGTGTGCGTTAATGACGAACCCAGCGTGGATGGACATTGATGAGGCTCTGACGATTAACATCTCATCAGCATTTCATTAGCTCAGAGGACGGACTAAATGGACACAGGCAGGGAACAGCAGCACACACACGGTGGTAAGCTTCAGTTTAACTACAAAGGCACGAGAGGTGAAAGGTCAACACCGGGCAGCAGTGTGTCTGTTTACATGTTTGAAATGTGACAAAAAAAGAGGGAAACCCGTGAAGATCAAAACAAATGCTGAATTTTAGTTGACTGTCACACATTCTTCATTCATAACAGTGTGTCATTACAACTGTCAGATTCAAACACTGAGCTTCAGTCTCCTCACACAGCCAGTCAATACTGTTTGCCTGCAAATGTTGCTTTTTTCCACTCATTTCATATCTCGCCTCCTCTCTCTCTACATAAACAAGACAGCAATTAACGCTCATAATAGAGATCATACATATACAGTATATTCATAGTGTCACAGAAATGCAGACCTGGTGTATCAGCAGCAACAGTAGGGAACCACATGTAATTAACCTGTCTGACCTCTGGAGTATTAATGCCCGTGTTCGTTTGAATCAGTGCATTGTGCTCGAGGAGTCGAGTGCTCTGCCACCATCCTCAGATAACGACAACATTAGGCACGCTCAGACTTGCCCGTGTGTGTGTGCGTGATTCGCTGCTGAAGTTGAGTGTTCCGCCGTGATCTTCACGTAAATACACCATTAGACATGCTCAGATGTGTGTGTGCGTGACAGTCTTACCTCTCCACATATCTGATGTCAGATGACACAGCCCTCGGGTACAGGTGTGTAGTACCACTGCAGCATACACCACCACCGGGGCAGGTCATGCTTTTGTCAGCATATACAGTATATGTATACTTCTACTACGTCTACTACTACTTCAAGTACTTTTCTGTGATACTACTTTTACTTAAGTTGACTTCAACTTTACTGGTCAACAGGGACATCTCAGGAGGAGGCACAGCTTACAGTCACATATCACACCCAGTCATCCTCGATTTCAACAGACCACCTGTGCTTAGCAAACAGTGTTAATTAAAGGTGTCAGATGAAGGGTAATGCTGATTTCTGATGGACTCATAAACTCATAAAGTTTGCATGACAAGCTTTTGCAGTCTCACTAGTAAGTCCAGTACAGTCAGAAAACTCAAGGTTCAGTTAGCTGAAAATGTCTGCACCATAGAGTGAGTGTTGATTTGTATTATCTGCGTTAGCTTGATCTCAGCAGAGAAATAAATAGCTCTGCTGTGATTTCACTGATTATAGCTTTTATAATATTATTTTCATGTGTACTTTCAGGAGGATCAGCAGTAACTTTGCTCTTACTGTCTTATTACACTGTTTTGGCTCTGCTGTTCATTGTGTCCTCTTTCTTGTCTGCAGTGTGTCGGGACCCCGTCGACAAGCTGAAATCGAATTAAAACTCTGTGTTGTGTTTGTGTGTTTTCAGTCTCTGGACGGGTTTGTATTTGCACTAAACAAGGAGGGACGCTTCCTCTACATCTCTGAGACCGTCTCCATCTACCTGGGACTGTCACAGGTAAGACAAGTGTCTGTCTGTCTGGTATGCTACAATATTTACTTGGGAAAAGGAACACAAATGAAGCTTGTCACAGATCAGTCACATTATTTTGGTTTCTTACTTAGTTCTTGCTAATCCTCCAATTGGTCTGTTTTCCTCTCCTCTTTTTTCTCTGATTGTCTCTGTCTGTCTCTGTATGTGTCCCCTGTCTCTGTCTGTCTCTCTCTCCATCCCTCTCTCCTATCATTACCAAAGACAATTCCCAGCAAATTAAGGCTCATTTAAAATCTCATCAGCTCATTGGACGGTTGTTGATTTGTGCAGTGAGCGACGACGCATATTTTATTGCTGTGTCTGAGTGTGTGTATGTGTGTGTGTGTGTGGGTGGGACACTTCATTGTACTTTGTCAGCCTGGTAACGAGTTCTGCGTCTCAGTTGGTTCACTCTCCAACAGTTCCTGTTAATAGAGACAGGCGTCCATTCTGAAGGTCGACGCATCGACCTTGGAGGCACTAATAAGTCAGTATTGACAACCTGCATTATGTATATGTGTTTGTGTGCGTGTGTTTGTAATGCTGAATTAAAAGGGATTCACACTGTCAAATTCCCCTGGGTACCGAATAGCTTCTGTTTCGGCTTTGGTTTGAGTTTAAACTGCTGGATGTTTTAATGAAAACAGGAAGCGCAGCAATAAAACACCATGAAACACCATGATGGCTAAGAAAGAGTACATTTCATTGTTAATATTATCCTCTGTGGTGTTGTTGTGTTTCTTGTGTCAAATGCAGCTGGTTTCACACACTGTATTAGCTTTCTGTCTGCAGTGCTAGCTGTAGCAGGCTGGAGCGTTGATCACAGTAGTCATTGTGAGGTTAAATGCAAAAAGAGCATTTATCGTTTCCCCTCAGTTTTGCATAGGAAAGTTACATGACTGAATTAGTACTGCATAAATGTTATGATACTTATGAGTCTGTCCTTTAAAAACAAACAGGTCCAAAGTTCATCTGTGCTGCAGCTTTACAACCCAGAGTTCTGTTTTATTGTCAGTTGACCTCTAGTGGCCAGAGTTATTATGACGGGAGCAAAGGTGGAAGTCAGGGGTTGACCACAAACAGGATTAATGCAAAAGACTGTTGTTCATTTCCTGGTGTTGTTGTTTTATTTTGGTTTTGCTTTTTTGATCCACGACACTTCCTCAACCTCAGCCAGGTGTTGATAACAGTGGTCCAACATGTATCCAAGTGTAGGTACAAGCTTTTATCATATCTGCTTGTTCCTACTGATCATTATTATCATTATGATAATCTTAATAATAATACTGATGACAGATTTTGGTCTGTACACAGATATTCACTCCTCAGTGTTTTGATTGTTTTCTTGACATTAATAGCATAACATGCATTAGGTCTCTCTTGCTCTCTCTCTCCATCTTGTTTAATGTGAACTCCTTGTCTGTGTAAATTAGATATAGGAAGCTCTCAGATATGGGAGCAAGGAAAAAAAGAAGGCCAATCAGTTTACCAAATTAAAGAGGAAGGCACATCACTCTCCCACTCTCTCTCTCTCTCTACCTTCCTCTGTCACTGTGTCACTCTATCACACCCCCTCCCTCTCTTGGATTAATTCCCCCAACCAAGATTGATTGATGATTTGTATCAAATAATTGATTAATTGTCAAATCGGGGTCCCCTAAGCTTTTCCGCCAGCTCCGCTGCGCCAGTTATCTTGTTCTCTCTGCTTTTATCAGCTGCTGAAGAAGTGGCACGCCGATTAAAAAAAAAAAGGGGGGGAGAGACAGAGAGCGAGAGAGAGCGATTGAGCTTGTCTTTGCCTTATACGAGTCTCACCCTGTAATCGTACATGTGTACACAGAGTTCGTCAACCTCCATCCCCTTAATTGCTCTTCCTTCCTCCTCTTCTCCTTTAATCATTGCCCTTCCCTCTTGGTTTTTTTTAAAAGAAGGAAAATATATCGCTAATTATTTTTCAACTGTAATTAAATCGTGGTGGCGTGTAGGAAAAATGGCTGGGTGGTGGGGAGGTGAGGTGAATGGGGGGTGGTTTGTTAAGCCTTTTGACAAATTGACGAGGTTATGAATTCTCTCGCTTGGTGGCTGGGGCTGAGACAATCTTTAGGCAGATTTATGTGTAAAGAGGATTTGCCAGTTTAACTTGTTTCGTCAGGGGGAGAAGACGGCAGACGTGGCCGGCCAATCAAACAGGCCATTAATGGAGTCATTAACAAAGAGCGCTGCTGTAATTAAACATGACCGCTGAGTAAAGTTAAAGACCCCTCCCCAACTCCAATTCTTCTTCTTTTTTCTGATTTTGAATTTTAATTCTCTGCAGTAAAATGTTGACGAGGTGGAGATTGTTATGGTTGACACAAGAAGACTGAGGTTAAATCAGTTTTTCTTTCTTCTTTATTATTCGTAAAGCAAGAAGGACCCTCCTAAAAGAAAAAAAACCCTCTTTCACTTTACAGACATAAACACAAGACATCTTTCTGTCCATAATAGCTAAGAAATATGAAGGTGGGTCGCTTTGTTAAGCTGATGGCAGATATACTGTGGAGATTGCGATCGCAATCAAGATAAACCTCTCAACCACGTTGTTTTTTAAAAAAAAAAAATTGTATTAAATAAAGGATTTAATCTGAACGTAGAAAAAAATGAACACCTGAACATACATCACCTAAATCCAGAAACCAGAAACCATCTTTGGGACAAATTTATTTGGTACACGTACATTGGTTTTTAATTCATTGGTTTCACTGGAAATTTCCTCATGTGCTATGTGAATGGTATGATAGATATCCTGGCCATGTCAGAGTTTGTGTGCAGGAGGTTTGAGGTGAAAGACTTTTTCCCATGTCGAGTTTTATCTTTTAATTTTTCGTCACAAGCTGGGTCATTCACAGTGCACCTGAAACAGGTGGATGGAAACGCACTCTGTTTCTCTCGTCGTTCTCTGTAGAGGCCGACAGCAGGAGAAGCTCTCCGTAACACCCTGTTGATCCAACAACACAGCATGATTTGTGTGTGTGCACGCGCGTGCCGTCATGTACATGTAAATGTTGTCGTGTGTTTGCGCATGTGTGTTTTGGTTTACGAGAACAGGCAATGGTTGCAGCTGCCCTCTTACTGATCTAATTGAGATGTGTCTGTGTGTGTTTGTGTGAGTGTGTGCATGGCAGATGGCTGTGTGTCCTCTGCCTGATGGTCCAAAGGAAAATAATAACTGCATCATCCCGGCCAGACCCAAATTAGTCTGCTGGATTCACGCCCGTTACGCCCAAATATGGTCAGCAGCCAGCTCTGTTTCATGCCAGGCCAGCATATGCAGCAGCAGCACACACACACACACACACACACACACACTGCATGCATGACATGCAGGTGATATGAAGAATTTGGCTTTAAGATAGTGTCTTCTCTGTTGTCCAGCAAGTCCTCATTGTATTTTAGAAGATAACATATTTTCGACCTGTTATAAACAGGAACGAGAAAAAAATTATCCTCTGAACAAGGTTTAAAGCCACACTTTTCATAATCCAAATGTAAAAATCAAAGAACATAATATTTCACACTATGTTTCATTGAAATTCCATATTGGGTACAGGATCATGATGTAAGTAGCTAAAATTTCTGAAAAAAATAAAATGAAAAGCTGTGAGTTTCTCCTAACCTTACAGAGTTGGTGTCTCGTCAAGCCTTTAGTAGGTGGGAGGGGTAGGGAAGTAGGTGATAATCAGGGGAGATGGTTGCAGCTTAGATTTATAAAATTTGTATTGAAATAAAATCCTGCTAATGAGTGATTGATGATTTTTGTTATGTTTGGTTCCGTTGAGGTCAATTAGAGGATGATCATTACTAGGGATGTGTATGACAATACAATACATATCATGATACAGGGGTTATGATTCAATATATTATGATATACTGTGATTCTGTTTGTAACGTGATATACTGCCTTTTGTAAATTTAACTGTAGAAAACCTATGATAGTGTAATGAAGACACGGACATGTGCATACAGATTTAAGTACAAAAAACATTTTACTTTAGGTAAACCAGTTAAGTATATAGTTAGAGAAAGTACATAGTCCTCGTAACAGCCAATGCATATTGCTGTTTTTGTTGATCTGACAAAAAGGAATAACATCTGTCTGTCGGCAGAAAACAATACTATGTTTTTGAGAATTGATACAGTGTCACAAAATAAAATATCATGATATATTGATGGTTTTCATTTTTTATTACAACCCCTAATAATTTCCTGCAGTTCAACACATGGGAAAGGAAAGAGAACATTTCTTTGTTCAGTAGTATGTAGTTGAATCTTATCAATATAATCACAATATGATGATAGTAATTGCCACTTTAACATGGTGAGGTGGTTTGTGTGTTCTGCTGATCATGGGAGCTGTGTTGTTGGGGGCATTAACCCCTGGTAGGGTCTCCCAAGCCAAACAAACTCCAGGGGAACAAGCAGAGTAATTTGCTTTAAAAAGACCTCGTGAAAGGGTTGGAGGGCAAATGTGGGACATCTCCTGGATAAGAGACAGGGGTCCACTTCTGGAACCAGGCCTGGGAGAGAAACTGGACAGCAAGCGTCTGGTTGTCAGGACCTTGGCCATAGGGAGCTCCTTTGTATTGAAAAGAGCCAGTTGAGGAAGTTCCGGCATCTGGTTAGGATGCCTCCTGGGCGCCTCCCCTTGCAGGTATACTGGGCACGTCCAACTGGGAAGAAGTCCAAGGGTAGACCCAGAACTCTCTGGAGAGATGGTATCTCTCTGCTGGTCTGGGAACCCCTCAGGGCTCCCCGGGAGGAGCTGCAAACTTGGCTAGAGAAAAGGATGTCTGAAAGTCCCTGCTCACCCTGAATAAGTGGAAGAAAATGGATAGACTGGATGGATAGATGATCATAGGATCATCACAGTATCATAGTATTACCACAGTATCATAGTACTATCAAATATCAGGATAGTAACATAGTTTCATCATGCACAACACAAAGGAAATGGAACAGCCGATACAGTCAGTAGAAACAAACAACAACTAAATGTACGCTAACATGTAAATATGGCAGATGCTGTTGGTAAATGTAGATTTGCCATCCAGTGCTGTTTGTTGTTTGTTTATCACTGGTGTCAGAGATGGCGAACAAATAGTGGAATGAGCCTTTAAATCCCCCTGTTACACAGATATGTGAAAGGGCTATCGACATCCAACTGAACCAGACGATACCCTCTCTCTTTTTCTCCCATTGTTCACTGGATTGAGTTGGCCTGTTTCCAGGCGACGCTTGTGTGTGCGCGCGCGCATGTGTTAGTGTGTCAGAGGTGTGTGAAGCGATTTGTTTCTGTCTTTGTCATTTAAAGAGGCTCTCCAGTGTTCAGACCTGCTGCCACACACAAACATGCACACACACACACACACACACACACACGCACATGCACGTCTACACACACACACACACACACACACACACACACACGCATACACACACACAAGGTCATTTTTGCTCACACACATCAGTGCACATGAGGGTTATTGTGCTCACGATAGACACACACACACACAGAGGGTCATTGGAAAGCGAGGCAGAGCCTGATCTCTGCTCTCTTCCTCTCCAATCCACATTCCCTTAGAGAGGGCTGGCAATAAAACACACACACACGCACACACACACACACACACACACACACACACACACACACACACACACTCCCAGTATTCCCAGTGGGCTGCTGCTGGTCTGCAGGGGAACATTGAATGAATTAGCATTAAGCAGCTCCAGCAGACCAGCAGACAGTCAGACTGTGGGCTGCTTCCCTCCTCTGGTCTCACCACATCCTCACTGATGTCCACAAACCCTGAAAACAGAGGCGTTTTGTTATACGTCAACAAAAGTCAGCCAGCTACAGTTTAACCTTTACTAGTAAAAAAGACTTACCTAAAATAACTCCAGGAGACAGGATTGTCCTTATATCTTGTTTGAATGAGCTGTTCTGTGTGGTTCTTTTGGAGAAGGAGCCACCTGATGTGTCTGAACTATCAGTCACTGAAGACAAAGAAATAAAGGCAGGTTGCATAGTTTTGTTTTGTTTTTAATTTTAATTAACAACTTTACCAAAAAAAATGGCTTTTCTTTTACATGGCTCCTCACCTCAGGCAAAACATAAAGTTCTCTCTCCTTTACCAATATTCATTATTTTGTACCCTTAAATGAGGTTTCTTGTCTTCTTCTTCTTCTCCTCCTCCTCTTGATACTTTTCTTTGGCCATTTGCATGAGGTCAAACTGGGGCATTGTGGGAGATGGAGGAGTGAGGAGATGGGGTGAGGACGATGATGAGGGCTAGATGGAGGAGATGTGGATAGGAGGAAGGTCATAGTTAATTGAGCCACCCTGGTGAGCTCACACACCCACACACACACACACACACACACACACACACACACACACACACAGTTTCATTCATAATTGATCATGCTGACTCCAGAGCCTCCATGTCATTCTGATAATATGATATCTATAATAATTCTAATGTGTGTGTGTGTGTGTGTGTGTGTGTGTGTGTACAAGAGAGGGAAGAGAAATTTTGAATAATCTGAATATGCAGGATAGAGGGATGAGGACAAGGGAGGGATAAAGGAAAAGAGAGCAGTAAAAGACTGAAAAATAGAAAGAAATTATGGAGAAATATAAAGAGGGAAGCAGCAGTTTAATTTGACTGATGAAGATTGAAAGGATGGAGGGATAGAAGGAAAAGAGAGTGATGGAGAGATTACCATGAGGTTGGGTGGAGGAATGGAAAGAAAAAGTGAGAGAAAGTGAAATCAAATGAAGAAACAAAAGAGAAGAGAGAGATGTCTTAAATGAAAAAAGAGTAATGGAAGAAAGAGAGAAGGACGAAGATGGAATGATAGATGGAACTGCTGTGCTGGATGAAACCGTTTAAGGACAGGTTAAGATAAGAGGAAGATGACTGTAGCTGGAGGAGAGTGAAAAAAGAAGAAGACTAGGGACGGAAAGAGATGGGCAGGCAAGGGTGGAGGAGAAAAGATGGCTGATGCAAGGAGGAAAAGGAGGAGGAGGATTGAAAAAAGAGGACAGGAAGAGAGCGAGGGAGGGAGAAAACAAAAAATTAAGGGAAACAAAGTTTTTAATCGACAGATTTTTTCTGCTTAGACAAAAGATGTGCTATGTATGTGTGTGTGTGTGTGTGTGTGTGTGTGTGTGTGTGTGTGTTTGTGTGCGTGTCAGTGTGTGTGTGTACGTGTCCCTGTCGTCCAGTGGAAAGAAAGGAGTTGTATTAGCATGCTGAAAGAAAGCTGCAGGAGGTTATCTGAACCTCAGAGAGCTTTGCCCGCCTTTTGTTCTGACTGATCGCCACGGTGACACACCAGTGGGATGATGGGACGTGGCGTGTGCTATGGCGGGGGCTCAGGAGGGAAACACAGCAGATACGACAGCGAACAATAAGACGAGTCCCTGTCGGCTCATGTTTGTCAGCAAAGTTTGACTTTCTGAGACTTAATGAAAGAATGGTTTATTTTTGTCGCCCCTTTCTCTAAATGATGGATGGAGAGAAGTAAAGAACGAAGGAGGAAGGTTTTATTTAAACAGAACAAAGCTTCAAAGAGAACAGTTTTCTAGTACTCATTAAAAGAAGAATTACAATGTTTACAAAAAGGTGCAGAAAGTGAAAATTCATCCCTGACAGAGGTAAATAAAGACAAATTGAAAGCTGAGAAATGACCATGAAATTATTAAAAGGAGATCAGAATAATATTAGGAGTAAAAACTGGTCACACATTTACAGATGACAAAATCAGACTGTCACACACATGCCATGTTCACACTAACTAATGGATGAAACATGCTCAGACACAGAAAGTTATGAACACACACAGCTGCACACAGATGAAAATGCACTGATAAAAAAAAGTGACGGAAAGTTCAGGGGTACTTTCACTTGACTTGTGTGTTTCCCTCCACCTCTGCTACACAACAGTGTTTTATAGACTTTATCAAACTCACAGCGGTGGATGAGTTGTAAGTTGTGTTTGTTGATTTAAAAGCCACTCAATAGATTTTTCCACATCCTTGCTGAACCCGCTTGTAAAAAAATTGCAAAACCAGTTGTTTTGTGTGTCGTAACCCTGGAGACACAGATTTCCACCAGTTTACCAGGCAGTGAGACTTTAACGTAGCTGCTTATTGTGAAAGATGCATCAAGATGCATTCTAGGAAATGTAGGATCCTGCATTTAGGAGGCTATGAAGTATAAATCAGGATTTTTCAGCTTCTGCTGCTTCGAATAAGCCATTAAAAATTCTGTGCTTTTTTCCTAACTATATAGATGTGCAGTATAGTCAGTTCAACATTCATTCATACAGGTGATGTATGATGCAGCCCAATTCCTTCACTAAATGAAGCCTGAATTTTGTCCACATAAAGTCATATTATCTTTGAAACATGGGTGAAATACACAAAACATTGCCTGTTAGGGGCAGGCCTGTGGGAACCAGTGGGCCGGTCCAAGTTTTATTGTGGGTCCAGGATGCTTCTGTTCCCAGCATCAGCATTTGATACCAGGAAGTTGTGTGACAGATGCACTTTGACAGGTGAAGGGCTGAGGTAGATCCAACAGGACCCTACAGGAAATGAGACCTGGTTAACCCGCCCTCCCCCAAATCACTGTGGACTGATGTGATATTTTAATGTTGTATTTTTCTAAGGAAGGTTTGGTTCAAATGATGAGTGATTGTAATACATTTGCTGTGTCTGAAAGAGTGTGTGTGCAAGTTTAAACCTGCTTCATCACTCCTGAACATATATGTAATGCATATGTGTGTGTGCATGCAGCGTCTAGACACGATACACGGCTGCCATTGAAATGGATGAAGCTGTACAGTGAGCTGCAGGTTGGGGTCAGAGGTGAAGCTCTGCCTGCGCAGTGAGGATTTAAAGTTAGAGGAGACACTTTCATACATTACAGGCAGACAGACAGCAGTAGGTGAAGCAGGGACTCTGACCTGCTGAAGGACACACTCTCCACACGCACACACACACACACACACACACAGCTCATTCTTCTTTTCATGCATTAGAGACATGAGTGATGGTGGAAGGTGGAGTTGGGGTTTCGACCCGCCCGACACTCACTCTGTTCAACCTTGCAGCAGCATTAAAAACATTCCCCGACGCGTGGCGGATTCAGATACGTTGCTTCAGCATACACACGCGTCACGTTTCCCTTCATGCATTTCAGAGGGACCGGAGGGCGAGGCAGGGACCACACTTACCTACACAAGGTCACCGATGCTGCAGCTTGAAAGGATTCAAATCAACATTTTGAAGTTTTTGATTTTGCCAATGCAGAAAATTCGGCTCTCCTCTGCAAGAACAAATGAAAACACAGTGAGAAATAATAATCATGATTAAAAAAAACATGCTTCAGCTACAGGAACCTTCCTCAAGAGTGAAGGATCACACATTTTGTAACGACTGTTGATTAAAGACGAGGCGGAGACTTTGTCCTTCCCAAGGACACCATCACCAGAAGATTCAAGTCTATGTCGTGTGTGTATTTATTTCCTGCTCTCTCATGAGAGACACGCATGTATAAAACAGGATGAAAAAACACCTTCATGTTAAAGAAAAGCTATTTCTTTTTCCGGAATAGATTTTTTTATAAAAGGAAAAGTCCTAAAGCAACTGCTCACTGTAGTTTTGAACAAGCAAACAAGGGGAGCTAGTGCATTTGCTGGGAACTACTTCCAGCTCTGGAATGATTCACATGAGATGCCGCATGAGTGTTTGGGACAGCAGGATGGTGTGTGAGTCAAATAAACTTTAATCAACATAAAGTGTTTTCTTGTTGGGTTTTGTTCAAAGTCAAATGAATGATTTTTGTTTTTGAACAGTGCCCTTTCATTGTAGATATTAATAATTTAAAAAATAACCGGCGACACTTAATGGCAACAATGGCAGCTCTTGGGAGCTCCTCTCCTCTCTCCTCTCCTCCTCTCTTCTCCTCCTCCTCCTCTTCGGGTTCAGATTTACGGCGGGCCATTACTTTGATGCCGTGGAAGCTGTAAAGAGATCAGCAGCACCGTCAGAGTCCAAAATTGATGCTTGCTTTATTGAAGTGAGAGGGCAGAATAGTGTGTGTGTGTGTGTGTGTATACATAAGTGCTAGGTAGAGTGCTTTAGCCTGTGTGTGTGCGGGAAACATGACCCGTGTGTGTGTAGAGAGGTGTGATTTTATTTCAGCACGGATCAGAGGTGATGTGCATTTAACGGCATGTCTACTCACACACACACACACACACACACACACTCCTGTACTCCTATACATGTGAGGAGTCTCACTGACATGACATATATTCTCTATAGCTCCAGACCTCGACCTTAACTGAACCTCAGTGTCTCCTCCATCCATCTGATGAAATGATGGTTTGTTTTGTCATTCAGACACACAGCAGGCGTCTTTAACACCAATGTGTGTTACAGCTTTATGAGGACAAGATGGATGGAATAATGCTGAGGTGATATTTGGCATGTGGTGCACAAGACAGGAGCAGCATCTCAGCAGTTGAGTTGAAAAGTTACGTTAAATTAAGTAGATAGGAGGAGCAGTATCTTTTTTTTCATAGGTGACACCTGAAATGGGTTTTTAAACATTTATGATTAGAAAAACCACCAGGAGTGCAAAGGTCAGCACCGTTATGACATGTTATGTTGGTCACCACAAATTCATGTGATGCAACATTTCCACTTCGATTGTAAGAATGTGCACTTTTCAAATGCTTATGATGTGATGAAGAGACATAGAGTCTGCTCAGATATTTTGCTGGATATTCATTTTATCATTAGTGCAGTTGGCATGGACCAAAATAGAAAAAATAGCGCAAGGTGGTTTGGTGTGATTATGTGTTGTTTGTTGCAAACACCTTTACAGATGGATCTGCTCTGAAAAGAATTTCCACAACCTATAATTCTGCATCTGATGTTTCCTGCTTTCTTAAATAGATTTTATTTCTATTTATGTGCAAGATTATACCTGTCTGTATGTTAATCAGAAGGCATTCAGTGTTGACTCATACCACACTGAAAGGGTATCGCCATATTGACTTTTACATAAATGACTTAGGGAGCTCTTATTCAGACTAAAAGTTCCTGAACATTTATGTAAATTGGTCAGGAATGAAAAGTTTTTAATTTTTTATTTATTAATTTTTAGGTCACAGCAGAAGTCATAATAAGCAGGAGAGGAGGGAGGGAAGGAGGGGCGGAAAAGAAGGATAGAGGAAGTGAAGTGGAAGGGGAGAGACAACCTTCCTACTCATGTCTTATTCTGAACACTTTGGATCATTAAGTAGAGGAGGAGGAAGAGGAGGGATGGAGGGCAGGAGGTGAGAAAGGAGGACCGACCTCAATATGAATAAGGAGAGAGGTAAAGTGTGTGTGCCCTGGGAATGGTAATTAAGATCATTAAATGCAAATAAACACATTGACGAGCAATCATTTTTATCGGCAGCCGCAGATTGATTGACACTTTGCCATTCAGGCTGCGCTGACAATCAATAGGAAAACATATTGATCAGAGGGTTGGGAGTCGCAGAGTGATACCAACCTAGTGGGAGTCTGCGCTGCGTTTAATGCAGAGTATATCAGCCTCTGCTGAAAGTTTGCTCATTTCAACACCTGCAATTTGAGAGTCTCAGGAACTCCTGTAGGGAGGAGGATACTCTGTGTCCTTGAAGGCATCTTTTAAGAGAACACTCTTATTCTTTAAAGATGTGTCATGGTTCCTGAATAATTTTAATTGTCTTTCAAGGGGATTTCAGAGAGTTACATTATTGTGTTTTTTTTGCTTTTTAGTTAAGGTATGTATGAATACACTGGGACACATTATTATAGGGAGGTAGGAGGTCTGAAGATATGTATTTACTGTAGCTCCTTCTCCTTATCAAGGGCTAATTTCACTGCAGCAGTTGAAATAACCAAAACAGAGGTCAGGTCATTTGTGAGAATTTCAGAAGAAGGGCAGGCCACTACATACCTTAATGTTATTGCTGGATTCTGGTTCCACGAGCTGGTACCAGGATGTTTAATGGGGTCCAAGGAGTCACCGGGGGTCTCTAAAAGAATTTTAATGCAGTTGCAGTAGTTTGTTGATAAAGTCAAGCAGCATTTCAGAGGATCCAAGGACTGTCGATTGTGTTTGTCTGTTTATGTCCATTTCCAGGCTGTCTCATGTCTTTGAAAGGATTTTTCTTTTCCTTTAGGTGTGTGGAAGATGGTTCAGTGGATCAGTGAGGGCTTTATTTGTAGGATAAACTGAAGCATTGTCTGTACTTTTATTTTGCGACATATCAAACAACAACCGCCAGGCATCATATAACAAGCTCATCTGATACTATTTCTTCATTCTCCTTTAAAAAAAATAAAAGCCTCAGTGTGATTGTTTAGTTCTCCAATATCTGTAAATTTAAGATTCATGTGATCTATAGTGACTGTGTGAATTATCAGCCCCCAAGACCTTGTACCGCAGTGAGGTCAGCGTGGGTCTTACGGGTCAACAAAGCATTTAACTCTGAGAGGACCGAAGAAACTGTCTCCTACCAGCAGTCACAGCTAGTCCATTTTTGCCCTAGATCACAGCTGTTCCTTAAACCTAACCAAATGTTTTCTCTTTTAAATGTAATAACAAATGATCTCTCACAATTAGAGCTCTTTAACCCCTTAACGCCTATTGTCGCGATTTGGCATCAAACCACTTCTGCTCCAAAACAGCCAGAATAGCGTCTGTATTAATATTGCTTTGTTACATTAATAAAAGAATCTTCATAGCTGAGGTGGGAACAGGTATTTTTTTTTTTACCTTTATTGCCTGTTGTCGCTAATTTGCATCATAGATAATAGATAATAATAGATTTATATCTATTTTATGTGCTATACTCAAATTAACACTCTCAACTTAATTTAGCATCTACTTGAAAGCAAAAACACACACCATTTTTTTTTTTTTGATAATTGGAAATAAATTCAGGCGTTAAGGGGTTAAAAACTGCACGTGTTCTCATTATCTTCCATCGCACAAATTCAAACTAAGACCTTGACACTCTATGCTCTCTGTAGTCTTGCACGGGAATGACACCGGCGCTTATTTCCTAACACACGCACATACCCAGCAATGCACAAACAATGATTAATTCAGGTCTTCTAAATATACTTCTCTGTGACAAAAATTACATGCACACACTTTCTCTGTTTCCAAACCAACTTCTGAACTCACACACACACACCTACACTCTAATGACACATGGGCTAATTTGCTAATGTCCCCTTTCCCCTAAAACACACACACACATAGACAGAATTGCACACAATACACAAACGTCTAGTTTACGCCTCAGTGTGAGTGATATCCCAACCATTATGGGCCCTTTATTTACACTGGCTTTACAAATGAGCCCTAATTACTGGGTCTTAATGATGTGGTTGGGCAAACGATGAGTGAGGTAGCTCTGCAGAGAGATAAAGAGAGAGGGGGGAAGAGAGAGAAAGAAAGAGAGGGGAGGGAGGGAGGGAGAGAGGGAAGGAGGCATTTGCTTGGAGGGTTTTTTGTAAATGTCAAGAGCAGAGAGTTGATGGCTTCATCAATCCTTTATCCCAGTGAAACACCTGGAGGAGGAGAGGATGGGGTGCAGGGGGGTGAGATAAGTCAGGGAGAGGAGGAGGAGGAGGAGGTACAGAGGGATGTAGGGAGAGAGGGAGAGTGTAGCTGGAGAGAGAAGACAGAGGATAAGGGATTGAGAGATCTGCCGAAAGGAGGAGGTTGGAAAGGGTGAGAGATAGGAAGAGAAGAGGAGAAAAAATGAGATGAGGAGCCATGAGGGGGAGAGATGAAGGAGATGAAAGTTCAGGAGAAGAGAAAGTAAGAGGGAAAGAGAGAGGAAAACTGCTACAAGGATTAGAGAAAATGAGTGAGGGAAGGAGGTGAAAAAGGATGATAAATGGAGGGATTGAGGATGGGATGAGGAGGAGAAGTAGAAAAGAGAGAGTGGAAGGGGAGAGGGGGTACTGACGGAGAGCAAGGATGTGAGGGAGGCAAAAAGCACAAGGAAATATAGGTGGGGCTTTGAGAGGGGGATGAGGGAAAGGAGGAAAGACAAGTGGGGGAGAGAAGGAAGAGGGATCACAGGAGGAAAGAAAGGTGGAGGAGAGGGCTGTAGGATGTCTTGGTTTATTATGCGTTTTGACATCACACATTTTTACATTACACCCACATTTTGACTTTCACCTCAGATCATCAGGAAGGTTATACAATTATTTAGATAATGAGTGGCTCAGTTCTGGGATCAGGACCCGTGATGACTCTGTTGTTAGTGTTTGCTTAACAGCTGATGCTTTCCTGTGTCTCGTCAAAGGCTCTGACGCATCCCTCATCATCTAATCCTCCTCTTCTGTTTCCCGTCTCCGTCTCTCCCTCATCACAGATCCATTTCTTTCTCTTTACTCGTCTTTTCCCCACTCTCGCTCTCTCTCTCTCTCTCTCTCTCTCTGCTGCTGCTGTCTGTCCTAATCTCCTTCGCCCCCCTCCCTCCGCCCCGTCTCCCGTCGTTCATCTCTTGTCTTCTCCCCCTCCTGCCTCCTCCCTCTCTCATCTCCCTCTCATCCTCCTCAGTGTAATGCAGGATAAAGACATTGGGATCACATATGGCCGAGTGGTAATGGCGGTGCGCCACTTAAATCCACTCATTTAAGTGCAAATCGGTGTCATTCTGAAGCCGCCGAGCAGATGCTAGGCCATGTCAGCATAACTCGATGTGACCACCGCTGGCTTAGTGTGAGTGTGTGTGTTTGTGTGTGTGCGTGTGCGTGCACTCTCTAACCCCTATGGATTGTGATGAAAGTACCTGCTCCTTAAATGCAGAAAACAGATAAACTGATAGGCGATTATAGGGAGGGATTTGTGCACATGGGTCTGTTTTAAAGCAGTCTTCTAAACACGT